>OX459028.1:49195887-49820887 GCA_949775025.1 Tricholauxania praeusta | reverse complement strand
TCCATTTATTTAGTTTTCGTTGTCTAAGTATTATAAATTACTTAAAACACAAATGAAATTAAATTATTTCGTTTATATAACGAATCAGAACAAGAAAAGCAATAAAGTTTGAGTGTTCTTAATTATTCCGCCACGACTCGTTAGAATAAGATAAAAGTTAATCTCACAAAATTATTGAATTCGCAGCTATTTCCTTAGCTTTTGAATTCCTCTCAGGCCTCCGGCTTTGAGATGCAGCCAGGTCAATCCCAATCACTTGGCAACTCTGGCTCAAAAGCTCTTTTTAACTTTAAGCCAAAGTTAAAAAATGACTGAAAATTACTCATATACTTATACAGACACGAGTCTAGAGTTAGCGGCAACTTTTGAATGTATGCAAGTGGTATATCATGAAGCAAGTGGCATATCATATTTTTCATTTTCGAAATTGTTAGAAACAACTCTCCACATTGATTGATTTTTCGTTTTTGTTTTTTGAATAGCATTTTAAATATGTTCAATGCATGTTTAGAAGCCTAATTAAAATATATAGGGTTTCTTGTCGAATTCTGTACCAAACATGGGTTTTTACCCGTTTTTTTTTTTTTTTGCCAGTTTTTCTTAAATGATGATGGATGATGACAACCCATGTTTTGGACAGGATTCAACAAAACAACCATATATATTCTATTTAAACTCATCGAGCTCTATCATTTGACACACATTTCAATCTGTAATCTTTACTAACAAAAATTGACCAAAAAACCGGTGGCAGCCTATGTTTGAGACAGGTGTCAACAATGCAACCTTATATATTCTATCATTCGAAACTGTAATCTTATACACTTTTAATTTAAATAACAAAATTGGCCAAAATTCGGGCATTTTCGTGCAGCGGAACGACTTTGGTACGTGTATGACACAAATGCATTGTATTATTTCCATTTAGCGTAGTTTTTCGAAAAACATTTTTTAAAACTTCTACTTCTACCTCAAAATTGTAAAAGATTTCTTCGAAAATGAAATGCCGCTAACACTAATGTCAGTTTTAACTAATGTCACTATTCAACTAATGTCATTTAGAAACAATGCTAAAAATGGCAGCATCAAATGAGTGACGTCGACTTATGTGAAAAAATGTGTTAAATTTTATTTTATTTGGATTGGCTAGTGTTATTTGTAATTGAAAAATGTAATCGGCCCGCACTTAATAAATGGAGAGTAATTTAAATTCTTTAAAAGTGTCAATAAAGAAAAAATGCAAAAATAAAAAAATTTTGCAGCATTTTAGAATTTACTCGGTATAAAATAAGAAAAATATATTATGGCAAAAGATCCAGACATTTTTTACACAAATAATAATAAGAAACGCCAATAATAAAAAAAAAAAACGACGCAGAGGTCACAGACACGTACAACGGTGACCCGTCTTCCCAACACAAAATGGGTACGAGTGGCAATTACACTGAAGGTGAGTTGAGTGACTACACTGAAGGTGATTGCCACACAAGGTTTTCTCGCTCTACATAACGATGCGACATATTTGTATTCCTTTTCTTCTTAATTTTTTTTTTTTTTTAGATAATAAAAGTGCAATAAATTTGATTCACTTAGGCAGTGGTGGCTCTGCTGCTGCAGCTAGTACCGTCGCAAACGTCAACAAACACAACAGTAGTAACAATACAACGACAACAACAAATATGAGCGTTGAACTTTGCCTCGTCTGTGGTGATCGCGCTTCGGGCCGACATTATGGCGCCATCAGTTGCGAGGGATGTAAAGGTTTCTTCAAACGTTCGATACGCAAGCAACTCGGATACCAATGTCGCGGTGCCATGAACTGCGAAGTAACGAAACACCATAGGAATCGCTGTCAATTTTGCCGTTTGCAAAAGTGTATAGCCAGCGGCATGCGAAGTGATTGTAATTTTCAATTAAGCCAAAACAAATCGATCATATTGTTACATTTTCCTTTCCTATTTTCCGCATACAAACAAAATTATCTGTGCCTATACTTATTTTGTTTGTAAAAGACGCTTTCGCAAAGATTATGCTCGGTCAAAATTAGGTATAGTAATATCTGGGTACTGAGAAATGTTTTATACGAATGATTTTGTCAACAAATTGCTAATAGTTATTGGTTTTAAAGTCTTTCCCTAAACCAGGTCAGGCAAAATTTCATCAAATACATTTTTGGAAAAATTAATCCAAAGATAAAACTACAATTTTTTGATTTAGTGCACTTAATTAATTTGGCTATGAATCATCTAGCTGCTTTTTTCCGTCCTTTTCTACACTATCTTTTATGTTGTCATAGATCTCATGGTACCCTCCCATAGCGTAAATTTATTTTTAAAGATAATAAGATAAGAAGTCTGTTTTGATATATGTAAAACAATGTAGCAATCCAGTGTGAACAATTAAAGAATCCCCTTAAAATTTTTCATAAATGCTGCTGTTAGCATACACCAATCTCGTACAATTTGCACTCAAACAGGTAAAATTTACACAAAGAAAAAATATGATAGGTATAGAATTTGTCACGATTTTACCATTGAAATGGGCTGAAAACGCACTTAAAAAAGCGTAAATCAATGAAATTTCTATTTTCAATTAATCGGCATATGAATAGATCAACATTGAACATAGAATTTTATGCATTTCGTTGTACTCACCAAAATGAATTTAGTAGTATGTATTTCGTTATCTCTCTTAAGGAGTTTCTTCTATTGATGCAGTAGAACAAATGATGTTTTTCATAATTTTATTTTTCACCAGGGAATCACTTTTTTTTCACTTTATCTTACGGTTATTATAATCCTTTAAGCGAATTTTAGTTTATTATCAGAGGAGATTCTACATTTCACTTCCGAAACAAAATCACATGAACTCAATTTAAATTTATTCTATTTAATTCCACCTTTTTTTTAATTTCACTTGCTATTTCTGCAATTGCATTAATTTTTTAATTGTTTTTTCGCAATTTAAGGAAATTAACAGTTGCAATTGCAAATTGTTTTCTCAACTGACAGCTATCAGCTGTTTCGAACTTACATTTACGCGGAATCGAAACGAATTCGAAAGTAATAAATCATGCGTTTCCTAGATCGTCAAAAACCATGGTGTAATAACCAAGGTGGCGTACTTAAAAACGAAATTCTCAAAAGTTTGGGTTTCTTGTCCTTCATTGTCTTGTTTCGTAATTTTTTTTGACACTTCGGTGTTTTGATTAATTGGCCCGTTCAGCAACTTCAGTATTTTTGAAGCGCTTTGATGCGATCAAAAAACTACGCTAAATAATGTAGCAGGCTTTAATATGATAGCAATAAGTCTTTTTTGTTTTTGCAATAACAACCACATCGACTAAATTTTTAAGATTTAATGTAGTTTGCAGCTATCGTTCAGAAAATGTTCAAGACCTTACGCATAAGCGCTGCAATTTTTCAAAGCGCTTAAGTTTTCTGAATGGGCAATTGAAATGTTATGAATGTCAAAACTACAGCAAATAGGATGACAGATGATTGAAAATCGAGGCTCTCCCTAATTACTCCACCTTGGTTATTACACCATGGTCAAAAACAAGACATTCGGTTCACTTTCATTCCACTCGGATTTTATATGGTCATTCATTTGATGGTTTTTTTTATTGCTTCGCGGTGACTTTTGTAACTCAAATTCAAATTCGCGCTGGCATTCAAACAGTTAGGAAAAAACTGATTTTATTCAAAATGGCGGTCTGAAGGAAATTTAAATTTTTATATATAAAAATCGGTTGATTTTAAACGATCAAACAAAAATAAAACGAAACCTTTCGGTTAATCTCTTTAGTGACTTCAGAATCTAAAAAATGCATTTACCGGAAGAGCAGCCTCCGTTCCCTTCTGTAAATTTAATATTTTTTTTGAATTTGGAACTTATGTTTCCGCGAAATATATCCATGTATAATGAGAAATTAGGAAGTCTACGCAATTGTATCTGTCCCTAATGAAACTAAGTAAATTTGGTAAAAACTATTTAAAATTCCAATCCAAATTTCAACTTTAATCTGTCAGCTATTTTACAAGTGTGTTTGAAATCAACTTGCATACTTAACTAACAAAAAAGCTTGCTATATTTAAACTTAGTTTTTTTTCGAATTGCAGTATAAGAATCCTAATTCTTTTTTTTTTCCCAATTTATTCTTTTAATTAACTATAGGACCAGGAAATTTTTCAGGACTTTTTCCGTTTTCTAATATCAGAAACAAAAAAAAACCTGTAATATAAGAAATAAACAAGCGCATATGAACTCGTTTATGCTAAAAAAAAAACAAAAAAATTTCAAATTGCACACCTTTCATATGCTGTTTGAATAATTTTCTACGCGCCTCTCTTCAGAAACTATTGTGGAAAAGGGCACACTAAGCGGCTAGATCAAAACTGTATTTTTCAAAAGTTACTAGCAGCAGAGCCAATTTCATTTCCAAATTTTCCCTCAAAACACATTCCCCGACAATTATAGTCTAAATAAAAAAAATTTCTAGCCGGCGACAAAAAACGTTATACGACGCAGCGGTGTTTCTAATTAATTGGTTACAGCTGTGGAATTAAATGAAAATCAAGCACTGATTTGTTTCTGAATTTAATGACCTCTGACGAATTTGAGTGTGTAAGAACATAAAGAAATACTTTACCAAATTGAAATATAAGATAAAACTTAAGCAAAATCAAAAAAAAAAAAAAAAGCCCCTCAAAAATATAAAAAGAGAGCTATATTAACCATGTTGCATCTAAACCGAAAGTTGAAAACCGTTTAATGTTCAAATATGAGACCCTTGACCGCAAGCTGAATTGAAAACCACATCTTGAAAATATCAAATTAAACCATTCCCTTTTTTTAGAGGTACGAGTGCGTCTTTAAAATTGTTCCCATAGTTGATATGTTTTTCAGTACAAAATCGTGAATTCCATCAAATTCACTATAGCTAATCTAATTTGTATCGTCCTCTATTTTCATAACATTTAACTTTACATTCATATCGAGTATTGTTTTATATGTATTAATAACACAACTCATTATCAAGTCTATAAATTCGTATGCTAACAATCGCTATTCATCAAGTATATGGAACATCTAACATCTTTACACGTCAAATCAAAATCCATATTAAGAACATATTTTTAAAAAAATCTCTATTTTCTTTAGAAATTAAAAAACTGTTTTTTATTGTCCATATTAGCTGTGCAACATGAACGAAAACCAATTGTTGACAAAAAGGAGCCTGGCACCAGTTCAACCGGTGGTGGTGGCAGTGGCTGTTCGACTGCTACCACTGCAGCAGTCGTAGCTGCTCTAAGTGGTAACACAGCCAACTCCAGTATCAAATCCAGTAGTCCTGTTTATCAACAACGCAATAAACAGCAACAGTCACTTTATAATCATCCATTTAGCTCACCCGGTTCAGGTGCTGGCGGTGTAAATGTCAATCCAAGTGCAGCCGCAGCTGCAGCGGCTGCAGCTGCATTAACTCTTGATAATAAAATGCCAACTAGCGTTTTTCCTGTAGGCTTCAATTTTGCTGAATTAACGCAAACTTTAAGTAAATATCAGTGTTTTGAGCTTTTTATTTAAAAGTTTATTTTCAATTTACTTAATTCTAGTGCTCGCATCCCAACAACAACAGCAGCAATTGCCCACATCCTCTCAGCCACAATCTCTCTGTTATTCACCAGAACTGGTCAAACCAGACGAGGACGATGATGATTCGATGGATAATAGCAGCACATTGTATTTACAAACTTTAAATGTTGCAAGTAGCAACAACAACTTTACAAATTTAAATTTCAATGTTGATTCATTACCGAATCCTGCTACTGCAGTAGGGCTCATACAAACATCGCTGGACAAGCGTGTTATTGACAAAGCGCTGCAGCTCTTGTTGCCAATACAGACGAAGTTGGAACGCATGAATGTTTCCGCCGCTAGTGGAATTGGTGGCAATATGGATAATTCAAATTCTACACACATAAAAAATGAGATCGAAGATGATGATATGGGTGGGTAAATTATGATTATTCGTACATTTCAAGTGTAATGAAATGCATTCTTTTTCCTTTTTGAATTTACCTTGACCGCAGGAAGCGGAACTGAAACTGATGATCCGAATTTTGACTTGGATGAAAGTATTACAGCGGAGTATAAGGACTTTGTTGCCAATGAGAATCTTTTTGAACAACCGCTATTTAACGATTTACAGATTCAGTTTAATTTACAAGCACCAGCGCTTGTATCGACGTACTTAAATATTCACTATGTTTGTGAGACTGGTTCCCGCATTCTATTTCTATCAGTCTATTGGATGCGTAAAATAGCTGCATTCGAGCAGCTGGACGAACGCACTCAGTGCAAATTAATACGCGCACACTGGCCTGCGTTACTGGTTGTAGCGTTGGCCCAAGCTAGTAATATATCCCTTTCAACTGTTATTAGCACTTTGATTGGCAACATACGTCAACTATCTGAGATGGATAAAATAGAGCCCTCCAAAATACGCAGATTGAGCGAACACACCTCACGGTTGCACGAATTTGTGCAGGAAATGCAAGCGCTAGACGTTAATGATGAAGAATACGCCTATTTGCGTCTCGCATTAGTTTTTGATCCTCAAGTACTTATACGTAGTCGAGAGCGGTCGGTGCGTGCGTTTGTAAAACGCATACAACTGTACGCTTTAGAATCTTTGCGTCAACATATTTTACAGCAGCTGTGCGGAAATGATGCGAAAATGGGTTCAGCTGGTGAAAAAGTTGCTGAAGAACGCTATAATTCGCTTGTACTTAGCCTGATGCCGTTGAGTGCCTTGGAATCGGAAATAATTGAAGAACTTTTCTTTGCTAACTTAGTGGGTCAACTGCAAATCGATAATATGATGCAATATATATTAACGCTAAGCGGAAATGCTTGAAAGTAGTGTAACTACATTTATTACTTTAGAATTAATATCGTAGTTTTTGATTAGTAATTTAATTGGAAGCGTTTTCGAACACTGCTCAAATAGCGAGAGAAATTTAATTTCTATTAAAAATAAATTTTATAAAAATAAAACGACAATAAATAGACTGAGAACTTAACATATTTTATGCAAGAGCAAAGTCCTATCTATGTCTCTACCGCTGGGAATAACATCTGAAGTTTATATATTTTATATTCAAAAAATAACAAATAATTTCAAAATTAAAACTGAGACATGTATGAATATTAGAAAAACATTAATTTAACTGATTTTTCAAGCGAAACATATAAACTCAAGATGTTAATCTTTTCGGGTAGAGATATTTTTCTGCAAAAATTATTAATCTTTTATTAACTATAGAAAATAACACGGTGTTTGTACAGGGTGTGGCAAAAGTAACTAGAGTATCCATTCGGTTAAAGTTAAAATCTCACTCAAGGTTACGCGAAAAATAAATATTACATATCCCGCTGATAAAGCAAGCAAAAGAAAAATTCCTGAATTATAGCATTTGATTTGTTCGAGCAGCTGATTTTGATAACTGAGGTATAAAAAAATAAAGAAAAAAGAATCATGACTAAAACTATATGCCTCGCTCAGAGACATTTCAGTTTTTACTACCTTGAGTCTCGAAATTGAAGTCTTAACTTTTTACTTGACAAGCAAAAGAAACCCACTCTAGTATATTGCACTGATTATGATTACAAAATAATTCTTTTTAGCATTATCTTTTTCAATGATAAAATGTAAAATACCCTTCAATCATTAAAAAATAAATCAATCAATTCTGTGCTCAATCAGAACATTTTTAGAACATAATTTAGAATATTTTACATTAAGATCAAAATTTAAGCCTTAAAATATTTTTGAATAACAAAAACCAATTCATAATGATATAAAAATAAATGTTATATTAATTTGATAAATTATTTTAATCCCAGTTTAATCAAAATATATAAATATTTACCTGAAATAAAAAACTATTTTTACCAAAAGAAGTCTGTGTATTTGAACTCTTTCGTTATTACATACATTTTAGGCTTTATATCATTGTAACTAGTTGCGCACGATTGCGCCATTCAATCAACGCTGGTGTCAATTCTTTATCAGTTATAACTGGCATTCGTTTTAACGAACTATGAACGCCAATATCTGCTATTGACATTTGATCACCACCAAAAAACTGCTGCTTTTGCAGGCGATTGTTGAGTGCACGTATCATATTTGCCCTTCCTTTTGGTGTTGTGCAACGCAGCAGTTGATAACTTATATCCAGCACAGCGTCGATTTCATTGCACAATGGTGATTCTTCATAGCGATATTCGTTTGGACCAACTCGACCCAAATAACGTATGATATTTACTTCACCATAAATAGGAACGTACAAAGTCGGTGAACTGATCATTTCAGTATGCTCGCCTTAAAAAAAAGGACAGTCATCAGTCATAACATAACAGATATAATAGAAACATTTGTTGACTTACAATTTTTCCAAATTAAAGTGACATTTACTTTTGGTTTAGTTGGATCAACTTTTATTTGTAACAATTTTTTTTCGAATTCACGTGCTTCTGGTCCAATATCTGGCATTGATGAATGAGTAAATGTTGTCACTTCAATAGAAAATAAATCTTTCCATGCATTTTTTAGCGCCAACAATGCATATGGTATAAAATTGGGATGTCCGTTGATAACAATATCATGCGGAGGCTCCTTATGAAAAATGAAACATTTAAAGAGCGAGTTTAAGGAGAGAAAATCACGTAAATCACCTCTCTAAGGTACCCATTGCGATTCTGACCCGTATGCTGTGGTCCTTTCTGACAAAGGTTCAACGAACGTCGTATGTCTGACATATGAGCACGCAATTCATCAAGCTGCTGCAAAACTTTTTCCTGACGTAGCAGAAGGTCAGAGTTATCAGTCTGCAAATAAATAAAGGAAATAACAAAATGTTTAACCAATTCGCAAAGCCGAAAGGCAAAAATACGAATTTCGGAAATGAACAACTTTTAACTGAATCAATCAAAAAATTAGCAGCACGTTCATGTAGTTAATAAAAATTTGTTAGTTTTTGTTGAAATTCTTCTCAGAAATTGTAAATTTCATAACCTTTTCTTCGTTCATGTTTTATGTAGTTTAACGATGTATATTTTTAGTGAGTTGCAATGAGTATGTATAAATGCAATAATCGCAAATTAACTAAAATCGCATGACAGTGAGAGTGAATTGCTGGTAGTATTTTAGAATTCTAAAAATAGTTTCCGGTGTTTAAGTGTGAAATATTTATGTTACTAAACAGCTGGTCGTTTAGATAAAAGTACTAAGTTGTTAAATATGATTAGATATGATGATCAATTGACGTTTATGTTAGGAAATTTTCCGATCTTGCGAACGAAAATTTTTACTCAAAAAATGTATGTGATTTGACGGAAACGGATGAAGATTTGAGGTTGCAATTGCAATGTCCTGTAAATTTATCATTTCTAATAGTCATTCCGCGAAAACAACAGCTTCCCTCTCAAAATTTTACTAAAAAATGTATAAGATTTCATGGTGAGGAATTAGGGTTGACCTTTCCGTTAAATGAATTTTTCATATTTGGGAAGTCATTAAATGTAGTTGGTTCCGCTAATTGTATATAACAAGGAAAATTTTGAATTTTTATTTCAATGAGCTAACAGTTCAATAACTTTTGTGTGTCAAACACCAAAAAAATTACACTTAACAAAGATAAATTAATTTTCTTTCTTTGTGTAACTTTTCGCTTCGGTTCTCAACTGATCTATGCAATAAAGGAAACATATTAGGCTTGCAAACTCTTACTAATCGGCTTAAAAGTTACTGATGAGTCCTCCTAGCAGGGGATGAAACTAGTATTACAAGCTTTAGGCAATCTTTCCTTAGCGTAGGTAAATTTATTTTACGTTCAAGAGTACCAAGTGCAGAATTTAGTAGTAGTTACAAAATTTGCACAATTGTTCAGAATTTGTCTTCTAAAAATACATACATATCGCTCGTTTGCTGGAAGACTGTCATAGCTCAAAAATAAAGTTTCGAATTAACTATGCAGAAATATCCGTCATTTCATGTTTTATGTGTTTGTGTGACAAAACTCAAAAAGGTATTTAAAGAACTTGCCTTGTAAGAAGAATTTATGCAGACATACTTTTCTTAATTATCATATAAAAAGTAATTTATTGAAAACTTTAAGTGCGTTTTTCTCCAACTTTATGTTTTTTGAATTATGACGATATGTACGCAAACGAGCGATATGTATATAAGTGCGATAAAAAATAAACAATGCTGACTAGCAATTTCACCGGCTTTTCAACTTACAAATCTATTTTATAAGCATGTTTAAATTGCAGAAAACTTGTTTCCATTGCAGAAAAGTTATTGGAAAGCATTAGTTTCTTCAATCATTTTTTTCCATAAAAGTTTACTGATGTAGTCTATAAGGTCACTAGTCGAAGTTATGATGTAAAAATTTAATATATGGCTAAGATATCTACCTATAATTACTAAACATGGTCATAGAAGCTTTTATGCAGAACGACAAGCACAATAAAATTTCAATTTGACGGAAAGCGGATTTCTATACAATTACACCGATGGTGCTTTAAACAAAATCAGATGAGTAACTTTCGAAACATCTGCTCCTAGACTTAAAATAACAAGTCTGGTCTATGTATGCCCGCTAATTAGCAATAAATGTAGCTCTATGGGTCTAAATTGTCTCTGTTGATGCAAGGAAAATTGAAAAGTTAAAATGCAATAGGCAAGTTTAATACAACACCACAGTTTTTCATAGCAATGTTAATGACGTTAATATTTAGTATTAATATGATTCCATTAACGAGTGCAAGCAAATGAACTTTTTGTCAATAAATGATTTAGCACAAATCTAGTTCAGGAACCAGTGTTTTTGTTTCATTATGTGTTAAACTTAAAAATTAAAATCTAATCAAAAAATCTCGGTAAATCTAGCTTCAGCAACATAACCATCGGAAGTTGTGGATATATATTTTTCAAAGATTGCCAATATGTACATAGTTGCTGTCGTTATAAACAGCTTCTTAAGTTTGGGTATTTTTTTAAGACCATTATTTTTCAAAAACTATATTATTGACCTGCATTATTTATTAACAAATTAAAAAACCCTACTTTATTTTATTTTAACTGAAGCATCTATCGTACTTACTTTACCTTCCATACCTGTTTTTACATACAAAGAATATATTTTTTTGGCTTAAATATACTTTAGCTCCCATTCGCCAATTTTTATCAAACCAAACTTTGTTACTTCGTTTTCAATTCTAAGAATAAATATGTTCTCAAAAAGTATCGCTAGGATATGGTTTCAGGGACATAAAAATCGGAAGTTGCGGATACAGCTTGTGTTAAAATTATTATAAGTTGGCAACCGCTCAATGGATATCAAAAGTATGGGTGTCATACGAATTATAATTTAATAGTCTACAATAAAGATAAGCAAATCTATAAAATGTAACATGTAACTAACGAAGCTGGGGTTGAATATACTATAGAATGTAAGCGATTTTCAAGCTCAAAGAAAAATTAGAAGGAGACGTTTCCGCGCCCAACATATGTATAATTTCTTGATTAGCTGAATAACATACTAAAATTTCAAGAAAATCTTGAGTGAGACCGTTAATGTAAATAATTACCATATATTTTAATACCAAAATTCACCAAAGTGACTTCACTTTTTTCGATAAAAAAATAGATAAAATGAAAAAAAAAAACAATGCAGTGATACATCATTTTAAGCCTAGAAAATAAAGTTTTCTTGATATCTTAAAAAAATATAGGTTATTAAGGGCCGGTTTCACAGTGTTTAGTTCACCAATTAATTAACTTAACTAATGTCTGTTAGTTAACTACCAAATTTAAGTTGTTCAGTTTCACAGTCCATTGGTTAACTAATGATAATTTTTTGTACAAAATTCGGCATCACTGCACAAAACTTTTGTTTTTTATTTGACATTTCATAGTTTGCGAAATGGAATCAACAACAAGAACTTCTAAATTTTCGGCAGACAAAATAAATTGCTAATTGGAGCTGGTTGGCAACTTTGAAAACATCATCGAATACAAAAAAAACCGATAAAGTTAGTTTAGACGAGAAGGAAAAAATATGGGGGACCATTGTAGACGGCTTGCAAGGAACCTACCGAAAGTAATATGGACGGGATCTTAATACTTTTTTTCGACGAGCAATTGGAGTATTCTATACTACTTTCATATCTGAATCACTATGAACTTTGCAATCCTAATCTGAATCCATATTTATATATGTACTTATTTGCTTTTTTGAAACTTTGTGTTTTTATTTCTTATGTTCTTTTTCGTTATGACAGCAATCAGCTGTTAGTTAACTATTAGTTAACCTGCCAAATTTGGTTGGTTAACTAATTGCTATGAAACAGAAATTGGATAGTTAACCTCAAATCTTTAGTGAACTAAACACTGTGAAACCGGCCCTAAGACATTTTTTGAAAAAGTAACATTTTTTTTAAAAAAAAAGTTGGTCCAAATTTCAGAAAAATCGTTGTATGGGTTAAATTTCAAAGATTTGCTCAACATTATTGTAATCCATTAAATTATTTTCTTATAAAACCCATATTTTTGATATTCAGTCAAGGGTTCTCAACTTGAAATGATTTTTACAAAAACTTATTTCTGTAACTTCCGATGGTTATATCTCCGAATGTAGATCCGAGCGACAATTTTTTATTTTTTCTTTGCTTTTAGCCTACTATAACCTCTAAAAAAATTGGGCAATGGGAAATAAAGTAAACTTGTTCCTTTCTTTATTTAGTAAATGCGCGAAGCTGCTTGCTTTTACGTTAAATCAAAGACGTATTGTGTCTATCATGGCTGTTGTTGGATATACAAGATTTGACCGACACTTTCAGATTAACATGTTAATATTCAAAAACACTACAAACAATTTTACTGGACCCTAAACTAGATTCTTTCAAATGATTAATGGCGACAAGAACGGTTTTATTTTCATTTGAAAATCTTTTTTTTTTTCAATGTTTTCATATATCAATTTCTTTAACCTTGAGCAATTTCTGGATTTGTCTCCCTAAAATATCCAAATCAAGCGGGCATTTGTTGGAGGTAGCTCTGTCGTGTTTGGTGTTCATTTTGGATGCACAAACGGAATCTCCCTTTAAAGTTGTTGATGTTTGATATATCCATAAATAATTTATACACATGTGCGTTTTTTTCTTTTACTTACGTTGCAAACTAGTCCAGCGCTGGGAGAATCGAGGCCGTTGCTATTGCTGACAGCAGTATCTGCGGCGAGACCGACGTTCCTCATCTTGTACATGCAGGTGGGCAGTTGAATCTCAAATTTTGGTAGCAACGTTTTCAATTCGTACATAACACAATTTTAATTCGCAATTATTTTACACACAATTCGTCTTGCATAAAATCGAAATTTCGTTTTTGACAACCTACAACCTTGTCGCATTGCTGTCGTAAAGAATTTCGAAGAATTGCCAAATTTTGACATTTAACGTCGTGTTTGTTTTGTTGAATGTTATTTTCATCAACATTTTCAGGGACTGCGCATACAGGCAACTAAATAGTTGTGCGATTGAGAGGCGCTATATACTTGTCATGGAACAAGCTAAATATCTCTATTTGGGCCTTTAGGGTCGTCCATTAATTACGTGAGGTGTTTATTTGGAAATTCGGATCTCCTCCCACCCCTTGGTGAGAAAGGGGGTTCACCCCTTTCATCCTTCCGTGAGACTTACCTTGTAATTTTTATGATTTGCTATGATAATGTATAGTCTCTGCATTAAAAAGTTGACGTGGGACTTTTATTAACCCCCTCTCCCCCTTGTTGAGATTTTTCCGGACCCCCTCCTCCTATTTTGACTCACGAAATATTTAGACGTCCCCTTTTGAGCGTTTGCATTTGCAAAATCAGCTACCAAAATCGATTCGTATTTGTCCAGATATGACATTTTATGCGTGACGCTTCATGCCAATCTTTTTTTTTACAAAACCAGATCTTTGATTAATTCAACGATCTGAATTATTACTCAATCACAAGGTTTCTTTTTCCTTGTTCATCCAAAAAATGTCAGAAGTCCAGAATCTGACAACACGCGCTTTTAGCTATGAGTTTGTAGTTTGAAAATATTGGGGCCATATCTTAGCTGATTTTGACAGAAAAGGTAGCCCTAAAGTTAAAGAAGTGTAATTGAAAAATACCATGCCATGGTACAATTATGATGCTAGCAGCAGTTTCTAGTGGCAGTTCTTAATCCTTACCTTGTTTTAAGTTACGCGCGTAAATGTTTTAATTACATATTATGGGATAACATAGAAGACTTCTTCGCAAATTGTCAATATCATAATCAAAACAACAAAAAAAAAAATGTTCTGTGACTGAGTGGCAGGATTTGCTTAGGGGTCGGCCATAAAACACGTCTGCAAAAATTCTAGAATTTTAACCCCCTCCCCCCTGGTTGTGCACTTGTGTTCAATTACGCTATCCCCACCTCGTCGACAGAGGATTATGCCAATTATTTTAAATTTTATTCGCGTTTTATGAATAATAAAATAGTAGTTTCAAGAGTGGGCCCCTGCTTGTACGCTTTTTTTTTTGACGATTTCCCCCTCCTCTACTCCGGTCATCTTTTATCAACGACCCTTCATATCCTCCATAGATGGGCAACAATCCAAGATGTAACTGCTGTATGTAAAATTATTCACCCCTTTCGTTTAGAATTCCAACGAATCTTAAATACAACTCATATTTTTTCAATCTTTATTTTAAGATAAACAAAACAAACTATTGTTTTGATATTTTAATATTTCACAGAAATAAATCCTATTTTAGAGCCGCCCTCTGTATTCTCTTTTGCACAACGCCCTTTGATTTTTTGGTCTGGTTAACCAACTCGCTCTCATCCATTGGTTCAATTACTTGACCCTTGCGAACAATAACTGCTGGTCGCGTTAAATTGCGAAAAGATGTCTCAGTAACAAAATTCCGTCCGATTGGCGCTCGAATGCTAGCTTCATAGTCCTGCAGCGAAGTAAATGGAAAAGGCACATCTGATACCAGATGTTTGCGCAAGCTTTTACTTGCATCTTCATTTATGTAAGTTCCACTTTTATTTTCATCACGGCGCTTCTCTTCGGGAGCGAGTTTCAAAACAAGGCGTTTATTTTTATTAGCGAGATCTTTTGAAATTCCCGCTCCAGCCCAAGAGCCCCAACCAGGCATGGAAAGCACTATCTCATCGTCAGCTATTTTGGATTTATCACTTTTATCCTTGGAAAAGTCAGCAACAATATCATCATTGATAAAAGCTTGACTGATGGTCATTTGCTGTGCGGTTAAATTGTGTTTATCTTCATCCTCAATATCATCATCGTATTCTGCTGTATCTAGTGGGTTTATAGAAGTAACTAACTGTTTTAGTTTAATTGGTGCAATTTGGTTTGGATCAATAACATCTGATTGCGTAGCAGTCTTGGCGGAGGAAGCTCTGGTGTTGCTTTCTGCTACTTTAGAAACAATTTCCTTCAATCGTTTGTGATTATCAGCTGAGTCATCATCTTCACCATTGAGTTCTTCATCAATTATCGGTCGCTTGGCTGTTTCTTTAAAAGTTAAGTCTGACAGTTGCTTCAACTCATCTTTTGATTTCTTTGTGTTCTGCTTATGTTTTGCTTTACCGACTTTTGATTTGCTAAGGCGTTTTGACTCCTTAGCAAGAATTTTTAAGTTTTTATTAAGCGTATTTACTTGACGATCTTCCTCTGCATCAAAAATGTCATCAATGTTTATAGAATTTACTTTTGATTTTTCTACCTCAATATCTTCCACAATCCAACCATTTTCCAGTTTGACGTTTTTGCTTTTTAACTTTTTTGATTTTAAATTAGCAGAAGCGTTTTCGTGTGATTGTTTTGATTTCGGTTTTATTTTAGTCACTTGATCTTCATCACTATTTATATTCATTTCAATTTCGTTTTTGAAGTCTTCTAACAACTTTTCATTTTTATTTCGTTCATCCCAATATTTTCTATAACTTGGTTCTTCATTATTTAAATCTTCCTTGGCTGTGATCTTTTGTGTTCGTGTCCAAGGGTTAAAGGGATCATTATTTAATGTATCGTGTTCCGTATCATCATTGTTGTTCTTCAATTCAGCGTCATCATCATCAGACTCGTGCTTTTTTTGTGTTAATTGCCGACTAATCTGTAGCTGCTCAGCCAAATCTTTCCGAACATCCTTGTCGTATTTAGCTCTAACTTGCAGATTTTTTGCCCATGTACCAGTATTTTTATGCCTTAAATTAGCACGTTCTAGCACGCGATTTTTTTCGAGCAAATTGAGTTTCTCCAAAGCGGCTTCTGGGTTTGTCTTCTGTAGTAATTCAAATTCTTTAATTTGCTCTTGCATCTTTTGCCGTTTCAACAGTTTATGATATTTTTTTGACTTGATTTTATTTGTCATTCTAGCTTTGGCTGACTTTTGCGATACACGCATTTTTAAGTACGCGAGTTCCTTGCGACGTGCACTGAGCTCATCACGCGTTAGTTTCTCTTGTAGATGTAGCATATTAGAGGCCTCTAGATCTTTGGGGTCGGAGTAATCACCATGTCTTTGCTGTCGCAGTGTGGCCAGTTTTGTTTCAATTTCATCCATTTCACGAGCTAAGTCAGACTTAACAGCAAGTTGTAGTGGCTTTGCATGTGCTGATGTGTCAATGTAGACAGTTCCTGTGTCCAATGGAAATATCTTCAAAAAAAAAAATGTTATATGTTATAGACCATTGTTTTTGTATGAAATTGATATAAAAATAATAAAAATTCGATTCAATAACTTATTTTAAATTCAAGCTTTTATCCGCTAGCCACATTGATATTATAATTATCAAATTAGTAGAATATTCAAGAGGGTCAAGTTTTCTAGGTAACAATCAAAAAAGAAAAAGGAAAAGAAATAGTCACACTTTAAAATATATATGATAAGGTGAAACGGGGACCGAATTCCAGTTCAGCAAGAGAAACATTCAAAAAAGGGATTATGTAAAATAGTAACAAATAAATAAATAAATAAAATAGTAACCTAGTTTTATCTAACTACTGTCTGTACAAAAGTACTAAGGGCACCCCTTGTCTTTTAATGGAACACATGTCAAATCTATTGCAAAAAAAAAGATACAGAATCTAACATCAGAATGACTACAATAAAGCCTCTTACCTACTACCGGTCGTTACGAAATTCTTTAACTATTTATTTCATATACAACGTTTACATGCCCACCTACCTGAGTTTCCGTTGAACGATTTTTTGCCACCACTGCATCCCAACGTGCCAATTTCGTCTTCACATTTTCATATCCTATCGTGCGCTTTATACGCTCAGCTGCTGGTTTCTCCAAAGGGACTGGCACCACTTTTGTTGATTTCGTTACATTTCTCAAATTTTGACCCACTTTTACATGTTTGCTTGTCCTTTTGAATACTTGTACGATATCGTTGATGCCAACAGGATGTGAAGACACGGACCGCTGATTTGCATACGCAAAAGCATTCTTTACCAATTGAAATTCATCGGGTTGCTTTTCAAACTCGCTCCGTGTTGTGCGCTTGATATGTTGCGCTTTGCCAAGGCTGCTAATTGCTTGTAGTAAATTTTTGTGTGCATGTGGATTTACGGCTTCAGTATCATCTTCCTCGAAGTTTTTATACTCCACTTCATCCTCTTTAAACATTTTAACTTTTTAATAATTTGAAAATGTATATGATACTGTTTAAAACGATAAGTTTTCTCAAAACACACACGTGCGATTCCAGTGAATTTGTCACTTTTTTGACGTTTATTTGTTGTTTAAATATCAGCTGGGCGAATGTAATAGATTTAAAGAAAGATTTAGCAAAGCAAAAAATAAGAGCATTGTTTAATGAGTTCCGTTGAAACTATTGAAAGTATTTAAAATGCTAAATTTACTCAATCAAAAAAAATCAATCAATTACTAAAACACCCAGCGCTTTGCAAGGATCGAAAAAGGTATGTAAAATAAACTCACGGAATAAATAGATTTTCGGAAAAGCGACATTACATGTACGAAGTTCCAAAAAAGAATAGAATTATTAAAATTTTTTATAAATCGGTTCCAAGACATAAACATAATTACACTGCACTAATAAGAAATTAATGTATCTTGAACGAGCGTATAGTCAAGGTACCGCTGGCACCGCCTACTCCTAACAACCGGTAAATGTTAAACTTAGTATTCACCCGGAGGAGATGTGCAACGATAATATTTTTTTTAAAACCATGACAAAGAAAACAGATGGATCGATGTAACCTGTTTCGGCTATTACCATGTAAACATAAGATTCAACAAAATTTAAAGGTCACACAGGTGGCATAGAAAACTTAGAAATCAGATCAAGAATAGGGATGCTATAATTTGTATGCCTCAAAGTTCCTGGCTGCATAAATGCGTACTTGGCATATCATCGCAAATCTTGTAATAAAACTCTCAATCACAAAAAAAAAATTTATTTCATAAAAAAAAAGTTTCAGATTTTCTAATATTACATCTAGAAGCTATTCGATAACAAAACAGTAATAATTTTTAAACATCAGTGGCGCATCCTCATCGGATATAAAATTTCGTTCAGGTTTTTCTGAAGCGAAAGGATTTATAGTTGGTGGCAGCACAACATTTATATGCCGATTACTCTCCTGCAAAAAACGTGTCATATCCAATGGAGCCTCATACTTTGTATACGAAGTTACAACTACTGGACATTTGAAACTACCAGCTGCTAATATAGTTTCTGGCCAAGTATCCTCCAAGTTGTACCCCGTCGATCGATAAAGACCAGCATTAAAGAAACATACTACATATGCAAGTAGATATGAGTTGATAGAATTCAGAAATATAAAATCGTTTATATACTTATATATATAAAAAAAAGCTTACCCAAGTCCGGCTGTAAAAACTCTTGTGTTTGCTCACAGTAATTATGATAAAGTTGATTATTGAAATGATAGCAAACTGATCGATCAGTTTTGCGACAACTGCGGCAACATCTGCAAATAAAAATATATGTACATAGGCGCCGTACATAAATTACGTGAGTCAAAATAGGGAGGAAGGGGGTCCGGCAAAGTCTCACCAAACCTCACTAAGGGGGAGGGGAGGTCAACGAAAATCTCATGTCAACTTTTTAATACAGAGGGTATACAATATAGCAGATTAGATCTACAAATTATAAGGCAAGTCTCACGGAAGGGAGAACTCACCAAATCTCAACAAGGGGAGGTCCGAATTTTCAAAAAAAAACACCTGACGTAATTTATGGACGTCCCCATACTATATGATATGGATACATGAATTATGGATATTTTCGTTAAATGCAGTTGTACAGTAACTGGAACTCAACTGACTAATCGTAAAATTTTTGATGATTTTTTATGTTGAAATTCGAAATCAAATTTAACTAGGCATTGAATGTTCAAATGTTAAAATTACAAGATACTTATGCTTAAGAAAATCTCGAGTTCTTGGAGTCCTTTAACTATTCAAAAAAATGGTGCCAACACAAAACTTAACTTTTTTCTAATAAAAATAAAGGCCTTAATGGAAGGAAACAACCTAAATTGTACTTGTACTCGAGCCTCTCAAGCTTAACTTGAGAAACATAATTGCCATAATCTTAAAATAGCAAGCATCAACACTTTCCCAGAGGATCAATAGAATTTATTCGCCGATACTTAAAATGTCTCACATAGCTAAAGTCATCTCGCTGACATTCTTGGGAACATTTTTCTTTTGTAACAGCTTATTGCTTTGAGGGGAATTATGGACTTTTTTCACCACATGACTGCAACACTAGTGCTAAGTTGCTATCATTCGCCTCGCGAAATGTATTTTGTTGATGTTAAATGTTGTTCCTGCTGCAACTACTGAATACAAAGACGTAGTAAAAACGAGCTTAAGATAGGTTTAACCTCTTTAAGGGGAGTGCTTAAATAAATTTTGTAAAGCAGTATACGTTTGTATATAAAGCTTACTTGATTTTCTTTAGCTGATCAAAGGATATTTTGCCTGGATTTAGTTCGGGTCCAATGAAAACAACATTTAATTTTTTGATTGTAGGTGTTATATGTAAGAAAAACAGCTCCCATTTATTAAGGGCATCCACCTCAAAATCTATTTCTGCGCCTGAAATAAAAATTGTCAATAATTAATAATACAAATTATAGAAGTACATTCATCCATAGTGTGCTTACCAATTAAATGAATTGTCATAATTTCGCTCTTTTTAAGTTGATTACAAAGCTTGAAAGCATACCACGCCGTGAGCGGACAAGTTGATATTTGACTTAATGCAGCATATTCACACTGGTCGTGCATGTCTACCGCAAAATAGTAGATTACATTTATTAAATAATATATACCAGGTGTCCAATATGCTTAGATGCAAAAGTAATATGAAAATTATTTTTATAGCATTGCACGTTTACTTATACAAAGTATGCTAATTCACCTTTTTTACAGCCAATTCAATGACAAAGTTACATTAAAAGTTACAGATATTTGAATTTTAGTTGTTTCACCTTGAATATTAATTAAATATAGTCTTAAATTCAAGAAAAACCATGGTTGAAGAGTGTGCTCCATTGTTCCACTTTGAATATTAATTCAAGATAGTCTTAAGTTCAAGAAAAACCATGGTTGAAAAGTGTGCTCAAAAGAAAAATCGAAACCATGACCGGCTAAAATGACAATTTCTGTGGAAATGCACACATAACTTCGTAAAAAACTTTTTTTCAATCAAATACGTGTCCTTTTATTTCATCTAAAAAACAACACATCTTATTGGCATTCAATTCCGGAATTTAAAGTCATTCAGTCTTGTAAGATTTGAAATGAATTCGGTATTATATTTGACAACTTAGTTCTCCTTTTTTTAACAATTAAAAAAGTATGCAATGGAATTTACCTTTCTTTAAGAACTACAGGGTGTTTTTTTAGAGGTATAGAGCTTTGAATTAAAATAAAACACAAGAAAATCGTTTTAATGTCCATCAATTTGGCTTTATTGGAAGGATAATTTTATGCCATTAATGTTTAAATATGATTTCGGGCATGTGGCCGCCGCGGCTGGCTCGAATAAAGCCAATTCTACTGGTCCAATTTTGAACCACTTTTTCGAGCATATGGGGCCGTATGTCGGCAATAACGCCACGAATGTTGGCTTCCAAGTCCCCTAACGTTTCTGGTTTGTTGGCGTAGACGAGCGACTTCACATATCCCCAAAGAAAATAATCCAATGGTGTCAAATCACACGATCTTGGTGGCCAATTGACAGGTCCATTCCGCGAAATTATGCGCTCATCGAATGTTTCCTTCAATAAATTGATTGTGACGTGCGCTGTGTGGCATGTAGCGCCGTCTTGTTGGAACCACAACTCATCCACATTCATGCCATCCAATTCGGGAACAAAATAGTCGGTTATCATGGCTCTATACCGGTCTCCATTAACGGTAACTGACTCTCCAGCATTATTTCGGAAGAAGTATGGCCCAATGACTCCACCAGCCCATAGAGCACACCAAACAGTCAGTTTTTGTGGATGTAATGGCGTCTCAAGGGTCTCATGTGGATTCTCTTCACTCCAAATGCGGCAATTTTGTTTGTTGACGTAGCCATTCAACCAAAAATGAGCCTCATCACTGAACAAAATTTTGCGATGAAAATCAGCATCGAGATCAATCTCATTTTCGGCCCATACACCAAAATCACGACGCATTGCATGGTCTCGCGGCTTTGATTCTTGCACAAGCTGGATCTTGTAAGGTCGCAAGCCAAGATCTTTGCGCAAAATCTTCCATAAAGTTGATGGACAAAGCTCCAATTCCTGTGCACGGTGGCGAATCGATTCATTCGGGTCCTCTTCGACATTTTGCTCTACAGCGGCAATTGTTTCTTCGGTGCGCACTGTTCGACGTCTCTGCGGATGCGTATTATCACATAGAGTAAACGTAGTGCGAAAACGATCCATGGTTAACCGAATTAATTGCTCTGATGGACGATTATGTCGACCATAAAATGGACGGAGCTTGCGGTAAACTTCGCGAACTGAACCATTATTTTCGAAATAAATTTGCACGATTTGCAAGCGTTGTTCTTTTGTCAACCTGTTCATGATAAAATGGCAAACCAAACTGAACATAAATGACATTAGAGTTGCCAGATTTGACCATAAAATGCCAGTTTTATCTCTATTCGAAAAACAAACCTCTAAAAAAAACACCCAGTAAAAGTATGCAATGGAATTTTGTTTTTCTTGTTATATTTTACGTTGAGGAATTTTTTATGAATGCATTCTACTTAAAAGAATTCGCTCTTGGCACAATTTTCAATTCATACTAATTGCAAGTCAAAATTTAACTTTCTTTTGCATTTGAACATACACGATACCCTAAAGAATTTTCATTTACATACCAAATGATAGTTTACTAAAAATCTGCTTAGTATTGCAACATGCACCGGGTATGTCTCGTAAAATTTTTGATGGCAATGACGGGTCCAAACGCCCAAACTTCTCTTGAAATATTATCAACTCCTTGAGTAACTGATACGGCTTGCACCACTCCTTATGTTGTTTACTTAGATGGTTTGGATTTTGTTTACAATAGGCTACCTAAAGAAAATTAAGAAACAATCACCTTATTTCTAAACCGAATTGTCATAGAGAGTATGTTGCCATGCGTTGCTTAGAGGGCGTATTAAAACGACACTAATTGTAAGAAAAAGATTTTTTTGAGTTACACATTGAACGATTACACATTTTGGATTATGATCAATGTTTTATACCAGCTTTTCCAATCACGATTTAATATTTCTCACGCATAGCCCGTGTCCTTCATAAGAAATCATATGCAGTACCAGATTTTTTGAATACCAAAAGATCGATCGTATTCAAAGTTGCCCTATCGTCGATTTGAATCGACAAAGTGCTTTTCAAATGTTTGAACATTTAAATTCAACATTCTTAAAATCGGGTTTATTATTCTGATCATCAAAAGCCCATAATTTTTTAAGCTTTTGGGTTTCTTCACCCCAACTAGGGTCTTTTTTAACGTGCAACTTACCACTTTAACACAAAAAAAGACTACGTCTGAAGTCAGTTGCAGTAAACCTTAGTTTTTACCACTGGCAAGGTAAGGTAGCTTTTAATGGAATACGTGTGTGCGTGTGTGCCTTAATTATTATTGACAGCAACGATGACTCTCTCAATGACCTTCGCATTGATTTTATCTTAGTACCTGTCCACAATTTTCACAATCAATTAGTTTATCAAAGCGATACTCTCGACAATTAACGTTCGAACAAATGCGTGGAAAAAGTATAACTTCCTGTTCAGTTGCAGTCAGTGGGCGATTCATTGCAGCCTCTACTTTTCGTATGGTAACAATACGATAACAGCGAAATTGTTCTGTTGTGAAGCTACCACATTTGTAGAAAATATGATTACCTAGATAATGAAATTAAAAAAAATAATTGCATTTTAAATGGCGCAGAGAGACATCAGGGCATAATTGTTGCAAGACATAAAAAGAATTGTGGCAATAGTACGAACACACAACATCACACAAGTTAGGGTTGACAACTTGCCAATTTTTTTTATCAATATGTATGTAAATGCGTCCATAAAAGCATAAATAACTTTAAGGGTATTCGGACCAAGCTGTAGTTTTACGACGACGCACAATGATCGTGGCCATAAATAGAAAGAAACTGAAAGTGCTAGGGATTGAAAAATTGCTTAAAACAGTCGTCAGATAATACTTAGGGAAAGAAAAAAAACTATAAAAATTTTGGATATTTTTTTTTTGGGTTTAGTGACACAGTGGACTCAAAGTTGAACTTTTTATACCAAAAATGTTATATGAAACTTTTTATATAAACAACGGCTAGATAGGGCGCTCTAGTTAACTTGAGACAATATATGATAATGTAGCATATTGACAGAAAGTAAATTGTTTCCACGTAATAAAACTCAATTTATTTTTCTTTTATAGCCTTTATATGAATTGTAAAGATTTTTCAAAAATTAGAATGCAAAATGGTAAAAGTGGAAAATTTGCAAACTTTAACGAAAAAAAAACTATATATCCCCTTGATTTCGATTTTTTTATTTTAAATTATATGGGAAAGTATCCAAAATCCAAAATTTCAACTGCCTTTTTTCACAATTTATTTTTTTATGAATTTTTTTCTATGGCAATATTTTTATACTTTACATTTTGCAATCCTTCACAATAATGTTATCAGAAGGGAGAAGGGAGTTTCCTTCAAGTGAGGCGAGCAGGTAAGGGGTTTTTTTCGCTATGTCATCCCCCTTGGGATAAAAGATATAAATTCGAATGCATTTCAATAACAGAAGAGATAAGCTTTCGAAACTGTTTTTCTCCAATAACTTGTGAACTATAAAAAATATAGCACACTTTTTTGCACTTTTGAAATCAGCAGCTCTCAACCACATCCCATCTTTGTAGGCGTGTTCGTGGGCTGATTTTTTTTTTATGTACACAAATTTTTGTTGTCTTCATCTTAAAAAAATTTGTACCAAATTTCAAGGGTCTAGCCCAATTATTACTAAATATGGCCGCTGTTCCATACAAACCCATCCATAAAATTAATTGTTCATCGCTTTAATAAAGCGAGTTACTTATAAGTCTGTTTATTGCGTCGGCGCATATGACTTACGCCGAAGAATTCAGGAGTATTTTCCGCAAGAAAACAGGTCAATGCATAGATTTCATTGAAGTACCTATCAACTACATACGTCACATAAACGGCATTGTCCGAATACCCTTTTTTATTATACACACACACAAGCCAATAACTCGAATGTACATACATATGTATGTATTTTGTTTTAAAAATACATATGTACATATGAATGACATTTTAAATTGTGCATAGAGAAGCATGAAATAAGATTGAAGCAATTGATTAGCAATTTTTGTTTTATTTTACCAAATGGTTTATGTCAATAATTATATGTATGCGCACTCGCACGTGAAGATCATCATCATAGTTCATATAGCAGTTTTACAATTTTAAAGTTATTATATGTGTATTATCAGGGCAACGATGGATCTGAAGTGATCATGGGGGATATTCATTAAGTAACTATTTATTAAGCGTTGTTTTCATAATCTGTTTGTAGTAAGTTCATAGAATATTTTACAATATTTTTTCGTTTGTCGTCTATTATTTTAAAGTGTTCATCCAAGTCATTTAGTTACACCAAGTATTATTTATTTTCATATATGCTTCCCATAAATCCAAATACGATGGCATATTTTTAAAATGTCAGGTTACAGTAACCAGCTATGAACTTTACGATCCTGTCTAATTTATTTACTTGCGTTAACATATTGAAAAAACTATAAGTTAGTTATTTTCTTTAAGCTCACATGCATTGGCGGTACTAGAGGGTGGCTGTCAATAAGTCTATATTGCCCTAAGAAGCAAAGAGGGCGTATCTCAAAAAAATGCATATTCGTAATTCTTATGGCATCGGATACCTTAGTAATACAAATGCCGGTATCTTAGTTCAAACATATGTACTAGGATGGAGCGAATTTTTTTTTTATTACATAATTGTATTAGCCTGTGGGGCGAATAGTTGCCATAAATCATGTATTGAAAACCGGTCATATTTTGAAGACCCATTTTGACCATCAATATGCAACATTTTATCACACAGGAATAATGATTTTTAAAAAATCGCCATTATTCGAAAAATTTCACTCCACCCTAATATGTACATATAAAAATCTCCTAAGGAAATTTTCTCTATCTCCATTTTACAGGTATTTCAACAAATTGACATAAACAAAACGTTAATTATTTCGAAATGCATTTTTTTTGAAATACGCCCTTTTCGCTTTTGAGGGCAGTATTTGGAGTTTTCATTGTGGCTGATTTGACGTCACACAGCTTGCAAATTTAGCGATTTCCAAGTGATTTTAACTGATTTGTGTGTTAGTTTTTTTATGGGTTGATTCAATTATAATGAAAATATTTTTGTAGAAATACTTAAGGCTCCGCTTTCGTGCCGGGCCTCAAAAATTAGGCCCGTTCTCATCTTTAGTTCAAAAACTCCTCAACTTAAAGCATTTTTAATGGAACAATCAATTTTATAAAAAGAATACTACGGATTTTATTGATGCAAAAGTGAGCCTTTTATTTTTTTTAAAAGGTTTGTCGAAAACTAGTTTTACTATCGTTTTTTAATACTAGTAACCCTGGACCCTGGTTTTTGCTCATCAAGTTAAGCACGTCACCACAAAACGAGGTTTTCAAAATTTTAATTTCTCAACAAGTATTTCATGGACATAGGTTAGTTTTTGGGTACGATCTTGGTTATTGACTATGGCTATGGCCGTAGTAATAAAACAAAAATTTTTTGTGTTTTTGTTTTAAGTTTTTTAATCAATATTTCGGTCTCATTTTTAAGCCATCAGGATCTGGATGGAAAATATACATAAAAACACTATAGTTTAGTAATAACAACACATTGTACATGAACTATTATATACTAAATACTAAACTATAGTGTTTTTATGTATATTTTCCACCCAGATGCTGATGATGGCTTAAAAAGTAATCCGAAATATTGATTAAGAAAAAAAACTTAAAACAAAAACATAAATATGGCTACGGCCATAGCTCAATTTTTCAAATAAAGTTTTCACTTAAGAAGGCCGATTTCAACAATACGTTTTCACAATTAGCTGATATAAAATTTAAAAAATCTTTTGAAAATAATGAAAACACTATGTATTATTTATAGGAAATATGCACTTACCGTTGCTGTCTGTAACTTGTCGTAATGCATAGCAAAGTTGTTTATGATTAACATCGCGCTTCATGTGTTCAGCTGTACAGTAGTAGGTCATTTTACAGCGACTGCATGGCAGAAGTTCCTTTGAACATAAATTACATTTACAAAGCTTAAAAAAAGAGCAGAATTTTAATTGCAATAATTTTCTTTCTACTCGTACGTATGAGTGCGATTTCTCTTACATTGCACAATGAAACTAGAAAATATTGACGTGGTTTATAGACATATTCAATATATTCTTCTTCATCATCAGATGTCTCGACATCACTGATTGGGTCTTGATTGAGTAGTTTTTGTAAATTTCCAAATAAAGTATTTGGTAAGTCAGTGCCACCTTTGTGAAAAAAAAAAAATATTAAAGCATATGATTGGCTGGAATCAGGACTCGTCACTACACTTCTTCTTGTGAGCAGTGACAGTTTAAGCTTAGGCATTCTCCACTAAATCAAAATGAATTATCCGCCTAAAATCCTCCCCAAATAAAATAAGTAGGCACCGAAAAATAATGCTTAAAAACACCATTTTTTCAATCAATCACAGTTTGTCTTCGCTCAGTTTCGGAACCCATTGTGATATATCCTGAATAAAAACTAGGGATGCAACGATACGCGTTTTGGCTGATACGATACCAATATTAATAAAAATTTATCGCCGATTTTGATACCGATAAAATAAAAAAAATAAAATAAAAAAAATAAAATAAAACAAGCTGCGTTCCAGTACAATAATAGTTGCGTTCCCGTGCAATAATGTATTAGTAAAATTTGCAGGTTTTTAAGCATTTAGCACAAAAAGCGTTCCTGTACTCAAAAAATCTGCAAGTGAGAACGAAAAAGAGAGAGTAATTTATGTTCTCTCTTTGTAAGAAGTTACAGATTTTAGCCCGAAGAATTTTTACTGGTAAACACATGAAAAGTGTCAACCTACAGCTAGTTTTTTTTCTTTGTCACTTAAAATCCCTAAGTAACGTCAAAAAGGCCCAAGTCGCTAACTTCGTTTGGTATGTGCTGACCCCCGGGACACACTTGAAATTTTACAATAGTTTTGTCTATATATATTTTCGAATACATGAGTAAGGTTTTTCCTTTTTTTTTCGATCGCTCCACCCTAATGGGTATATGCTCTTTATTTATGTTTTGAAAACTTTTAAGCTTTGATGTGCGATATATTCGAACCATCGCACTAGGTTTAAGCCCTCGGAAATCTAACAAAATCGTAGCAATCGACATTATAGATTTGGCTTCACAAAACAAAAAAAAATATTTTGGAGTTCCACTATTATCTGCTTTTATATTTTATAGCTTACCATTAACCATCATCATACTTTCCACTTTTTTCTTCAGATTTGCAATAAATGAACCCTTTTCGGCGTTATTATCACTAGTGACTTTCTCTTTTTCTTTGGGCTCACTAATATCTTCCACCTTTTCCGTTGGTTTCTTTAACGATTTGCTTTCTGTAATATCCTCTGGTTTATCCTGTGAATTTTGTTGTTGATTAAGAAGTTTCGCCCTCATCAGTTTCTGTATTAATTTGATTGCTTCCAAATTTCCAGATAAAACTTGGGGTGATCCTTCGCTTGGCACTTTTGTCTGCAACTCTTTCGATATCGAGTCTGGTACGCCATCTTGACAAGAATTTGGCTCTAAAGTTGGTAAGCCAGTAGCACAACTTTCATTAGTAACTATATGTTCGATAAGTCTATTTCCTTTGTTCCTCGGTCTGTTACGTTGACGTGTCTTTTTCTTTTGAGTATCCATCTGTAATTTGCTTTATATGAAAATTTTCTTGTAAATGCAATAAATTATGCAACTTTAAGTTGATTTTCTTGCGCGTCACAAGTAAGCACTACACATCGTGCTGTTGTTCACGTTAATGAATTGAATTATGTACTTGGTTCTTTTACAGACCAACTCTGTAGCAACAACATACATCTACATACTAAATGTATATATTTCAATTGTACCCCATTCTCATTGTTTGCAATTGCTTTAAGAGTAAAATCACAGCATGCACAGGGAACACGGCGCTTTGGTAAAATTGAAATTGGCCAATAGCCATTGAAACACAAGAAATTCTATGAGTCTACGACGTACTGTCATTGTTTTTGTGCTGGCTGCCCGGCGTTTTTACGAGAACCCCAAATTGTACTTGAAATCTTGACGTTTCGATACCATTGAAACAATGTCACTTATGCGGCATATAAGATAATACGTTTCATCTTATGAGGTAATTTAAATGGTTTCCTTTTCATTCTTTGCAAAGTAGAAATACCAGCAACAGTATGCAAGACAAATAGCCAACAACTACAAAACATTTTAAATAACACAAATAATTGAGTTAGTACAGACACAACGTTCATTCATCATGCTGTAATGGGCTCGTGTGATATTCGACCAGACTTTGATGTCATAAGTTAATGGCTCCTTGTGCATTATTTGACGAATGATAACAGCTGAAAAAGCTTTGCTAAAATTATTAAAATTAATATTTTTTTGAATTTGTGAAAGAAATGAATTAAGTAATAAGAACTCGGTTGCAATATACATAAGTATTTCAAAGTAGCATCAGAGAGGTGGCCAGACGACACTTGATGCACAGCCAAAGCTTTCTAAATTATGAATATCCTTAGCTACTTCTGACTGACCGTTCAGGGAAACACCCTTTGTGTTTTCTTAAGATTACAGAAGCTCTACTTAGTTAGCAACGATCTTATAGTTATGCTATTTAGTATACACTGAGAAAAGAGGATGTTTATTTCAAACAATTTTATTTGGTTACTAAATTTTCGAAATATTCACTTTATCTAAAAGTAAATATGTGACTGGGAAAGTTAAAAGGGACCCCCGGTACGAAAATAAGTTTTCGAGAAAAACTACTTTGAAGTTAAGAAGTGGTTTTTTATGCGCATGAACTTTTTTATGGCTTGAAACTTGCTACTCGGGGGTTTTTGGGATCGCTAATTACGAATCTGGTATCAGATTTAAAAAATTCAAAATGGCGGATTCAATATGGCGGACAAACCTTCTAAAAACTAATCGGATTCGCTTGGAACTTGTTACTCGAGGTTTTTTTGGGTCACTGATTACGAATCTGGTATCAAATTTTCAAAATTCAAAATGGCGGATTCAATATGGCGGACTAGTTTTTAAAAAACTGATCGGATTTGCTTGAAACTCCTTACTCGGGGGTTTTTGAGATCGCTGATTACGAATCTGGTATCAGATTTTCAAAATTCAAAATGGCGGATTCAATATGGCGGTCGAGTAATTTAAAAATTGATCGGATTTTGGATGGCCATATTGGATACGGCATTTTGAATTTTTAAAATCTGATACCATATTCGTAATCAGCGACCCCAAAAACCCCCGAGTAACAAGTTTCAAGCGAATTTTATCAATTTCAGAGAAGTTTGTCAGTTTGGATTTTTTCGTACTTTTCATTTGTCAATGTGTCCATGTTTGAAGTGAATTTGTGAAAAACTAATGCAGCTAGAAAGCTGCGGCTTGTTGCATTGAAAAGAGCGTAGCCTCTTATATAAGAATCGCTAAAAAAAGAAAATCGATTTTTTCGAACCTGTGAACCTCCAAGTTAAAAAATAAAAAAAAATATTTTTAAACATGTGTTATATTTGTGTTTCTTATGGTTTTCATATTTTTGAAGCTTGACCGCGAACAACACAAGTTAGGAGATATTTTACAGCACTTAGAGTTTTGATCACTTTCTTAGTGTTGAGCAAATTTTTAAGGTTAGGGTTAGTAAGTATTTGGCTGCGGCTCAGGGATAACATCCTCCAATATGTCCAACACCGGTTTCGCGTCGGCATTCGCCTTTGGCTTCCTAACACGCTTTTGATGAACTGTTTGGCCTAGGAAAAACTAGTCTTTTTTCTAATAACTAGTTTTGCCGGTACATATACACAGAGAAAACGAATTACTCAATTGCCAAGATTTGGTAAAAGTTAACAAATAAATATGTATGTACATATATGATATGATGTAATATGCAATGGTAATAATTACTAAATCAAGCTTTGATTGAAAAATATACATATTTCTTTGTCGCAAACATTCAATTGTTTATAATTACCAAATGATGTGTTGGGTAGGAGAAATCTATTTTTTTTAGGTAAAAGTCGATATAGAAGCGCAATTTGGATATATCGACAGAAATCAATATTTTCCAATACCGAGTCTTTCTTATATTGAATGTCGTTTGTATTTAGACTATCATTAATATCTAAACTGTGTATCAGGTAGTTGGAAATACATATAAAATATGTGACCAGGAAAGTTAAAAGGTGTGAAAAATCTCCTTTTTCTGTAAATATTGAATATCTGAAAAAAGTGCAAAAAAATTTGAAAGAATATATTAAAAACTTTACAGTTTTTTTGTGGACTACCTCATTCAGATGTAGAAATGGACTGCTTGATTTGAATTTGATTTTGAAAATGAATTCCTCAAAGCTGTAGATTGTGGTTTTTTTTTGATTCCTGATTATCTTGAGGAAAATAAAGACACTGCTGAATTCGGAAAACATTTCTTGTGCTTGATTTCTTAAATACGAACACCTTTACGAAACTCAAAAATTAGCCAATTGTCTTCATTATAGGAGCATTTTTAGAAAATCTAAATTTTCTAAACGCAATCTTTCGAAAACTATTTGAGCTTAATGGAAGATCTTCGATATATTATACTGCTGCACAAAAAGAAAATAAGAGTTCTAAGTTCAACTTTACTTGGTGATTTTTTCTCACTCCATCCGAAACTCATAATTTTTTTTAATCAGCTGTTGGGTTTGAGAAATTTAAAAAAACCGAACTTTTTATTTTTATCGCGTTGTTTTTGCAAATGAATTTTTAATGTCATGAAAATACATTTTTTGAAGAATTTGGAATATTTTTATGTTATTGCAATTTTTTTGAACTATAAAAAATTACAAAGTTATTTTAAGAAAGTTAAGACAAGCATTAAAATATTGATTGTTTTATATTACCAACAAGTTGAGAACAACTGGTGCTTTTAAAAATATCAATGAGAATTACCAAAGGCTCGAATCATTGTTTATTGCAATATATGTGTAAGTGTATTTGTACACATAATTATAGTAAAAATATGTTTAAAAATAAATTTTTAAAACATATGTATATTTACTAAAACTGTCATTCAATATTGACAGGTCTGCATTTTTGTGTTTTTGTGAAATTCAAATTTTTTGTCAACCTGAATCACAAAATTATTTTCAACTAGAAAATTCCATATAATATTCCAAATTCTGTTTTAACCTTCAATTGGAATAAACGTACATAAAAAATTTACATTTTCTTGACATCTTTATAAAGTTATCTTATTAGCAAATTTGTAAGCTCTTTATGTTTTTGCACTTTAGTATTTTGTTGCTTTTTATTTTTTATGTAAATAATCTGAGCATGAATGGATTGGGTAGGTAGGTTTTGAATGAAAAGGAAAGTTACACTATTTAGTTATTGTTTATATTACTAAGTATTATTGAATATATTAGCATTTCCACAGAAATTGCCATTTTAGCCGGTGATGGTTTAAATTTTTTTTTTTTTCTTTGGAGCAGACCCTTCAACCATGGTTTTTTTTTAAGTTAAGTCTAACTTGAATTTATATTCAAGGTGGAACAATTAAAATTCAAATACCTAAAATTTTAATGCAATTTATATATAGTTATTTTAAAATAGAAAGGCCCTATCTACCATGTTTGTTACTTTACAGGAGAATGGAAAAACTTTAAGTTTTATGAGTAAAGTGAGTTATGACTTTTTTTTATTTGCTTTTAATTGCTTTATTTTCAATCGTAGCACACATATTTATTATCAATGACGTATTTAGGGGTGACCTACCGAAATCTACAAAAAACTCGATTTTGAAATAAATGTTAGTTTCCGCTTGTTAAGGCGGAGCATCATTCTTGACCATTTATAAAGAGTATTCCAATAAGAGTTTCCAACTCATTATTTTTTCAAAAGTAATATTTTTATTTTATTTTATTGTATGGGATGTTGGGATTGAGTATAGAACAAAATGTACAACACGCGGCACTGCTGGCAAATTGGCCGAAAATTCTACCGGAAATTTTCCATTTTTACAGTAAGTTTTGATAGATGTCATACATAAACCTTATGGGAGAAAAGCTGCGAAATTCAAATTCTAAATAAAAAATTTAACATGCAACATATTTGTTACCATCATTTTACAAAAACAAAAATACCATTGAGTCGCTGCTTAGCAACATTGTTTACAAACAAAAGCAAAATTTTAAGCTTAAAATGTTTTAAAGGTTTTTAACATATCTGGGTTTTACTTTTATTAAAAAAAAAAAAAACAAGTGGTAAAATGAGCTCTACGACGAGTCGTACTGGTTTGGTACCAACAACGAAAAAAAACTTAAGATTTGTAAAAAAGGTATAAATATTTACTCTTAATACTGAGCATGAACTATCTCCTCGATACCAACTTTAACACCAACCAAGCTATTTTAACAAGTTTTATGCTTCAATTTTGACTTTTTAACATTAACAGCACATCAACGTTAACGATGAACTACCATCTAAGTTTGAGGCGACACCAATAACGCTCTCGTTGCGCCCCTTTGGTGGACTTTTTAATCCGTACGCAAAAGGATGCTCTGTGCTCTGCAATCATCCTGCGCCCACTGCTGTGCGTGACATAATAAATCAGCTTAAGTCTACATTGGTAAGTAAAGTTTCCTTACAATTTTACGGTTGAAATCGAAAGTTTTTCTTCAATTAGGCAACTGAAGGTAAAAATATTCAGCACACCAAAGAGCGATTGGACAATATCGCACCATACCATGAGACCGATAATATACCCGAGGATTTATTTCGTCGCTATACTGACACCGACTCCAGGCCCCTCACGCCATCGCCGACTGTGACCAGCGTGAGAACTCGCACTAGTGCCGGATCTTTTCTCAATAATAGAAGATGTATCACACCAGAACTGGGTAAGAATGAGATAATTAAACGCAAGAAAATCATTTTGGATCTGCGAAGAAGTCATTCACAAGAGACATTGTATTGGAAGCCATCATCGGATGTTTCCCAGGGTGCAACAGTGGCTTCAGATGGTGGCGACAATAAGCCAAAAAGTGCTGGTGCAAACGAAGAGCGAAAGCCAAAACGACAAAAGTCAGAGGAACAACGACCAAAATCATCACAAGCAGTGGCAAACGCTATCATAGCTGAGGAAATAATTGATGATACTAAGAAACCACCACAAACTTGTATAAATGAGCATGATCTAAATGATGAAGATGTACGAAGAGGCAAGAAACGTAAAAAAATTAAACCTACACCAAGTAAGTAAAATCAGTCGGAAAATGTGTTGATTTCTTTCATCAAGAATATTCTGTCCCACTTAATTTTATGCGAGGTTTTCTCAAAACGACGGTTTTCCGACAAATCTTTAGAGTAAGGTATCTCTGTTTCTTTTACAGTTACAAAGTTTTGAGAGCCCGCTGTAGAAAAGTCGAGTGTATTAGATTACAGGATGATATGTAAAGGGAAGATCGTGATGCATTTTGGTAAAACTAACCAACCAGGATTGCATTGCCAAAGACCGTTCCGATGCCTGAAAAAGCTCAAGTTTTGGCCAATTTCTGTTTTTTAAATAAAATTGTATAATATTATAGTTTGAAATGTATGCCAAGATATAGAACACGAAAAGTCTAAGCAGAATATATAGGATTGTTTTCCCGAATCCTGTCCCAAATATTGGTTGGCACAGTTTTTTCTTATAAAGATTACAGCTTAAATGTATACCAAATGGTAAAGATCGAATGGTCAGAATAGAATATATAGGGTTTCCTTTCCGAATCCTGTCTCACCCATATACACTTTTATTTTGCTAAAATTGGCCCAAAAAACGGGTTTGGGACAGGATTCAACGAAGCAATCCTACATATTCCATTAAGGCTTTTCGAGTTCTCTCATTCGGCATACATTTCAAGTTATAAATATTGCACTTTTAATTAAAAAAATAAAATAGTCCGAAATTCGGGCATCGGGACCGGCTTTGGCAAGGTAACCCCCGTTGGTAAGTTTTACCAAAAAGCATTACATACTATCTTTCTTGCACATCTTATCCTGTAATCTTGTACGCTTGACTTTTCTACCCGTAGTCATAGCCGCCCTTAATCCGGTGCTGCATCTGAGTTATACAGCACTGAAAGTCGTACAAAATCGTCCACCAAACAAGGGAAATCTGAAATTTTCTAGACACCATAAGAATTTTTTTGAGCTTTAACTGATTAACCTTAATTGACCTTTTTTCGGTATTATCATAAAAATGTGATATTTTCGTAAAAAGCCAATTTCGTAACGTCAAAAAAGCTCATCATTTTAAAGGCATCCGCCAATCCTTTTATATAAAAGGTAGCTTTTTTAATATTATCTAATCCTTTTTTATTTCATAAAAGCTACAACGACATTCCGTTTAAGTGAAGATCCTGAAACACAGGTGGCCACCCTAGGGCCTGATTCAATGAATCCCAGCACAAGGCCAAGCTTAATTCCAAACTGTGCCAGTTTATTGCCTAATAAGGAAAAGCGCGATAGCGAACCGGTATTGTTAAAAGGCAGCTATTTAACTGATGAAGCTTTTCAGGCGCTAAAAACTGAACTTGATGTAGACATTATTGAAAACACTTTCGGAAGATATGTACGTATGAAAATAAATCTATGGTAAAACCTATAGTCAAATAGTGTCAAAAGCAGAGGCGATAAGTTTATGAAACAACCTCGAAAATTCGCTTTTCGGAAATATCAGCGGAAACATCCACACTGTAGAACTTCGCCATTCAAAAATTAATTTTTTCGGAAAGATAAGCCGTTCACCTCTGTCAATATTCATATACATATGTACATTTTTGAGTAAGACTTTGAATGGAACGTTTGTTTGTTTAGACGTAAAATTGAGAAGACTCTAAATGTAGTTGCCTTTGATATCACACACCTTCAAACCGCTAACATTTTTAAGTGAAATTTTTGTGTGGGGTCTGATATTTTTGCGGAATAAATAGTTCTATTGAGTTAACAAAGTCTCCAAGCACTTAAGAGTATTGAATATGATGTTTTGAATGGGGTCAAGTGTTTCCGCTGAACGAACATTTTTATTGAAAATGCAAAGTCCTTAATTTATCGTAACTGGCCAAAGTATGTACATATTTTAGTCAAAAACTGTCAATCTGTAAGGGCTTTGCAAATGATAATCTACCAAATTGTTGATAGATTTTGGTAAGACGAATCCTTGTCAGAAACCAATTTAAGTAAGTGATTTTTTTATCTTTATATGCAGCTAAATCGTGCTTTGCGTGAAGCTATAAAATATATTCCACCAAAACCGAAGTCTGTGCCGAAATTAACCGAAGAAATTGAAAAGTTAACTTTTGTGCCACAGTCAAAAATGCCTCGAAAATTCTCAAAATCGGCAACCAGATTTGAAGTTCCACTCAACTTAAAATCTCTCGAAAGTATGTTTTAATTAATTTAATAATTTATAGGTGAACGTAAAATTCATAGTTGAAAATAAAAGACTGATCATCTTCCTTCCAGCTATGACCGTTCTTGGGTACCTTAGCAAATACGTTTGGGTGTCAAGACAACGAAAACAACTTTACAAACGTGTTTTCTTGAAGTATCTTACACAACAGCCAGTGCTGGTTGAGGTACCTAACCCTCTTTCAATAACTAATCAAGTTACTATTACTAATGATGAACAGCCTCTACAACCCGTTACTGAATACATTGAGCGCACAATGTCAGTTAAACATCTACCCAAAGCTTTAGAAGATGTTTTGGAATTCCATGGCAATGAAAAAAATATTTCGGAGGTTTTACGATTACTTGAATATGATGCATTGGATATAAACGAACTGGACTTTCGCGCTTGGTGTGGCATCGTATCTTTCGCTGAGAGATTAGCCTTAGATAGTGCTATTAATACGGATTCATGTGACGAGGTATGCAGAGTTAAACATTTAAATTGAATTTTTTTTGATGGCATGAACCTTTTTATTTCACAGCTGGAAAAGGTTGATTTTAGTAGCATGGAACAGCGATTGGAATTTTTTACAACTCCTCCCAACTTACGGGAAGTTTTTTCAATTATAAGACGTTCACATTTTAATTTGTCATACTAAGAAAAAAAAATGTGTGCATCATTTTTTTTAAGAATTAAACTATTCAACAAATTTTGTTGGTTTCGCTTTACCTATGTACTTTTAAAACTTTTCCTTATCATTTTGCAAATTCAAAACTCTTTTACATTCGGGGTTCAGGACTGGGTAATTACTCTCGCTGGATTTCAGAGTAAAATCTGGCATGAGATCCTGGTTGAACTTTGCAACAAGAGGTCAGAGAGTCTAAGTTTACACACGGTAGTGTACTGCCTGTAGGGATCTACCAAAATTTTCACACGCACATTTCTCAAACTAAAATGAGGAGGAACTGTATTGTATAAGAGAACGAAAACTAAAGATTCCTGCTATTCCGATTTAATTTTACGTGGAAAATTGGCCATCCCAATTTCATCCTGTTGACAAAATAGGCAGAGATGTGACGAAATTTTGGTTGATTGAGAAGGGCCAAGATCCAAAATATACATTTATTACAATCAGTTGAAAACAAAAAATTAACGGCCTTCCTGAAATAACATTTATTTTAATTATTTAAAATTTTAACTTTTTTTTTGGTCAGCAATATTAATTAAATTAGTTGATATGTAGTATATGTAGCAAAATCATAATGCTTTTTTGTTTGCTCGTTTAAATAAATATAAGTACAGGTTTACTTTAGCTCTCATTCTCCAATCTTTTCTCTTGCGGTCATAAGGAGTAAAATGCAAAAAAAAAATAGTGAAAAAAAAGTGTCGCTCGGATCTAGTTTGGGATATATAGTCATCGAAAGTTTCGGATATAGCTTTTGTAAAAATCCTTACAAGTTGGCAAGGAAGATAATTTAATGGCCTACAATAATGGTGGGCAAAACTTTGAAATTTAACCCATAATTTTGGAGATATTACGACTTTTCTGCAATTTTTACCAAGTTATTTTTTAAAAAAAAAACCGATATTTTTTCCAAAAAATGTGTTAATAACCTATAACTTTTTGTGCATGTTGAGAAACTTTTATTTATTTCCTTTTAAATGGTATATAGTTTGTTGTATATTTACTAACTTTTTGACGAAAAAGCACAAAAATTTATTCAATGAATTCTTATGGAAACTATGTATGTATTTATGGACAAAAACAATGAAAAACAACAATTATTATAAGACCATTTGATAAATTGTTCAAAATGTTAATTGATCAACTTGTGCATTCGGTTTTACTCTGTGACGTCATGCGCTGAAGCAATTTAATAATACATTACATTTTACCTTGTCGCGTTTAAAAGGTACGATGTTCTATTTCGGTTTACGTATACCTTCTGAATCCAAGAGAGCTTTAGAACGCAACCATCATCAATTATAACAGTGTTGTAATTGTTGTTTCACCAACTGACAAACGTCAATATCACGAAGAAGTAAACACAGCTCTAAATGCAATTGTCAAATAAGTGCGACGAAAAATCTCTAATTAATTAGTGAAAACTTTGTTCAAATTCAAAAAGAAAAATATACATATATTTAAACAAAAAAATGGCCACCCTAGAGGACAAGTTAATGGGCGAAAAGCTAGAATATTACTGCAGCAGCAGTGAGGGCGAAGACAACGAGGATGGCGCAGATAATGATGCTGACTCCCGAGGAGGTTGCAAGGGCTCATCAAAGCAGGGTGCAGTTGGCCTGAGCATTGACCCTGATGTTTGTCCACCACCACCCAGTGAGGGCTATCGTGCACAGGGTTCCACTAACACAGGACCAAAAGGTGTAGTGCAGGACTGGCAGCGTTTCAAACAGTTGCAGGCAGAGCGCCGCGAGGAAAGCGAGCGCCTACAAATTGCATTGGCTAAAAAACTAACAATGTCAACTGCAACAGCAAAGGAGGAAGAGGAACGCAAACAACAAGAAGAAATCGACAATGAAGTGGCCGAATTGATGAGTGAAGATTTCTTACAACAATTCCAGAAGCAGCGTATGGCTGAGATGCTGCGCATTTGCGGCCATGTGAAAAATTTTGGCACGGTACATCAGCTAAGTACACACGAACAGTTTTTAGATTGTGTTGAAAAAGAAAACAAGCACACAACAATTATCATACACATCTATGACCGTGCAGTGAGCGCCTGCGCTACATTGAACAAGTGCTTAGATACATTGGCCACTGAGTATCCTGGATTTAAATTTGCCAAAATTTGTTGCTCTGTTGCGGGTATGAGCCGTGACTTTCGATCAAAGGGTTTACCAGCATTACTTGTGTATAAAGCACAAGCGCTCATTGGAAATTTTGTGCGCATAACAGATGATCTTTCTGATGACTTTTTTCCGTCCGATTTGGAAAGTTTTCTTATTGAAAATGGCATTTTGACAGATAAAAATCTTTATAACTGAACTGCATAAGGTTCAACCATAATACTTAACCATTAATGTGAAAAACAAAAACCAATATAAACTACCAAAATGATAATAAATTTTCTATTATCACTATGCGTACATACATACGTTTCTGATGTGTTCCATATAATTAAAAATTTAATCAAACCCACAAAAAGCCATATGAATAAGAATAAGGCTTTTTTAATAGATATATCTACATATATATTACTGCACGCATTTACTAAAAGTTCGTACATCGATGCCATTAAAATACGTTCGTACGAGCGTAGTCCTAGGTGGTCCAAGAAAACACCCATAGCTGCGGCTAAATGCAAGGGCCACACGTGGGCAGATGCTGCCATTGTTGCAAATGCTTAAGCTACCAGAAAACTGTGAACATCAGCCAAGACTACGGGATTGGACCGCGTGATACCGACTATTTGTTAATCTGGCAGTATTCTGCTAACGCATCTAACTCATTAAACTTTTGCCTACTGTATATTGGCACACTATAAAACAATTTCACTATATTTAAGAAGAGCTTAATAAAATACATTTTAAGAACAATTAAGTTTTCTTTGCATTCATAATAAAAAATGATTATTAAAACAAAGAGTATAGAGATATCTCAAAATGTTGATTCTTAAGGCGCGAAAAAAGCTGTCTAACACTTCACGAAATCTTTTGATGAACTTCTTTTTATGAAATCAAACAGCAATAACTTTCTTCTTGAAAATATCATATATTGATACATACCTTCCAAGATATAAAGTTAGGATGTTTTTGACTCATACATGTACAATTGATTCTTTATAGGAAGTTAAGAGGTCTTCGTGTACGATATTACGATGAGGGGTATTTTACTGAAAAAGTCAACACGAAAATTATGTAGACGGAAGTTATTAATGTTATACTGTTTAAGATCAAATTAAGAAAACAACTTCCTGAAAGCATTAAATATATGTATTCAAATGTTTCAAAATACCGTTTTTCGTACTTTTAAAAATGATATCTCAAAACTCTGACGTGAAGAATTTTTTTTTTTTCAGTTTTGCGGAATGAGGTCAGACTTGGGAATTTTTGGATTACATTTTTTTCAATTACAATTACAAGTAATCCTTACCTTTAATTGAAAAAATCAATTAAAAGTAATTGCAATTGAAGTTTTTTCAATTACATTAATTTGAATTACATGTAATTTAAAATTACAATTACATTCAATTCCAATTACTTTTGTAATTGGATTAGTAATCCATGAAAATGTAATCCTTTTGATTTTTGTAATCCATTACTTTTGCCAAGTAATTTGAAACAAAATTGTAATTAATTACAAATTTTTCTGCAATTACATTTATTAAAAATTGAAAAAAATTTCTTACAAGCGATAAAATTCGATTCGTTAAAAAGATTTAGTTTGTGGGCTCATCTTATAATGTAGAGGTAGAGGCATACCAACAACAATATGTTTATATATATTAGATATTGAAAAATTTCAATTACAAAATTACATATGTAATTAATTACCAAATGTAATTGATTACTCCCAAGTCTGAATGAGGTACATACAGAAAAATTTAAATTTGCAATAAATAATTAATGGGCACCAGGTTAGAGGATCTCGAAATTGCTCAACAATGAAAACGAGTTGGAATTTCGAGTAGCACTCCATTTTTAGCTACCCTGAAGAGTCTTTTTTCCGCACTTTACCGCACAAATGGTGCGTTATTAAAATCTTGCATAAATTTTGCCTTAACATGTGAGGGGCATAGAAATATGTAAGTCTAACTCTCATAAATGTTACACATATTGAAAAAAAAAAAAACATCTCTAAAAACTTACGTTCCTTTTTAATGCAGTTTGGTAGATTAGAAGTGAAGTATTTGAAGAAAATCACCCAAAAACTTCCGAAAATGAAATGTCTGTGTTTCAATCGAAAATATCGACGCCTGAAATTGGAGATGGATGATTTGGTTTCAATCAAATAAAAATCACTTTTGCAAAGAAATAAAATCTACGGAGCTAAACCTTGTAAAAAAGAATTACTATAGAAAAATCATATTATTTTGATGGTTTAACACTTTGACTGCCGTAACTATCACATTCGATACTACTGAAATTTCATTTAGGTCAGTTGTATTTTCCTATTTTGCCGTAGCAATAAAAATTTATAGCAACTAGGAAAAAAATTTAGTACAAACTGAAACACCCGGCATCCCACGTGTTGCTAAACCTTATAAAAAAGATTTTGCTACGAATTCAAATAAATTTCTCTATGGAAAAATCTTATTACAGTGGAACCTCGATTATCCGTCAGGCACGGGACCAGCAGCGAAATTTATTTGAATAGACGGATAATCGAATATATGGCAGAATTTTGTTTTGATTCTGTATGGTGACGCTAGAATACAAAGTATTGTATATATGTACATATATACATATGTACTGTAATACAAAAACGCAAGAAAAAAGAAAACGTAACAAAAAATGTTGATTTGTCATTTTCGTATATTATTATCGAATAAAAAAAACAATGTGATAGTTTACAATCGAATCAAGATGTTTTGGTGAAAAAATTCGTCACTTTTGTTTCAGACATAAACAGAATCGAAACAAAACGAAAAAAAAAGTTTGCTGACAAAATGTGACGGTTATTCGGAGTGACGGTTGATCGGGAGACGGACAATCGAGGTTCCACTGTATTTGTAGAAAATAGCAAAATAGCTCAATAAGGCAATGTATAGTATTAATTGTCATTGTGTTTACTGGATATTTCTCAACTTTGATACTAAGGGCAATTGCAAACGACTTTGATGCTACAGGTATCACTCACATAAAGAATTTTGGAAATCCTGCGGAAAAAGAATTTAGTATTTAAAACGATTAAGCATCCTGCCACCTTGTAAAGGGTGTGACATATGCACACATACATACGTGCAATCATCCGAATAAAGCATTAAAATCATCACCTGTAATTATTTATTTTATTTAAGTTCTTTATTTTCATATCATAGTTGAAACACTTAAGACATTTATGTATAATAAATGGTACACATGTAAAATTTTGAGTTAATTTCATATCTATAATTAAATTAGCTTTAAAGAGTAGTACTTATGACTAAATTGGTGTTTGTTGTTGTATTTCCTAAATTAAGTTTTTATTTTTTTATGTGTAGGTACATATAAACAAAAAAATAATAATTAGCTAAATTTCTCTTACACAGTATTTATTAAATTCATAGTAAAAATTCAATTGAAAGAAATGTAAACATCAAATACCTATAAATATTTTGTTATTTTTTTGTTTAAAATCTAATATTTTAATTGTATGTACTTAGATTTAGATTTTACTTTTGTTTCAGGGATATTAGCAGCTTGCACTATTAATATCTTTTAGTTTGCCAACATCAATTTTTATGACACTGTCAACGTAATCTAAAGTTTTTATTAATGTACTTAAGGAAATTTTGTTTATCTAAAACATATATTTTATAATAATAAGCGTAGATTCTTTTATAACATATTTATTTATTAATTTATATGTATATTTTTTTCTTTTGGCGCATCAAGTAATGATTTTATGCTTTTTTTCAGAGCATGTTTTAGCTCAAAAAGAAGTGTGCTATTTTATAAAATTTTAAGTATGTAGGTGCCGTGCGAATTTTCAAATAACTCACAAAAGCCATAGTAGAATAACGAGCAAGTGTATACATTTCCTAAATTGGGTTAAAAAACTATTTTATATGCTCACATGAAACACCTTTAATTATGATATTTTATAAGTAAAGAGTTGACTTTAGCTCACTTCCAATATAAGTTAATTCAAAATCAAACATAGACTTACAGTCGTTTTAATAAGACATTTTAGAAAACTAATAAGTGAGGACTGATCTTTTTGTGGATGAGATTGCATTGTTTTGCATTTGAATACCTCCATTATTAAATTCGAATGGCAACAAATTCTAGTTTTATTTCCACTTTATTTTATTTTATGGTACGTACACTAGTCAATGTGATGTTCTTGGTCACTCGAGTCTGCTGCTAAGTCAGCAGTTTTCTTACGGAATGTCGCTATCTTACTACAATGGAGTAGAAAGTTCGGAGCAGTGACTTAATACATTGCATGACGAGTTATGCTGACCTCTGTGTGAGTTTGATAAATGTAGAATTTAGAAATTATATTATTTTGTGAGAACTCTGCATTAAATTCTACTATGATTTTTGTGTGTAAAAATTATCACTGAACTTCACGATTGATTAAATCCTGTAAAATTTAGAATTCATATAAGCCAAGTTTGGCCATTTTTATTGTACATATGTATGTACATACATATGTATATAAAATAAACGTAAAATAACAATATAAATGTTTTAAGTTTAACCCTTTAAACAGTGCTTACATCATAAGCAAGAAAAGAGAATATGGTATATAAAAAAGATGCATGGCCTGTCCGGTTGATTTTCACGATTTTAGTGTTTAATTCTAAAATACTCATTAAAAACAAGTGTTTTCAACATGCAGTTGCAAAAACCATATTATTGTAATCATTACACATTGAAAAATAAAAAGAAACAAATGAAATATTTTTATTTTTTGCAACAAAATATCCTTAACACTTTAGAAAAAAGAAAACCGCTACAAATTTCACTCCAGACAAGTCGTAAAAGTTAATAATTAAATCTATGTATACTCTGCTCAAGATTGAGGTATAAATAATACTGATTCTGAACTGAACTATTGGACATATTTTTGAGACAATTTGGAAAACTTAAAGTGACAATATGTGTATCGAATAAGCACACAAAAGTTAATTTTCTGTAAGAACTCTTGACCTTTACCTAAGGGAATAAATTCTTTAACAGTGGCGGTATTAAGAGAAACGCTGTAGGCCTCACCAAGGGGCTCAACAATTGTAAGCCGTACTTTTGAAAATTAAGTAATTTTACTTGAGGAAAGCTCAGATGGAAATTGCTCACCTGCCATCCATAAAATCCGTTATTAATCTAAACTTCAGTCGGTTTTCAATTTTCGTCAAGAAAATACACAAAAATCAAGGAAATCTTAATAACATCCGATGCAAAAAAATGTGTTCTCAGGATTGTCAAGTGACCGATTTTGACACGGAATTTCCTGTCATAACCGGGGGCCCAATAGGTAGGAATGAACAATTATTTTTTATTACTGCTGACCAAAAAAATTTAAAAAAAAAATCAACTTTTTCCCAAAAAAAAAATTTAATTTTTTCCACAATACTTTTTACCATTTTAAGGAAATATTATTTTTGGAAGGCCGGGAATTCCTTCTCATCAACTTGGCAATCCTATGTGGATTAGAATTTTTTCAAACTGAGATTGGGGACACTTATACGTTATAACGATCAGGGGCTGACACTCCCTTTTTATTCTATATAAATTGAGTTTACAAGTAATATGAGCGGACATTTTTTCAACGTCTATGATTTCGATTATTTGCAAATAAACCTCATATTTGACACCTAAGCTTAAACATTAAAAAATACGCGCTCTTCTCAAGAGTTCTTATCAAAAAATGTTTCTGAGTGCTTAGGTTAGTGAATGAAATTGATCATTTTGACCATAAGTCAAACCCATTTATTTGGCAAAACGGATAACATCTTGAGAACTAACAATAAAAATCAGCCTTTTTTAGTTTCCGTGTTTAAAAATTTCTTAATGGAACATATTAATGTATGGATTTAATTTTTGAAACTACAATATATGAAAAAATTATGCGAAAAAAGAAATTTATATGATAAAATGCAGTTGCCTTGCATACTAAAGTAAATACAATACTTAAAATAGTATTTAATTTTTGTAGAGATTTAAATTTGGTCAGTTTTTCTTAAATCAAAAAAATTCGAAATTTGTAGAAGAGAATGAACGAACATTTAAGTTTATTTATTCTCTGCTTGTACTTTGAATCATGTTTATAGCTTAAACTATGAGCAAAACTGTAGATGTCCAAAAATTATACTCTGCTTTAGCTTGAGCCATCAAGCTCATATTTTTCTTAGTAGCCATAGCCCGGATAAGCGTGTTGTTGCTTTGTTGCTCTGCGAGAACTTGTTGCTAGTCTGGGATTGTTACAATTATTATTTCATATTTTGTAACATTTAGGTTCTTTCTGATGCCGTTGTGAATTAGGATTCTGGCTATTGTTTCATACCCGCGGCGGCTTAAGACTCGTTAATGTTGCTGATGTTGCAGTTGTTGCTACTGCAGTTGATTGTTTTGCTATTAATTTTGCGTTTATCGCTTCAGCCGTTGGTAGTGTTCCAACAGTTGCTGATGGCGCTGGCTGCACGTCTGCAACATTTGATGTGATTGTACTGTTTGTTGTTTTAAGTGCACCCCCATCGCTGGTATCCATCATCATGTTATCGCCACCAATGCTGTTGCTGTCGTCATCAGCATCCATATTCAATATCAACTGTTGACGATTCTCAAACGAAACCGTACGTGATTGAACGCGATTAAAGGGAAAACTTGTTAGAATATTGATATTCATAGCAAGATATTGCTGATTGCTGCTAATGTTGCTGCAGCATTCTGCTATTGAATTGCGCACCGAAGGTGGTCGATTGCTGTTGGTGTTGCGCGGTGATTGATTTCCGCCTGCAACAGAAACAGCTGCAGCGACAGTAGCGGCAAGAATGTTACTATCGCAACTATTGCTGTTGCTATTGTTGCCGTTACTGTTGCTGTTGTTGCTACCGCCGCTGTTGCACTGTTTCTCTTTGTTGCGACGTAGCGATGAGCGTAGCGGATACTGACGCGGAAGGCCGACAAGGCCACGACGCGAAGAGCGCCGCACAGGATACTGTACGGACTCGGCGCTGTTGCTTAAACGGATGTTGCCAACTATCGGAAGTGCACAGGAACAGGAACACAGGACGAAGTGCATTGGTATGAATCACAAGTGTTAAGGTAACGGCGGGGAAGGTCACAGAGGCGGAATCGAGAGAATTAAAATAAAAGGTTAGTTAAAATTTTTTCAGAGAAGTTAGAGAAATATTACAGATGAGATGGCATGAAAAACAAAAGTAATATGAATAGGTGAGAGTGGGTCGATAAAATGAACAAAAGATTTTGTCAGCTTTTAGTATATTATCAACGGTTCAGTGATTGTCGGTGATATGGTAGGTTTTTGTCGGTGAAAGCGCATGTTGAGTTATTGATGTGCAATGATATTGAAAATTAAAATCTTAAAGGCATTAATTATTATTATTTGAAAAAACGAGAGTGCCACAGAAAACTTAATTTTGATTGCATTTAAAACAAAGTTTTATTGAAAAAAATTTGCTGAAAGGAGCGATAATTGTTATTTTATAACTGAAATAAATACGAAATCAAAAAAAAAGATTTTTATGTGTCACTTAGATTTCATTTCGGTGATATGTATTTCCACCAACAAAAACAACAAAAAAAGTAATTAAAATTGCAAAGACGAAAACAAAATTCGACAAAAATATATAAATATACAACTTATAATACTGAAAAAAAAAAATATTGTATATGATACTATGGAAAAGATCAAGAAATAAGCATTTCAACACTCAAACACACGTTTGCCATAATCAATTCATTATTTTTAAAGCATTAATGTTGCTTTGAGCTGGTTTCCACTAGAAAATTCGGTGAAAGAAATTTTGGTCTTTCTTTTGTGGATTTGTTTTGTGTTTACACCCGAAAACTAAAATGTCTTTGTGAAGCAATTACTCCGTCAACGTAAAGTTCAAAGCATAATATCAGCGAACAAGCATAACGAAAGAGAATTTCCACGTACGACAAATTCTGTACTAAACCTCCCCTCTTGCTAACAAAAAAAAACAAAAGAAGAGCTTTCGGAAAGAATTTCTGTGTGTAAACGCTGAATTTATAATGCATTGAAAAACTAATGCATTAAGCACAACCCTGCTTGAAACTACATGTTGACCCAATTCATCTTTTCAAAAGTTGCGTCTTGTTCGTTAATAAAATTTTTTGTTACGAATTTTAATTTTTCTCGTTTAAATTTATTTACAAATTTTCTGATAAAAATGTTTTAAGAAATTTAAGACAAACAATATTTTAAAAGTTTATTTTTAGATTGTATTAAGCTAGTTTTGCAGAAAATGGGTGGAAATACCGAGTATTGTATTAAAAAAAAAAATGTTCTTCGGACTGTTTTTGGGGTCCAGCAGCATAACTTGTTGGAAATTGTGCAAAAAGCTATCAGTACCTCACTTAATACTTATACCACATTGGTACGTAAGTACCAATTATTATTATTACTCTATGTAATAAAAGTTATTTAACCCTTAAGAACAACATTATACTAATGAGCATATCATGACCTTTGCTGAAATTGTTATGGGGAAAGTAGTAAAAGTATAAGGTATGGACTTGCAACAAAAACCAACAGAAGTTTTCGCCACTGATATTGTCACGTTGATGTGTAACACCAGCACCCTGAAAAACAGATGCCACTTTTCGTATTAAGTCACCGTTCACACATCTAAATATTTAACACTTTTTAACAATTGACGTATTTAATTACATGGAAATAGACATAAAAACAAAACAAACAAACACAAATGTTTCATAAATATATATAAAAAAAAACTTCTTGATTAAAATGAATCAACTCAATTAATCAAACTAAAAAATAAATATATATATAAAAACAACAACAAACAGCAAATAAATAAATAAAAAACAAATACACAGAAATATATTTAATTAAAAATAAAATCAATCAATTTATTTATAAATTCATTTAAAATTAAATATGTATAAGATTTAATAATAAAATAATTAAATCAAAAAATTTATGTGTTAATATTCAAAAAATGAATATATAAATTAAAACTAAATAACTTAATTATGACGCAAAAAGTTACAAAGCAGAATGTTGAATAACACAATGCAACAGAAAAAAAATTTCCAGAGATAAAAATGTGCTCGTATATTTATTGATCAACTATCCCAAACAATGCACATACGTTTGTCGCAAATCTTTTTTCAAATATACTCAAAGCTTGAAATTTGACATACTTTTTGATGCTCAAGAACTATGCAGACAACTCTGAATTTTTAAAAAATTCTTTTTAAAGGTTTTTCTAATCAAATTCCCCTTAATAAGCTTGAGAAAATGTTGATTTGCTTAGATTCTGTGTGATAAGTTTGATACTTTGCAAATATTTCGTGACGGACATAAAAATTGTTGGGGAAAATGATCAATTCATCTGTCAATTTCAATTTGTTTTTAAATTATTCTGTAGAACAATTTTCTTTGAGATATAAAATATACATATTTTTTTAAAAGGTACATTTCACATTTTTTCTTATATGCTCAAAGTTTAATTTTTGATACAAAAATCCAGATTGTATTTTGGTTTTGATTGAAAAATTTAAATAAAAAAAAGAAGTAGTTTCAAGAAATTCAGTGATGTGCGTTTTAAAAGATTTTAATGTGTTAAATTTCAATCCGATTTGTTATTTATAAATATCTGGATCCAAAGATCCAAGCTTTATGCATTTAAAAAAAGATTAAAATTGTTCGAGGTACATAGAAGATCAGCACAAAATAGCTATTCCAAAGATATATTTTATACATCTTTCAAGATTTTTATTTTTGTTCTACTGTGTTATTAATTAAACTAAAAAATGGCAATAAGAAATTCTTAGTTACAATTTTTATTTGTATAAAATAGATAAATAAGTTATAAAAAAACTGGATAGCAGTCAAAATAAGTCAAGTGGAAATTCGTGTAGATCAATCATACTACGGGCTTCACCATGTTAATTATAGATTAAGCTTTCAGTTAAAAAAAAAACTATGAAACTTACTGTGAAACTCCCAGTTCAAGTTCCAGCTAATGTCGTGCGAGTGTGTAAACTCTTAATTAGTCAATTAGTCTCGTTTAATGTTTAACTGAGTATTGTGAAGACCAAGTTAGTTTTCAAATCCTAAACTTTTCATATTAATTTTCTTGAATAGTACCAGATACTGAGGTTTAAAGTAAAACATGGGCAGAAAGCCCATATTCACACATACATATGTAAGTGCATACTTTTGGTTTGGAACGAAATAGAAAGTTTGGAAAACGAATTTGCTTTCGAAACGTTTAGTCATTCAGTCATTCTGCATTAAAAATTTCGAAATACTAAATAAATAAGTTTAATCATATTAAAATAATTAAAAAAATGTTATATACACATACACATAAAACAACAAATAATTACAAAAATAATAACGACTTATGAAATGAAAACATATAGGATAAAATTTAAAAAAAAAAATGTGTTTAAATAAAACTAATTGATTTAGAACAGAAAATCTAATACATTAAATATAACATTTACAAAATTGCTGTTTCCACTGTTGCTGCCCGTTCCACTGACACCACTGCCACTGCCACTGCGATTTCGTGCAGAACTGATCGATTGCTGATACATCGTTCTCGAAGACAATTGCTGTCGGGCGTTTAGACGCCTACGCTGTGACATAGGTGTTGAGTGACGAAAACGTGACGTCAATATAAAGTCAACTTCCTCTTGTGCACTGCCAATGCCATGTGTTGCCTGTGTTGGCGGCTGTGAAACATAAGTGGATGGAGATGACGTTGTAGAACGGGCAGTAACATCGGATTGTAGCATTATAGAACCATCAATTTTGTGCTGCAGCGATGACAAAGAAATGGGCGGCGGATTCACACATATGTGGGATAAACTCAGGTTTTCCTCGTGTGGACTATAAACGCTGCAGCTTTCGATAGTCGATGAGCGAGATCCAATCGATTGCTTACGCGGATGGCGATATAACTTTGATAAAGCAGGCGTGGCATCATAATTATCAACGTTTTTCTCCACGTCGTTGTCATCGCCGTCAGCACAAAATCGTATGGAATCTGAGGAGTAGTAATGAGCGTGGTTTTTATGAGCTTTGGTTAGGCGTCGGTTTTGTGGTTTGTAATTTGGATCGTGTGGAATGTATTTCAGTTTTTCATTATGTGGTTGCAGTGGTTGTTTTTGTCGTCGTCGAAATTTTTGTTGCTGTTGATATAACGACAAATCATAATTTTGTTGTTGTTGTTGTTGTTGTTGACTGTAGTGTTGTTGTTTTAGTTGTACGTCTTCTTTAACTTTTTCTTGTTCATAATCAAAGTCATAATGTTGTTGTTGTTGGTATTCATTACTGTTTTCTTTAATGTTGTAATGATTGTTATTATTATTATTATTATTGTTGTTGTTATTATTGTAATTGTTAATAAAGTAGTTGTTATCATGATATGAAAAGTTATTAGTGGAACAAGTTGCAACATAGCTACCGGAATTTGCTGCTGTAGCTGCCGATGATGCTGCTGTTGCAGTTGCTATTGCTGCTGATGGCATAAAAGTGGTTGCTTCTAAAAGCAAACGACGCGTACCGCCACCGGCAACACTGCCTCCTCCTCCCCCACCACCGTGGGTAAATGTGGAATGTAGTTGATGTTGTTGCTGATACTGAAGTTGTTGTTGCTGCTGTTGTTGTGTGTGATGTGCATCGTAGTCAATGCTTTCATCGGTGTCCATGTGCTCAGCTTGAAAATATTGATGTTGTTGTTTTTGCCGCTTCTTATATAATAAATACATGTCGTTGGCAGGTTCGTGTTGCAACATGTTGCTTGTACTGCCACCACCCAAATAAGAAGCGTCATGATGATGATGCTGCTGTTGTTGCTGCGGATGGTGATGTTGTGCGACTAAACAACAATTGCTACAAGTTGTCTGCAGCTGCAATGAACTGATGGCATCTTTAGGACCAAGGAACCATTCAGAACGTGTGCGCATGCGTGCAGTTTGACGCTCATGGACCTGTGTTTATTTTATTGTGATTATTGATGTCGGTTGTGATTGTTGTTGTTGTTGTTGAAGTATTAATTGATTCAGTCAATTTTTTATGTGATGGTCATGATGGTGGTGGTGGTGATGTTGTTGTTGTTGTAGTTGTTGTAAACGTGCGAGCAAAACACAGATATATATAGGGAAGAAAGGGGGATTTTACATAGTAGGACCAAGTTTAAATGTTATTACAAAAGTCATATGTTTTGTATAACAAAATACGGTTTTAACTGTTAAAGTTTGTTAAGATTTTAAATTAAAAATTAAAACTCATCAAATGAAAATTTAAACCAAAAAATAAATTCTACAGAAAAAAAAAAATTAATTAATTCAAACAAAAAGTAGCAGCAGTAAAAAGTAGTTGTGAAAATGTGGTGCACTTAAAATAAAACAAATTTGCTCAAAAACTTTGATTTTTAAATATTAAATCAAGCAAAGAAAGGCATACATAATGTAAATGAAGAAAATTATTGTTATTGATTTCATATACGCTGTATTAGTGTGACTTAATTAAGCTGTTAAGCAGTCACAATAGTGATTGATTGAATTTGATACACTGTTATTATTGATTTGATTTTTTCGATAAAATGTCACTTTTGTCGATAAAATAAAATCCATAACTTTTAAAATATATTTAGCTCAGTAAAAAAAAAAACTTTAATTTTAATTTGGTTATTATCGTTCGTAAGTAACTAGGTACGGGTATGTGCTATCGAAATAACATTTACTTTTGTTCTTTCAAAAACGCCAATTTTTTTATTAAAAAAGAAGTGATAGTTGATTTTTAATCAATAATAATAGTTTTTTTTTATCCTTTTTTTAATATAAAATTTTGATTTTTTTTTTTGAAACAATTTTAATTTTTTTTTTTTTTGAAACGACAATTTTGATGTTTATTTTTCCGACCAACTGTAATTGTCTATATGTGTATTACAAATTTTCTTTCTTTTTTCTCACTTAACCGTAGTCGTTAGATTTGATTTTTGTCCTCAATCAATAATAGTCGTTATTTTATTAATAATTTTTGTATTGAACTTTTTAGTCATTTATACAACCAACATGACAAAGATAACAAGTGGATCAATTTAACCTGTTCAATACAAAAATTATTAATATAATAATTATTAGTCTCAAAACAAACCAAAAAAGTCGTTATTTTTTTTTTGAAAAAAAAAACATTCTCTGTACTCAAAGAATTTTTCCGTATGAAACCAAAGTTATACTTTTTTAATAATTTAAATATTTTTTTTTTTGTACCATGTCAGGATTCCGAAATTGGAAAAAAAGGTCATATTTTAATAACATTGGATAATATGTTTGTAAGTGTTTTTCATGAGTAACTGCCAAGACAGTGCCCTTCATTTACTTAATACAATTATTTATTTTTTGAGCATTCAGCAAATGAATATATGAAAATTTGCCCTATTAGAAGCAAATTTTTGTATTATATGTATGTGCAGCAAATTATAATAAGGACATTTTAATACGAAACTTTATGACTGAAATATCAAATAAAAAGGATGTCTGAAAATGCAAATGACGTTAGAAGTCTAACTTTAACAAGCAAACAAAATGTTACCAACTGCAAAACAACAATTACATAAAAAAAAAACCTGAGAAATTAAAACATCTGCTTGGATATATGTTTATGTCGAGAGATAATAATGTAAAAAGCAAAATTTTTAAAAACATGAATTCAGATGGAAAGAACGATTTAAAAACCAAGCGAGACGGGTGCTAAAAAATAAGGTTTCAAAAATAAAAATCGAAAAAACCAGTAAATCAATTTTAACTTTTAATTTTTTATTATTCTTTGCCGGTTTCATAGTATATCATTATCATCATATCGAAGCAGCACATTTCAATTTTATCAAACAAAAACTAATACTTTTTAAAGTCCTAGACGAAGTCTAGTGTGCTACAATTCCTACAAGTTTCACTTTTAATAGTAAATCGCAAACTCTCGTCAGATAACATAAAAATCAGTGTTTGAAACAAAACTAACCAGGCAATTCCAATTGTAGTTCCCGTTTCAAGTGAATAAAAGATTCTTTTTACTCTTATTTAAAATTTTTTGGCTAACTTGTGAGCTTCATTATACATGCATATATCCCACTATGAAACCGGGTTCTAACTTTAAATTTTTACTTGTGCAAAGAAAATATTAGTTATGTAAAACTAAAAAAAAAACTTGATAGCGTGGGGATTCAAAATATTAAACTAAGCCACACCATAAGATCAATTTTTATTAAGAAAACTGATTACAGATTGCCACAGTACCATTTGGTTTGAAATCTAAAATGTTTCTTACAAGTATGATAACTACATATATACATATGTAGAAACATTATATTGCAATAAAATTAACGTTTTAGTTTCCTTAAATTGGCAGAAAAACGAACAACAACAACAAACAAAATATGTAGTATAAGTTACAGCAAAAAGATTATCAGACAGGCAGGTAAGCAGGCTGGTAAGAAAACAAATTAAAAATAATATTGAGGAAAACAAATAAAATACAGCTAATAAAATAATAAGAGAAAATAAAAACACAGTAATAAAAAAATATTATTTTTGTAAAAAAAAAATTGTATTTCTTAAAATTTTTAAAATTTTACACACAAATCGGTATGAAGTAAGTTTTGTATTATTTTTAATTTTATTGCAAGAATATATATTGCTTTGCATAAATAGTACTAAAAAAATAGATTTTTATTTTAAAAACTATTTACAGTAGTTGAGAGATAAGTTTTGACTAAAAAATAAGTAAAACAAAAGTTAAATAAAAACTTAAAAACTCATTAGTAATAAAATCAAAAACTAAAAAAAAAATTGAGACTAAAGCAACATTACTAAGAATTATTGAATATACTTGATGCAATTCATTCATTCGTTTTTTTAAATTTCTACAACATTAAGAACTGTGTATGTAGCTGAATCTACTATATAACAAATTTATTAAAATATTAAAGGTTGGTTAAAAATTTAAGCTAGATATTGCAATATATTTCAATTTAGCACTAGTTTATAAATTCTTGTCAAATATGCTTCAAAGTAGTCGTATCCACTCCACTCGTTTTTGCTGTTTTGCAAAATCACATCTACGTGACAGCAAAAATGTTTCTACAAAAAGCTTTAGTTTTTAATTTTAACGAAGTTTTCGTTTGAGAAATATGTAAAATGAAATTTTACATTGATAGTTTGAATCTTATAAGGCTAATGTTGGTAAAGTAAACATAGTGCATGAATTAAGTTTTGATAGCAAACAACTTAAATTTATAGGTACGTTTTAGAATTTAAAACGCAACAATTATATATGCATGTGACTACATGCATTTTTCAAAGTTACTTTTAACATAGAAAAAAATAAACAAATGAGCTGCAAATTTGATAACTTGCTTTAAATCGAAACACAAAATTACCACCAAAAGACGTTGCGGATGCCCAGAAACTCCACAACATTTTATTTGAATTTATTTGTTTATAATATTTAAAAAAAATGTTTTTTTTTTCGTCAAGTTTTTGACAATGTTCATTGGATTCGGTATCCAAATCAACCATCGGAATGAAGGCTTATCAATTCCGCATTTTGCAAACGAATAATCCACCATTTAAATAAATAATATGAAGGTAGCATGAATTTAATTAAGTGATTAAGTCATCAAATGGCATTAAACCACGTATTCAATTCGTAAAGTTGGTTTCGTTACAGAGCTCATTGCATCAAGTATATTTTATATTAATATTTAAATTATTGTATATGAAAAAAAAAACTTAAGTGTATGTATTATATTGAGCACGAAATTAAAAGTAATTTTAACTTTAAAAGAAAGGAAATTAAATGATTTCGATGAGAAAATGTTGAAAATAATGAGATATTTTATTCGCGCTTTCAAAGCATGTTTTGAAAATTTCTTTTTTGCAATTTCTGGATAAAAATGATGAAGATAAAATGTCTTTAGGAAAAGTTTTTTTTTTTAGTTGGTTTTTTTTTTATGTATTAAAAATTAAAAATTTTTATTTCAAATTTTATAGTACATATTGCAAATTGTATAAATTGCTTCAAAACAGAAATTAAACTCATTTTTTTTTTTTTATTTTTACTTTTACTTTTTTTTATAAACAATTTATGTAATTTAAATTTAGAGGTGTTTTAATTTAAATAAAAAAGATACAAAAAAGTACAATTTTTATTAATTTTAAGATATTTTGTTTTAATGTAATAATTTGCAATCAAAAATATCAAAAGTTGAGCATATTTATGTGATTTCTCTGCGGGTTGGTGTAGATGTAGCAATGCGAGTGAGTGTATAATGAGTGATAGCGAGCGTGTTGTATGCAAAAAGAGATGAAGAGAGTTAATGGAAGATGTGTGTGTTTATTTGAGAAAATTAAGTGAGAGTAATAAGAGAGTAAGAAAACGTGCGGCCCAATACAGCCAATTTAAGCGCTTCAAAAATTTTGCAAGTTTGTACTGAACGGCATTTTTGTGAAGCGCTTTGCCGTTCCGCACAAATTTTGAACAGAAAAAGAAAAGTATGCTTTATAGTGCACCAGGTTTCAATCTGACAGCGATGTCGATGTTGTTTCAATAGCAACAACAGAAACTGAGTTTATTTAGCTTTATGCTTAAGCGCTTAACTTGGCTAAAAGAGCCCATTGACATTGAACAACTATTTTTTTTTGGCTTATAGTGCACGTAAAACAAACGTGTTTACGTTGCGTCAAAAACATATATTTTGTTCTGCAGCTCGTTCTTCTAAAACACACTGTCAAAACCAAAAATTCGGTTAGTGAAATATGTTTCGGTAAGCAACAAACATACATCTTGTATGTGGTTAGGCAAATTTATATAAATAACCGACAAAAACGCGTTTGTTTACGGTGCACAATTAAAGCAGCACACGGAAAGAGAGAGAGAGAGACAATTGTAAAATAAAAAGATGTATTTTTGAAACTCGAATTATTTTAATTTTTTTTTTTATAAATATTTCTCATATGCATTTCTCTTCAGAACAGTAAACAAAGAGATATTTGAGATTTTGGTAAAAAATAGTCGAACAAAAATTTTATATAATATTTTGTTTAAACTGTTTTACAGCTATTAAGAGAATTACTCTTTGAAATGCTAGCAGAGTAATTAAATAGCCTCTAAAAACGTTTAACCGCAAGTATTTGCCGAAATTCGTGTTAGTATATTAGACATTCATTATTTTCCGTCCTAAAATCGACAAAGAGCACGTAAATTGGCATTATTTATTCTATTGAAAATAAGTAGATTACATTTTTCTATCTCTCTCTCTCTGTCTCCATTCTCTAGGCTTAAATATCATTCATGTTCCTTCTTTTTCTAATGAGTATATGGCTGTTCTTAAAAGAAAATACCACAGGACTTAAAATAAATTACAATTTCAAAATTTTAGTTTTTTTTGTAGAAAAAAATTTAAATAAAAAATAAAACAAACTTAATAATAATTACTAAAAAATTAAAAGTTAAGACGATTTTAGAACCAAATCAAAAAAAAAAAAATACTTTATACCGAAATCCGCGAAGCAAGTAAGAATTCATCCCTCACCTGTGGCAAGTAAGACAGGCTCTTTGTACTCTCTGCATAACGGTTGACGGCCCTTAGCTCATCCATTGTCATATGACTGCCACCGCCATTGCCGCCACCCGATGCCGATGAGCAGCTTGATGAATGTCGTATACCGCGATTGCAGCGGCTACAGGTGCGTGTTTTTACTGAGATTCGCGTCGTTACTGCTGATGAGCCCCCCGCACCCCCACCATTGCCAGCAGACCAACTTGTTGAAGCACTCGCTACCGATAATGTTGGTTTGGGACCCAACGGTGGCGGCGGCGAGACATTCTCACTACTCATTTGCGCATGGTCTAAACTTTTTGAAGCGCCGCTGCGCAGCCGACGTTGGTGCTGCGTACGCGTTGTTTGTGTTGTCAATTTTTTCTTATTCTGACGATAGCGACGCTTTACAACTGTCACCTCATCATCGTCATCATCATGGCTAATACCGCCACCGCTGCCGACAACACTTATGCTGCCCCCGTCTGAGCTTCCTCCTTTCGGTGGAGACCGAGACATGTTATATCGAATGCATTTGTTATGTAAACTATGCTTGGGATTGTTTTCAATATCATCATCGTTGCTTATTTCCAACTCAGCGGCAAAATCATCATCCTCAAGTTCAGGATCATGATCGTCATCATCATCTTCGTCATCGTCTTCATCATCAGCGACAACATTTTCATCATCATCATCATAGTCATCCAGTACGTCAGCTCGCTCATCGTTGCCACTACCACGTTTCGGTATGGGCGATGAGGTTAGCGCAAATAGTCCCGGGCCCTCAAGTGAAACTGAGAGTCGAGCGCATGATTCAATGAACGAATGTTCCGGTGTGACACCCAGTGAGAGGACGCTGTTGTCCAAGGCTGAACTGGAGCTAGTAAGCAAAGCGGGCGTTGAGCGAGATTCTTCTTGGGCGACTGCAATTGTTCGGTACAGATAGGCAAAGAGAGAGAAATTTTGTTGAGGATTGATTTATGCTGGTTGTATAGTTGAAAGGGGTTTAATTTTTTTTTTTTTTTTTTGAAAAGAACGCTAGGATTCACTATATTTACAGTAGATAGAAAAATTTTCAGATGGAAATGAAATGGCGTAATGTGAAAAACTACATGTAAACCAATGATACCCAGTGTAAGGAAAACAAAAATGGCAAGCAGAAGCACAAATGATTTAATACATAAAATATGTTGTAAGGCACTTAAAAATATAAATTTAAATACAAATCTTAATTATTTTGTTAAAGACAGTAAGTTAGTAATTTTTTGGTTTACTTTGAATGAGATTTAGATGTAAAGGAAATAAAATTCAGTTTTAAAAAATACTTACGCAGCCCCCAGCGTTCACACTGACATTGCAACCAGGTCTTTTCAGCCTCTAAAGAATGTTGTACTATGAAAGAAAATAAATAATTTTATTTCAAAAAAAATAACATAATTAAAATTTTAAAAAACTGTTTTGATTTTGAGTAAACCTGGTTTTTATCTTAACAGTCAATGAAAGATTCTCCACTGATAACAAAGTTCAGACAATATATTAAAAGGATTTATTAATCTTTTGAAGCAATTTTTTTAGTGGACAAACCTTCTTTTTAAAATATATGATTCAAATATTATGATTATGATATCTGTCATAAGTATTAGTATGTGATTTGAATAAGGGGATCGGGTCTGACCATACCACCGAATAAATTTTTGGATATCGTCATTTTTTTTATAAAAATGTAACCCATTTGGCGTCGTTTTCCTTGAAAGTAATGTTACATTGCGAAATTTAGGATTTAACTTTGTGATGGTGGTCAATGGCAAACTTAGTTTCCGCTATCACCAATAAAGTTAGTAACATGAAAATTGCTCGTTTTAAAAGTTTTGAATACTAAAGATTTTTTCAGATACTACAACTTACTCAAAACTAACAACGTAAATTCTATTTGAAATGCGCACATGTGAAAAAGGCATGTAGTATATCATAAGTGGACGTTTATCACCTTCGAAATTTTTTTATTTTACAATTACACAGGTCAACAAAGGTTAAGAAGCTTAACCTTAGTTGACCTTAGTAGATTTTTGCATATTAAGAAACTGAGAAACTTAAAAATTTCAACATGTGATATCTCAACGAAAAAATAAAAGATATTTGAGCAAACTCAACGGCATTCGAAGGAGGAAGCCTTGTACTTTTAGATTCAATGTATTTTTTTTTTTTTTTTTGAAAAAGAATAGATGGCATTACTACATAACCTCAAATATGACGAAAAAACAGTGTTGTTGTTGTTTTTTGAGACAAATTCCATCTTGTTACAAATTAGCTCGCCCGAAAAATTACCTTATTGATACCCTTTTTTGGAAACTATCAATGAAACTAAAGAAAAACTAGAAGTGGAGAAATGGTCCACAAGCTGAATTTCGTTGTGGTCGTACAAGTAAAAAGACGAAGATCAGAACTGAAATAACAGTAAATATATAATGACATCCTCGACCATCCAGTTTGGCGAACGGAGATCGACAAAACTGTATCGGCCATCAGACACGCCGAGAGGAAGGAAACGGGATGTTTTCCCTCGGTTTCGAAAAGTTTTTTTTGAAGCATAGATATAAATAAATTAACATCTTCAACTCAAAAAAAAAAATCTCAATACATATTCAATAGTATGCATCCCGAAATTGATACCAGAATTCCTTTAAAAAAAGTTTACGATTTAATAGGCCAAAAAAAAACTTCTCTACAAGAGATAATATTATGACAAAACTATGATAAATGGCGAAATGGATGAAACAATTTTACGACCAAACTAAAAATTCTCAAATAGATCATGAAATATTTTTATTTATTTGGCAAAATAAGCCACGTGTCGTTTTAAAAACGTTTCATGTTTAAAATATAGCCGGTCTGTTTACCATTACTTTAAGTCATATAAAATTTTAACATATGATATTATATTTTTGGAACGAGCGCAGTCTAAAAATAAAAACCAACTTTTCTCCTCACTTCCTTTACAGATTTTTTTAACACTTACATGCGTACTTCTGCTGTGCCAGCTTACCACGTGGCGGTGGCGGATACTGAAAACTGCAAATCCACTCGTCCTGCACCTTCAGTATCCGTCCAGTAACACGAGCGTAGTATTCGTAATTCTCACGGCCGAACAAATCTTGGGTAGCAAATTTATCGATGATGTGTTTCATAATTTTTGTGGCCACCTGTGGCGTGTAGAAATAGAAACGTAAAAACTGTTGTTAGAAAAATAATTGCGCACAAAACCACAAAAAAAAAATCAATAATTATAAACACACATAGATAGCACACATACTCAAAAATTTACCATATGTAAAATGTAAATTGTTATGTGTCCAATCATTTGTTGTTACCTTAAACTTGAGGACATCTTCCATGCGTGCGGTTTTTCCATCGCTGACGCAAGATTGAAAGAAGCTAGGTGCCACAGAAACGCCCAGCGCTTCGCTTGTCATTCCAGTGCCGGCATGTGCGGCATTGCTAGCAATGACACGGAATGTGCCAAATAGTAAAACTAATAAATGTTGTGTGTATTTAGGCAGTGTAGTAAATAATCTAAAAATTAGAAGAGATAATTTTGTTTTAAATAAAATTCGTTAAAAAATTTACAAAATATAAATATATTTTATATTTAATTTTAGTTAAGATCGCGTTATTTACAAAAAAAAATATAAATTTACTCAATCCATATTTTTCTCATTGATTTGGGTCTGAATCAAATTCATATTTTGCTATGTGTGTATATATTATAGTTTGAATTTTTTTAATTAAAAAATTGGTAGCTTAAAAAATAATATGCAATGGGCACAGGGTCAAAAAAATTCTTGAGCTAGGGTAGGATATTTAATCGAATATCTCATTAGGTACTCGAGATATGTAAAATTTTTCTTTATTTTTTGACCTCGTGACCATGATAGCTTTTGATCAGAAAGTCAAAGAATATCATGCTCCAATTGCAGGCAATTTGACTATTTTTGAAGGTATGGGCTTGTTCGGAAATGCATTGATGCGTCGCATCTGATGAGCATAATGTTTTGAAAAGCAAAATCTGGCATCACTGCAAAAGTTGAATGTTTGGAAATGCAACTCTGATTAAGTAGATGCGCAAACTTCGCATAAACAAAAAAGGAACTGCAGAAAATTACTTGTGTTGGCGGAAAAATTAAAAATTAAAATGGAATCTTATTCAGCAGCAACTTGCATCGCATCAGCTTGCATCTCTGCAGCAGTGATGCCAGAATTTGCTGCATTTCCAAACAAACCCTATGTTTTATAGATTTTGGATGACCACTACTAAGTTGACAATAACTAGCCCTGAATACGAAAATTTTAGTTAAGTTGATCGTCACAGTGTTATTTTTCCAAAAGTACTCGGTGGTGTTTTTGAGCGACATTATCCTTTACGATATTGTCTCCGATGATAAAATAATATTAAAATTCAAGCGAACGGGCAGTTTTTTCTTTAGATATCTACGAACGTTGTATGAAAGTTCTTTAATACTTTAGTCTTTGCTTAGCTAGATACAATGCATTCAAAACTTAATTTTTATTTGTTATGTTATGGTATGTTTATTTTCTTATTGGGTATGTAGTTACATTAGACATACATATGTATTTGCAGTAGCACACATCAATCGACATAAACGCCAACTCGACTTTTGTATACAACGTTTTTTTTTTGCCCCTTATCTACATTTCTTTTCTAATTCAATTTTTAAATTTATGTCATTTTTTTTTTGTCTCTTGATGTTGCTTTTTCTTTAACTTAACATAGCGCATCACGACGACGTCGGCAATTGAAACTTCCCATAAAACGATTAGAAATTGTTTAGTGTGGGTTAATTTTTTGCCACCATCTGTGCTATTGTCGTTCACTTGCTTCAATACTTCGTTATACATAATGACTGACGCCCCCTTTTTTTTTTTTTGCTTGATATGTAGTGAATACCCTTTCAATTCAACGCAAATTACACAACTCAACAAGATTTCGCCATCTAAATGAAACCTATAATTTTTGTAAAAATTGCTTTAATATATCGGAATCCTATGGCATTTATTTCAAATACATTTGCATTGTTTTTAACATCAACTTAATTCGTTATTTTTTACGACTACAATATTTTTATAAAATCATTTCTTACAATGAATATTAAAAACAAGTCGATATATTACTGTGAAAACTTTCGACAACTTCATTAAAATCAATAATTTTCATTCATTTCCACAGCAACATTCGATTATCATTCTACAAATTTTATACCTATTAAAAAAAGAAACAATAAATCATTACTCTAAATTCAAAGAAGCAGCAAAGAGATATACATAATACAAGAATTCCACAAAAAATGCATAAGAAAATATTACAAAAATTTACAACGGACGAATTTTTTTTCTTTTGTAATGAAAATCCAAATATCAGAAACCACAAGACGAATGATTTGATCATGCCGCAAAAATTCAAATTGCACAATAATAATAAAATTATCCGTACATCCGAAACCATGATATGCATACGTATGTACATTAGGGTGGTTCAAAATATTAAAGTTGCTCCAAGCTTTCGCTCCCCGGGCACCAAAAGTTTCGTATTGATGGACCCGCTACCGTTTTGAAAACTAGAAAATAGTTCTTAATCTATTGAAAATAATTAATATCTCCCAGAAGCTGCCTCCTAGAGAGATCCTTGACATTCTTGTGAAATTATGAAATTGGCTCTCCTCTTTTCTTAGATGTCTCTGGAGGTGTAAAATGCAAGACCAACTCCCATTATAGTCATTTGTTTTGTACAGAGCTTTTATGTTCAGTGCAAAAAACCACAAAAAAATTACAAGCGCAAAATGCATTAAAATGGGTAACGAGCTACTTATAGTTTCAATGACCGCTACGTCATATCATCAGTAAGCTTTGTTAGTCGAAGTTTAGTAGTCTGCAAGCCTACTATGTTCTATTTCTTGCGTTGATCAGTTAAGAATCACAGCAATAAACAAAACAAAACTTCTACATTTTAATGCAATTGCTTTTGTAATCTCTTTGAGCGAGTTTTGTCATATTTTTTGCTGTGATTCTTAACTGATCAATGCAAGAAATAGAACCCCTATCTGCAACCCTTTTGGGGGTCCCCCTGCAAAAAACACAAAAAATTTTGAAAAATTATTCATAGCTCCACTGGAGTGACCCGTAGAGGGTTCTTATGTATCACTGAATCCTATTTTTCTCAACAATATTTTTCCCGAACGTACTTACCTTCTATCTGCCACCCTTTTGGGGGCCCCCTACAAAAAAACACAAAAAATGAAGAAAATTTCGAATTCATAGCTAGCCCGAAGGGTCAAATGTATTACCAGGTCCTTGCTACATTTTTTCCGAACATACTTACCCCCCGGAAGCGAAGTTTGGAGCAAATTTAATTTTTTCAGTATATGTCTGAACCACCCTAATGAACATATGATCATCATTCGGATTGAAGTGAAATTATGCCTTACAGAAGGGAAGAGCAAACTGAAGGTAATCCATTAGAATGTTAGACATACTGGCTCGATCGATCTGCTGGCCAAGCTAAGTAGTATTTTAGTATTAAGTAATGCGAAAAAAAAACAATTATTCAGCAAGCTTTAAGTAGGTGAATGAGAAATGCGTTAATGATAAAACACAAAACAAGATAACGATGCAAGATAATGGAAATGCTATTGTCACAGGAAAGAAAACTTCGCAATGTAGTCAAAGGCGCATAGCTGTATATAAAAAACACATTCTTATCTTGGATTTTTTAAGCCAACAGCCCAATTACAAGGAAATTAAAAAGAACAATACGACGTAGTTCTGAGCCTTAAACTAAATAAAAGACATCTCGGGAAAGAAGCAACAATTTAGAATGGTTCAATAGCGATTTTCTTCAAAATAATCAGAAAGATTAACTGCGACCAAACTGAGATTGATTAAACAGTTTAAATTTAAAACACCGGAGGATTACAAATTTTTGGATTGACTAAAAATTACTTATTATTTCGTATAAGAGAAAATTGTAGTTCGAATAGCGGCTGAAATGTTGTTTTTTTAACCTTTAATTTATTCACAACTTTTTTATTAACTTTTGAAGATTATGACATTTTCGGGCATTTTTTTAGCATATTATTTATTGCAATTTATTGACTTTTAGATGGGTAAATTTCACATTAATTGGACTTCATTTTATTAGATAACTGATTTAAAGTTGTTTTGCTTGTAAGCTCATGAGTATTTGTTCAATTTTATTTATCATTCGCTGTTAAACCATGGCTGTCTGTCATCGCTGACTTTCTTTTTAATTATATAACCACCGTTTGTATTTTAGATAGTTTTATTTTCAACTATAAAACGGTTTATTTAATTATGATGGTCGGTCGCTACAAAAACAACAAAGCTTTTAACAAAAAGATATCATTGAATTATAAACAGTTGCCACTACTGTTGCATGAGAAAGTGATTTTAGATAGCAACAAAGGTACAAATACAAAGAAAACGCAATATCGCATGGGTTTTCAATTTGAATTTCATTTGTTTTCATTTCATATTTGTTATTTAATTTAACGCATTTCAATACAATACTTTAAAGGCAAGCAAACAGTCGATGACCGAGCAACCAACTGACCGATCGTCTAACTACCAGTCAAAACCGCATCACACAACAATTGAGCGCCAAATTTTAATGTTAACATGATTACTCGTTACTCGTTAATAACATCATTTGGCAGCGAGCGGTTGAGAAGAAGCTCGCGGCGCTTCGCTTGCGTTTTTCTCAGTTCAGCGCTTTCCTCCAACGTTGGCAGCCGCTTACATCCCTCACCTTTAACACTGTGTTTATTATTATTTTATATTTTGTTATAAACATTTGGATTTATAGTTTTCGTTTCGTTTTTTTAATGATACAATTTTCGTCTCTGCTTCACTTGCGTTTGTTTGCTCTGGTTTTTCGTGCAAATGTTTCAAAGATGTTGCAATTTTTTTTCTTGCTATAGTTCATGCGAAAATTATTTCAAAAAAAATATATATATGCCATTTCTTAAAAGTTTTTATTTATCTGAGTCATAAAATGTGTGTTTTTTATTAGTTTTCATTGTAACTAAAACAACACAATTTTTGTTAACTTTTTCTATGGAATTTCATGTTAGCAACAACGGTATTTTTATATTTGATTTAAATTGATAAAAGAAAGGTCGTGTGCTGCGAATAATTGAATGCTAATTCGGAAATGGCTTGATTTTAATTTTGTATTATGATTTCGAAATTCGCAACAAACAAGGGACACATCTGGTTATTAGATTAGATTCTTAGACGTTGCAACAATTTCATTATATTTACATTTTTAGCTTCGTAACTCAGATACAATTAGCAATTAAACATTTTTTGAAGATTATTTCACAAAGAAGTATCTATGTATTTTCTAACAAATAAAAACTTCCGCATAGTTTTCACGCGAATAATCTCTTCATTGATACTTGATATTTTCCTCCACGGTTTTTACTATCACAATTTTTTTATATTAAATATTTCTAAAAATGTTCGTCCATTAGTTTATAAATTTTAATTTTTTAACTTATTATTTACATATTAATTTTTTTATTTAAATTTTCATATTTTTGATTTTTTTTTTCTTCTTATTTATTTTTGCTATTTTTATTCTTTTCTAAATTTTTTTACTTAATTTTTTATTTACACTTTGTATATTTTTTTTATTATTTTATTTATTTATTAACAATTAATTACAAAATTAAATGCTAATATAAGAGTAAGCAAGAGCAGCGATGGCCTTCAGCTTTTTTTTTTATTAATTTTTGATTTTTATATATCATTTATTTATATAAATTTTTTATTGTAACAAATATTTTTTTTTAATTCTTTATTTTAATATACTTTTTATTTTAATACATTTTTTATGTTTTTAAGCTTCTTCATTTTCTATTTTTATAAACATATTTATTTTTTAAATATTTTTTTCATATGTATGTAACATATGTGGTTGTTGTTACGTGATTATTTGGTTAAGCTATTATTTATTTATTGTCTCTGCAGCTGTGTTTAAAACCGCTATAGAGTTCTCTATTACGTATCACTTCGGAGTAGCTTTTTTTTATTTTTGTAAATGCGAATTACTTTCAAAATTTTCCCTAACTATGCTTTGAAACACTCAGCTGAAAAACGTTTATTTGGAGCGCCATTACACGTAGTCCTACTTCAGCCACATTAAGAAAGTAATCAGAACCGAAATCTGCACTTTTCATTTGCCGAAAGTTAAGTCGGCTGCTTCACCAGGTTCTGTTAGAGCAAAAATGATTGTGATCTGCACCACTGGATGAACGCTATGTAACTTTATTTGAGTGGCTACCTATTACAGGTATTGCAGTAATCTACCAAAAGAACGCCGTTTTTATTTAGTTGGGCAACACCGTGCCCAACACTGTGGCATGTTTGATATTGTTACTGTCACTAATTAGTGCATTAAAATCGCTCATTATCATAATTATGTTCTGTCTCCTTATCGAAGTAAGAGATTAAGTTAAATTTCCGTACAGGCAGCGTAACTTCTATACGGGCATGTGCTTATCCAATTATTATTTTCTTTACTCTAAAGTTGAATTGAGCTGTGATAAGTCTGGAGATCGGTTGTTACTTTGTAGGCGATTTTTATGTCTCCCTGTTCTGAAAAGTCCTACACATTAATCGTCTCCAAGAATCGGAGCAACGGTGAACGTTGCAATAAAGCTTATTGCCTGAACGAAGCCGGTGCTGGGAGCTGTTAGCAGAATTTGCGCAATTCACACGTACCCACATAACATTCCTAGCGGAGGCAAATGCGGTCTTGATAAGAATGTGTAAATTATTTTTTATATTTCTCAATTTCTCAATTTTATTTTTCGGACACTTCTTCTACTAGGGACATATTTTTTATGACGAAAAATTATGTTCGTGATTCCATTGTAAAAAACTTTTTTCGAAATACTGGGAGGTTCGGTTCTGAACAGTCATACTCTAGAATTCGATTCCCTTGTTCATTTTGAGTAAAACATTTTCTGAGGCGGGGGTGTATAACAAAATCTACAACTTATTACAATATTTTTAAAAAATTGCTACTTAAAAAAAAATCAAAACAAATTTTTATTTTTTAAGTTTTTTTTTATATTTTTTTTAAATTTTTTTTTAATTTTTTTAGTTTCTTTTTAATTTCTTTTTAATTTATTTTTAATTTCTTTTTAATTTTTTTTTTAATTTTTTTTAAATTTTTATTTTTTTTTAATTTTTTTTTAAATTTTTTTAGTTTGTTTTTAATTTTTTTTTAGTTTTTTTTTAAAGCACTGACAAATTAAAAAAAAAAATATGCGCACCTAATAAGGTGTTCAATATTAACCCCCACTAGTCCTTTTATAAATTGGTAAGCAATAATTTTTCTCCAATTTCCAAAAACGTCCTGATCCACTAAAAACTGGAGGAAATTAATCGCAATATATGTACAATATTACATTGTAGAGTATCAAATTTTTGGCCTGACCAATAATAACACCCTTTCTACTTTTTACATTAATTGCCAGCAGCTTTTTTCTTCAATATTTATTACTGCAAGTCAATTTTACTTCATGCAAAATTAATCGTAGGCGTTGTTTTAATTATGTAGTAATTTGTTTATTTATATGTTAAAAACACAAATTGAAATTGGAAGAAAAGAAATTCCACAACAAAAGATTTTTTCGCAAGATAACCATTTAATTGTTGTGTAGGTAAATAATTTGTGTTTTTATTAAATTTTATTATTAACGAGTATTTCATTGTTTTGATTACTTTATGAAATTCGTTTTTATGTGCAATTATTCATTTTAATTGCATATTTATAAACTGTTCCCACTGTGTAATTGTAGTTGTTATTGTTGTTGCGCCTCTCGTGATATTATGCTGATGTTGACAGTGACGGTGTTGCCACTTGTTAAATAAAAAATTAAAGGTCAATGCTACAATTTTTTGCTTGATGATCGACAGCGACTGCAGTCAGTGTTAGTGGATGGTGATGGTTGTCTGACTGACATCAAGTACCCAAACAACAATTGAAAAATGTTGCTACAATAACTTAAGCCAAATCAATGTTCATTTATTTGAACATTGATTTCTTTTTCTTTAACCATACAAAGTCACAAGCATTTTATGGCGAATTAATATTTTTTTAAGTAGTTTTGGCGCGAAAAATATGTCAAGGATTTTAAATAGATATCAACTACTCATGCATCATTAGTCATAAACAAACAACCTGATAAAATTTCAAAAAATAGTCAGTTGTTTATTTTTTGCATTTTTTATGATAAATGATTCACTAAAATCTTGTTGGTATTGTTTTTTTTTTTTTGTCAAAGACAGAAACCGTTTCCATGTACCAGTTTAGTATGTACCAGTAGTATGCCGAAATAGGTAACCTAACATATAGTATTACCTTTACCCTTTACAAAGAAATATGTACCATTATAAGTAGTTCCACTGCTGCCTGTGTTAGATCGCATATAACTGAAGCGCATGGCACTATGGGTACTACTTTGTCAAGCGTATTAAAATACAGCTGTAATTTTTAAGCAGTACAAGTAAACTTTTACGCATGCGCAGTTGCAATTCAGCTGTTTTTAAGTTGTAGTGGCAAAAATATAAACAAAAACAACAAAAAATAACAAAAATTGCGCAGAAAACATTTGCGATAAGTTAATTTACGCGCCCTAGTTGCAACTTTATATTTTTTTTTTTTGTTTTATCGACATACGACTATTGTTTTTGTTGATTTTCTTTTTAACTAAACAGACGTTCTGATATTTGTGTAAAATGGCATTTGTTTTAGTTTTCACACACTTGGTGTTGGCCAATTAACTTATCAGTGCTAAAATTGACGGATCGTAATAAGAGCGACAATTTTAAAGAGTATTAAAATAACTACAAGGTTTCGTAACTGAGAAATTGTTGGAAACAGAAAAGCAGCAAAATTTAGAAATCAATTACATATATGTAACTACTTAATGATACAAAAAATCTAGGGATTAAAAACAGGGTTTACATATTGAACTAAAAGTATTATAGGCTATATATGAGGAACTTCACACCAAAAGTTTACAGTCAACTGTCATTCTAATAGAATCACATTCGCATTATTACAACTGTGTCCAAACGCAAGAGATTCGATTTCTAGCCTTAAGTCGTTTAATATATCATCGAAAAATTTGTAGAGGAGAAGAAAAAAAAACCTCAATTTGCTTGGAAAGTACGCCTCAAAGAAAAAAAGTTCTTGAGTTATAAACGAATGAATTAACCGATTTTTGGTAACTGAAATGTCCTTGTGATAATTTTTGACTGAGTTTCGATTATTTAAAGTGGGTATGTTTTTGTGATATTAAACCATATTTTCTGTACAAGTACGAAGATCTTAAAAAAATATCAATTTCAAGGCAACTAGGCAAAAACTGTAAGAAGATTTTACTGAACAAAATGGATACATTTTTTTTTTCTCTGTAACTTTCAACTTTACATATTTTTTGATTTAAGCCATAGGTAGGAAAAATTTTGGAAGCAGGAGCTTCTTACAACAAAAACAAGAACTACAACAAGAGAAAAAAAGCCCCACCATAAATTTGATCTCTATAGCGAAAAGAAAAATCTGTAATAAACCAAAAGCCAATTTCAAGAATCAAGCAAGAACAACATGACTGTAGAAATAAAAGTACACTGATCAAACGAAACGAGAGAAGCTGTCCTCAATATGCGCATTGTTGTTTTCTTGTTCGCTTGCTTCGGTTTTTTTTCTGAAAAATACAACAATAACAAAAACACAAATCCCGTGCATAGCGCGTATAAAAAACAAACCACAACGATTAAAATGTACGTAGCAGTGGTAAGTGCGTGTGTTTTGGTTATTTTTCTTAAAAAAAAAAACGACGTGCTTGTTGTAATGAGTCTCAAATGGCTAAGTTTAAGTATTTTGTCCATCGCTGGTTTAAAGTATACTTTTCGAGTTAATCAACATAAGCTGTAAAAATGACACAACTGACAAAAAATTTATATTTTAAAATGCATTAAGAATCGGCGTATATCGGCCGAAACTTCTCACACAAAGGAATAGGGAATTAATGTGTTTTTTTTCTCTCTCTTCTACAACTTTGTTCTTGTTATATTTTAAATTAAAGGTACAATTTTCGTGTCAATAAAACAAACAGATTTTTTCGACATCTTTAAGCGGTCACCAGTGGAAATTGCTACCAGATACAGAAATAAACTCGGATCGAATTTTACTTATTTGCAATAAATCAAGCAATTCCAGCAAGTTATATCCTTAAATAAATTTTTTTCACATGAAAATTTTATATTTAGAAAGTAAGTTCAGAGGAAACCCCCTTTACACTTTCTGTTTCCGACCTGACCATTGATATTTGGTACTGATGTGATAGGAGATGAACAGGATTTAGTCAGGTTTGCTGATCAGTATAACGACTAGAGAGAACATAGATAGCAGCACAATGGATCCAAGGGGTCTAAGTGCGCTATCACTCCGCCTGTTGTGTGCAATTTCTTTTTCACACAAAAAATGAAGTTTTGTCCGTTTTAGCGACTTATTATTTGTACACTTTGATATTTTTCTACTTTATATATATTTTTCGAAACCAGACAGCAAATTTGTTTTAAACGTCTGTCAACGGTCGAGTCAATTTGTAGCGCAATCGTTCAATTGTGAACAACGTGACAGCAACAACAATGACACCAACAAAAGCTTCTTATTCCTTTCTTTATATTACGATTATGGTTTTTTGTTGCCTTTGTTGTTTTTTTTATTCATTTGTTTACATTTTATTTTGTTACTTTTTTTAGCTTCTTTTTCCCTGTTTGTCTGTTTTGTTTGATTTTATCGCTCTGTTTTTATCTTTGTAAAAATAGCGAACAAAAAAAAAACCTTAAAAAGTTATTGTCGTCGTCATCGCTTTATCGCTTAACTCGTTCAGTAATAATTTTTATGTTTTTTTTAAATATATGGCTAATGATAAATTGAACAATTTTCAAGCACCAAGTGTGTTCTTCTTAATTGTAAAATTATATTTTAATTAATAACATGGAATATATGTCTAGCAGGCATATCTTTTTAGAGACATCGGGATTAACGACCCCGCGAAACCCGATCCCCAGTGAACCCAGGAAGCATTTAAGCCAGAGTGGACAGCTTTTTAATCAGCGTCTGACCTACATGTGCAGCTTTACAGTTTGTTAATACAACTAGAACGAAAGAAAATGTATTTCGCGAGAGCGAGTAAGCTGTATGGCGCAATCCTCTCTGGTACCAGAGATAATTTATTGTCGGATAATACGTTTTTGCGGTTGATTGTGCAGAGTGCAGGTGAAGATCCCGACGCAAGGACTTGTCTGTCTAGAGACTTAAACGGTACTTTCATCACCACACTAGAGACTTTGAGTTGATAGCTAACTCACTGCATTATAAATGAATCTTTAGTAATTTTTGAAATGAGTAGCTTCTTACTGTTAAGATTGTTCAAGTGAAATTTTAAAATAAATGGCTTGAAAACCTTTCAAATCGTCTTGACTTAGAAGAAGTTTTTAAATTAAACTTTGTGAGTTTATTTTAATTAATTTGGATTTTTAAAGCTTTAAGACAAAACAACAAAACCCGTCGTAAATTGATTGTTAATAATCGAATTTTAAAGACCTTTATCTGTTAGAAATCTAAATCAAAATTAAAACATAAAACTTTGTAGGATAAGGATAAAATGGTATTTGTTGTTTTTTTTTTTAGTAGCTAATTGATTGATTGTTTAAATGACACATAAGCAAACACATGTTATTTGACTATTGGAATTTTCATTACCAGCAAAAGTTCCGTTTTTAACAAATTTTTATTATTGAATTCTATTGCTGTATTTTAAGAACTATGTTATTTTCCTTTACTATTGCGTTGTTAGTTGGAATAATACAAGTATTTTTATTCTTATATATATTGATATTACCTCCCACCATTTGTTTTTTTTTTTATATTGTACAGTTGAACTTCTATTATCCGTAAATCTATCCGGGAGCATCTATTATCCGGGAAGTTTTAAAAATTTTAACATTGCTCATTTTGCTTCTATTAACCGTGATTGATGAGAAAAGTCTAACTGCTTCATTATCTGTGTTTTTGTTCGTTTTTCACACGACATGCACACTAAAATGGAGAAGGAGAATGATAATATAATTCGGGGAATCCCATTTTGTGCATGCCTATTAACTCTCGCTGCACATATTTTTTTTACAATGCCGTCAAGAAAAAAGAAAAGTTCTAACAATTAAAGAACAAATTGACTTTATTAACGACCATCTTCTAAGAGAAAGAACAAAAACTATACGTAGTAGACAAACAACATCAAATGAATACGGTAACTAAATGCTTTTGTAAAACGGTTCTGTAACCAATAAAATAATATACCTACATATTTGCTCATACATATTATGTATTAATGACTTTAAGATTTGATAAGGAATAATATAAAATAGTGATTCTATTATCCGGGATGAGCTCGGTTCCGACCATCACGGATAATCGAAGTTCAAGTGTATAAGCTTTTACATTTCGTTTCAAAATCTAAAAATCATCGTTATCCAATTTTGGTTATTTTGAGTTTATGAAAACTAAAACTCTCTTTTTAAGGGGGCGTTCAAGCATTACGTAACGCTATTTTTGAAGATCGAGATCATTCAGATTATTGAATATAACAAGAAAAAATGTAGGTTTAATTTTTTTTTCTTTTTTCAACCCTCTTGGAACGTTAAGGGATGGTAAAAAATTTCAAAGTTTAGAATTTTTATAACTTGAGTTGGCCCAGTGTGTAGCCACTATAGTGACAAAATATATGTATACAAAAAATACTTTTTAGTATTAAAAACTGATATAAAAATGAGATTTTTTTTGTTATCTCTTCCAAAAATAAAAGTTATGGTATCACGTTGCCCTATCCCCATCTCAATCCCTTTCTTCATACCAAATTTCAACTAAAAAAACGTATTTTCATGTTAGGGGGTGGCGGTACCTTTTCTCAAGGTTCAATCTATTTCCATAACAAATTTCATCAAAATCAGACCATTGGTTTAACTGTAAAAACATATTTTGGTATTGTGGCGTGACACGGCCTACTTTAAAACAAATACCTTTCTTTAGAATTCAATCTAATTCTGTAACAAATTTTATAAAAATCGGTCCATTGGCTTAGCAGTGAAAACGTTTACCTGTTATGGGCGTGGCATCGCCCATTCAGAACAAATATAATTACTTAGGATTCAATCTATCTTGTTTGTTGTAAAGAACTACAATTTGCTCATTTTTCGTATTTTGCTCATCGCTGGCCAACACACCACGTGTCAAACTAAAAGTTTTCAGTTATTTTTTTTACTTCATTTCTTATCGTTATACTTAGTGCAAGCTACCTTTGCGCGACAGCAGATTTGTAATAAATTTGTATACAAAACAAATCATATACATATTTCTAAAACAATATGTGATTCAAAAGAAAATGTTTAAACTAAATATTTGATATGAAGTATTATGTCTATTATGACTATATTATTCATCAGAGCCCTGTCTGTCTTTGTTAGAATTTTGCGTCAGCGTGTGTGGCTGGCTGAATCGTCGGACAATTGTTGCTTAGTTTGCTGCTGCATGCTTCATATCGGCGGTGTCCGGAAATGATCAATTTTAGATTCTTTTTTTTTGTTAAAAAAGCATATTCTTTTTTGTAACATTTGAGCTGTGAGTGAGCACAGCATAATTGTTGTCGACGCTACTGCAATTAAGCAAAGCCAATAAAAAACCACAAATGATATAACAGTAGTGAAAAAAAAGAACGCAACAACAACATGTATAATTACAACTACAAAACAAGCGTAAGCAACCATAAAAATAATTTTAAAGAAATTAAGAATTGATAAAAAAAAAATAAAAAAAAATTTCAATTCAATGTGCTTTGCATCATATGCGAGCTGCTGCTTTTCTGTTTAAATTTTTCGGCGGGCCCTTTCCACTTCAAATTTTGAAATTCTATGCAGTAACGGAACGTCATCTTCTGTGCTACTGACGATTAATAATAAAACATTTAACGGTTTAATTCATTTAATTTTTAATTTTCTTTGAGGGGATATTATATTGCTGCGCTTACATCACTTAATTGCAGCTTGGCCGATTTCTCACAATTTGGTATTGCATTCGATTTTGGTTAGCTGTTGCATTTGACTCGAACAAAGTTTATTTGTTTTGCTATTTTCGTAATTAGAAAATTCTTTGCTTTTCCGCGCTCTATTTAGTGAATACAACTGCAACTTGAGCAAACAATTTATTGCAATTTTTTTAATTAATTAATTTTGATTGATATCATTAGAAAAAATTTCAGGATTGTGCAATAAAAGGGTAGAAATTGTGCAAGAACCAATTGGCTCTTTATGTCGAAGTAAGAAAATGCTGCACTTAAAGGCGGTGCCCAATAGATTGTGAAATGTTTTAAGCCCTTTATTGTTCATTTCCACTTTAGATATTTTTCGCATCAAAATGCTCCTATGTATGAATCAAAATGTATGCTTAAAATTAGCTATCTTATCCAAACAATTTTCATTGTGAGTTACACTAAGTCGAATTTGATATAAATTAAGAGCTTTCTTATTAGAACCTAATGCAACAAGTTGATATTTATCCTGATAATGTATAAATAATATAATGTATAATAATAATAGCATAATAATATATTGGAAGTTCAAACTTTCTGGAAATAATTTTGATTTCAATGTTTCGAGAAATTTCGTTGAAACCCAGAGAAAGTTTTTGATTTTGAGTCTTGAAATGAAATGAAATCCAACGTGGGATTGAAGAGCTCAAATTCAATTTTTTTGTTAATTCATTCGAAAACTATGCTTTAAGTTCAAAAATAAATATATATACTTACTCATGTACTACTATATTGTGAAGTAGAAATACCGTAACGATGTATGGCCCATAAGAGCTCCGTATCAAAAAAAATTCCTCAGAATACATATTAAACAATTTTTTTTGACGATGACGCCGGCTCAAAAATAAATTAAATTGCATGTATGTGCGATGTCACACGACAGGCATTTGAGTGCGCGCAACCAAAATTTCTTGTTGTTTCTATCGAAAAATAAATAATAAATAAAAAATTCTATGGCAACGAGAGAGAATGAACTTTTTGTACGACGGTCAAAATAATTCATTTTTGAGTGGCGAACATGACAGCATTCACCACTCAAAATAGTGTTGCGAGGTAGTAAATAAAAAAAGTATTGTATCAAGGAGCGAAAATAGTACATTAAAAAATACTTATTTAGAATAGCATCAAGAAAACGAGTAAAACACAACTCTTTTTTCAAAAACGCATTTAAAAATGGAGTAGAAAAATTAATAAATAATTATAAACGTCAGAAGTTGACCGGCACTCATTTTACTTTTGTGTGACTGGCCTCCACTCAAAAAGTGAAAGAGAATAAAAAATTATTGTTTGCCCGCACTCAAATGCCTGTCGTGTGACATCGCACTATGTAAATGAGTATGTAAGTTTTTTTTTTTAATTTTGGACTCAATTTTGTCTAATGTAAAATAAGAACAAAGTTTTCATAACGACGTTTCGCCTTTGGGATTTACTTGAACAGAAAACTAAAAATGTAAACCATTAAAAATTCAAAATTGAAACTGTGGTTCGAAGATCATTCGTCAAACACTCACATTTTACAGAATTTTTAACATTATACAATTAATTGAAACTAATGTACATTTAAAAAACTAAAAATTTAAAAATTTGCAAAACAAATAAGCTTTATAACACTCCCAGTGTGCCAAACGAATCCGTTTCGAATTCGAGATGGACTCGCTTATCCGAAACGGATTCCGTTACGGATTTTGATTCGTCTCGAACTCGGAACGAACTTCATATACGAATCCGTAACAGACTCGTTTTTTTATAATAAGGATTTAAATAAAACTAATTTAAGACGGACTAGTCACACGTAACTTCTTCACTGATTAGAATTGTTTGAAAATTCTGACAAATAGTTCGATTCGGTTTGAGAATGAGCATCAGAAGCACGTGGTTGATGATATAAGAAAAGTATTTAAATTAAAAATAAGTGCAGCACTGTATTTCGTATCTAGGATACATTGAAAATAAAATAAAAGTTTTTATGGTGATTTGAAAACTGTAATTTTTCTGTGTTAACCCATTTACTACCATTGTTCTCGCTTTAGTAAAAAAATTGACAAAAATTATTTGGCTTAAGTTTCGAAGCTATAAAAACTTTTTTAGTAATTCCCCTTTATATCTCTCTTACGATGTTTTGGCAACACTTTTCTTGCTTTCGCTAAAAAAAATATTAAAGGAAGGGACTTCCCCGATGAATAAAATCAAAAAGAAAAAATTTTGTTTCTTAAACTTAAAAATATCTTTGGTTTTAAATGGTTTAATGACCTGTGCATTGTTTTGACAGTTTTATAACGCGAAATCTGCGCTAACGTACTCGTAACGGGTTCAAAACGGATTCGCATCCGTTTTTGTGCACATTGGAACGACATTGTAACAAGCACTAATGTTGTCATGATCTTCTATCCTGTTGACAGCTGTGTTCTGTTTCTATCGAATTCTGAAACGCTTCAATGTTAACCGAACATATTCTCTTTTTCCCTGTCTAGTATTATGGTATTGTCGAAGTCCGCCTTGTCATGTTGTAATCGAATAAGTGTTTACAAGTGATTTGATAGAGTTTTACTCGACATGGATTTCAAACGTAAAAAAATGCGCGATTTTCAATGAACCAGAATATATGCAGTGCACAAACATAAAACTTGATTTGTTAGTGACAAAACAATAGCTTTTTTTGCGTTTCAGTGAAAAAGCTGGAAAGAATTTGGGACTCACATTGGCGTGAGTCATGAGCCATTTTAGCTTGGCAATTCATCCTTATATTGCCAACAAATGAGTGTTATGATTTTCTAAAATTATTTTGAACATTGAAGTGTTCTTTCACAACACCCATTTGTACATCTGATGATAACGCGATTACATCAAGTGACTCATCTAATTTTAAATGAAATTGCAATTGAATTACGAATATCTTTGTTTTTTTTTTTTAACCAACTACAAACAACTGGCTAATACAAAAAAAGTGAAGAAAAATATTGTTACAAAATAAAATGAGAGAAAAAACTTAACAAATGTTCACACTTTCTTTTTGACCTGCTTTCATGTTTTCATAACCGTTACAATCTTCAACTTAGTACTTATACAATCGCAGCTTAAAATACAGCGAAAGAAAAAGAAGCAAGATAAAGAAAGAGATGAAAAAAGTGAAAATTAACTTAAGAAACGAGTTCAAAATTGTTATAAAAACTGAGATTGTAACAATTAAATGCGAATCATATGAATTATTTATTCTTTAAATTATGAAGCAGAAAACAACAGCAACAGAAAACGTCAGATTTTAGAAATGAAGAAGCAGCAACAACCAGCCAGCGCTAGCGTTCAGTATAAAGCGGCGATTTTTATGAATGAAATAAAAATGATTCACAACTTGATTAGTGGTAAAAACTGATGATTGTATAAAAAGTAAGGACAGGAGTGTTTCAATCAAGTGAGATGGAGAAAGAGTTATCTGTGAAAAATGTCACGTCAAAACAAATGCCGCTATTTAAAAAACAAAACAAAAAATAGTTACCGATCAGCAAAAGAGTTATGCAAAGTAATGTGTATCTTAGTGTTAAATATACAGGGGGGTCCAGTTCTGAGCAGTCATACTCTAGGTATCGATTGCGTGCATCAATGTTATTAAGAAATTGTATGGGAGGGGGGAGTCAATCTTGAAATCCCTCTGCGTAACAGGGTATTTAACAAATTGCTTATAGTAGTAGTAGAGTAAACACGTTTGTTATATGATAACTTTATTATTGTAATGTGGGTTGATAATTGCCTACCTTGAAATATTCATATTTGCTAAGTTGCGCTTTTGAAAAAATTACCATCTCGGACCGCAATGTTATTTTAAAAAATTGGAATATATTTATTGTATTAGTTCCATAAGATCTGATTGTTAGTAACATTAGAAAATGTAGGCAAAAGCAACACATTTATTCAATCATTTTAGTTTCTAAAACCAACCCATAACTATTAACATTAGAAAATGAGCCTGTAGAATTAGATTTAAGAAAAATAAAAATGACAACAAATAAAAGCTGTTTACGATATTTTTAATGTTTTTCACCCAAAAAAAAAAACGTTATCTTATAAAAACTGTAAAAATCAGAAGATATATCAACGCTGTAAGCAAATTTTATTTTAACCCATAACAAAAATAATATAAAGCAATTTTTTTATTTTTAAATGACGAATAAATTTAAGTCTCTGATTTTTTTTTATGTTTTGTAATAAAAATAGGCCAAACTTGAATGGAAATATAAATACTCCGCGTTAGGTTTACTATATACAAACAAAAACCGTTTTTGTGGTTGTTTATATATATTGCATTGATTTTATTAATTTTAGTCAATAAAAGTATCAAAAATAATTTTCCCATTACTTATTGCAAAATAGATTCACTGCCAAAATTTTAAGTTTACTGTCGTGTATATTTTTATTCTACGAAATTAGCACATGTAATTTCAAGCAAATTTCAAGCAAATTAAAGAAAAAAATTCCACAGAGCAATCCAATACAAAACTGATAGCTACAACTAACATAAGCCAATTGCTCGAGAAATAGTCAAATAAATCTCAAGAATCCTAAGCCTTTATGCAAAATAAGGTTAGTTGCTTATGGAGATACATAATATGAAATGTTTTAAGCTATACCGCTATATCGGTAGCAGACTACAGTGAGGTATAGTGAAACCACTCTGCTAACGCGAAGTGTATGCATATTTTACGTTTTTTTTTTTTATTATTTTCCACTAATTTATCTTTAGGCTACAAATCGCTTTTTTTTAAATAACCCAACGTTTAATTTTTGTTTACCTTGTCGTTACTCAAAAGAGTTATATACAAAACAAAGAATAATTTATAGAAGATAAAAGAAATTATGCTAAACTAAAGTCATTTAAACTTTGTATACTAACTACATATAAATAGATGTAAATGATCGTCTAAAGCCATAAAATTTTATGGAGCTCATTATCTTGAGAATTAAGAACGAACATTCTAAAAAAGTTAATATCTCTGTTTAACATGTAGAATCACGAAATGTTATATTACTTTCAGATTAACATGATGTAGGTACGTACTTTTTTTTAAAAATAGTTTTTGCAAACTATTTAGTCGTTTTTTTTCGAGCTTTAGACACGATTTTTAGTTTTTAAGATAATAAATTAATATCAGTTTTAGTCTCTTTCATATTTATAATAAGAGTAGCTCAGTTGATTAAGATGTGCGCATTTCAGAACACTACGAGTAGCATGCCGCAGGGGGCCTAGGTTCGAATCTGATCGGAGACAAATTAAAAAAATTATCGATTTTGTTTTCAATTTAAGGCCCCTATTGCGGTTGTCGATTTACAATAGACAAACGCTTTTTTTCTATTAACGATTTTGTTTCGTATTGTGTTTATCGATCACAATCGCTGGCTGTTCTATCATTTTGTTTTGATAGATAAGATTTTTTTTTTATTTTAGTAGATATTTCTTTATTTTTTAAATTTTTGACATAAAACATTTCAAACTGAATGAAACTAAACGGCTGTCTCAAGAAAAATAATAATATTTCAAGTCACAATGACGCAATTTTTTCTATTGAATTTCGTAATACCAAAATGGCATCGTTTCTATTAAATCGATGGCTATCACAATAGGGGCCTAAGCTTATTTTGCTTCTACTCATCATCCAAGGAAACGTATGTCATATGTTTCCAAAGATGTGCATCTACTCAACATCCAAGGAAGTGCATTAAATATGCTTCCAAAGATGTGCATCGCCGCAATGACATCGTATGTTAAAAAAGATAAGCAGTGAGAAGCAGCTTCCACTTCCCTTGAAGCACATCCGAAGCTCTTCGAACGCGCTTCCGTTTCCCGTTGGGATGTGACGAATCACGTCAGGCATGACAGCGCTGCGACAAAAATTGTACAACAAACTAAATGTTTCATAGTCTCAACAGTGTCTGCATCAAGTTTTAGATGACGACATCTGATTTCCTGTTTTATTTTTTAGATCAAATTTATTATCTTAAATTTCAAGACTTCGTGTTTAAAACTGTGCTTTGAAAAAAATGTGTCATTATTTTTGCAGTAGTTACATACCTATTTCAAATACATCTTTAAGTATATTTCATCCTAACTCCAACAATAAATCGAACATTTAATGTGTGACGTTACTAGCGGGAAGGCGTTTTCGTTTAAAATTTTCTTGGTCAATTATACGCAAAGTACAAATAAAAAAAAGGGTCAATTAAGCGGGGTCTGCTGTATAGTATTAACAGAACAGCAGTCCAGAGCAGAACATTTTGTTAAAGAAGCGTTTAACTTTAAATTAATGCGGTTTTGTAATTCATTTGACACAAATTAAAATGAATGTAATTGTTGGTAAAGCGTTGTTGTGGTTGTCAGTTTTTATTTTGAATATATTTAGCGCGATGACAGCAATAAATTTAATGCTTAAGTTGACTTCTTGCTAAATTAACATCTCTTAACAATGCAAATGAGTAAAAATTTTAAGTTAACTTAAGTTAAGTTTTCAATAACTAAAATTGTTTATAGTTAATTGAAAAGAAAGAACTTGTGAAAATCGCACGATTAGATAAAATTTCTCAGTGTGCCGAAATTCAATAAGCCATGATTTTGCATCTAAGAGTTTTAAATTTAAATTGTTACCATCTTGCGTAATTATTTATCTTAAAATTAAAAATAAAACCAAAATCTAAATATTTATATTTTCTATACATTTTTTTTTTTTAGAACCAAATTTGAGGTCAGACTAAGCAATTAACCTGAGTTATTGTCTCCTCGGGCCAGTGCAGCACACACTTTAATATCAATTCAATATAAAACAGATTAGAAGCAACAAAACTCGAATTCAGTTGCTTACAAAAAGTATGTCAGAAACTTGTTAGCATTCGGCGAGGGCAAGCACCGAGCGCATGAGTTCACAGTATTTAAATATGACAAAAAAAAAAAACTAAATACAAAATGTGTATACAATACATATGCATTACATATATACAAGCATATACAAAAAAAAGAATGCATTTCAGTAAGCACTGAGTAGTAAGCAAAATCCGGTTTGTCATACCCGTTTTAAAGAATGACAAATACCAAAGACAACAACTTGATTACAAATATTTGCAAAAGTAAATATTTAGCAGTTTGCTGGTTGCTACAGAAGCTTGAAATATGAAAAATTGTAAATAGAATGCGAAATTTGCGAAGATAAAATGCGTTGACACAATTTTTATTAGCCTTTTATTTGTTTTAATTAGCAGCAGCAGCTCGCCCAATTGATAAAAAGTTCTTTGTTTTTTTTTTTCAAAACCAAGGATTGGCTTAAGCAACTATTTCGAAAATAAATGATATTGTAAATATTGCGCCAAAAACTTATTTCGTTTCAACGTTGAATTAATATTGCAAAACCCTTTATTGTTTACAACTTCTAAGCCCAAAGAAGTGAAACCTTTTATGGTACAAACTACCCCGCATTATACGCAACGATCAGTAACCCAGTGGTTAGCATGTCGACCTTAACAAGTGTACTAAGTTTTATTTTGCACTAAAGATATTACTAAGTTACTTCTTCCTTTTAACTTGCCAAAAAAGGTTGCAATGAAGCACATTCAAGAAGAGTGTAATATCAAATGAGTTACAAAAACAAAGATAAAGAAATATATGAGGCTTAGAAATTCTTACCAATTAGCTTAAAAGTCGCTGATGATTCCATTCAGCCATGGATGAAACTAGTATGACCATTGACTAGTCCATTTTTGTATTGATTTATGTTGTTATGCATTTTGTTTTAAGTAATATTTTTGGTATTGACACACACAATATTGAACAGTAAGCTCAGTAAAATAATTAAAAAAAATGTTCACTTCATTTTAGTGGAAGTGCAAAATTTTTCCCTTTAGTGGTTGGTAAAATTTTATTTTCACTACCACTAAATAAATTTAGGAAGGGAGTGAAAAGTATGGCATAATAACACCATGATGTTACATTTAACAACTGATAAGTGCGTTAAAATTAGGTAACAAAGTTTAAGTTGAAATTAATTTATTTTTATAGTTTTTATTTTAAAAGATAATCTATAAATATTAAACAAACTTTACTGATATCTGGTCCAATTTTAGAAAAAAAAAAAAAAAATATACATTATTTTCCTTGTACCAAATTTTGATTACCGATTATGATAAGCAATATGGTATATTAAAAGTTTTGTTTAAGGTGGCAGAGGCAGTCAGAATTTTCAAGAAATCGATTTTTTTTTGCATTTTCTCAAACTATAATATCTTAAAAATACATCCTGAAAATGTGAAGTCAATCCGACAATTACTTTTAGAGTCATTCGGCAATAACCAAAAGGCTCTCTCTCTCTCATTCATGTGTTTCTCATCAGCCTGTGTGCGGTAGTTGAACTTTAACTGCGTTTTACTCAAAAATATGTTTTCGGACCTGGTGACCAATGTAACTCGTAAACCGCTCGACAGATTTCAATGAAATTTACACAGTTAGGGAAAAACATAAAAAGCTAGTGCCTGATTGAAGGATTTTTTTTATATATATCAATTTTTTATGAACAATTAATTGTTGGTATTTTCCCGAAAATAAGGAGGTAAATTTCTTTAGGCCGCCATTTTCTTGATTTAAAAAAAAACCATCGATCAGGCACTAGATTATTTATTTAATTAACTTATTTTTCTGATCCGATTGATTTTAGATGATTTTCCAAGAATTTGTGATGGTCACCGCAAGGCACTTTGTATGGGACAGGGTCCAACACAGCCAGCTATAACTTTTTTTATTTTAAATTTTTTTTAAACGTTCGTCAAGTCAAGTTTAAACATAATGCAACGATGGCATTTTAGCACTTTTATTAAATAAATTAAATTAATACCAAAACAACTATTGAAAATGCTCTATTTTTCACGCGCCTGACTGCCCCCTTAATATCTGGAGTAGTACATCAATGGCTAGCCAATTGATTCACTGATTTTTTAGAAACAAAAAACTCTGGTAGTTATTCTACTGATCTATGTATATAAATAAAATGATAGCTAAGGTTGTTGATGTGCGCACATCACGCAAAAACTACTGCATAGATTTTGATCAAGTTTTTCTGTTTTATTCCTCGGACACGTGGTCTTTACTTCCATTAAAAATTATAACAAGTGGGCGCGCACTGCCCATAGAGGCAAAAATTTAAGTTTTTATATCAAAATATAATCAAAAACCGCTATTAAGCTAACGTCAAATTTAGGAGACTGAATCTAAATAAGTTTTCATTTTCTGGACCCAACCCGAAATTTGACACAAACCATGTAGCATGTCATTGGAGGGTGGGGAACAGAGTCTGATGTTACCAGGAAATGTTATCACCTCTGCTAAAACTTCAACCCTTTGCCCAAGGATTGAACTTTGGTATTTCTTAGTTAAATTTAAATTAAACATCATTTCCGTTAATTTTCACAAATGAACAAAAAAAATAGAGGAAAATTAAAAAAAAAATGTAGAAGAACAAGTTCTTTTTACCGCAACAGCAGTACCAACAAACTAGTGGATCACTGAAAGATAGTCACACACGCTAATGCAGCAACGGAAACAAGTTATATCTTTAATTCACTTGAAAAAAAAAAAAAAATTCCTTTTCCTTTGCTCCGCAACACTTTACTCACCTATGCAGTCGTTCCGTCTGCTCTGCCTCGTTTTCTAACTCGTTAATGGCAAACAGCTCATTTTCGCCGGTGCGTCCAAATATGCCATTGGGAATTTTGCGTAGGAACTTTTTCAGCACGCTGGCAATTGTGTAGACTGAATAGTTGTCCACGTTAACAAGACGTCCGGCCTGCAGGAAATGTATAAGTTTTTTCATGGCGCCCTGATGGCCGGGAGCGCGGAAGACGTCGCGTCGATTTGGCGACTCTTTGTTTAGCTTGAGGATAAGGACCAGTAGTGGTCCGGGAATGTTGTCGTTGCTCTTGCACACCTCCTCCAGTGGAACACCAAATTTAACCTTCTCCAGTCGGTAGGGGTAGGTGGTGCCAGCGGTGCCTTGATGACCGCAGGAGGTGACAACGCTGCCAAAATCGGCAGCGCGCCGATGAACGCGTTCGGCCCAGCTGGACATCGTCGGATGGGTGTGTGTTTATGTTTTTGCTTACGTGCGTTTGTGTGTGTGTGTATGTAAAAATGCTGGAAATGTGGAAACAACGTTTGCCAATTAATTTTTTTCACAGCTTATTAGATTTTTCGTTTTCTTTTTTCACTTTCTCATTATTTTTTTTGAACATTTTCTTTTTGATTTAGAAAATTGTTGCTTTTTTCACGGAATGCTTTTTAAATACACATTATTTGTCTCAATTTTATGGAGTTTCTTTTTTCTACATTTTAATTTCCTTTTAAACTGTTGTTTTTCTTCTCTTTTGTTATTTAAATAATGAAAATTTCCACGTCTATTTGTTATTGTGTTTGTACATTTTAGCAAAATTATAAACAATTTACTTAGCAATAAATTAAACAAAAAAGGAAACGAACACAAAAAAAACGTAAAACGAAACGAAATGAAAAAAATGGGTCGCTTTAAACAAAAAAAAAATTCACTGCTCCTCCTTAAATTTCTTCATTTTGCTGATATTTTTGTATGTAGATTTTCCCATCTTGCAGTGCACTTTTACGAAATTCAGTTATTTCAACAGTTCCACTTATAATTTTATTGTTAAACACTTGTATTTTATTTAAGTCATCACTTCAATTAAATTTCCTGATCTTTCTGTCTTCAATTAATTTTACATTTTTGCCTCGACATTTGCTATTGTTACCCGTCAACGACATCGAAGACAACGAACACCTTTTTCGAACGTTGTGTACACGAGAAATGAAAGCACAAAATAAACTGACAAAATCACAAAATGAACTTATGATAAGTGTTGCCGTTCAAACATTTTTGGGGGGAATAATTTATTGTTCTAATATTCATTTTGCCCTCAAGACTTTAATTAACCTTTAGAGGACAAGAAAACCAATATATCGGCTTTGAAGGAATATCAATAATTTTTTATCATAAACAAGACCCAGGGTGCTGTCAAAAATAAAAAAAGTGGAGCTACAGAAATACTCTGTACGTCCACGTCGTTAGTTCTGGCTAATTCTAAAGGGGAAGTTGAAAAATGAATTAAGCTAGAGTGGGGGGTAGAGATACGTAAATCGATCAAATCTGACCTCGGATCCGTAATCAGCAACCCCAAACCCTTTCAGTCACATTTGCATCGAATTTTAGCAATTTCATAAAATTTAATACTACAAAATTTCTCCTATCCCGTACCGGACCAGCTCGCCCTGTGATATGAACTTTATATATAATTGAAGCGTGATACCAGATACAAATTTGGGCACTTTTCAAGGGCAATGTTAGCTCTCAAATCCCGGCTGCCTGAAGGTTAAACTTTTTTCCCGTCTTTTTCCAGAACTCCATCAAAACAAACTACTTTTATTTTAAATGCTATTTGGCATTAGGAAATTTTTTTCGAAAATTCTTCTTGATTGTTGGCTGGAGGGGTAAAACCATGCTACGATTATAAATGGTAGTACTATCTTGTCAAAATCAAATAATGCAATCGTGAAATCGCCTATCCGTGAAATCGCCCATCATATATCGTCGGCTTACAAGTAAAATTGACCATTTACAAAAAATAAAATTTTGTGTTTTTGATGGCAAGTGTACAAATTTTAATTGTTAATGTAAGAATGTATTCTTATAACACATCTAATCAGGTACTGTATACATTTCTTTTTAATATCCGAAAATAATATATTGAAAAGTTAAGAGGATTTAAGCATAATTAAAATAATAATTAGCGTTACTCACCAATTATTTTTTTGCAGATAGTCAATTTTACTTGTAAGCCGACGATATGTCAAGAATAAACAAAACAAAAGAAGACAACGCGCGCTTTTAGCTATGAGTGTGTATTTTTGAAATGTCGTTGCCTTATCTTAGCTGCTTTTGAAAAGGTAGGCATCAAAATAATAAAGAAGAACTGTCACTTAGAATTGCTGCTACCATGATAATTTTACCATGTTTGTCATCAACATTTGGTGGATAGCTATTGCACGCGGTTGTATGCGGTAGTGCAGTTTTTGACAGTTCATCCAATTGTGTTCTAATATGATAACCAGCACCCGCCTTTATACCGTGCATTTGACTATACTAGTAGACACAGTTTTTTGGTTGTAGAAGGTGGCTACTATGCAAAAAATAGCAAAGTATGGGAGTACATAGTTATGTTTTATACGCGGTAACCAGCGGCAACCAAAACTTTTCTATTTTTTCTAATTTCTGTTTTCCACTTTGTTGCACTGTCAAATGCCGCCCGTTGCCGCGTTGATCCGCTTTCCATTACAAATCAAAATATGTAATCAATTTATGTCTAGGCGCTGATTTTGACGTTTGATGGTCAATTACACAGGAATGAAACAACAAAGTGCTAAGTTGGAGGTGCTCTGAAAGCTAACACCAATCATCGTTGCTTTTGCTAGTTTACAACAGATGGCACTAAAAGAAACTTTTTACGTTGGTTTCTTCAATATTATAATACAAAAACAACTTACCCTCTAACAAGTTAATATAAATATTAAATGGAAGTTAAATGGACCTCAGGTAAAGTGGTAAAAATAATATGATGCTAACACTCAGCACAGCGTATCACCGAGCAGTAGTACCGAACTTTTCATATAATTTTTTTACTCGAAAACTAGTAGACTTACAATAAAAATGGTTAAAAGCTTTTTGTATATTACTTCAAGAGATTTTAAGATTAAGAAATTCACACTGAAAAAAAAATCTTCTTTAAGCCCAGATTATTGTACCACCGAGCACTTAACGGTAATTTTGTATTTTCTTTTTCACTAAAAACAAGTTAACTTGCAAAAAAATGATTCGAACGTTTTTGTTTGCTATTTAATAGGCAGCAAAGGAATACTACCACAAATGTGTAAGTATGAGTGAGCGTGAGTGAGCTTACACTGAATAATTTTGTTTAGTCGATTTTAGAATTTCCAAATCTTATTGTAATTTTTAGAAATTTTTATGTACTGAATATTTTTAATTATTAAAGGTTTTCAAGATTTTTTAACTTAGGTAGTTAAAATAATGTATAGTGGTTTTTCAAAAAATTAATTACAGATTGAAATGTTGTAATTTTTTTAAAATGAATCTTCTTCAACTAGCACTAGTGCCATTATGTTCTTCTTACCCTGAATTTAATTTTTTTTTATTTCTGCCATTTTATTATTCAATATTACTTTTATATAAAAACAGAAAAATAAAAAGTGAAATTCAAAAACAAACTCCTAATTGTCTAACAAAAAAAGTTATAAGAACAAAAGTATTAAGATTGCATTTAATAGACAACATATTTAACTTGCTGTCTTAAAAAAATGTAATTCAAAACCCCGTAAGTCTATTTCAAAAATATTTATTTACTGATAAAAGTGTTATACATATATGTTTGTACTATCCAGGACCGTGTTTAACCATGGGCTACAGTCTAGAGGCCCGCACAACAAAATTGGAGATCTTTTTTTATTATATTCGTAAAAATTTAGTTTTTCATGTATTCAAAAAATTTCTTTTCATCTCTTAGGCAAGAAACTCTCCCGGTAGGGCCACACCAAATGTTCAGCCTAGGGGCCGCACACATCTATATACGATCCTGATACTATTTTATAATAACTTATTGACTAACAAAAATGTAATAAAAGGAAAAGTAATAAGCTTAATGTTAGTAAAGAAAAAGTATAGTTCAAAGTTTAAAAAGGAATACAAATTTCTTACAGTGTACGCATACAACAAGAAAACTAAACACAAACAGAAGTGAAATTGCTTTTTTAACAGTCGTATACGGACTGATCTCATATTTCTTATTCTCTTTTATCGTATGCGTATACAAGACAATAATTCTGCTGCTCATGGGGGGCAGAATGTCTAAATTTAAAGAAGAAAAAATACACTAAAAATAATTTTTTGCCGAAAAGTAGAAAAAGGAAACAAGGCATAAATTCACCAAGCTTCTCAATTAAAGAACTTGGAGGAATAACGAACAGTCGCATTTACGTTCATATCACACTGGTCTGCAGAATTTGTGCGACAATAGAAATGTTTGCAGCAGAATCATAAAATTACCATCTTAGGCCTCAATTACAGGCCCGTGCGCAAGGGGGGTCTTTTTGGGTTCAAACCCCCTTATTGGGAACTTTCGCACATAGGTTTTTATTGATATTTGAATGAAAAATCAAAAAGACACATTTTTTTTTTAAATAAAAGAACTAAAATGCCAATAAGTCGACGGAGCCCGAGTTTTTCATTTTCGACAAGATTTGCGCTCTCTAGCTATTTTTGAACCAAAAACATGATTTAGGACCGCTGCGCGTCGCTAAGGCTAAGTTTCACGAGCGTTTTTTCAATGCGCGCTTAAGCATAGCTACGGATTCAATAAAATCGGCTTCAATGAAAATTCATGCTCAAATCTATTCGCGCCATATATATATGTACATATTCACAATTTTGCATGATAGTTCACGTGACATGTGGATAAATGAAGTTCAACTTTGGCGTCAACGCATTGCTGGGCAAGACATCAAAAATTCTCTCGAAGCACTGGATATTTGCAATAAAGACGCGTTTCCAAATGTCCATCAAATGCTTTGTGTTATGGCAACTTTGCCTGTGACAACAGCAACAAATGAACGTTCAGCGCTACGTCGTCTAAAAAGATTGGCTGAATGGCACATCATGGTCACTTAAAAATTCCCGAACAAAATGACTTGTGTCTTTGGGGTCGGTTTCCATGCTGAAATATACAGCCACGAATCCTTTTTTCGATAAGATGTGGCAGAATTTACTGTTTAAGTATCCCGCAGTAAATGCTTGCATTCATGATTCCATTAATTTTGACCAACGGACCAACTCCATTACGGGAGAAAGAATCTTAGAACGATGTAGAGTTAAACATCAATTGTTATCATAATTAATTTCTCCACACCTTAAACAATTATGGACCCGCTGCCATTTTTACCGTGGGTAAGTTGGTACATATATACATAGGTAAATAACGTTGTCTTGGGAGCACGTAATTTATTCCATCAGAGCCGAACAAATTAAACTTGCTCTCTTCGCTTCATAACATCTTGACCCATTTCTCGCTTGTCCATTACAGATACCACTTTGGAAATGTGGGCCGGTTTTTTATTGACTTTGCTTATATGCAGTATTATAGGTGTCCGTCTGGCAAACAAATTTCCCTTGTTTAACCGACGTCTAACTGTATGACCACGAATGGGAATTCCAAATCACGTAGTAAGGAACATCTTCTGCCTTGGTCTCTGTATCATTTTTGAATTTCAACATCATTTGTCAATCTTAGCGGATTGTTGTTTTTCGTGGATCTCAACCCTAAAGAGAACCTATGGAAGATAGTAGATCGCGAAGTGAAAGAGAAAAAACACTCTAATGTAAAAAACTTGGAAAAAGTCCTCGAGGAAGAGTGGAATAAGACATCCATGGAGACTTTTTTGTCCTTAGTGAATTTTATGCCCTCCAGATTGCGTGCAGACATCGCCAATAATGGTTATGCCTATAAGTATTAACTTAGGATAAAAATATTCTCCTGTAAGAATATTTAAGCTATTGGTATAAAATTATAAAGTTCTAACACAATTTGTTTTTAAGATATCGCAAGTGATCGCGGTTGATTTTTTTATGAGTGCTACATGTCTATATTAAAAGTAAACTGTTTTTTAACGTTTTTTATGAACATAATCTAACATGAAATGTCCGAGTTAAACCCCCCCCCCCCCCCCCCCATTGATGATTCCTGCGCACGGGCCTGCTCAATTAGGCCCATTTTGAGATAAACTGGGATGTAAGCGATAGTTTATATAGTAAAGACTACTACTACTACATCCATGTGAAACGAAACATTGCAACTACTTGTTCCTTCGGTGTAGAAGGCCCACTTCCGGTGCTTTCTTAATGAACAGTGCATTCATCCAAAAACAAATGTACAACTCAAAATTGGAAAAATTTAGTTCTTTGGCACAACCAGTGTCTAATGTGATTCATTTGGAATCAAAATCAAATTCCAGTAATCGTAAATTTAAGCTCTATTTGGCAAATAATTACACTTGGCAAAAATGGCCAACAACCAAAAATTTGTTATGAATTCTCATTGCAAGTTACGCAGTTCTACCAAATTTGGCTGAAAATAAACGAGCAGAACATTAAAATATTGTGGGCGGTCAGTCAAGCAAGTACAGACATGGAAGATCTTATGACTTCACAGTATTTACTTAAAAGGCCACTAGTGTGGGGGCATATCAAGCTCACAGTTTGTAGTAATGCAGTTTTGCCAACAGCTGCGGCTATGTAGATGGAGTTGAATTTTAAGTTGGCAAAATTTACGTATAATAAATAAAAAAAAGGAATATATCAAGCAAATAGCCTCATTTAAATGATTAATTTGTTGATAATTTTTACTGAATATTTGCTGATGTATTGATGTGTTTTTGGTTTTTAAATACAAAATATACATACATATCTTAGTATCTATTGATATGCTTGTTTAAATGATATATTTTAATATTCTCATTCATCGCCTTTTATCACAACTAAGTACATATATCAACTAGTACAAAAATTGTGACTTTATCAGAGTAAAAAGCAAAAGTCGTAACAAAAAATTAATAAATCCGAAAATGCTATACTGCCGTACTAAGCAAAAAGGGCTTATCTCAAAAAAATTCGTTTCGAGATAATTGATTTTTTGTAAATGTAAATATGCTGAAATGCCTGTAAGATTAAGACAGAGAAAATTTTCTTAGGAGATTTTTTATATGATTGAACTTAGGTACCTGCATTTGAAGTATTTAGTTAGACGCGTAATTTCTTAAGCTATCTGATGCTATAAGAACCTCGGATATTTTTTTTTTTTTGGGATACGCCCTTTTCGCTTAGTACGGCAGTATAGACCTTGAAACTATCTGCAAAAGTTTACTTTCTTTTGATGAGAAGTAAAGAAAAAGTAAGTAATATTCTTGACCTGGATAAAATTAAATACCCTAGACTGCACACTGGCGTAGCTTGAACACTTGCTGCCCCCGGGCAAAAGAACAATTGAAAGAGAGTTTGTTCTTTGAACTTCGAAACCAACTACAAACAGTACAAACGTGAAAAAAAAACAATAATTACAACAGAGAATTCAAAAAGCAGCATAAGGCAACGAAAATTCAAATGACAATTTTTGTGTGAGGTTTTGCAAAAACTTTATCCTAAAAAAGGATATTCAACTTTAAAAAAATAAACATAATAAGTATGCAATAACCTCTTTTAGCACAAGTATGTTGTTTTAAAAATAAAATTATTAAAATCGGTTTAGTATACTTTGCGCCAAAGTGTTACAAACCATTTTTATGTGAGCAATTTTATGTAAATAGTGTAGTATGTACATATATTAAATTCTTTTTATGAAGACTGCTAGGTACATAAAAAAAGGTTGGAAAAATGAGAAAACAACAAAATTATTAGCTTACTATTTTCTTAAATGTATGAAAACTACAAATTATTATCCGATTTCGTTATGTTGACAATACTGAAAAAGTTATTACCGTTGGAAAGATTATAGTTATTTGTACCAAGATTAATGGTTAAACTTACCAAAAAATATTTTAATTTTAAGAAAAATTATAAAGAAAAATTGACCCAGAAAAAAATAAATATTTCAATTTTTTCTCACAAATTTACTACAAAATTTGTAACTTTGACTGTTTTTGCAGTCAGTCCATGAAATCAAGGATTTGGGTGTAATTTTTGATTCCAAGTTTACTTTTTCCAGCCACATTAACTTTACTATATCTAAGTCATATGCTATGTTAGCTTTTATTAGACGTCCTTCTCTCTAACAGAGAATATCTTTCAATGTCCCTGCTAGCGTTCTTCGACATTTTAATACATTTCACGTTGGCTTCAATAGAATGAATTTTGCACTCAATGCTCCCCTTACTAGATCATTAATAGAATTTATTAATATCTCGGACTTAATTGCATAGATTTCTCCTCCTCTAAGAACTATTTTTTGAACTTGCTCTATTTAGTTTTTAAAAAAATTTTCGTTTTATTCTTATTGCCTTATTATTATTTTGGTATAACATAGATAGTTACTTTCTTTTGCTATTAGTCTGTAAGAATATTCCTGTTCATTGACTAGCAAAATGTTTGAAAATAAAAAAAATTACTATTTCCGACCATCGTTTTCGGCTAAATTTACCTACCTTGTCGGTTAAATTTACCTACCTTGTGGTAAGCCTACCCACAAAATTGTAAGCTAGCAACTTTTTCGAAAATATTTTTTATATCAATTTACTATCTTTCATCGGTTTAATATATATTATTTTGAAGGGTTGGAGCCTTTTTAAGCGTCGTTTTCGGTTAAGTTTACCTGTGTTTTTTGTGTTTATGCAAAGCTTAGAAAAAAATATTTTGTATCGAGCTAAGAATTATTTGAAAAGAGCTAAGGCAACAATTGATTTCGACTTGATATCAAGTAGCGTTCTTTTTTGTTGTTGGTAAATACCCACGCATCAATAACGACGCGCTAATCGTAAGAAATGCAGAGAATTATTGCAGATTTGTATTATTTTTCTTGTATATTTACATTAGTCTTGTCATTTATAGCTAAGCCTTAAGCCTAAGCTAACCTTAAATTTTCATTTCGCACTCATTTATCTCTTGAAGCGCTTGTAGCATCATTTAAATATTATTTCATATTTAGACCGAACTTAGGGTACAGCTGATAAGGCCCGGGCGGCCTACAGCCGCTAATTTGATGAAGCGACAAATTTTAGATTGAATTGTTCAATTTTTAATCATTCAGTTTTTTTTTGCTCATCAGCTTTTCCTGGAACGTCACATTTTTATTTTTCTTTCAACAAGTTTTCTTTATGCATGCAAAGTCTTATGCCGAGGGGGCGGCAAATATACTTTGAGCCTATACCTCACACAAGTGTAAATGCGGCTGCCTCAACTTGATTTGATCTATGTTTTGTATACCAGTAGTGATCATTTATTGAATGAAATTTTTAACATAAATCGATCGCATGAATGAATGAAGTTTTTTTTTCTCAGTTCGATCATTTTATTCTGCGATCGGATAACCGGACGGAAGTTGTTTACTTGCAACTCGTGCTTTTTTGCGATCGTGAGTGCATGCGAGTACAATTTGCTATTGAGATTTGGCGGCATGCTAACTCCCCAACGTATACGCTTGCTCTCTATCTCTTCTGTGCTTCTGCTGCTGCTGATCATGGCTTAGGAACTTGATTTTCAGTTTGAATTCACAGTCGCGCTGTCGCCGTTCAATTGACACTCACGATATTCCGAGCGCAAAATTTATTGAAATACCAACCGACATATTTGTGATCATTTTTTGAAAAATCGTTAAGTTTAATTGAAATCAAAAATGAAATGGAAATCATAGTTGAAGAATGTCAAGAGATATTTGAAAAGTTCGCGTTGACACGCGCCGTTGCGTTGTTATAAAAACAAAATAAAAATTAATAAGTGCTTTTGATGAATGGTTTTAATCAAAATATGCCATACCAAACAATATCTAAAGAATAATTACAACACTTTAAGGCTCCTGCCAAAGTTTAATTCATCGACAAAATGAATAAAGCGAGGAGTTAGAAGAGAAAAAAAGCAGAAAATGGTAAAAATAACTGTAATGTTAGATAAACCGGCAATTGTTTATTTTTGTGTGCGGGGGTATTCATAAGTTTTGGTATTTGGGCGGGGCAGTGAAAAAATATATTGAGTTTAAATCTGAATCTAAAACGAATCAATCGCTAAAGCTACTTTGAATTAAAGCTACTTCTAAGGTCAATATGTAGGAAAATTACATTGGATTAATTACTTGGATTCTCTTGACGCGCAGTTCGTCAAAAATCATAACTTCTACACGAATAAAGACATCTGAATAATTTGAATTTAATAATATAAGCTTCCATAGTTTTTGTTCGGATTGTTAGAACGGGTGCGACGGAATGTGGCTCTCTGCAGGGATATATCTCTGCGGCATATATTGTGCACATAACCATTCCAGATTATAAAAATATATAATATTTCTAATGACACAAGTAAGTACAAGGTGGAAATAAGTCAAAAGATACGACGTTTTTTGGCAGCAAACATTTTGATTATGTACCTGAGCTTAAAATCATGGTGAATAAAATAAGCAGAAGCAGATTTTTTCAAAATAATTCAATAAGATTTTTACTTATTTTCTAAGCCATATACAGTAATACTGATGGAAATAATCTGCGACACAAAGTGTGTGTCTTGCCAAAAGCTGCTCTAGTCTCAATGGACAGTTCATTAGGTAAAGTCTCCTGATATGTAAAGTTATACTACTGATTTTGATACTTTAGATAGCTCGCCACTATCCTTGAGAAATATCGAACAAAATTTTAGTAATTTTTATAAAAAATTATACTCTTGAAGCATTGCCAGTAACTTCCGAGATGAGCGCGGATAAGCTTTGGAATACTCCGCTGGCATTGTTTCGTTAAAATATCATTAATTAAGCGTCAGTGACTGTCTGTTCAAGTAGAAATGAGCTTGTCTTGCTTAAATGTATGCTCTAGAGCAAAAAATAAATTTTTACTGATGTATAAAATAAGGAAGAGCAAACATACAGTCCCCTATAACCATAGCTGGGCACCATTAATCAAATAGTTAACTTCGTTAATCGCTAATCCGTTACTAAAAAAGTTAACTTAGTTAATCGTTAAAGCGTTACATTTCGGAAGACTTAACGCAAGATAACGTTAATCGTTAATCCGTTAACACGTGATAAAAATTGTATTTTTTATATCGTTGCTTTAGTGATCTTCTTATAAAAAATGTTGGTTTGGATTCTGGAAGTTAACAGGTTAGAAATAAAGAAAATGACCTGTATAGTTGGAGTGTGTAATATAGTCATCTGGCATAATGTGGATATTCCCCTTCATTAACGTCTGAAAACGAGGCTCGTTTTGGCGTTGAAATATCTTTGCCGTAGAAAAAAGATTTTCAACTGCAGCGCTTGAGGGTATAGCAGCATTATATTTGATAAACAGATTTATGAATATCTGTTTCCCGAGGAATGCCGCATCGTTGAAATTTTGAACTTTAATCTTTAAAGATTTGTGGCTCTTTTGTTTTTCTTTAGACTGAGTAACAGAATTAAAAAGTCTTCCTCATCATCGTCGTTGTTACTCGCGTTTCTGCCTCCGCCACCATTTCTTCAAACTTTCGGCAGCTCTTGTCGTAACACCTTTTATAGATTTTTTACTGCATCCACTCGACTGCGAGCGGTATCTTTTTGTAAGTTGTAGGCACTGGATTAACAATTTACGGACTTGGGGGAATTTAACGGAAGTTAACGAGTCCGTTAACATTTCTTAAAGTTAACTTAAAAGTTAATCCGTTAGTCGAAATGTTAATTTCGTTAATTAACCAGCTATAGCTATAACCCTGACCCTGTAAAAGATTTTATTAATACTAAGCGGTTAGTTCTGGGTCAGAATACGCGAAACCGACATGTCTGAAATGTTTTTCAAAGTTTTTTATATAAATCAGTAGCTGCAAGTGGTAGAAATTAGTGTACGGAAAAATTTTTAAAAAAAAATTGTTGTTGCAATAACTATTGCCAGTCAAAGTTTTCGTTAAACTTTTTTTTAAAATGCTATAAGTTTTGAACTGCTTGACTGATCGTGACGAAATTTTTTAGTTTCTGTAGATAATAAGTTGAACTTATGTATTAAAAAAAAAAGTTGCAAAAATTTTGCATTTTTGTTGTTAATTAGCAGTTTTTATATCAACAATTGAATTTTAATGACTTGCTCCGCCTCGAAAAAATCTGAAAAAAAATTACAGAGATGCATTGAACCCTTCCAAACTAGAATTCGTCAAAAAAATCGTGGAGCCTCAATTAGTTTTTACGGTATAAATATTATAGTGGTACCGGGCGGACGAAAAATGCATAAAAATTTTATTGTTTTTCAAAAAAATCAATAACACTAGTTTACAAGAAAAAGGATCGGGTTTCTCATAGACTTTTTTCTATGTATTTTGAGGCGTACTTTCCAAAAAACCCCTTTTTCGGCACTTTTTTCATATATTTGGCTATATCTCGATAAATTTATTTTCGACTCAAAAACGTTTTTAAGCACTCCAAAGACATTTTTACTCCCTTTCTAACGGTATGCTGTTTCCTTGAAACGAATAAGATTTGATGAAGTTACAAGCGCTCAAAGTTCAAAAAAACTGACTTTTTTAAGAATCACTAAATTTCAACTGCCCCATTTGAATGAAATCTTTTTCTTTTTTATATTTTTAGAATTAAAAATGAAAGACTATTCTTTTGCAAATGTTTTAAGAATAATTTTGCGGATATCGGACAAAAAATGTAGAAGTTATTCGAGAAAACAGTAAAAAACTTGCAATAAAATTTAACGAAAATACATATGTTTTTTATATAATTTTATTGCAAGTTTTTCACTGTTTTCTCGAATACCTTCTACATTTTTTGTCCGATATCCACAAAATTATACTTAAAATAATTGCAAAAGAATAGCCTTTTATTTTTAATTCTAAAAATATGAAAAAAAAAAAATTTTTTCATTCAAATGGAGCAGTTGAAATTTAGTGATTTTTAAAAAAGTCAGTTTTTTTGAACTTTGAGCGCTTGTAACTTCATCAAATCTTATTCGATTCAAGGAAATAGCAAACCGTTAGAAAGGGAGTAAAAATGTCTCTAGAGTGCTGAAAAACGTTTTTGAGTCGAAAATAAATTTATCGAGTTATAGCCAAATATATGAAAAAGCTGCCGAAAAAGGGTTTTTTTAGGGATATCTCGAAAACGATTCTTATGAAAAAAAAATGGTTGCCATTTTTGGAAACTACGCCTCAAAATACATGGAAAAAAGTCCATGAGAAACCTGATCCTTTTTCTTGTAAACTAGTGTTATTGATTTTTTTGAAAAACAATAAAATTTTTATGCATTTTTCGTCCGCCCGGTACCACTATAATATTTATACCGTCAAAACTAGTTGAGGCTCCACGATTTTTTTGACGAATTCTAGTTTGGAAGGGTTCAATGCATCTCTGTAATTTTTTTTCAGATTTTTTCGAGGCGGAGCAAGTCATTAAAATTCAATTCTTGATAGAAAAATTGCTAATTAACAACAAAAATGCAAATTTTTTGCAACTTTTTTTTAATACATAAGTTCAACTTATTATCTACAGAAAATAAAAAATTTCGTCACGATCAGTCAAGCAGTTCAAAACTTATAGCATTTTAAAAAAAAGTTTAATGAAAACTTTGACAGGCAATAATCATTGCAACAACAATTTTTTTTTTAAAAATTTTTCAGTACACTAATTTCTACCACTTGCAGCTACTGATTTATATAAAAAACTTTGAAAAACATTTCAGACATGTCGGTTTCGCGTATTCTGACCCTTCTTTAAGAATTTTGAATGCAGTACGCGATATCCAAATCTCGTACATATGTTTTAAAAAATATTTTGGCTGTCTCTACTTTTTGACTAATAGAAATTTTCTGAAGCTATTACAAATTGAAATTAGAAAAAAAAATAGTTTTTCAGCCCATCCTAGTGTAGTGTGTGGCAGTGACTTGGTTACCAAGTGACCGGAATTGGTGCAGCCAGGCCCACAAATTGATGTCAAAGCTGGGGGCCTGGCAGGAATTAAAAAATGAATTTAAAGTTAAAGCTCTTCCCAGCATTTTCTCAAGTGAACTCACCAGAACACCGCACCTGTCAGTTATACACTTGTATCGCGTTTTTATTCCTGTACAAATGTAACTCGGTTTGACCCAAAATGTCACTTCCACTCTTTTACATATATTACATACTTATGTATGCTTTGATTTCAAATGCCGGTGTCTTTCTAATTGAACGTACTGTAGCTGTCATAAGCATACAAGCAATTAAATAAAGAAAATCTCTCAATGCCTCTCCATTTTTTTCGCTCGTTTATGTTTTATTCCATCTACTAATCGCGTATTGCAAATTTCAAATATGCGAAAGGCAGAATTTGAATTTTCCATAAATAGATTAAATATCTTTTTTACACGCCTCCGCATTTTTTTGCAGTGCAGCAACGCTTTAGCCGCTTAGTTCTTAATTTGTTCAAATGCTACGCGACTTACAATACAAAATAGATAAATAAATGTACGTGAACGCAAGACCCACAAAGACTGAGTCTGGTTGTCTGAACGGTTTGTCTGTATCTCTCAACACTTGTCGTAGGTGTCTCACAGTAGCCGACATCCAAAGTAATTCGGATAAATACTTACATATGTATCTCGTAAGCACTTGTGGCGCTCAGTTCTGCTCAATTCAGATTTTAACTCATTTAAGTTGAATTTCAAATCGAAAATTTAGTAAGAAAATACATTTTTGTCTATTTTGCAACGATTTCAACAACAACAAAAGTCATAAATTATTAGCTATAACAACAACAATAACAAGTTCATTCTTAATATCCCATGCTCACAGATGGCGATCATGTAATGGAAATTCGTAACTTCTTTACTTCTTTATGGAACTTTTTACAAGAATTTTTCAAAATCTTGCACACAAAGTTCAAACAATTGAACCCAAAAGGTGGATTAAAAAAGTTTACTATAGATTCATTGAACATGTTATATGTCGCTTCAGCTGCGTAGATTATTCCAAAATAAATCGCTTTCTTATATTTTTTTCAGCTATGATCAGCTAAATCATGGTGGAATAGGGGTCCCATACCTAAGTATAGCTAAGCAAAAAAACAAAATAAAAATGTTCGCTCAATTTAATAGTAAGGCAGTGAAAAACTAAAAAATTGTGGTTTTATGTAGCACTTTATTTTTTTCAACATAGTCTTTTTTTAGCTTGAATATTTTCCAATTTTGCGCTGGTATTTCTTTGTCACATTCGAAAGTATTATATATGAATTATACCCCGTGCATCTCAAGAAAAACTCTGACCATGACTAGTGCCATACCCTCAAAAGCCCTGTGTCGAATGTAGAATAATTTCGTAGACGATGTTTTCAAATTGATGAACAGAAAAGAAAAGAAAAGTCGTCATCACAATCTTGAACTCATAGACTCACCAAGTGCAGTGCTTGGGGGCAAGTCGCAGATAATGTCCCCTAAGTCTTTCTTGAGTAAATTTATTGTTTCGACTGTTTCTTGGTCTGTGTTGCGGCGTAATGGATTCATATTTTTTGCTCACAGTTACATATTGTCACTAAATTTCCTTAGAATCACTCCGAACTACGATGTAGAGTTCTCCCACTGATTATTCAGATTATTTAGTTTTGGTTTCAGAAATGATATTTCTTACAAAATTTCAAAAAGTGCAGTTTTTTTACTAAGGCTCAAAATCCGAACTTTTCAATTCTTACAAAATAAACTGAGGTTATGTCAAATTATTAGCTGTTGAGGCGAAAATGTTTGCCAGATTGACCTGAAATATATATACTTATGTACATATGTATTTTTTCCTCGCCCTGTAAAGTTATGTTTTTCCACTTAGCACATTATGCGTAGTGGTCGGCGTTATAAGATATATGCTCCATTTATGTAGAAGTTTCAGTTTAATTAGTCAGAGTGGAAGTAAACTATATGTATGTTTAAAAATCAAAATTTTGTATAAGCTGAGAAAGATATTTTGATTAGAGAATATTCCAAAGAACCCAAGTCTGGGAAAGCTCTAATCAGTTGAAAAAAGTTTAACTCTAAGCTTCGCCCAAACAAAAATTTACCTTATTCACGATCATGTGATTTTTAGCGTTCATTGTCTATTGAGTACGGTACCGTTTTGAACGTAAACCAAAAGTTCAGTTTATTTTTTGGACATGGCGAAAAACTTATCAACTTCTTACATTTTATGAAAATGATGCAATTTGTCCAGTATCAATGTCTAAATGCTCTTGAAAATTATTTGAATGTTCACTTTAATTTTATTATTGTTGCTTTTGTACATATGTATGTATGTACAAAGCATTGTTGTTGTAATATTCATATTTTAGCAGTTTTGCCCATATTCGTAAAATTCTAATTGCAGCACATTTTATGGCCAAGTCGTCCACCCTCAATGTTGTTGTTATTAATGATTTTTATGGCAAAGTAAAAATTAATAAAAAAAAAATCCGCTGCTATTAATTTTTTAACACTTGTTTGCATTTTTATTGATATTTAGTCTAGGCGTGGAATTATGTTGTCATTTAATGTTATTTCAATTTATGGCAGATGAGTAGGATGAACTGTGTCTATGGCTTGACCCAAGGACTCTCACACGCTATCCTAAGATTATACTTTTAATTTTGTAATGCGTATTTTAATTGAAAATTCAATACAAAACTACCATTTTTGATATCATGACCGTAAGAATTCAACCCTTGCAGACGAATCAACAGAAAAAAGTAAAAGTGAACGCTCTTGGAAAGATATTCTGCAATTTTTCGAAAAAGTTAAAGAGTGAAATTTGTTTTCTGCCCGAAAGACTTTTGAGTAAAACCATCTATAGCAATTTGAGCTTGAAAAATGAACAAACGCGGAAAAAAGTTGTTGCCAGAGGTTGCAGATCATGGCGTATGCAGTGCCGGCTTGAGGGTAGTGGGAGCCCTGTTCAGAAATTTTTGGGCACCCATTTCTATACCTACCTTTCACAGCCTATTACATTCATCAATTATAATGCGAAGAGAGAAATTTAAATCAGAAACATAGTTTCTGATTCCTTCTGAACTATTTTATTCAATAGAATTAGTTGAATAAATTTCTTGAGATACTAATTGCGGTATTAATTCCATTCGATCTTTTTTGATGTTAGTGAAATGAGTGTATGTTAAAAATGGATGAAACTAGGAGAACGTATTTTTTCTTGTTTTTAGACAAGCGAAATTTTCAATAGGTTCTGAAAAATCGGTACTTTGAGCCACTTCATTCTCGACACAAAGAATCGCTAGGGGATTCGGATGTTTTTGACTCATTGTAGATCACAATAACCATTTAAGAACGAGCTTAGAAAAGCTCCTCCCCGTCTGTCGCAAAAACTGGCATCGTTAGCAAAATACTTAGGGAATTCCAAACGGTAAGGTAAAAATCATCTAACACCTAATAGAAACAATTCGGTCGTTGTACATATAAGATCCAGATACTTTCCGTTGTTTTTGGTGTACAATCTGTCGAAAAACCCTCGAAATGCCATATTGTTCTCGACGAGAAACAAAAACAAAATGTTCATTAGTCTCCTTAATAAATTTGTCCAGCGTTGTGATTCCTTTGGATAAGTTCGAGCTCTGCATGGTCAATTATGTTCCCCAATTGTTAATTCGAACTTACTTCAAGTTTGATAAAACTTGATGTGATTTTGCTCTTGCTCATGTGATTTAAGCGTTTTATCCAGATAATACCAACTATTAAATCCAGTGCTAGCCAAGCAAAAGCAAAATAAGCTATCAATTGACGCAGAGTGGATAAACTATTTGCGGTTAACTTTTTCTCCATAAGGCAGAGTGCGATGGAAGAGGGAACTTAAAAAATTACTACCATCTTTGTAATGGGGAAAGGGTAGGAAAACTAAATAACCAATTGTTTTAACGTCGCTTATTTGAGGCCATGAAAAAAGATCAAGTCAAAGTCGAAGATTTTGATATTTAGATCTTGATTCGAGTCCGTACTAAGGATAGACAATGCCGTGTATTGTGAACTCGTAGATTATTCTTGAAAAACTTTTCCTTTATCAAACTGTGAGTCATCTTTGCAATTATATACGTTCAAGTTTTGTATAAGACTGTTTTTAGTGGAATATTTAGCTTCAGGAATTCTCGCATTCTCTAGGTCATTCTGATCAGAAGAGTTGTCATTCAAGGATTCACAAGTGATCAAGTATTTTACTACAAACAAAAAAAGGTTAAGGCGCCTTTCATGCCTTTTTCGGTTGAACGGCTCGAACACCCCTCGAGCCGGCACTGGGCGTATGACATGATTGTTATCCTTCATCTCTATGAATTAAAAAAAGTTTCGTTAATCATCGATACTAGAGGAAAGTAACAAAAAACGGAATTAGTTAAGCACTCCCAAGAAGAATTAATCAGCAATACATTATACGCATAATACCAATAGCTAAATTATTCCACTAATTATCTCTAGTTGTGCCAAATTTATATAGGTCCCTAATACTAATTAGCAACATTTTCATGGAAAAACAAACAAGGTGACTCCACACCGTAAAACTCGCCTAAATGACGTCTTTCTAAATATTCCTTTTTTTTATTTTACTTACAATTAAATAATAAATTCCAACTATACTTTCTACACCATTGAATTATTTGATAAATGTAAGAAATAAATGCCAATTTTGTTACTTTAGTGTTGTCAACATTTTATGGTAACAGAGCATATCATTATGGTTGTTAAAAACAAAAGGTATGCATTATCATATGACAAGATATTGACCATAACTTTTGGGATTAATAAAGCAGTGATAGCGAAATAAAGAAAACTTTAAAAAAAAAATAAAATCTCAATTTTTGGGCTTTGTGGTTGCAGTTTCTTTATCAAGAAAAAAAAAAAAAAAGTCAGCACATATTGGTAATACTTTGAGTGCAGTATCTACTGCACGCACAAACTTGGTAGTTTGTTTGCTGTTGTCGCCATTGGTAGCGCTCGTTGTAACCGTACGAATTTGTTTGGCTAAATATGCGGAAAACTCCAAATTTAGTCCTTTTATTGAAGTTTTGTTCATTTTGTCGCTTATTATTGCCATTATTAATATTGTTGCTGCTGGTGCTGTTGTTGTTGTTTTTAGCCATTATGCCATCTTTGGAAACGAAGTTGCAACCGCTGCTGGGTTTTGCTGTCATATTCGCATTTTTGGACTCCTACAACGCACTGTGAGTTGACAGTGGGCAAATGTTTACAAATCGATTTTATAATTTGAGAACATAATTTGCACATAATTTAGGTAAACCATGCGAACTGTGTTATATCCCATATCTAAGATCACCGTAGCATGAAAAGTCAAGTACTTTTAAGATAAAAACATTTTTGCCCCAATATTTCCCAACTTTTTTAAGTCTAAAAATAAGATTACTTTAAGTTTACAAAAAATTCTTCGTTTAAGCGGTGATCACTGTTCTATTCTATAAATTGATTAATTGAGAATAAGAGCGAGAGAGTATAATTTTTGAATATTCTGTTGTTTCCCTTCCATAAGTACAGTGAAATTCTCCATTACGGACAGCCCCCATAACCGGACAGCTCCATTAACCGAACATATTTCAGCATATTTCAGCGAACTCACTAACTTTTCCATATAAAATACATTCCGATAGCCGGACGCTCTAATAACCGGACAAAAATACTGCGACGGTGGGTGTCCGGTTATGGAGAATTACACTGTATTCCATTGCATTGTGATGGAAAAAAACAAAAAACAAAACGTGCACACACAACACACAATGAATTGCCATCAAAAGCCAAATCCAAGAATCAAGAACAACGCGAGAGTATAAATAGAAAAACCCTGAACAAACGAAACGAGAGAGAGCTGTCCTCAATGTACGCCTTATTGTTTCCATGTTCTCACTAGCTTCGGTTTTTTGTTTTTTTCTGAAAGATGCAACAATAATACAGATCTCGCTCCTGTGGAAAAAAAAGCCACAACAATAAAAATGTGCGTATCAGTGGTGAGTGTCTGTGTTTGTTGTTTTGGCTATTTATTGTTAAAAAAACAACGTGTTTGTAAAGAGCTAAAATTGGCTCACTTTTTTTACTTTGCCCACTTATGCATTAAACGATTTGTTATGCTTGCATGTTTATTTCTTTTTGCGCAATTAATTTTTTTAAGCAATTTTTAAACTTTAATTACATAATATTTAATAAGAATATGGTATTTATTTTTATCAAAGATTGAGACCAAGCATCTAAGGAATTGAACTAAACAAATTTGATCAAAAATGATTCAGTAGTTTTTGCGTGATGCGCAAACATCGAAAACAGCCATCATTTTTATTGTGTAGATTTCCAACTGACTGGTTCTTTTTAAAAGTTTTATAAAAATGTTTGGTCCGAATTTTCATTCACTACTGTAGGCAAAAAGTTATATATTAATTTTTAGTAATTTTTATTATTATTCACCTTTTCTCTTAAATTATTCACTTTCGATGGTTGCCAAAATAAAACTGTCAAAACGGCATAAAATTAATTGAGCATTACTAGAGATGATACTACTACTCAGAAATATAAACATCAAACTGACACTCTATCCTTGTAGGTACTCTAGAGCATTAAAATGAATAAAAGTAAAAATTTTCTGCCATCCCGATGAGTAAGGTCCCATAGGCTGTTTTTCGATTTCTTCATTGAAAAATTAATTTTTTAAGTTAACAACAAAACGAGAAAGATTGTTTTTTCCATACTAGAAGTCTTAAGATTGGTTGAAAACTCAAACCTAAATTTTGAATCGTATATCTGTTCTCTACCTCAATGTCAATATTTTTTTTTATTTATTTTTGTTTTTTTTTTAACACCACTAAGATTAATTTTTGCGCACGGCACTGTGCATTAATTTTAAGGGATGACCTAATATATAAAAAAAAGTCTAAGGTCTAAAGTCATCTACGTCTTCGATGTCCATACAAAGGTTGGAGTACCAAAAAATACCTTTAAAATGTTGTTTAACTATGCTATGAAAAATGTACAGTTTTTCTGTGGAAAATGAGAATTTGGATATTTTTTGACTAATAGTGATTATCCTAAAAATTCAATGGCATTGATTACTTAGAAAAATAAAGCACTCTCTAAGAGCTTTCGCGTCTGGTAGAAATACGTTAGATAGTCATTTGCTCTGGTGATGATCACTGGATTGGAATCAGAGCCCACTCTGCTCTAGCACTTAACTACTAAGTAAAATTTAGCTTTGATTTAAAAGCGAATAAGGTCTGATATTCGCACCTTGAACTCATTTTCTAGGCCCATAGACATAAATTAATGTCACGCATACGTCATGTTGTACACAAGTGAATGAATAACATGGAAAGTAATTTTTAAATGGCTATGACAAATTGATAATTTTATCAACATTTTAAAGATAAGAGCTTAGAATTTTAATATAAAGGAAACATTTTTTAGCGAAAGATTTTCAAATATTGGTCATTGATTCTGATTTTGTCTCTGGTTAACTTCAAACCAACATATATTATTACGAATTTAGTTATATCAACGCATGTTAGCCATTTTACTGCAGAAATTTCGTTCACACTAAGTAACAAATGGTGCTTAGTCTCGCCTAAATAGTGATGATAGTTTTATCATTTAAATAACATAGGTTTTTTCATAGTACTCTTACATACTTATTCTACATAATTGATTAGATTCAGTTTAATTTATTAAAAATTTTATTTTTAAAACGGTGCCTTAATTATTAATTTGTCATTATTTTTACAGATGCTATGACCACTGTACTTCTTTTTGGATTTTTTTTATTATTGATGATTGGTTGTATAGTAGGTTGAATACTTTTTTGGTTGATTAAATAAAAATTTCCTTTCCTGCACAATGCGATTATTTCCAATACGCAAAAAACACCATAATGGCAAATGCAGATAATTTAATAATTCCAAAAGAATTACATTTTGTTTACATATGAGGAAGCGGTGTTATGGCAACAAAGCATATAAGGCGAAAATTGGGATTTTTCTGTAAAAGCAGTTCTACTAAATAAATTAAATAAATTTATTTAAAATTTTTTGTATTTTTTTGGGGTTTCTGTGATTGTAACTTACATTTCGTTGGTAACTGAAAATTTACCCAAAAACTAAAAAGGTTGTTTCCATCCTTTATATGTAGACAAAAAAGTCACGTAGCTTTCGAAAAGTTTTTACTTTAATGGCACAAAAATCGAAAATAGAAAATCCCCTCAGAAATATCTTTTGTAAGATAATATTAAAGTTTGAGCAGTTTTCCATACGATTTTTTCTTAAGCATTTTCATTAATTCGGAGATATATTAATTATATGTACTTAATTCTATGCCCAAAAATTCTGTGCATATTTTTTTGGGCTATAATACTTTAAGATGTTTTTTTTAGGGCAAAAAAACCGTTTCATTTATGTATGATTTTGGCAGTAATATTTAAGAAATTTATGAGATAATCTTCGTTTGTGAGTTCTACTCTTAAGAAACTTCGTTAAACACACTGCAACTTATAAGGTGTTCAAGATAAACCTCCTCCCCCACAATTTTTCCAGTTAGCACATCTTAACCGGACTACCCTGTATATTTATAATCACATTTCGATTTTTTTCACTTTGTGTTAAGACGGATATGAAATGAAGTGGAACAATCTCTGAACATACTTGTATAAAATATTATTCAAAACGTTCTGCTTGGTACATAATTTTGGCAACTTGTGTCGATTTTTCCAAATTTCGATTTTTTATATGGTAAATCCTTTAACTCTGTATAAAAATATACCTCCACCTAAATGTAATAGAAATACAAAATTGTTTTCCCGAAATGTGTACTTTAAAAGTTTTCAAAATAAGCCCTTCAATCTTTAAATGCTATAAGCGACTTTAAAGTATTCAAATTTGGAGATTTCATTATCTCCTTCCAAAAAATGGGTCAGTATATCAAAATTTTTCTCCAAAGCAGATGTAAATTCTAAATTGGCATTGCAACAAAACAAATAACAAAAAACAATAAAATAAAAAACTATCACACATTTTCGTAGGTAAATACCACAAAATAAAATCTGAACGAAGAACCTAGTGATAAAATCAACCTACCAAAATGATTCCCACCGCCTACACAACGTAAGTGCGTAAAATCATCTGCGCGAATATGATACGCTTTTACGGACAGTGCAAGAATTTTATATTTATTTAAAAAAGCACACACTAAAGAAGCACGATGTTTCGAAAATAAATTTAGCTCAAAGAAAATATAAAATAAAAGAATGCTGCAGAATGTGTGTCGTAAGAATTTACTCCTATATGGTGTATAAAATACGATCACACCTCGTGCCGCGAAAAACAGGCTAAAAACAAAACTGATCGCAAGCAGAGTGCTAAAGATTACGGACTGAAGCGGAGCATATTGAGGAAGAGAACAACATTTGTTCTTGCTCTTATAGGAGAGGCAATAATTTCACATTAAATTTGGGAAAATTTGACAGTTTAGCAGTAAAGGTAAAACATGGCCTATCGTAAAGGGCCTAATTTTTTACGTTAATTGGAATAAATTTGGATAAGTAGCAGAGAGAAACATACATGAGAAATATCGTTACACATTGGGGTTTTCAATTCAAAAAATGTGGACAAGATTAAAATCTCATTTTATTGAAAAGTAACTGAAGTCGGATGTTTTGTGAAGATCGCTCGTAACTCGAAAAAGAGTTCTAAGTCAGAAAAAAACATTCAAGAGCGGATTGGGCCTTGAAAGGTAGATCTTGCGAAGTTTTCTGAAGCTCGCGAGTTTCCTCTAACTCTGTTTGCCTTATCTAGAAAAAAACCGTTCATATAACGTAGCGTATCAATGCCAAAAGTAGCGCACAATATTCTGCCCAACGTACTTAATGAACATCTGAATGTTTGCTGTTCGGGCTTTTTACTCAAGAATTATTTTTTCGCTAGAACGAGCTTAATTTTTTTTTGCTTAGAATCATTAATTTGCTTGCGCAAATGTGAAGAAATAAGCCAATTTGCGCAAATTATTTGAGCGTGCAAAACAGCCTTTGCATACATAGAGCCAGGATGAGTTTGAAATGCCGTCGAAATTGATCCACTCAACGCTTACCGCTTGGAAACAAATAAAATATTGCTTATATATTATATAGTGATGTCAATGCCGGCACCAAAGCCGAAAAACGACAGCACGTCACCATTGTCGGAAAAAACTATCGAGCGCTTGGTGCTCAAAAAACTCTAAAGCGCTTTAAAGTCATATTCTAAGCAATTTCACGAGCGCAGAAGTCATGAATTTCCAAACTATTTGCGGAAAAAAAGTCAAAGCGCCAGACAAGGCGCCCCTAACGAAAGTGCGTCCTATTCGTTTTAACGGCTCGCACACCCCTCGAGTAGGCGTTGGGCGGTATTTATTTGTGATATTTCATTCATACCTGCACGGGAGTTTGTCAAAGTGATGTAAGGTTAATAAGGAAAGTTCAATTTGACACAAAAACTTTGCGTTGGCTGTTTATGAGAACGTAGAACTCATATTTTTCAATTGAATTCCACATTGTACAACGACTAAACCCGTTCCAATCGTACAAAAGTGGGCTACTTCTCATCGCATACCCATACGGCATTTTCACGAACTCCGTGCCACATTGTGATAAATTTGTGTACCAATATGACTTTGCGGTGACGAAAACCACGAATCACCGCAACCACCTATCACCCAAAATAGACAACGCAACACAACACGACGTATGAACGATCAGGGTAAAGAGAGCAGCAGCGTGAAACAACAGCGCCAGTCAACAAGTTGGCTCGATTTTGCGGCGGAACATCGTCGTCAATATACGGAACGAAAGACATTTGATGATGATGATAGACAAAATTAGACAGCGAACGGCGGTACGCGTGGTAAGGAATCTTTAAAGAAATACGAAAAATCGCTAGTTGAATTTTCAAAAAAAAAAAAAAAAACTAAAAAGCAACAAAAAACAATACATGTACGAAAATAAAAGTAGAAGAAAATATCGTATAAAGAAAGCCAAAAAATAGAGCAAACGTCCCCGTAGTCGAGACGTCCATCTAAGGTGGAATTTGAAAATCTGTGATTTTAGTTGCGTTTTGAATGTCATTAAGAACACGCGTATGATAATCATTGCCATCGCCTTAACTGATAGTGATTTTCGATAAAGTGAATGAAACACTACGGTTTACATTACTTTACGATCAAATAAATACAAAAAAGCCAACCAAATAAAAAAGTTCTACCCTTAAAGTGAAGAACATAAAACGTTAATACTTATTTATTTAAATATTTACAAAAGTGAGTGAAATATAATCATTTATTTCAAAAATGGTTCACATGTTACAGTGAAATGAAATGTTAACATTCATAAATATGAATCAGAAAAAAAACACTAAAAATATATTGCCTTATTCCGAATATGGCAATATTTGCTAAAATGGAATCAAATTTCATGCAGAAGCCACAGATTTTCCCTGCCGCGACAACGAACGTGTTAGCAACAAGGCGATTGCGTTCGCAAAATACTCAGCGTTCTCACGAAAACGAATTGAAAGATCTTACCACAGCGTAGGAAAGTGTTCAGAGAAGAGACCAAAAAAGCAACAAAACATTAATAATAAACCAAAAGATCTGAAATTCAAACGAAATAATTTATCATTTAACCAAAGGATAATGCTTCCAGAGTTCTTATATTCCGGTAAATACAAAGTATTTTTCTTAAGTAGATTACACTACAAGCATATGTACATACATCTGTACATATACACTTACGAGCAATACTCTGAGCGAGAGAATTCTAGTTGAATTTATTGACCACCTCAATTGATTATTTGTTTGCTAGCTATTAGGTACTTTTATCTTTTTAATTTTAAATACAATTGTGACGTCTTGTGTTGTTTTCAAATTAATAGATTTTTAATTTTGCAATGAATGCCTGCATAGTACGAGTATTGTTTAATGTGTCGTGTGCCACTTGTTTTCTCTAAAACTGCCGTCCTCTGGTGTCATGTAACGTGACAGTACTCTGCGTATTCTTAAATATTGCTTTGAGTTCCAAAAAATTACAATATAAAAAACAGATCATACCGGACTACACAAATTATTTCGTTTACTGGATTTTGGGCCGCTGTATATTAGCCGTTTATGTTGAAAGCGTGAAAGCCTCTCTTCGTTGCGAAGAAAAAATTAAGTGACTTGAAAGGGGCTGTATAAAATTTATTAGATTTTATCTTCTCATTGAAGAGGGACTTACCCCACTTTCAAAATAAACGGCTCATATACATACATCCGGTGTACATAAAGCTGCGGTCAAAATAATAGCACTAAGGACGTGGTTAAATTTTTTGGCGAAAAATCTCAGAAGATATGAGACTAATCGAATTTTAAATTTGAAATAAGGAAGATGCAATATACCAGATGCTTCCTAACTAAAAAGATCTTTTCAAGAATATGTTTTTGTAATTTTATAACACAATAATATTCATAAATGCCCATATAAGACAGTCAAAAGAATAGCACCAATCGGATATTACCAAGAAAAAACATTTAATTAAAAAGCTGATTAAATCTAAAGATTATAAGACAGGTCCCACGGAAAGGAGGGGGGGGGATGGGGTGGGGGTCCCGCCAAGACTCACCAAATCTCACCAAGGAGAGGGGGGTCCGAATTTTCAAAAAAGCGCAAGGAAGGCTGTAAAACACGGCGGTACTAGCCTTATGGTGTGGGCTTGTTATTCGTAGTGCATGTTAACACTCGTGTCTTGCTCGAAGTTATGCAGCCGATGCAATGACGATAATTTGCACCATGCAGCAAGACAGCGATCCCAAGCATACTTACCAGCAAAAAGGCCCAAAAGTGATTCTAAATTAACCGGGTCCTGCCATTGCCCTAAAACCGATTTTCAAGGTCAATTTGAGGTCAAGTGTGATTTATATCATTTCTGTTCAAAAATGGTTTATTTTATAAAAAAAAAATGAAAAGAATTTGAGTCAATTTGATCATTAATTATTTTAATAAGAAAATGTTTCTCAAAATATCTTCCATATAGCATCTTTTCTTTAAATTTCTTGTATGTAATTCTTTAATCAATCCTAAGAATGTATGTATGTATTTGCTTTTAAATCGAAGTTCCCTACATAACTTTGGAATAGAAAGCGCGCATCAGATAGAATACGAGCAACATATAAAATCATAAAAAAAAGTTGTTGTGTCGAAGATATTTTGAGGAACATTTTATATATTATAAAGTTATATTTTCTTATTAATGAAACCAAAGTATTTTTAAACAAAAATGATAACAGGTTTTTTAGTCTGTTCACCATGGTTTTTAAGATATTTCGTTTCAAAAATGATAAAAAAAGTCAAAGTTGAAAAAGCGTACAGCTATTCAAAGCAGCGATGGGGAAAACACGTCACTTTTCTTAAGAAAAACAATCAAAACAAAAAACACATTCACATATTTATAGTTGTGTTCTTTTTTTACGCGCTAAGCACAGGAGTAGTATTATTGCTATTATTATTCAGAAAAAAAAAACAAATAAGCGCGCGAATAAGGAAACAACAATGCGCACATTGAGGACAGCTTCTATCGTTTCCTTTATTTCTACACTCATGTTGCTCTTGTTTGATCCTCGGAATTAGCTTTTGCTTTATTGTTGAATTTTTTTGCTATCGAGACCAAATTTATGGTAGGTTTTTTTCGTTCTTGTAATCGTTGATTTTGTTGTTAGTGGCACTGGCTTCCAAAACTTTTCCCATTTATGATCGAAAGAATGACCGATACTTACATTATATGTACATTAGGGTGATTCAAATTTTTTTTTTTTTGTTTTTTTTAAGGTGCTGTTGCTTAAAAAGTAAGTTTATGATATGAAGAAAAAGTTCACGAAATTTCAGCTCTGTAACTCAATTTTATAAGGTGGCGCCGGAGCCTGTTAGTTTTACATGTAAATTGTATGGAAAAATTATTTTTTACAAAAAAGGTATCTAAATGAATAGGTGATTAGTGTTGTTGAGCTGAAAAGGGTCGTTTTTCGACGTAATTTTTTATGGTGAATCCGAATCTGGCCTCAGAATTGACCCATCATGTCGGAATCCTGAAATATTTGAGGTTAATTACCTGAAACATGATGTTTTTTGTCTACTTTCGAGGTCATGTATAGGATTCAAAGAAAGTCGATCAGCTTATTTTTAACAAAAGCATCATTTAGTACCATCCTTGCCCTTTAAAATGAGCTTTCAAGTGTTGATCTGTGATGCTTCCTTGCAAAGTTGCATCCATTTCAAGGTGACATGAATTTGAAACCCGTTGGTTAATATTGTTGGGTTGCAACCCTTTGTAGGGCATCCAATTCATGTCACTTTAAAATGGCTATAACTTTGCAAGGAAACATCACCGATCACCAGTTGAAAGCTCATTTTAAAGGGCAAGGATGGTACTAAATGATGCTTTTGTTAAAAATAAGCTGATCAACTTTCTTTGAATCCTATACATGACCTCGAAAGTAGACAAAAAACATCATGTTTGAGGTAATTAACCTCAAATATTTCAGGATTCCGACATGATGGGTCAATTCTGAGGCCAGATTCGGATTCACCATAAAAAATTACGTCGAAAAACGACCCTTTTCAGCTCAACAACACTAATCACCTATTCATTTAGATACCTTTTTTGTAAAAAATAATTTTTCCATACAATTTACATGTAAAACTAACAGGCTCCGGCGCCACCTTATAAAATTGAGTTACAGAGCTGAAATTTCGTGAACTTTTTCTTCATATCATAAACTTACTTTTTAAGCAACAGCACCTTAAAAAAAACAAAAAAAAAAAAATTTGAATCACCCTAATGTACATACTTTTGGAAGGCTGAAAATTTTAGAATTAAAAATATCTCGCAAAAACTGGGCGTATTTAAACAAGTGAGATTGACAACTCCCGTAGTAGCGAAAAATTAAAATTGACATATCGAAAACTTTTTCAAGCAAATTAAGTATAAGTGAAGTTTTTCCAATCTCTGAATAAGCCCTTAACTGATGAAATAACAAACAGATAAAAAAAGTTTTTAAGCTTATCAGTGAAAGTTTTTCTTTAAATTTAACAGAGCTTCTTTCTCTAAGCTCAATGAACTTTTCATATAATTTGCCATTTACATCTTATTTTTATTACAATTTCATTGTTTCTTTTGTCTTATCCTTAGCTGGCAATAGCATGCAAGACATATCACGTGATGATTTTACACTTTTAAATAGTGTCAGCGGCGAGAAAGATACCTGTGGTTACAATCTTCGAGTGCATGCTACCGGCTCGCCCCTAACAAACATCATAGCAGCACCTTCACCTACCCCGATTTCATCAACCGCTGGTTCAGCACCAACATCAAGAACATTACTCTATGATACTGCCATTAGTAATGGAATTAAGTTGGAAGACAACAACACAGTCGACTTGTTTCCCACACACCCCACAACATGGCAGCAACATCCCATGAATAGTCATGAACATGCTCATCATCGTCACCAACATCGTTCTGTATTAAATACTGGAACCAACAAATTGCTGTTGCAGGGATCGGATGATCCATTGATATCATGTGGTGCTAACAGCGTCACCGACGATGATCCACCGGCCGAGTTTAATACGTTGATAGCAGCAGTGAAAAATGGAACACTGCATCAAAATCAATCGAGGCAGCAGCACCCGCAGCAAAAGTCACAGCAACAACGCCATCCAAATCAACTGCAAACACCGAAACAGCAACAGCAAACGCAACAGCCGCAGCCGCAGCGTCAACTCAACGGCTGCAGTTCATTGACAAAGCAACAGTTAAAAGTAAAGGCCAGTCTGATGAGTTCACAGAATCAAAGCCATGCTATACCAAATCCAGCGACCACAAGCCAACCCAAGCCACGCACTCCTAAGCCGAAGAAAAAAAGTGCCATAAAACTACGTTTCCACCATCAAGCTCTACCCGCCGAATATCTCAGTCACTATGAGGCAACACAGGGTCAAAATGTAGCCAAAGTGCCGCAGAAAAAAGAAGTGGTCCCTGTAAAACTCGCTCAAGCTGCAAAACTTTTGCCTCCAAAAACTGCTCATGAAAACGTGCGCTCATGGCTGCAGAAAATAGCAGAGATTCAGCGTACTTCACATCAGCCCCATCAAATTCAAGATGTCAACAACAATAATCAAATGCAAACGGAATGTGCCGCCAATGAAAGCCTTTCACCAATGTTGACTAAGGTATCACCGACAATCTGTGAGCGTGTTCTACAAAATCCAATGCCAGAAAGTGAACTCACTCATCATGTACCTGTTGGATTGCAAGCAAATTCTGTTCTACCAAATTTATCTCAACAGCACAAGAAGATCGTAAAATATTCCGATTTACCATACATGGGTGAGATGACCTTGGACAATTCGAAACCAAGACGTGGACGTAAGCCAAAAAAAGCTGACATTTGCCACCTCATTTACAAAAACTATGGCACTATTTTTCCGGGAACGCCTACGAATAAACTAAATAAGACAGCGAGAATCGATTTAACTTTTGATGCAGCAAAGACCCAGCACCAAGACACGACTACACCCTTTGATGAGCCTTTAAATTTATGCCTTCGTGACCAATCTGCAGATTCCTATTCCATATCAAGTGCTGAGGACGACGACCAGGATTCTCCAAAAACCTCAAACTGCCCAACACCTGTGGCCACAGCATCCGATGTAGCGACCGATACATTCTTGGCAGCAAACTTGAAACTCTCAATGTCAGCTCCAGTAGATCCGATGGCTACACTTGTAACACTACATCCAGAATCGACAAATATTCCAACCAACACACAAGCTAAAGCAAATACTGTGCTACATCCAATGAGCTTGTATTATCAGAAGCTTATAGAGTCCGGCACACTTATTGCACGAAACGGGCAGGGTTTCGGAATTCCTGTGGAAACAATACAACACAACAATCAGCTTGCACTGAAGATACCCATACCAAGTGGTCTTTTTCTTACACCAAAACAAGAAAAGTCTTCTCCGGTACCACCTTGTAATGCCTTGGAATATCCCGAACCGTTGTCTACACCATCATCTATCAAATCAGAAAACTCCGCAGCGACCACCGCAACAACTACCAGTTCGGCCAATTTTCAACAACAACAGCAACAACATCTTCCACCCAAACGTAAGCGTTCAGCCATTTTCATTCCACCTATGCCCGCGGAGAACCCTAATAATCCACCCTCGGAGGTAAGCATTTGCAAGTTTAAATTTACCGGTGGTGCTAAGCCTACGTTACAAGAGAAGAAAATGCTCTCCGTTGACTCGGATGGCAATTATCGTTACTATAGCGGAACTGGAGATAAGTCCATGCGAGGATACGAGTTCTTTCCACGGGAAAGTCTCCAGCAATCTGGGGTCGTACCGGGTATCAACTGTGCAGGTGCGTTCCTAAATGCGACTGGTGAAAGGATCGTAATGGACATACCACCACCGTCAGCAGAATTAAGTAATGAGCTGCTCCAAATACCCGATTCACCAACATCAAATTTACTCTTACCGGGTATTACCATGCCCATTGCATCATTGACAACTAAGACCAGACCAGACAGTAGTCAACAGCAACAAATTCAAAGGTCTGCTTTACGTAACACTTCCGTTCAACTTAATAATGGGACTATTCCATATGCACCCAGACCGCAATCAGTCGCCCTAAGTCAGAATTCATCTGAGCGCAAAAAAAAAACGCGTCGATCGGCACAACGGGAGAAACTCGAAAAGACTTTTAAAGAGAAAGGGTTTCTTATTCAAACGCAACAACTGGAATCAGCTGAGGGTGCCACATACTGCAAGTTTCGGCAGCTCAAAAAATTCACAAGATATCTCTTTCGAAACTGGAAGGACTATTTGCCGGAAGAGTTGCAGCAAGCAAATGAAGCCGCTGCTGCCGCTGTAGCTGCAGTAGCATTAAATAACGATGTAAAACAACCTGAATCAACAAACTCTACCACAGGCACGAATCACACTAGTCCAGAATCCTCAATTGATAGTATATTGGCCAGTCATGGCTTCAGTAGCTTAAATAAGCGTTTAATGGAGGATAATCACACTAACCGCTATAGGACAACATGTATGTCTACAAATAGTACAAGAGTAGGATTAGATCGCGTCCAAAATACTGTTGTAGAGAATGGAAGTTAAAATGAAACTACAATTGCATGGTGTTTCGCTTGGACCTGCCAAAAAGAGGCTTTACAGTAAATATGGCCATAGGTACCGCACTAAAATGGTTTAACTCAATTAACTTAATATATCGACTGATAAAAAATTGTTTCTTCTAGAATTGGTATAATAACCACTGCCAAAGACTATTTTTAAGTTTTAAGCTAGCCTGTTTCTAGAGTTAATTTTAGTTTATAACAGTAAAAAAATATATATATTTGCTTTCCTGAAATAAAGCAAAAATTATGATTCTCCCATATATTTTTATATGAATAAGTTTCATCGGCCTTGAGCGACCGAAGCGGGCCGAATATATTGGATTTTTAAAGCAGGGAATGTTTTGATACAATAACTACATAAACACATAGATTCTCATTAGAAATTGTACAAAGGTTGATTTAAAACTAATGTTCATGGCCAAGACATTCTCTGAATTGCTGCGCCAGAACGCCAAAGCTAACTACCGCATGCCAGAGAGTTTTTTAAGCCTTAGTACAACTGTCCGTCCTGACGGCATTTCCGGTTTCGTTAAAAAACAGCAACGAGAAACTTTAGTTTTTTTTTTAATTTTCTATTTGTATTGTAATATGTAAGTTTGTAAATATTTTTCATTCTCTAACATACAAAATGCCAAAATGCAATTTTTTAAAACTAATTTTTAATCGTACCAGAATAGAGCTTCAGATCAGATGTACAACTTTGGTCGTTTAAGTTTCAAATATATATTTGAATAATAACAATAAAATAATAATAGTGGTATTCAAACGAGATAATAGTTCTACCGGTTACCGTACTATGAACTACAAAATGCCTATGTAATGCTAATAATACACTAAATACTGTATATACGTAATAGGGTTCTTCACACGCAGTTAAGTGTTAAATTGTACATTAACAGTGCTGCACACAACCACAAACAAAAGCGCTCTCACGATAAGCATGTGTGGATGATTCTATATACGTGTAAGCTCTTTAACGGTTTCTTGTGCTCTTTGAGCGCCTGCTCGTTCTCTGGGCACCACTGCACATCAAATCACATTAAACTTTGGATTTGATGTGTGTGTGCATTTAACACAAAAGTAAAACTAAGTGTGAAGACCACTAATGTTGCAATTGTTCACTTAAATTTTACAGGCTTCTTCAATAATAACAAAATTTGATAAAAACAGTAAAATTTTACTTAAAAATGTCTTTTCACTTTCCGTTTATTAATTTTATTTTTAAAGCGAACGTTTTTCGCCGGCGTAATCATTTGCTTTACTGTAAAAAATTATACGCATTTGCCATTTTTGAAATTGCGTATCTTACACTATTTACAACGCACTTACGGCTTTGGTCGAATACCCTTAATGTAATTATGATGTAAATTAAAGCTTTAAATACACATATAAAAGTGCTAACATATATTTAGGCTCGATATTGTGGGTATGGTGGGTAGCTACACCAACACAAGAAAAACTTAACGATGTTTTTCGAGAAAGTTTATTACGATACAGCTTTATGTATGCTGATATAAATTTCTAGTTTTGAATTTACTATGTTACGTAAATGTGTTTATTCTGGCAATAAAGTCAATTTATGATTCGTTTTCTCCATATGCATTTTTGGAGGACTCCCTACCTAACGACCGGGTCTGCATATACTAACAATTAATGCGTTTTATGATAATCAAGAAAAATATGTTAATACTTAAAGAGTATTTTTATGTTGTTTTGAAGTTAAGTTCATTCAATTCTTCAATAACGAAGGTATATTTATGCATGGTCGAAGTCGTATTTATCCGAAAAAATCGTAAAGGTGTTGAAGTGTAATTTCAGCATACATAGATAGCAATTTCTTATTTTTTTACGAAAAACGAAATTAAATCGGCTTCTGATTAGTTTATTGCTTGTAAATTATTGAGCGGAAAGTTATGTACAAATAAATGGCATTGCCCATTAATACCGTCGTAATTAAAGTCGAATTAAATTTTTGTTAATGTGTTTTTCGGAGTCAATTTGTCAGAAGAAACTTTTATTGGTTGGCCTGTGACATTTTGATTGTCGACCAGTGTTATTAAATTCAACTAAATTAAATGATTAATTGTTAATTAGTATATTGATTATTATTTATGTTTTAATAAACTGTTAAAAGAAATACCGAGTGATTTTTCATTGCAACTATTTTTCTTCGATTCCAACATTTATTTATCTGCTAATGTCTTTCATCTTTTTTGATACAAAACAAAGTCTATCCAGGTCAATAGACCAAGTGATCTGGTATAAGCAGTTAACTGAAGTTTTCATAATCATTTGGTTGATCTGGTTAACCAAACACACTGTTCCAAAATTCAAATCTCAAACTATTGCTTAAACCAAATGTATTATAAAATTCAGCAGGTAAGAAGAGTAAATTCAGTTTTTTTTTCAGTGTTTCAAATTTCAAACTTCTCGACCCATAATGAAAAAAGGTTGAAATGCATTTAATACAAAATGTGTCATTCTCCTTTTGTAGTAAAATATATCGGAGATAGGTTTAATGGCGTAGTATGACCATTTGCCCTGGGGCGAAGAACTTAAATGCCACTCCTGTCTTTAAAAAAGTAAAAATTCCTTCCACAGAAATTTAATTTTTACTAAAAAAAAACAGGTTCATCAATTTTTTTAATTAAATTTGGAAGTTATCAAATCCAAATGTTATTTAATAGGACGAGTCCATTTTGCCGTACCCCATTTGCCCTAGTTACGCTATTGAGTAGACTTGTTGTTTTTAGTTGTAAGCCAATTCCTACAATCTCTTGCCTGTAATCTACATCGGATTTCTTAGTATCTTTATAATCCAACAAGTGGACAGCTTTGAACATATATACATAGGTAAGGACTGTCCCAGAAAAAACGTGCGGGTTGTAATGAGAAAGTAAGTAAGTAATAAGAAAATACCCAATAAACTTTTTGGTTTTTTTCTTTTTTTTATAAAAATTTCTAACTTTTTTCTTAAGGCCTTCATTACATTTTGTACAGTTGTTTCATCGACAGTACGGTATGATCTTTTCCACCTAAGTCTGAACTCTTATAAATTTCTTGCAGTCCTACCACTCTTTCGAAGATCTCTTTTCATTAAAGCCCAATATCTTTCAATTGGGCGATGCTCTGGGCAGTTGGGCGAATTTGCTATTTTTGGTACAAAATTGGTCTTTTTAATTGGATACCATTCCATCGTAGCTTTAGAGTAATGAGAGGTTGCTAAATCAGGTCAGAACATCACAGTACATTCATGTGCACGAATAAATGGTAGAACAGGTTTTTCAAGGCACTCGTCTATATAAACTTTTGAATTGATTGTGCCTTGCGTAACAAAGAAGCTCCTTCTGAGGCTACAGGTGCATATGGCCTGCCAAACCATATATTGCTTCGGAAATTTATTTCTTCATTGAATTTACTACTAAAATCTGCTTTTCGTCGCCCATAACGCAGCAATCAAATTTAGTCAGGTACCTTTCATACAATTCTCGGGCTTGCGTCTTAGCCATCAACTGCTTTTCATCAGAACAGTAGATTTTGATGTATCTGATCTAGCCACCATATCTCGCACTGAGGTGTTGGGATTCTGCTTAAAAAGATGCTTCACCTTCGCCACTACCCTTGAGTTAGAAAATTCTGGTTTTCTGCCTAAACATTTTTTTCGTGATACAGGTAGACCCTTCTTATAATTAGAAATAACAGTCAAAACAATTCCATCTGATGCATCAACTATTTTTGTTATAGCTGAATATTTTAACTCTGGATTTTGCAGGTATATGGACACTATGAGTTCGGACTTTTTGTCGCTTGCTAGACATCTTTGTCGTTAAAAGTGCTATCACCAAGTGTTATACATACATCATATTAAACGTCACTTTATATAGAAAAAATATTATGTCTTTTTAGACCTATAAGATTATCAGGTAGAGTATAATCAAATAAAATAATACTGCAAGTTTATTCTGGGACAGTCTTTAGGTACATTATTTACATATGACACATTTAAATTTTATACAAAACATCAGTGGGACCTAACACCATCTTAAGAAACTCATACATTACCAAACTGACGGATATCAACAAGAGTTCGTTTCCAAAACAATTAAAAAGCATATATCGAAACGTAAGTACTTTATTGCATAATTTTAGAATAATCAGTCAGTTTTTATACTATAGTATATGTATTGTATACCTTATTTAACAACATAAAACTTGTAACAACAAAACAGGTACAAAACAAAAAGCTCTGAACTACAAATACCTTGGACTCTTATTTGGAGATAGTGTCAAATATGCCTGAATTCCAAAAAAGAACGCTCTACGAGAATGAAAACAGTATGTTTAAAATACCGAAGTTGTTGCCCCTCCGATAAAAATGAATAAATTAATGCTTTGGTCCCAAAATAGTTATAACAAATACTTATAAGGATTATTGATTAATTTTTTCAAATAAAAAAATTATTTTTTCAAATAAAAAAATAATTTTTTCAAATAAAAAAAATTTTTTTTTAAATAAAAAAATTAAACAAAAAATTGATGGAGCAAAACGTACAACGGATTTGGCTCAAAACCCACAAGGAAAACAATTTATTTTATTTAACCATCAAATTTTTTCCAACGAATTTTTTTCCTTAATGTTTTTTTTTTTTGTGTCGCTGAATTCAAAATTGGTGTCAGTATATTCTTTTATGATAAGCATTTCAAAGGAGTTTCTATTGTTGTCATATAAGTATTTTTTTAAATTATATTGGTATCGAAACGACTTTTTTAGACGTTCGATTCAATTATTGTCAGAGGGTAAATTTATTTTGAGAATAATTTTTTTTTTAAATTAATAAAAACGTATTGCTTTTAACGCTTAAGCTATAACTTATTTCTTCGAAAAATGTGACTTATTATTGAATACAGAATGCCAAGTAATTGTATTATTTTATTATTAAATACTCGAAAGCTTTTTAGCTTTATAAACTTGTTTCATTGCATAAATTTAGTAACTTTCAATTCAAAGAGTATAGCAGCGCTAATTTTATAAAAATTTAAAGAACTAAAAAGAAATTAATATTTTTTTTTTGTATAATGTTTGGTTTATTCAAAATAATTTTTGTATTAAACAACATAAATAAAGAAAACAATCCACTTAAGACTAAGAAGGATTTGACAAAAACGTGCAACAAAAATATGCTTGGTGCTAATACAATGTTTTGATGTGTATTATCATTTGTAAATTTTTAGTAAATAATTTATCAAATAAATAGCAAATAAAATAAAGAAATAATAAATAAAAAATATTTGTTTACAATTATTTGGTATAAATTTTTTTGTTTTTTGTTAAATTTTTAATGGGCAGTTTGATTTGGTCCACAAAGAATCCAGTTTTCCAATTACATTAAATTTTTTTTTTTTCGATTTGTCATTAATACAGAATTTAGTTCGCTTGAAAATTAAATGTTATTCATTAAAACAACTTTATAACAAACTAAAACTTAATTTAATAAATATTCGTTACAATCGAAATATTTTTTTTTTTTTTTTCAAACAAAAATTATAACCTAATTATTAAATATTTTTTGTTTTTGAGCATTTGGTTGTTAGTTTTTTAAGGTTTATCGTAATGTTTTCACTTGCATGTGATACAAATATATCAGAAATATGCGTAAGGAAGACAATCGAAAGTTTTTCGTTTACAAAAATTGATAATACTTAAATATTTTAATAATTATAAAGTGTTGTCATTGTTATATTAACCATATGTTTTTCTTATTGTCTTAAGCGGTTAGCCGCTTGTTCAAAAAAAGTTTATCAAGTTAAAAGAAATGCGCAAAATTGAATTTAATGCATTTATTTTTTTTTAATGAATTCAGAATATATTCACTGATTTCAGAAAGTTTAAGATAAACTTAGTCAATGGTAAAAAAGCAGAATCTGATAAATTAAATTTTTAGGAACAATTAAACGATCCGTTTATTTTGCAAGTGGATAATAGCAAATTTGAAACAAATGAATGATTATGATGGTGTGTTAAGATTTAATTTGAATGTTGCGTAAAGTATTAACAATGGTATCGGTATATGTACCTAGGAGCTTATATTTTTCCAGAAAGTACAAGTTCTAAAGCAGTATTTTCCAAAGGAATATAATGATTTAGTTTTTGTGTATAACAAGGCAATAAATACATTAAGAATGTATCCAAATAAAAATTTCATGTGAGTTTCAACGCTCAAATTTATTCCTATGTTGAAAACGGATCACCCAATGGATGCACTTTCTCACGAGGTCAGGACTACAAAACTATTGGATGCATAAAGCGATCGTAAATCCATACAATCACATTGAATTTTTCTGAAAGCCATATTTTTTTCAAAAGTGAGATATTTTCAAATCATTTGAGCCATCTAACGACACTTTTTATTCGCTGAATTTTGAGCATAGCTGTGATGCAGTTTGCGGGAAATGTTCCATATTTCATTTTATAAGGCCACAACATTTTAAAATTTTTTTTTTATTAACTCGAATCATACAAAGTGTTTTTAATAAATTTTGAATTGCTGAGTTCAAGGTGTTATCCACCAATAGTTTTCGATAATTTCAAAATTAACTCTTTGAATATATCAACAAAATAATTGGACTAAAGTTCATAAAAAACAATACATTTCAGCAACAGCAGCAATGTTAAATGATTGAAACAACAATTAAGATATAAATTTATTTTTCTAATTATATTTTTTACTTTGTATCTAATATTATCAATAATTTAAGACTTTGCTATCTGAAAAATTTGCTCAAATTCATTAGGCGAAAAGATCAAGCCCATCCTCCGTCAAGTCACATATTTTTTTTTTTTTAATTTTTAGTGGGGTCTATACCCCCCGTCAAATGAACAATTGATTGAGTTTGCAAGGTCCTATTTTTACTTGGTAGTTCTCTTATTACCGCTTTGAATATAAAATATAATATTTTTCTTTTTTTTACGCCCAACGAACAATTTTTGTCAACATCAACTTTAGATCGCCAACCGATTTAAAGTGAGTTTAAAGATTTTTAAAGTACCTGATTTATTTGTTTCTAAACTATCTGGCTTAAACACATTTAAGCTACATAATTTAAATATAAACTACCTGATTTAAATTCAATTTTTTCTGTTTTAACGTTTTAAATCTGGTGAAGTACGATGTTACAATTCCGATGAAGCGATGATATTCAAATTAGGGGTTTTGCCGATTTAAGAAAAATTTGTCTTTTATAAAAAATTATTTGGAGTATGTACTTAGTTCCAAATTAGAAAAAGGTAACGTCGATATTAACAAGTTATGCCAGTTCTAAATTTCACCTAAAAACCGCATTTTTTACCAAATCAATTCTTTCTGTTCTTATCGATTCACTGCATTAATGTGGAAGGTGACTGCTACAGATTGTACTATTTTGAACTAAAACGGTTAATTTACACAAAAAGGTTTATTTACTAAGCTATATCAGTTAAATTACGTTTTAGAAATGAATGCAAGTAAAATATGTGACATAAAAATAACAAGAACATACATAAATATAAATAAATAAGCAAACATCAACCGGATCATCTCTGATTTGAGTTAGAGGCAAAATAATATAAGTAAGTACATACTATATTAATTTTTGTCAACACAACCTCTCTGGCCAGAATATTTGTAATTTGTAATACAAATATTTTGACTTCTTATGTTTGCTCTAAGTTTTTTACACAAAGGTAATCCGGAGAAAAGTAAGTTGCGTACAATATGTTTGTTGATATATGGGATATTATTTGCTAAGACAACAAATTTTTAACATTAGCTCCTTTGATTTTATTAATTATTTCTTATATATTATAATAATGCATTACATGATTTTTGAATTTTTTAAATTGATATTTACGTTGTTTCGCACTTTTGAATATTTTTGCATACAACAACTTTCAATGCCTATAACTTTGTTGAAAAAGACTATTTTAAGAGTTCATTTTTGAGAAAATTGTACTTTTTTTGTTTTTTTTTTAGGAATAAATTATTTTCTTTTTTCACATATGGACATTTTCAATATTTTTTTAAAAAATCAAATATTCTGCACCATTTGAATACCCCTTTATTTTATAAAGAAAATTATGGGTCAAAAATTGGTTAGATCCATCAATTAAATAATTAATTTCTTTCGTATTAGCAACGCCTTCTCAGCAAAATCAGTTTCATCTAAATCAGAGTTATTACTAAGGAAATATACATTTGATTATGAATAAATAATTTGAAATATTAGCACCCTCAAAGTTGAATTATTGTCCTTGCAACATAAATAAGTATATAAAAACGGTAACAATGTATTAATTTGAAAAATTTAATTTCTTTGTTTAAAATTCAAAAATAAGCTAGCATTTTTTTTATAAAAAAGGGGAATTTTTTCCTTAAAGTCGATTTCAAAGCGATTAATATGGGTTCTTCAAATATATGGCCAGTTCTGTCATAAGAAATATTCAATAGCGCATGTATCCCAAAATATCAATTTAAAATATCCAAAAAAAAATATATATATGGCCCCTATTGCGGTTGTCGAATTACGATAAAATCGATAGCCATTGATCTAATAGAAACGATGCCATTTTGGTATCACGAAACTCAGAAGAAAGAATTGTATCATTGTGACTTAAAATATTATTATTTTTCTTATGACAGCCGTTCAATTTCATTAAATTTGACATATATTGTGCGTGAAAAATTTAAAAAATAAAGAAATATCAGCAAATAAAATAAAAAAATCTTATCTATCAAAACAAAATGATAGAACAGCCAGCGATTGTTTTGCCATTCACAATCGACAAACATTCTACTAATCGATAAACACAATACCAAACAAAGTCGCTAATAGAAAAAAAGCGTTTATCTATTGTAAATCGACAACCGCAATAGGGACCCATGTAATCACTGTTTGTTTCAAGTCTTCTAATAATAAAGCTGGGAGGTATTAGGGTTTAGTACATATATTTGTTTTTGTCAACAAAAAAAGAAGATAATTTTATTTTAGTCCAGTATATCGCTGTTTCCTGTAAGCTTTCAAGTAAAAACAAAAGTTCAAATAAACGTTAAGTGTTGCGGCTGCATATAAAGGTCTAAAATAAAAATTATCAATCAAATTTTTTTTTCCTTTAACAAAAACCTAAATATATCAAGGTCCACAATTAAATAAAGTTGGGCAATAACGAATAGTCCAGTGCTCAAATAAAAATACTGAAAAATCAAAAGGAGTCGCGTGAAAACTTGGTTGTCATGACATAGAATATCCCATAGATTTGTAGTGAAAATTTTGTTGTTCACAATCTATTTTCCTCAGATTATAAATTCCATAATCTATATGTATTGATTGTATATTAATACGATTGCATTGTTTGTTTTAGTAATTAATGATCTTAAAGTACACATCAAAAATGCATTGATTCATTCTTTATTATTGACAAATTAAGTGAAAATGGGAAATTTGTCACGATAAAAAATTCTTCACAATTACGAAGTAAAAATGTGATAAACTCAATTTCATTGCCATGAAATATTACAGAATTACTGAAAACTTATTTCATTGACATTAACATGTTTACGCTGAAAGTAAATTAATGTTATTATTTTTTAATTCTTTTTTTTTAAACGCTAGACATTTTTTCAATCTTATTTAGCAAAATATTTAAATTAAAATGTAAAAATGTAGTCCCATTATCAATTGACGCTAATAGGGCTAAAATTAACTTTATTTTGTTAACGTGGCTCTCGAACGCATTTGATTTTTATTTGGATTTTTTACGGCATTATCAATTATATTTAATGAAAAAAATTACCAAGTTAAAAATCATTGCTTTACGAAACTGATTTTATGTCACTTTTTTATTGCTTAGTTGGAGTTGATAGAACTTGAATTATTTGTTGACGTCGACGATGTCGTTGAAATATTATTAGACTGATCACCGCTGTTTGTCGTCGTCAATGGGCAAACATAGTCTGTCCACTCGATTTCATTACCTTTAGTGCTTTTTCGCCTTTTTAGTGAAAACTGAGCTTTCTTTGGTGGCTTAATCTTCGCCACAATCGTGAGCGGCTGATAGCCAAGAGCTGCTTCTGCATCACGTTTTGCATGTATGACATCTCGTCCAAGTAGTTCCTTGAAATGCGTTGCTATATGGCGCCGAAGTAGTGTTTTACTTGGTGGTATACTAAGTAGATCTGCCAAAAGATTAGCATTAAAACGTGGTTCGTACATCATGAGCGCACCATGTACACCAGCCCCTCGTAAGTTTGGTGCATACTCGGATAAATCAGCTACACGCAGCCATTCCATTACACGATGTGCTGTCCAAAGTGAAACACTTTCTTGCGTTGTATTTTCTGATTCATCATCGTCATCGTCATTGCCTTCGCCATCGTTTGTGCACTTTGTGGAGCGTCTTATGAGACATTCGGGGTTCCATTCAGTTTCGCGCATACATTGTATGCCACGTCTAAGTGATGCCACATGCAAACAAGAAGTGACATGTAACTGTGCCAAGTCTTCAAGGGTTAAGCGGTGCAGCATTCGTCCATCTACCTTTGCTTGTAAAAAGTTGTCCTTATACTGTGGTAAGCCGATGTCATCCAGCCAACGCAATACCCAACTGACATCGAGCTGACCCGCTTTCAGTGCAAGCGAGTCCTGCTCTTTACCCGTCAATTCATCAATGGCAAGTATAATTTTTTTACGATGTAGTAATGTTTTTAAGTTCAATTCCTTTTCAATGTCAATTGGTGAAACGTTGAAGAAACAAATATTCGTGTTAGATTTAAGCCATTTCCTTGCGTAAAACAAAAAAATTTTATTAATCAAGTGTACTATTTAAGATAGATATTGCACGCACAATCTTGAATTATTGGCGCATACAAAATACTTTCCTTAATTGACAAAATATTTAAAATGCTTTTTTTAATTTCTCTTAAAAGGCTAATTATTAAAAAAACTGCGATTTATTGTTATGGTTTGATTTTTAGACAGATTGCTTTCCAAAGGTTTAAAATTGCAAGAGTGATTACTTGGAAAACTTTTCCTTAAAAAACCTTTCAAGTTGAGAATTATGTGTCAATATGGGTTTTTATGCGAAAGCAGAAGTTACTGCACGTATATAACAGTATTAAGTTAGCACCTTTCAACAATTTAAAAAAAGGGCTTTCCCATCCTATATCCATAAAAATATTACATGTGAATCAGTAAATACAGTCAATTTCAAACGACAGAACGGTGTTCATTGCATCTTTTTAGCTCTATTTTTTTAATAATGTTATGTTTTTCTATGAGTTAAATAGTTTTTATATTTTTTTGATTGATGTCAGTCTGGAGATTAAGCGGAGAATAACAATTGCTAATAGGTGCTACTACGGTCTCAGTAAGCAATTACGTTGCAGAGCTCTCTCTCGATCGACAAAGCTAACACTCTACAAGACGGTCATTCTACCTGTGCTTCTTTATGGCGCTGAGGCATGGGTGGTTTCGACAACAGACGCAGCCGCTCTTGGGGTGTTCGAGAGGAAAGTTCTCCGCAAAATCTTTGGTCCTGTTCGAGTTGGCGACGACTATCGCATTCGAATGAACCACGAGCTGTATGAGCTCTACGCCGACATTGACATAGTTAAGCGTATAACAATACAGCGACTACGCTGGCTGGGTCATGTCCATCGTATGGATAAAGAAGCTCCAGCGAAAAAGGTATTCGAAGGGAAGGTCCCCGGTCAACGACGAAGAGGGAGACCATGCCTCCGGTGGATAGACCAAGCTGAGGAAGCCCTAACCGCGCTTGGCATTAACGATTGGAGAAGGCGCGCGCAAAACAGAGGCGCCTGGCGAGAGCTAATGAGGTCGGCCGTAACCTGACAATGGGTTGTTATGGCCATCTAAGTAAGTAAGTAAGTACTTTTATTTTATGTTCAAAACTGAATAAATGCATTTGAGGTTGCTTGGGTTTTACACGGTTTGTCACATAAAAATTTTCAGTTTCGATTCACACGGTTTTCTGAGGAACCTATCTTTCATGTAAAGAGGGTTATAAGTGTATTTGGGAAGTAACTCCGTCCGTCCGTCGGTCATATTTATTTAAACCTACTCACATGCTTTACAATTAACAGAAATAGAGTAAAATCGAAAGTCTTGTTAAATTTTTACTATTTATGTCCAAAACTTGTATGTAGAACCCACAATAAAAAATAATTTTTATAGCTTAATGTTTTCTTACCTGCAATCCTCTTCATAGCAACCCAGTCCCAAATCGCACAACCAATTACAAACTTCCTGTGGAGTCCAGTCTGCATAGCCTTTTGAAGAATTCGAAAGCTGTGATGATTGCGTCGTCCATTCAATACGTCCACCGGCAGTAGCACGTGCGCCTCCGCGTCTGAATTCCTGTTCTGTCTGTTCCAAGTTTGGCGATTCCAAATTGCCACTATTACTGCGTCGTAATTTTCCAAATATATTACGTAGACCCTTAGATGAGCGTTCTTTCAAACTGGGCGAAGGCGTTGAGTTGCCCTGCGAAGTAAAGCTGCCATACATCAGATCGTTTGTGGAGGCAACATCATCGATGAGAATTTTTTCATTGGAGGCAAACGCGACATTGCGTTGTTTCGTATTGGAGTCAAGCAAGCGTGTATTGTTGTTGTTTCTAGAATTCGTATTACTACACGTTTGGTTTAATTTAGACGCATGCGAACGCGGTAGGCTGTGAAATTGTGGATGAATTTGGTGACGCAGCGATGAAGGCGGCGTTTTTGGAACATTGCCTGGTCCATAAATGGCTGTGTGATTTAAGTTCCCAGCACTTCCAAATGGGGGCAAACGTTGCGAAAGCAACAGAGGGTTGCCATTTTCTAGCTGTGTAATCGTTGTGCCTTTTAATTCAACATTTTCTCGCTCAAGAGCCGCCCGATGCAACTTCAGTTCGCTCAAAGCGCTCATCAGCTCAAGTTTTTGAGTTTCTAGTGCTGAACGGGACAACATTTGACGTTGCAACAGCTCTTCATTAGCACTAAGCTGCTGCGATTTTTTTGCAAGTAGACGCTCTAATTCGATTATTTTGTTGCTTTGCTCTGAGACACGATCACTGAGCAATTGAAACTGCATAGCCAATGATTCTTTATCGCGTTGCAGACGCCTTAATCGTTCGTCTGCATCCTGGCGTGGTATATGAGTCTCCAGCCAGTCGCTAATTATAGCTGCAGTAACAGGGTCAGGCGGAGGTGCAGCACATCCAACCTGTTGCAGGGCTAGCGACAACGTTTTAGCTGTCGAAAGCACATTCTTTGCAGAGATAAGGTTTCGCTCACTAAGAACATTCATGCCCGGAAGGCCACTTCCTGGTGTTCCATTTGCACCTGTTGATGATACTGCTGCAGTTGTTGTTGTACCGGATATGATGCCATCCATTTGCTGCAGCGCCGCCTCGAGCATCTTACTGGCTTCAGTTGCAGCTGCAACTGTGGTGCAACTCTTTTGTGGTACCGCGCCCGCAGACACGGACGCTCTTGTTTTCATGCCTTGCATTTTTTACTTTGTTTTGAATTTTGTTGTATTTGCGTAGCTATTTTTTTTTAGCTTCCTTTGTCTATTTTTAATTTTAAGTCTTTTTTTCGTAGGCGTTTTGCATACAATCGTCGATTTGCCCTGATTGCGATATTTTCCAAAAAAGTGGAAAGACTTGCCACATTTATATAATAGCACGTTAATATTTTTTTCTTTTATAAATTCACAATTTGAAAAGTTATTTATATAGTTTACGCACAGTTTTTAAAATTATAATAAAACTTAAATAAAAAAAAATTGCAAAATTAACCCGAGCAACAAGCCAAGAAAAACAGCAAGTGACAAACGTCAAAAATTGACAGCGAGTTTTGAATTGGTTTTCCGAAAATCTGACATTGGTAGTGTCTATAGCGTTGCCACCTAGTAAACTATAAGACATTTATATTGTGTTATTTTATTACCTATTTTACGCAAGTTAAAAACTGCCTGTGACAAACGCTAAGTCGAAGGATGTTTAAAATAGAGTTGTTTGCATGGAACAAAATATTGAGTTGAACAGTTGCGGTGCAATATGGATTTAGTTAAAATATTATGAGTATACTCAAGTGATCATGGTATATCTCATGTTTTGTAACCCTTACATTTCTTCTGCATTAAGACAAAGTTTCTGTGTGCCGTCCATTGGCCTAAAACTAACTTTACCTTAACTTATAAAATTAAAATAGATTTACTTAAGCTCTTGCTCAGAACGTTATCTCAACATAATGAAAATTTTCTTCTAGTATAATTCTGCTTACAAATATTTCTGCATATTAAGTACAATATTTCAATTTAATGTCACTTTTTTTTAGATATATACAATATTTTATCTGATTTTAGGCGTAGAATCACGAAGTTTCCTATACTTAATTCTTACATCAATCTATGAAATATTTTATGCTTCGTGCGACAAATGGGTTTTCTATTGAAATTTTTTCTTAAAAATTGATGCTACTATTAGTGCTACAGAGCGCTTCACTCGAAAACGCTATAAGTTTTACATTATCACAGAGGATATCATCTGCTCGCTTGCTTTTTCTTTCTTAAAAAAATTTGACAGTAGAAAATCAAGAGATATAACATGAAAACTCAGCTTAATATACAAAGACATTTCTCAATAGATTACCTTCGAATTCTTATTTGGCCAACAGTCACACAACTATTTAGTTGGCTCGAATAATTCCTTTTCTATTCAAAATCAGTGAGCTATATAAATATGAGTGAGGCTTCAATGAAAAGTAAAATCGCACAACTATCTATGTACGTGTGCTTAGGTCCTAATGGTACAATCTTGGTGTATGGTGGAATTGCTTAATAAGTGTAGGTAATTCACCACTTTACATTTAACATTCCGGCTGGTGTATCAAGTACACAGTAAACAAAACAAAATCGAAAACTAGAAATAAGTTAAATAAATATAATGCAGCAACAAATATGGCCAATTTTGTTACCGCTTTTATTCTTGGCATATTCACTGCCATTATTTTTGCGTGTTTTAGCCACGACCCAATCCGTGATAGATGAGGAATTTCATTTACGTCAGGGGTTACATTTCTGTAACAGAAGGTTCGATGTGGTAAGTTAAAAATAATCATTGGTATAAAATTTGCAGATTTAATTTTCTAATTTCCTTGTAAACAAACAGTGGGATTCCAAAATTACAACTTTTCCAGGACTATATCTAGTCTCATTGGTCTTGAACCCGTTGAATTTGTGCTCGGTGCTCGGCTTGCGGCTAATCTCCTTGGCTGCAGCAACAATTAATGTTGTGCTTCTCTACAAAATAAGAAGGCGAAAATTAGTTGGTTGCACAGCGGTTCTGACTGCATTGGATTCTTTTACGCTGGCTGCACTTCCACCACTTTATTTTTTCAGTCATTTATATTACACAGATGCGCTATCGCTCACGACAGTTTTATTGCTCTACCACTTTTGGGACAAACAATCTCATTTGCAAGCTTCTGTCTATGGTAAGTTGCTCGATGGTAAAACAAGTTTCCAAATATCTTTATTGATAGAGATTAAATATATAATTTCTGATGCTAATTTTAAACCAGGGGTCGGCAAAATTTGATTTTCCATAGCTCAATTGAGCTGAAGTACATCACACAACAATTTTTATGCCCACACGACTCAATTTTTTTTTCTAAATGCATTTTCAACTCTCGGTTTTTTCATATAAAACTTTAAAAAACAACTCAAATTTTTATCGCAAAATGGTAGTTATGAAGATAATGGCAAAAACTTAAAACTTCCTCTTTCATCACCTTAAACAACATAGGATGGACCAACTATAGAGTCAGGATCGGGATCTCTGAGACATACAAACAAAGGTCTCAAAAAAATATATTGCTATTAATTTTTTGTAGTCAAAATCTAATTTTACTAGTTAAAAATTGCAGAAATCTACATACATGTGCTTCATACAGATTTATATAAGGTAGATAAAAATTCAATAGTCTAATACGTTAACATTATACCAACCCATATTATCATCGACATATTGAAAGTTTATCAAAAAATTCTTTTTTGTATAGAAAGCCAACGGCCCAAGTAATGTTTTGCTTCTTTGGAGTTGGCTGCAAAATGGGACACGCAAAATCCCATAAACATAAATGTTGGAAATTAAAATCTAATTTTTCTTTGCTCAAATAATAACATCTGTGTGTTACATTAAAACTTTATGCCGTCTGATCGGCTATCGTATAGAAGATTATAATATAATATATTATGTTGAAATAGTAACCAACCCCTTAATCGTTTTTTATACCTTACAGTCAGGATATATTCACTTTGTGAATGTAACGCATATAAGGGGGCGTTTCAAGTACAAAAAAGTACATGTATATAATCGTCATCACCGTCACCACCTGAGTCGATCTAACCGTCAGCATGTTTGGAAATAACGATTGCAATAAAAACCAACTCAGTAAATGCAATACTGACACAGGTCATACATTCAAAAAAAAAAAGCTTATGGAATTGAAAATGGGCAGAATCGGTTCTCGGACTCGTCTATCGTCCACACAAATAAAACGTTTAAAATGCTATATTGAGAGAGTTATTTGATGTAGTGTAATCAAAAAAGTAAATTTTGCCAAACTCAATGTTGTACGTTTCGTTGAACCAGTCAGCACGTAGTGTGGTGAGAGACATACCCTTTTAATAAAAATTTAGGGCTTACGCGCCCTTTTGCTGTCAATGCAGAGTATGATATTCATAATGTGATTTCGACTTTTAAATTCATTTATTATTAAATATAATTTGCAGGAGCTGCTAGTGTTCTACTGCGCCAGACAAACGTTGTATGGGTGGTTATGTTATTTGGTATCACAGCGTTGGATGAGTTAACAAAAGCTTATGCAGAATCCCGCAAAATTAAGCCAAGTGATGTCTCACTTTTTAACATTAAGGTAAGGACCTATATTTGATCTCATGTATTTATTTTCCAAAAACATTTATTCTTCAAGACTTGGATCGATATTTTAACATCATTTAATGTAGTTGGTAGAAGCATTTGGAATGTGCTTTTAAAATGCTGTGGCTACGTTATTATAATTTTACCATTTATTGGATTTGTCTACTTAAATGGTTCAATTGTTGTTGGCGATAAAAGTGCTCACAAGGCTACATTACATTTTCCACAGGTTTGTCACATGTTACCTGCTCTCTTCGATGCAATGTATATTAATTTCTTGAATTTAGCTTTTTTATTTCAGCCTATTTGTTTTGGCATTCAGTCTTAATAACACCATTTATAATGTGCGTGCCGCTTTGGAGTTACTGCGTCGTAACATGCTTGCATCCATATTTGTAATTGGAGTCTGTATTCTAATTGTCAAATGGAATACGCTTGTTCATCCCTACTTGCTTTCGGATAATCGTCACTATGTATTTTACATTTGGAATCGTCTATATGGACGCTATGCTTGGTTCAAATACGCCATTACACCTGTATATGCTATCGGAATAGTTTTAATTCATCTAGGCTTGAGCCATACTCGTGACAGCTTTAAACTAATGTTTTGGACAGCTGTTTTTGTAACGCTATGTTTTCAGCGTTTATTAGAAATGCGATATTTTATTATACCTTTTGTTTTCTTCAGGCTGAATACTCGCCCTAGACTACAAAAAAATATAATTTCACAATGGCTGGAATTAGCCTATTATGTAGTTTTAAATGCTCTAACTTTTTATGTTTTCTTTACCAAAGAAATAAAATGGACAAATTTCAAGGAAGTGCAACGGATAATTTGGTAAATATTAAATATTTAACAAATAAATATATTGTGTATAAATAAATATATGAAAAATAACGATTACATATTTTTATTGAACCCGCTGCCAATATTGTAGATTTTGCAGAAACACTCAATTTAACGATTGTGTATATTAAAAACCACTTGCACTGCAATCTTGTGACTTCGAGTAGATGAAAAAGTAAAATGACCTCATAAAATTTTTATTCAGTACAACTTTCAATTTCTAGGAATGTTATCAAAATGTTTCCCTTTCAAGTTTTGAATCCTGTAATAGAGTCGAGAAAGGAATCATTCATTACATTCGCTATGGAATTGAAATAGTTGAATTCCAATTTCTTGGATTCAAATCAGCGCCGAACCCGGGACTAAATACTGACAACGGTCCCTCTTCATCAAAAAAAATTGTATGGGCTACAAAAAAAAAATAATATTCCAAGGATTTTTTTTTTTGAGTGGCGGTACCAAGGGAGCCCCCAGTAGACTTTTTGTGATGTCTGATGACCCTTGAGCTCAGAACTATAGTATCTCGTAGTCGTACCTTCAATCGGCGCTGGTTGTAATCATGATTTTATTATTCCACATTTTGATTCCCGTCATGAAATGGATGAAGGAATCATTTCTTTCGCCAGGGGATCGGAAACTTCGTCGTTTTTAAGGAATTTGATTCCTTACCAGCTCTGCTTATAGTACCGTGTTTTGAAAGGTTTTTTATTTTAATGAAAAATATTTCGGTTAAAATCAAAAAAACTAATGCCAGAGTTTACTTGTAGCTGATGTCATAAACAGAAACTAGCAAAATATTTTCTTGGTGTAAGTTTTTTTTTCACATTTTGAACGCTTCGAGCAACCTCTAAACTTGAAACGATTTTCAGATTTTCAAATTAAAGTTTTTTATTTTTTGATACTCTCAACGAACTCTGCGGTGCGTCAATTGATTTCCGAAAAACTTTTCCTGCATCACCCTAATTAACATACATATGTATGTATGCATCAAATATGAACCAGCCATGTATTGTGAACTATTGCAAAACATGAAACTGACGATTACATTGATGGATGAATGGAATGAGCAGGTACAGCAAAATTAAATTAAATAATTTTAGTGGCACTCATATGAAACAAAATATTTGTCAAACTTAAATGGGACCAAAGCATTTGTTGTCTAATAGTTTGAAGGACAGCTACTAAATACACTGTAAATTGTTAGCGCTTTAAGTTGACTCTATTTGGTGAACAAAGTTGATTTCCACGTGGGAAAAATAACCATATTAACACTCAAGTTTTTGGCATATAGGGTCTTTCATCAATCAGTTATTCTTTTATTAATTTTTGAATAAGTTTAAATTTTCTCAAGTTTCCTAATATTACCCTTAAGGATACCTATCCGTTACATTGTTTATACAATCCGAATCCGGATCAGGTACGGGTAAGAAATTCTATAAAATTTCGATCAGTCCTGATCAGTTTTGCCAAATCATGAACGGTTATGATAAGGACCGAAACTGGCTAGCCTCTTTAATCCTTTTTATGGAAATCCCTATAAAAACTTAAATTTGCAATCCAGATTAGCTTAGCCAAATCAAGAACAATACAGACTAGTCAGATCTGAGGGGGTGGTTGAACCTATTTTTGCCTCAAAGTGGTAAATTCTGTAAAACATATAAGTCCGGGCCTGATCCGATTACCCAAGTCCGGACTGGATCTCTAATCGGACCAACCATATACGATCCGGACGAACATTTTTACTCGGGTTGATTAGTGTCGCATCAGGCACACTGATCAGTATCATATAAGGCTATCCTGGTCCGGTTAGCCTGGCTCTAAGCGGCACCAAACCTATACGGGTCTGATCCGATTGCCCAAGACCGGGCCGGGTTTTTAATAGAGCCAACCATAAGCGATTCCGATGAAAATTCCTACTCGGGATGAGATGTTGAAGGAAACTTTTCTAGGGAATATAATTTTCTTACATTAACTTAAATTAAAGTTCATACAATTTATGTTGAGAGGAAGGTGAATTAAGTTAGCATAGGTCAGTTATTTAGTTTCATAACGAAATCTGGATGGTTCAATGAGAGGGTATAGTCAAGTACCCTGTGGTATCACAATGGACCAAACTTGGTCTAAGTGAGTCGGTTTTTTTGTAACTGACTGCCACTCCTACCTAACCTACCTAAGGTGAATTAAGGCAAAGGCTCTATATAGTTTCGGAGATATAGCCATCAATCAGTATACGCGAATATATCTAGCTTTTTAAAATATTGGTAAACAAAGCATTCGAAATATGATAATTTTTCTAAAACTTTTTTTCAAAAAAAAGGAACTGTTTCGTAAATCAAGAAAGATAAGTGCTTAAGGTCGAAAGGTCTCCATACTACTTCTACGGAAATATGTTTTGGCTTGTAATTCTCTCACACTCGACCTATGAGACTAGACTCTAATTAAGAAATTAAGTACTAGCAGTAACCCATAAAATGATATACACATATATCGATGTCGATGAAACAACTTTAGTTTAATAATTCCTAGATAAGGTTCAGAGCACAGCGGTCTGTATTTTGACCTGTGGCGCTTATGCAATACTTGGGGCACTAAGCTGTTGCCAAACAATTTAGAACTTCATACTAATGAAAATGGAAAGATTTTAACTTAAAAGATTAAAGTTCAATTAAAAATTTACCAATTTTCCATAGATTAAAGACGTCGTCATTAAAATCAGATATTTTTGCGGAGGACCCTGTACGTACTTGGTTTTTATTTGGTGTGATCTTTCGGGCATTTAAATCAGCAAATTTATATTGCATGTGAACTTGAGTTCTTTTCACACGTCTTGTCATGTAAATTGAAATCCTATTGCAGCAAATTTTCGTTTTCATGCAATACAAATTCCAAATTTAAAACGGGCTGACACACATATGGTAGACTTATTACTTCGTCTCCCACAGAATTCGCGCCCCTTTGAGCTATGCACAATTAAAATTATTATTCGGCATAAAAGTTGAAAATGTGCAGGAAACGTAAATCACTCTGAGGATATTTTTGTCAGCTCCTTGTTTGTGAAAAATCACAATTTGACTTCATTTGAAGTCGAGCAGCAGACTAATTCAAACGTTCGTTTACTAAACACAAAATTGTATTTAATATAAAAACTAAACAAAATGAACTCGAACTACTTGGCAGAAGGTGGCACTCCCATTACGCCCGAGTTGGCAACTGTAAGAAGGCCATATCATAATCAGAGTTATAGTGATATTTATATCTTCGATTTGCAGGACTTACGTCAATTGGTATTTGGTACAGCTGCCATACCAATGCGTGCCGAATGGACACAGACTCCGTTCTTATTCGGAACACCAAAAGAAGAATTGGCCTACGGGTTACGTTCACCGCGAAATGCCACGCGTGGACTGCTGTCGGTGGTACAGGGTTATATCTTAAAGCACTTGCTGTTTAGTCGTCGTCTTGTCAGGGGAAGTACAACGCCAGAGTAAGTGTTTGTATTAGGCTGTCCAGAAGGGTAACAACAATTTTTAATGCCTACAGCCCCTCACGCGCTACTGCGGACATGCAGAAAGATGCACTTGTAACTGCAATGGTTGAAATATTGCGTTTAATCTCGGACAAGGGCAAAGTAACCATGGTATTGCCATCTACTGATGATGAAACGTTTGTTGCACACAGCGTAACGTATTTTCACGATTCGGTCACGGAAAAGGTATTTATTTGAAAACGGCCTTATAGCCCATGATAATTACAAGATATCTGCCGATTAATTCGGGTAAGCTGAGTTTTTGTATAGACCTTTAGCAAAACGATTTTATAATTAACGCGAAGAAATGGTTAAGTGTTAGAAATTAATTTAAGGTCAGAAACCACGAAAATCAGGTATGTATATGAAAGTATTCTCAGTGTTTTATATCGATACATCGTTTGCTTTTCATAAAAGTACGAACATCCGCATTTGTGCAATTTACTGCACCAATCAATCCCATTGACATCAATGATATATATACAAGTATTTTTGACTCCGGAATTCAAGCAATTTATGTAAAAATTTCAGTCATGCTAACTGAAAATGAGATGTTTACAAAAAATTAGTTTTCGTTAACTTTGACCTTTAATAATTTCCTTAGCATACACAATGTATATAAATATGTACATGTATGGGGACTTTTTTCTAATACAATTATAAATCATACTGTAGGCTTATGCAAACACTTAGCATGCCCGAAGTTATGCTTTAAAGTAGGAAGGTGGTGACCTAATTATTTTTGTATCTAATTGAGTTTAAGAGTGAAATTAATTCCTAACGATACATGTATAAGTTATACCAGTTAAGATATTCATTGGTTGACCTTAAATAAAAACGAAAATCGCAAGTTTCCGATGCTTTGTGGACGATATATTTAAAAAGTCTGATGAAAATATTAAATCGGATTTATAACCAATTTCAAACTACAATCTGATGTTCAGACATGGCCGGCCAATACTATAGGTGGACCATAGAGAATACCTTAGCTAGTTTTTATCTATAGCTAAGAAGCTATAACGTTAATTCATTCTTTAGGTCAATAAGACAAGTAATTCGATTACCGCCTTCCAGATTATTAAGTTTCTCATTTTATTAAGTATTAATTTATTGGTTTTCCTTACAGCTTTACGTTTTTACTCTGCCCCCACATGATGAACTTGAATTCTTTATAAGGCGACATTACAAACATGTAAGTCAAAATAATGGCCTGTGAAGGTAAAGTTTAAATGACAAGTTTGACCCATCGTTCATAGTCTTAAAATTACTAAAGATCATCTCAGTTTTGAACAGATTCATTGAAAGTTTTAAATTAAAATTAATCGTGCAAATCTGAAGTTCGTATTTTTCGCCCAAAATAACTATTTTTAGTCAAAATTACAGAAAGAAAACTTTTTCGGGCATGATATCCCCTACAACATTGGTCTTAACATATTTTCCAAATTGGGGCTTACTTTCCGAGTTATTGAACGAAACTTTTTTCGTCGACCTCTCACAACTAGGCCCATCACAATTCTGGCGACTAACGTTTATTTCGATTATCAGCCATGCTTAAACTATAAATTAGGAAAAAACTAAGCGGGCGGAAATGATTTGAAAAATGCAATGCTAACTCCCGGACTCCCATTTCTGAGCGGAACTCATGGTTTCAGTTAGCGTTAACTAAAGAAAGAGCACCCAATTTGTGACCAGATTTGTATGAATGGCTTACCTTTTTGATTTAGCATGCGATTCGCAAGAAATCCGCTCGGGATGCTCATTTCTTCCTCCAACTACATCAACTGTGTATGATAAGAAGTTGCCATTTATAATAACAACTTTTGCTTTGAAATTATCAAAATAATTTAATAAATACTAATTTTTTTTTAAAAAAAATGAAACACAACACATGAATTAAAATTTGTCGAAACCGGAACTAGGGCTGTGAAAACATCGAGTACTATTGATGTTAAACGATTAATCGATCTTTTCTTATGGCGTTCATGGTTGAGTAAACATCAACAAATCGCTGTTCACAATATGTACTAAAGCCAACAGAGATAATCGATAACACTAGCTTACACAAAAAAAATCTGATTTCTCGTATACTTTTTTCTATGTATTTTGGGGCGTAGATTCCGAAATTTTCAACCATTGATATTTTCGGTTTTTTAAACTTATGTTGTTGATTTCTCTACAAAAAATAACCTTATGATGTGTATGTACCAAAAATGTATAGCTTTTGAGTTATAATTAAAAAAATAAAAAATGGACAAATGTGCACCGTTCTTAAAAGTCCCAGCCTTTAATTTAAAAGTATTTTTGGATTTATCTTTTTTAGGATACAAATTGAACACCAGAGACAATAAAATACCTTTAACAAATTAGTTTCTTATTCAATTACATAGTCAATGACCTACATACGGGAATGCATGGAAGCATGGAGATTATCTTTTTTTATTGAGTTTTGAATTTTTTAACATTTAACATTTTTTGTCTGGTTTGAGGAAATATATACTTAAAATATTTGTAAAAGAATAGGTTTTCATCCTAAATCCCCAAAGTATAAAAAGAAAGATTTTTGGATTTTAACGCAATTGAAATTTTGTGACTTTTTAAAAACACCAAAAAAATCACTTTTTTCGGATTCTCATGAACAGTAAACCGTTAGACAGAAAATAAAATTACTTTTTGAATAGGGGCCGACAATAAATTGCGTGAGTCAAAATAGGGAGGAGGTGGGGGGTTCAACGAAAATCTCACGTCAACTTTTTAATGTAGAGAGTATACATTATTGTAGCAGATCACATTTAAAAATTAGAAGGTAAGTCTCACGGAATGGAGGAAGAGTCCCGCCAGAGCTCACCAAATCTCACCATGGGGAGGGGAGTCCGAATTTTCAAAAAAACACCTCTCGTAATTTATGGACGTCCTCATAGTGTGCAATTAATTTAGGGTCGAAAAAAAAATTGATAGAAATATGGCCAAACAAATGAAAAATGTGCAGAAAAACGGATTTTTTGGGGATATCTCGAAAACGATTGTTAAGAAAAAAAAAATGGTTCACATTTTTGGAATCTACGTCCGAAAATACATAGAAAAAAGTATATGAGAAACCAGATCTCGAGATGAGACCTAAATTTGTATACTAGTGTAATCGACAAAACTCATTTAACTATTATTAATCGACAACCCCAAAAGGGGCCATCAATTTTAAGTGGAGAGTTTCAACCGCTTGGCGGCATCATAAAATGTGATGCAATTGATTGAAATGTGTCGTTTATTCCTCATAAATTTAGGACAAATTTTCAAGACTGCTTGAATTGGTGTTGAAACTAGTTTATGCTATAAAAAATATGGAAACCATGACGTTAGGTAAAGTTTATCAGCATAAAATTTTCTTTCAAAAATATCGCACAGTGATTTGTACTAAAAAAATAAAAAATGAACATAGCATGTTATTGAATGGAGATTGGGGAGCTGACAAACCCAATAACCTTCAAACTAGATTCGTCATTGTTTTGAGGTATGTTTGAAGTTACCTCACATTTAAAGGAAATGTTTTAACATATTTTCGGATATAACATAAAGTAAACTACATTATTATTTAGCAAACAATTAAATGCCACTCATTAGTAGTATCTGAGGTAGTAGAAGTGATAAGTTTACTTCCTTATTTTCTTTCAACTAGTTCACTGATGAAGATGCTCCTGGAACGTTGCTTTTTCTCTATAGTGCTGTGTTAACACGATCCATGGGAAAGTATGAATGTTAATAATAAAATGATTAAATAATAATGATATAATTTTTTGAAGAGTTCGAACCGACTTGGATTCAACCCGCTCGGCTCCGCTGACAATGCCTAATAATGAGGAGGGCTCATTGATGATTGTTACTTTGTTACTAACCGGAAGAGCAACGCCCTACATACATAATGGTGTTATAAATGTTGGAGATGAAGATACCTATGTAAGTTACTACATATCTTCAAGAAACCACATATATTTAATTCATTTTCCACAACATGTCCCATGCATTTATTGAAACGTACTCTGTGGATATGTTATAAAAAAGCAAAATCGAAAAATCAGTGAATTTTGGATAAAGTTTTTAAGTTATACGATCATATTTCACTTTTTGAGTGAACTAATTTAAGTAGCTCACAAATTATTTGCGTATATGTACGTATTTTTGAAGGGAGGTTTCGTCTCTCCTATGTTAAAACCAAAATTTGACCAGAATTTATAGAATTTATTACTATTAGTATGCGAAGAAAATATTTCTAAGTTTTTCTAAGAACTAACTACGATATTCACTTCCCGTCACAACGAAATACCACTAAAGCAACCAACTTATTGCAGTAAATTATATAAGAGGACTGTGAAAAAAACATAAATCATTAAGATTGGTCAAAATTATGTACAATTATATTTTAAGAGATGATTTTTTTATTTTATCTGCCTAGGCCATTCCGCGCTATGGAGTCTTAAGTAGATGTACAATTGGTCTTTTACTATGGGATAATGAAGTCACGCAAGTAATTAGCAATGCGAAAGCGATACCCAACGCTATAAAATATATTTAACGCTTTTTGTTTTTAACAGTCTTCTGTGGTTGCTGCTCGCCAACCTGGGTCACGTCTTAAGACACCCAACTTACCAATTTGGATTACAAGTTGTGCTGGCCACTATGGTGTTATTTTCAATAGGAACCCGGATTTATTACGCAATTATCATGCTGAATCATGTTTTAATCTTAACTACTACAGCTGTTCGGGTCATCAGATTTCTATGACGATCGATAATCGTTCCCACAACGATACTGCAATAGGTATGTTAGAGCGACAATCTTCGTCGACTAACGATAGCCTTGTGGCCGGAACGACAACCAACCCAACAGGAGCGGGAACTACGACTAGCGCTGCAGCTGCTGAAAGCGTTGCAAAAGATGAATATCCGCCGACGGCAAATACACCGTTGGTGCGTTTAATACACACCAAGTGGGAGGAGGCTAATATACGTTATCATATGCAGCCGTCCATGTTGAGCTACTTGTTTAGTACATCACAGTAAAAAAATAAAAAAGCAGTACGATAAAAAAATATATTAACTTTTGTATATAGTGGCCTAAAGATATTAAGTGGATTATAACTTTGAGAAACTTTTTATTTGGCTAACGAATTTTAGCATGGCTTGAGACTTATTGCTCCATATAAGTTCTGCCAGAAACTGGCGATTATTCCTGCAAGCCCTTCCTTTTAGATATCTCCTTAAGAAAAAGGCCAGAGCTATTTAGTTTGTGTAATAAATTGGCTAGCTAATTTCTTCATTTTATGTGCTATACAGCCTTTCAACATTTCTCGAAGGATCGTCATTGTATCTCGAGCTGTATAAGTAGTAGTGTCGAAACCACATACGGACACAGTTTATGTTTACAGCTGTGGATGTGGAAAGTTTTCGAGCATTGCTCTTTAATCGTCTCCATTTACCACTACTGGCTCCACATTTCTGTCTTCGAAAGAATAGGGCTCTGAGGTCTTTTTCGACAGAGTCTCGAAGTCTGCCCCAAGGCAGAAATGCAATTTTTGTTAATTGACGAAACCATTGAGGTAGAAAACTCATTGCCGGATCGTCCAATACACCATTTTTCTATATCGAAATATTTAATCTAATAGAAAAATAAATGATCAAAAACATTGCTTCATTTTAAATTTATGAATTTTAAAATCCACTAATGATTTTGGGCCACTATCAGTTATAATCTTTAAAAAGTCATACAAATTAGTGCTTTTTCAAATATCACGTAGCTTTACTATACCTTGTTACGAGGTGTTCTTCAAATTACCTTTTTTTTATTAAAAAAATAAATTTGGCTAAGTGAAGGTGAAATGTTCAGAAGACTTGTGATTTCATTTCGCGGAAGAATCAGGCCAAATTCAAAATTTCTTTTTCAAAATTTATGTAATTTTACGGAGGGAACGGGATCCGATATTTCCGACGAATGTGGTTTTCATGCATAAATATTTGATGTTATTTTTGAAAGTAGTATAAGTTCACTTTTTAAAAAAAGGAGTTAACGGTAATTTGAGTAAGGCATAGACACCTTCTACCGGACAAAATCGAAATATGATGCCTAGTTTCCATGTTATCTTTCTTGATATTCTACTATCCCATATCAGGGAGGATATCGCATGCTATAAAAATACCAAATGTATGTCGATTTACTCTCGCGTCCGTCAAGTGCAGCTTGAGGTTCTGCTCGCATGCTTTTTCATTCTTAAAAAAATTTGATTTGGTATCTCTGATATAGGATCAAGAAAGATAACACGAAAACGCCACTTTAAGCTCGCACTGATGAGAATAAGGATTGTTCAATCAGATGATAATAGCATAAATTTTATTGGCTCCAAGTTTCTATTATCCGGCCATTCGTTTCTTCCAAACACCAGAGATTTTGGAGAATGAACATACACCACTTTCAAAAATAACAGCTCATATGTAAAACGAAATTTATCGGTCTTGAAATCGATGTCAACATCCGTTAAGATAATATCGATAAATTAATGCATATTGTTCATCGATTTTTATACTAATCGATTTATTAAATTCATATGTCTGCGATAAATAAAGAATTAGCGATTAAAGTAATTTTTTCCCCAATGGATTCGATGATTGCTGAGTGAGTTGTTTTGCACGATTTCGTATCCACTACCCAAAACAATTTTCGATTACTTACCTTTTCTATTAAAAAACATAATTTTTTTTTTTAGATTAGGATTTTTTATTAGCAAAAAATATTTAAAAATCTGGAGATAATCTTTTCTATATTTTTACAAGTACAATATTTTATCTTTGGTTCGAATAGCAAAATTTTAATTACCCGAAATATAAAACGTTCTGAACAAGTTTTACTTAAAACAATAAAAATACAATGTAATTTGTAAATTGTAAATGTCAACCTATCTAATTTTAAATATTAAGGTTTTTAGATGTTCGGTTCTTATTATTTTTTTTATTTGAATTCTTCAATACTTATGTAATACTTAATTTGTTATTAAAACTCTGGTTTGTCATGTCCTTACAATATTATTAAAAAAAAAACATACAAGTTTCATTACAAAACGGTATAAATCAATGATTTTTTGGCAAAACGAACAAATCAAACTGCTCCCCGTGTTAAATTTTTTGAGGAAAACATTTTTAGGCATAAAATTGTCTCCTGGCTGACAGCTCAGAATGGCATAAAATAATTAAAATTCGTTCATTATTTAAAACGATATATACAAAACCCTTATACACTCATGGCGCTTTATTCTGAAAACTTTGATTCTATATATTTAGTTTAAGTTTTCATTAAAAAGTAAAAAAATCAAAAATTGAATTTATCCCGTTTTGTTATGAAACTATCGTATGGTTTATAATTTACAACAATTTAGAAACTTTTAAAGTTTAGTTTACATGTAAAATGTATGTTTATAAAATGAAAACTTAAGTACAGTAGTATAAAATACATGTAGTTTCAAATAAAAATTATATATATATATTTATCATACATAGTTTGCTAACTGTTGGGGTTAGCAACCTTCCAATATTTTCATAGCTTAAAGATTCAAAAAGTGCTTTATGATACTTTGTATCTTGTACGCATAACTCTTACCCTTAATAACCCGTAATTATTATAAGTTAAATATCTAAAATATAATACACACACACATATAAATGTTTTTTTTTTTTTGCAAATTATCCGAGGGATAAACTCAACACAAATAAATGTTGTTTGAAACAAATTGCGTAAGATTAGCTTTTCAACAGTAAGCACGTCCAGAGACCATCATCGGCCCATTATGAAATCTTCATTAATACGGTTAGCACCCGAAAAACCCGGAGCTAGGAAAACTATCCCTATCTTGTAATGGGTACAAACGAGCGAGTGATCCTAGGGAATGCAGATAATGTTCTTGGACTGCCGTACAGAAGAAGATTCCTTACTGCTTCCTTAAGGCTTCAAGCTTAATAGCTTGGAAAACTAATAGCTGTAGTAGCTAAACTAAGTATATTATTATTCTATCTCTTCTAATCATATATTTGTGCAATTTCCGCAGAAGTCTTCCCGGGAGGACGAACAGATTGGCGGATTAAATTTTGGCATTACTTACATTATGTGCTCGTTACTTGAGCGTTCGGGATAGCACAAAGAGATTACCAAACCAAAAATAATCAAAAAAGTTTAGGAAATGTTAGGGAATTTTTCAAAACTTAATTAACACAAACGATCCTTTAAAGAAAACTTTTTCCTTCTGGCGACTATTGAATATTTGAATGAATTCGCCCAGCAAAAAACCACCTTTTCTCCAATTTTTTAATGATATATTTTTAATGGAAATTGGGTACTGACCCCGAAAGCGGTACTCGTTTTGTCCTTTCACGTATGTTTTTCTTTATCCAAGAAATAATTCTGACGTATGTAGCAAAAATAGCCGGATTTGGGTTCTTCGAACTAAAATCTATAAGAAGCACGTATCACGTGTTGTAGCTTTCGCGAACTTAGAGTTTAAATTTTCATACTTTTCAGGGAATAAAACAAAAATGAAAAACAGTTTTCATTTAAAAAAAAAAACTTTAAAAATAGATAACGACTAATTCATCTTCAGTTTTGTTTAAAAAAAAGCCCTATGGAAACCTTGTAATTTAAAGTTATTTTTGAAATTTACCTTTAGGTTTCATACGTTCCATAAAATGGGGCAACTTCAAATAGATCGATTTTCAAGCACAATTTGAGACAAGTATTCTTTTGAAGAGAACATGATTTTTCAGCCCGAATCGCGATGAATTTTTTCGGTACAACTGGAGAGAGATTAATTTTCTGCGCATTCAAAGACTTTTTTTGTTTCATAAGACTTTCAATTTAAAAATGTAAAATTTTTCTTCCACCATTACGAAGTCAACATTTGGGTTGTGCTGGCATCATGGTTTAAAGATATCTTATAGTTAAATTATACTCGCAAATAATACATTATACAATAATATACAAAAATAATATATTATACAAAAAATTATGCAACTTAATTTTTTTTTAAGTTCTGTTTCCCTTTATGTACAATATCAAAATATAAAAATTTGATTGATGTAATATATTACACTATGTGAACAAAAAAAAAAAAAGAAAAAAACATTCAATGATTCACTCATGCATTCTCGCGTAGTCTTGCATATACTGGTATATACTAATGTAGTTCAATACTTTCTGATAATTCCTAATTGTCTTTCCATCTTATTTTTTTTAAATTTTTTGTGTTCTTTAGTTGGTTTTGTATTTTTCGGAACTACGTTACTTTGCGAACTAAATGTTTATCTGTGCTAACTAGATTTGTATCACCATATTTTTTCATGTTGAGAACGTCTGCCGACGGATTCTTTTTCGATTGCGTGTGCCACACCAGAACCTTAATGGGGAAATGCTCAGTATAAGATTATGGTGTGTGATTTAATTTAATTCTAATATTTTACCTCTGTGCACTCTGATGCCAAAAGTTCAATTTCTGTTTTGTTTAGCGGCTCCAAACTCTTAAGAAAACCATCTTCCTCATAGCCCGGACTGAATGGCATTCGGGCTTTTGGTCGTTGAAGTAAAAATTTAACACCAACTGCAAATCCTGCCATATCAACTGGATATTTTCGTCCGCCTATCCAGTCATAGAAACCAATGATTTTACCATTCTTTACGATAGGACTGCTGATGCCAAGCTTCGTTACAAGTCCAACGGGCCACATTGAAACCTTTTTTGTGTAACGTATCTGCGATGTAAAGAAAAACGTGAGATTACTTAGCTGTCATATATTACATATGCATATTGGACAAGATGAGTGGAGCCGGAGCAATCGCGAGACCAAAGCTTGCGAGAACCGCTTTCGGAATCCGTTTCGGATAAAATATACGAAGAAGCGAGTCCGTTTTGAATTCGAAACACTGGGATGTTATGTTATTTCTTAGCAGTTTTTATGTGTATCAATTTTTTACAAAAGTTAATACTTCAGAAGGAACAAATCAACGAAACAAACATCAACAAGGAAGGAACGGTAGACCATTAATATAATGAAATATCTGTCTATTAGAAATATATGTACATACCATATGTATTTATATCCATTTCGGATCCGTCTCGAATTCGTTTTTTGTAAGTAAAACAAATTCGAGACGAATTCGATTTTTGTAAATAAAACGGATTCGAGACGGACAACTATCAAGTATCGCGCTTTTGCTCTCTGTAATGTGATTGTCAACTTGATTATCGCTTGCTTTTATGTGATAGCTATTTAGGTGTATTTTTTTAATTGGTTCGAAACGGATCCGCATTCGTTTTTGTGCACAATGGGATATATTTTTTTTTTATTTTTGTATGCCAGACTAAAGTTCTAAGCACAATGGATGTAAGACGCAAATGCGAGTGTTATGCGCAATGGAGCTTTTATTGAGCAGAAATGTCAATGTCACTTACAAAAGTTTTTGATGGCTTACACTAGGAAACTCTGTGAAAAAAATTTTTGTCTATTCTCTTTTTATGATTTTTGTTTTGCGGTTGGTACAAATGACAACTTCTGTACCTCGACCCTTTCGTTTTTCCCCTCTTGCCAAGGAACAAGAAGAATTTTCGAAAAAAGTTTCCATGTGTAAGCCAGCACTAAGAAGAAGAGAACAACATAAAGAAATGACAACCAGCAGTTTTCAGTTTTATGGTATTTTGTGACTTAGACTAATATGACTAATACATATGTTTCCACAAGCTATGAAAAAATATCAGTTTCATGTGTTTTTATTTTCCAGCGATGTGAAAATTCCTCAAATGGGGTAACGATACATCCAAAGTGGTACACCCATACTGAGCGAACTCACCACGCAAGGGTGGACTTCAATTTTCACTCACACTGACAAAAGGTATTTTTCCCGCCTGAACGATTTTCCGGTCTAGATTAGTCTATGATTTGTGATTTGCGCGAAAAGCATTAAGTGTCGAAATAATATTTAAAATAAACAATTTATGCTTAATCTGTGATAAAAGTGATAGTGTCACACAACCACAGTGTATGATTTAAAATCAAAAAATTTCTTGCTGATAATCTGCTTGAAAGTGATAGTGCTACACAACCACAAAGGTTCCCAATATACCAGCACCGGCTTCGCAAGCCGCAGTAATTCTACATAAAAGTAAGGGTAAGTGGAAGGCTTTTGGCCACGGCTTCCATTGCAAGTAAGGCTAAGTGTGAGGCTTTTAGCCGCAGCTCACTAAAGAATCATTTGCAAATAAAGACATTAGAGCTTTAAAGCTTCTTACCAAAACTCACTTACCGGAAACTGATTTCGAACTCGGAAGGTGAAGATCAGCCATAAAATTCATTGAACCAAATCTGTCCTGTGGGCTGCCATGCAGCTCTTCAAATAGAATCTGAATTTGTAGCTGTGAAACGGGTCGCAACATTACTATAGCAAACAGCTAAGCTAAAACTTTCACGACAGCTTGGTATGGAGGTTAAAGGTAGTAAAAAAAAACATCGAGAAAATGTAGGCGATATTGTGCAAGTGGGCGTAGCGTAGAAACTGTTTCTGTCATATCTATGTAACCATAATAGTGCGGGAGGCAGCGTAGCAAATGACAGTCATTTCATCCTGTTTGCTTCCTATTTTAAATTATTCTTTGCGAGTATTAATATGATGATCAAAGCGTCAGCTGATTTAGTAGTGGTGGGTCGAATAAAGTGAGAGGTCGATAAAAACAATTTTGGTAAATAATTCGGAAAGTAAGCGACACGTAGAAAAATGAATTTAGACCAATGTTGTAGAGGATATAAAAGCACATTGATGTCCGAAAAATTTTCAGACGACAAGATTAAAGCTTCGTGTGTGTAAAATAGTAACGCTGCCCCGATTGACGCGTTTATACGTTTATGTTTAATATATAAACTGACTATCCGTTATTTCTCAATAACTGTTTGATAAAGTCAAAGTTTTAACCTTTACTTTTTATAAATTGATTTTTATTCGAAAACTAGTAGACCTGCAGTAAAAGCTGTTTTGTTTATTATTTCATGTGCTTTAAGGAAAAACTGAAAAAAAAAATACAATTTTTAACGTTTTTTTTAAAAACAGTTTTTCAGTGCGCATTATTTTTTCTTAAAATCTCATTAAACAAAGAAATAAAATTTTAAAGCACTCTTCTTGTAAGTTTGCATGTTTTTCAGTACAAAATTTAATAAAAAAAATTGTTCGGTAGCTAAATTTAATTTTCTTAACAAAAAACCTTAAAACACCGCCTGAAGCTCGGAAAGAAATTTGGGAAATAACGGCCAGTCTAGAGTACATGTATAGATGTAGATGTTAAACGCACCTGTTCAAATATCGAAATATCGTAGGTGTTATCATCATCGGCAAAGTAAAAGGCCCCTTCTTCAGCGTTTTTTCTTATCCACGCTATGCCTTCATTTCTATTAGAAACACCGCGTGGCTTGGCTCCTTTTTTAGTCTTATATTTTTCTGGCATAGGCGCTAAAAATTCAAGCGAATATCAGATGGTTATAAAAATTTATTATGTACAGTCTAATAAAGCTAGAAATTCAACAGAACAAAATGTTAATTGTATTACGTTATTTGAAATCAGAATCAAAGCGGTTGGGCCCAAAACTCTGCGTAAGAGAAATGAAGCCACTATTTTTACTTAATTTAACATAACTAACCAAGAAGATATTCATAGGGAACCCCTATTCGATTTAACGTTTCATACACCATAGGTGAAGTCACATTTGCATCTTCAATAACAAGCCAAAGCAAATTTTCCACATGTTTCAAGGTGTAACCCATGCGAACTAATTCAGCCAATTGCTCCGGTCTTCTATACGTTGGCGTGATGATGTACAGGGGTGGCTAAAATAAAGAGAAAAAAGTTTTAAAAAAACGTATGTAAGGCTATTTTTTTTTAATAATATTCACAATGTAATTTTTATCAAATTATACCTAAATAAAACAACTACAGTAGACTCTCGATGTAACGAAAGATGTTATGTCGGACCATTTTGATACTTAGAGGGTTTCATCAATCGCTAAACCGAGATCCTACTGCATGTGTTTTTAGCAAAAACTAAGCAACAACATGCATTCTAACATATGCTATACAATATATATACATATATAGAACTACAAATCACATATAAATTGCAATATTTACACAAGTGCAGGGTAAAACGCATTCAAATAAATGACAAAATAAGCAAAATGATTGCACAGCATGTAGGCATGTATTGTTGATGAATGGGATGCCTGCTTGAATGGATTCTGATTCTCACAAATAGGTGCTTTGTAGACTAACCAGTAAAACACAGTGGGCTTATCATACCAAATTGTTACTGCTATTTACTAAGACTGAAACTTACACGCTAAACTTAATTTTCAACAGAATTATTTTCAATGAGTTGTTTTTTGATTTGGGACTTCAATCTTAAAAAGAATTTTGACTTAAAAATCTGTATTAAACATTGGGCTCAAAATTTACATATGTATATAAAATGGCTCACTATGCGGTAGTCAAATGAATTCTATATATAAATGTATGTTGTATTAATTTGGTAATAATTATCAAAATTTGTTTATTGTCAACAAATATTTTCAGAAACTCAACTCAATATATTAATTAGAAAGAAATCTGCTATTTTTTCAATGTATCTCATTTGATTTTTGGAATGCATATAGAGGGTCAAATGCATTAAAAATACCGAACTATATAATTTTCACGCATTTCACCATGGAGCATTTCTGAGTATGGAAAAAAGAATTTGTGGGTCTTATCTTTAGAGCTAATTTTTGATTGATTGATCTTGTGTGCTTCAGTATGTATTCAGTGTCGAAAAAACCAAAGAAAAAGATAAAGAAGTTATAAAATATAATTTCAGAAATTCATGTTTAAAACTAATTTCTATTTTTTCGATAACAAATGGTTTTTCAAAAGTCATAAAAATATTTACAATTACATTTTCTAAAAAAGATAAAATTATTTAACATTAAATTTACATTAAAAACGCAAAACCATAAGCTAACCCGCACAAACATTAAACAATAACAATAATAATTAGTACATTATGAGTACTAGAACAGCAGTACAAGAAAATATTTGTGTTTGTGTTAATAAAGGTTTTTATGTTAAAATAATTTATTGTTCAAATAAAGAATACTGATAAAGTGAGAAATGCCTCTAGAAACTTTGATCCATTCAAATGAAGGTAAGGCTTAGTTGACGGCATCTGGAATAGCTACAGCAATAAATGTTATATCAGATTAAAGAACACATCGAGCAAAGTGCCCAAAAATTATCAGCTTCGAGATCGGTTAAGCAAAAGCCGAGATATAATCGTGGAAAGATTTCCTATTTTTTCAAGCATTCAACTGATTAACTACCAAAGCCTTGTCATAGCGCGGAGAAAAAATTCGACTGTTGTCTCTCGTTGTAATTTGCTATTGCTTTTGATATTTTAAAAACAACACCGCTAAATTGGGAAACAATAACAATGAGAGCGAGTAGTAGATTTTTTTCTCGTCGCTATGGCAAGGCTTTGGTAGTTAATCAGTGCATTGCTTGAAAAATAGGAAATTTTTCCAGGCTTATATCTCAGCTTTTGGTTAACCGATCTCCAAGCTGATAAGTTTCGAGCACCTTGCTAGAGGACTACTTCAATTTTATATATCATTTATTGCTGTAGTTATTCTAGATGCCGTCAACTTTTATATTTTAATAAAACGTTTTCATCTAATTCTATCGCAGTTTAGTTTTCTAAAGGTTTCACTTCTACCACGTGTGGAACTGCACTCTCATTAGTAACCGAACCCAAGCCGTCAGCCTTTCAGCCGAACTCGGTATGCACTAGGCTACCGGAAAACTTTAAAATTAAAATTCAACTTTTTTCTGTGACATATCGGTCGATTAGTCAGATTTAAACTTTTCGTAAAAAGTATTTTATAAAACCCATAAAACAGCGTACCATGAACCCACTGTGTTCTGCTTATTATTTCTGAACTACAAAAAGAAAAAAAGTCAATTGTGTGTTCAGTTTAATAAAACTGTATTCCTGAATTAAGTGCACGAATGCAGTGCTCAATTTGCCAGATTAAGCCCATGCAAATACATTGGTTTAAGCTAAACGAGATTTACGCACAAATTAGAAAAAAGCACGTAATCTTAACTTTGAAATGTAAATATTTGCATAGGTGACCTAAATGTATAATTTTAATATCAAGGTCTTTGCTTTTGTACTTATGCAATTCAATATTCTATCCTATTATCAAGAGGTTTGACCTTCTCCCGCTTTTTGAAAGACACAAAATCTCTATTTGTGAAAAATTGCACGGTTGAAAATATTCACACGCTATTTACAACATATTTCCAAACTAAATATATCCAACATTGATATTTTTATTAAATACAATGCTTTAAATTTTTACTTTTTGTCAATTAAGGTTACTCATACGACATGTTGAAATAGTTCAAGTTATTTGATTTTGCAATTTAATAAAGTGTTCAACTCATTGATTTTCTTAAAAGAAGCTGAAAAAATGTATGCGATTTGAGGTAGAAGAATGATACTTTTTAATATTTCAGTTAATTAATAATGCAATGTATATTATTATATAGTCTCAGGTTGAGATTTTGAAAATAGAATGCACTCTTAAGTTCATATTATACGGTGTCCCAATAAGAACTCTAAAAATTTTATACAAGAAAGTATCAGGACACCCTTTGTTTAAATTTAGATTTAATTGACTAATATCTTGGAGGAAAAAATTGTACAGAAATAGACATGCAATAAAATAACACAAGTTAGAAAAACTAAAAGTAATTACGATTATATCAAGGAAGATATTTCTTTACAACGTTGGCTGAAAGAAAGTTTTCTTAAAATTCATCCTAATATATTAAGTTAGTTCTCATAAGCCCAAAATGGGAGGCACTGAACTATTGTAATAAGGCTAACATATATTAAAGACTAGATGTTCCCGCGACTTTGTACGCGTAGCCTGTTTCGAACCTTCGACATATTCAAGTTTTGAATCCCAATAATAGTTTATTGTTTTAGTGCAACATTACTTTTCTTCTGTAATCGTGATTTTTTCAAAACAAAACCGAATTATCAGAAAAAACCATGAAGGTGAAGCAGGTTTACCAAGTTGAAAAGGAATTCCCGGCCTTCCAAAAATAAAATAATTTTTCCTTCAAATGGTAAAAAGCAAAAGTTTTTGTGGGAAAAGTAAAAATTTTTTGGGAAAAACTTGATCTTTTTTTTAGCCATTAACATTAGAAAATTAAATTTTTGTGTGGCAAAAACTTGTTGACCTTTATCCAATTCTCAGATTTTTGAATTCATACCGGGCCCACGGCTTTGACATGAAATCCTGGGCTTGGCAGCCCTGAGGTGAAAATCTGAGGCCACATGGCAATACTGCATCGACAATTTTATTCATTTTATTGAAATTTGTTTTGAAAATCGATTTACTCCCACGCTCTCAAAATGGCTTCAATTCTAGCACGCATGGCTCTCCCTAATGCATTCACCATGTATAATTACACAATGGAAAAAACAAAAACAAAACGCACACACACAAACACATTAATTTGCCATTACACGATTCGTCGTGCTTGTTACTTTTTCCATAATTAATTTTTCAAAGTAGTTTTAAGGACCAGAAAAAACTTGCACTTTTATTTTTTAAGATTATACTCTACCTGATAATCTTATAGGTCTAAAAAGACAAAATATTTATTCCATATAAAGTGACGTTTGATATGATGTATAACACTTGAAGATAGCACTTCTAACGACAAAGATGTCTAGCAAGCAAGAAAAAGTCCGCGAACTGATTTTGTCCACATACCTGCAAAATCCAGGGTTAAAATATTCAGCTATAGCAAAAATAGTTGGTGCATCAGAAAGAACTGTCAAAACGGTTTTTTTCTAATTATAAGAAGGGTCTACCTGTTTCACGAAAAAAGGGTTCAGGCAGAAAACCAGAATTTTCTAACCCAAAGGTAGTGGCAAAGGTGAAGCGCCTTTTTAAGCAGAATCCCAACACCTCAGTGCGAGATATGGCGGATAGAGCAGGTACATCAAAATCTACTGTGCAAAGGATAAAGGAAAAAAGTAAGCTGAAGACATATAGAGTTCAAAAAGTACCAGACCGTTCTGATGAAAAGCAGTTGGTTGCTCAGATGCGAGCCCGAAAATTGTATGAAAGGTACCTGACTAAATTTGACTGCTGTGTTATGGACGACGAAACTTACGTTAAAGCAGATTTTAAGCAGCTACCTGGGCACGAATATTATACATCACCGAAGAAGGGGAATGTGCCTAGTAAATTCAAAGAAAAAAAAATTTCGAAATTTCCGAAGCAATATATGGTTTGGCAGGCCATATGCACCTGTGGCCTCAGAAGCAGCTTCTTTGTTACGCAAGGCACAATCAATTCCAAAGTTTATATAGACGAGTGCCTCGAAAAACGTCTTCTACCATTTATTCGTGCACATGAGGGTACCGTGATATTCTGGCCAGATTTAGCAAACTCTCATTACTCTAAAGCTACGATGGAATGGTATGCAAGTAAAAAGATCAATTTTGTACCAAAAATAGCAAATCCGCCTAACTGCCCAGAGCTTCGCCCAATTGAAAGATATTGGGCTCTAATGAAAAGAGATCTTCGAAAGAGTGGCAGGACTGCAAAAAATTTTCAAGACTTCAGACTTAAGTGGAAAAGATCGTACCGTACTGTCGATGAAACAACTGTGCAAAATTTAATGAGGGGCGATAAAATAAAATTACGATACGATAAAATAAAATTAAGGTTTAATGTGGGACTCATGCTAATAATACAGTGGGGACTATAAGCAAAATGATTTACCCAATGTTGGTCTAGTTTATTGAGTTTCGCAAAATATGTTCAAAAGCAAAAAGAAAACTGTTTTTTTTTAGCGCAACTATTATTTTTAAAATATCTTACTTGATAATAAGGGTATTCGAACAAAGCTGTATTTTTACTGTGACGTAAAATTTACTGTTTTCACTGATGATTGAATAGCTGTGGATGCGTGTAATAATTTAGTTTCTTAATATACCAATTTAATATTAAACTTCAATATTAAATAGAAAAATTAATTCAGATATTTACTGCAGAATTTGTCTGTATTTTTTTTTTTTAAATTGAGATTACACCTGCATATATGATACATGAAAAAAAAAAAAAAAAATGGGAGCAAAAAGGTTTCAACGAATGCTTGGTTTTGTCTAATACGCTGCTGTACATACTTATTCGACTTAACAATTTATTACGGCTGCGTTCGAATACCCTTAATATTGTACACAGATTAAAAAAAAATCTTATTGATATTTAGTAGTAATGTAGTTTCTTAAGGTGTATTTACTGGTACTGAAGCTGCAGTAAAAACAATTTTGGATGTTTTTATTGTAGTTCTTGGTTTTGTTGCTGTTGTTCTTGTTGAAATTGTTTTGTTTTCATAGTTTTGAATGATGTTGTTATTCATGTTGTTTTGAATAAAGGAATTCTTGTTTTTGAATTTTCCTGTTTTTGTTGTTGAATTTGTAGTATAATTTAGAAAACTATTCGTGTTCTCTTTGTAATTGGCTTTGTCCGAACTAATGTACCCTAAGGGTGCTACAGCTATCTGTGTACTTGGTTTATTGACTTTTAAAGTCAGCGAGGCCTCCTTCGGCACTAATGTGGATTGTATAGTGGTCGACGATGTTGATGATGATAATACCAATGATAATTGTGGTTTTGGGATTGCAGTTGATGATAATAATGTCGATGATGATGGTGCCGCCGTCATGTCAAGCGATGGTGATGATATAAATGATGATGAATTTAGTAATAATGAAGATGATGCCGACGATGCCGAGGAGTGTGATGCCACAAGAGAAAATGGTGACCCCAGTAAAGTGTTATAGCTCTTTATTAGTGTTGCAATCTTAGCGTTCTCCGTATTTGTTAGAGACTCAGCTAGAATGTTTTTGCTCTGAAAATATGCACAGATCTTGTGGATATAAAAATGTTTTCGTGTAACTGAAAAAATAACATAGCACTCAACAATTTATTTCTAAAAAAAACCAACAAGTAAGGATTTGGTTACTCTATTCAACATGGTGCGATCATTACTCGTAAATAAAAGTGTGACTTTGATAATTCTTCTATATAAAAAAACAAACAAACTAATATATTATATATTAATAATTATTATAAGCCTTGAAGTAAATATGTATTTAAGCTTATTCTGCTATTCGGCGAGAAACTACTCTCAAATAATAACAAAAATTGCTCCTGTTCAAACAGAAAAAACGCGGCAGATTCTTCCTTGTATTTTGATGGTTAGGGAGGAATACAGTGAGAGAGAAAGTATCTTCCATTTAAGACTAGATCTGAATAAAGGAGTAAACGCTCTCTTTTTTCATACGATTCTCTCAGTAAATAATCGCAATGTAACACTTTATACGTGAACACTTGAACTTTTACACAACCATGCTCTGATGTACGAACACTAAACATGTTCACTCAGTTGCAATTTCAATCGAATCGCTAGAAATATATATATACCTCAGCGAACATTCCTCATATATGTTGTGTCCAGAGTTCGAGAGATGTTATCTCCGTTTGATAAAATGGACAGTTAAAAAAATTTGCTTATGTCGCTGTAATTCGCAAACTTCTCGTTAATTCTTTCCATGTAGATTTTGAGGAATAAACCAAATTTTTTTTTAGTTTTAAAAATAAATGAAATAAACTTGGCCTTTACTTTAGCAAATTTTTGAATTTTTAACCAGGTCTTTTAGTTCTTTCTTAAGAACTTTTTTTATTTTATCCTATGCTCTTACTTCGGTGTCGAAAAATCAGGTTTTTTGAAACATATATAAGTATGTTGGTTGATTTCGATTGCTGGTGATGTAGGCTCTCCTAGATTGCAATGGAATCCTGACTCATCTTGGAAAATGGGTACGACTGAGAGCAGTGGTAATCTTTAAAATTTTTTCAGACAAAGGATTATAACTAAATTCATCAAATGAATGCTAAGGTAGAACACAAAAGCTAAGTACGATCAAATTTTCACCTAATATTTGCCTTAAGTTATCCTACTATAAAACGTGAAATAAAAAAATTTCCCGAAATACCACATTTATACGATCGAGAATTTCAATTGACGCATTAAACTGATTTTACTCACCTTAATGGGCCCTGGTGACGGATTAGGTTCTCTAGATATAGAGATGTGATACTGATACAGTACCATATATACGCAAGTAGTTGCTATGAATATAGTCAGGTACAATTTAATGGATTTACCTAGCACCATTTTGGTTTCTTTTTGTGATTGTTTACGGCTTTTCTTAAGTTGCGCATGCGGAGTTGTGCAGAAAGTATTCTCAAACCAAAAAAAAATTAAAAAATAAATAATAATCCGCACTTTGCTTGCACTCTTATAGATAACTCATTCGGATTTCCATTTGCTGTCTCTGTATTATATTGGCTAAATCAATGTTTATCATGCTATATTGATGCTGTTGTTGTTGTTGCAGTGCTCTTACAGTTGACTGTATTTTGTACTAAAAATAAATAGAAAATACAATTCCATTAAATTAAACTTAAAAATTTCAATTAGTTAACTTACATATTTTAAAAAAAAATGGTATTTTACTGAAAGACAGATAAAAAAGTTTGCATATTTTACAAAATATATAAATATTTTTTTATCGGCTACCTTGACGTTATAATTTAAAATGAAGCTTATAGGTTTAATTGCTTTTTTACTTTGAAAAATTTGAAGATAACTTTAATACTAATTGAGAAATGTATCGATAAATATCAAAATTGCCAAAGTCAATTTTCGAAAATTTTTGATAATCAGAACAAAGTTTAGAATACAAATCTTGCTTCTAATTAATATTTTTCAAAGGAAATTTATTAATTAAAAACGGTATTTGAACGAAAAACAGATAAAAATGTTTGCTTATTTTACAAAATACATATAAATATATATTTTTATCGGTTACCTTGACGATATAATTCATAAAATAAGCTTATAGATTGCATTGCTTTTTTTTTTTGCTTAAAAAACTTACTCGGTAATATGTCGATAAATATCAAATTTACCTAAGCTCATTTTCGGATATTTTTGATTATCAAAGCAAAGTTAAGTATACAAATCTTCCTTCTAATTAATGCTTGCCAAAAGAAATTTATTAATAAAATTTTATTTGTTTCTTGTCTACTGATTATTATCAATTAATTGAATATTATTTTTATCGAACTTTACAATCATTAGCAGACACCGATATTCATGTGAGCAGAATATATTAACAGAACATATTAGTATGTAACGTTGCAGAAATGTTTCAATTGAAATGTTGCAAATGAAACGTTACAGAAATCTTTCTTATATATTTTAAATGTAATGTTTCTTCACCTGCAATCATTCTGAAGTGTTTCTGATGAGATTCAGATTCAACGTTTCCTGAATCTTCCAAATGAAATCTTTCTGTTATAAATTCTGTTTCATTGACAATATAAATCAATAAACGTCACAAAAAATAAATTCGTACAAAGTAATAAGTATTAACGAAAAGTGCGGGTAAAAAAATGCAACAATAATAATTCAAGTCTCCCAATGGCGAATAAGGTGCGCAAGACTCTTGGATAAAAAAATTAAATTTTTCGATGACAATAAAATTCCTTTTTTTTTATAATTGCCTTATCATACAAGGTTTCTGTAACGTTTCAAATGGAATCAAAAGACTTACATTTACATATTGCAGAATGCTTTCTGAAACGTTACTGAAGCTATGTAAGATTTAATGTGAAAGATTTCTGAAAGGTTTTCGAAACGTTACATGCCCAATGGGTATCGGTGTCTACTAATGACTGTAAAGTTCGATCAAAATAGTATTCACTTTGAACTTTTGGGTTCTTTTGTTTTCAAAAGTGACTAAGGGGCCGTTCAAGTATTACGTAACGCAATTAGGGGGGGAGGGGGGGTCTTGTGAAACGTTACGATGCGTTACAGGGGAGGGGGGGGGGGTTCGAACAACGCGTTACGTAACATTGTTTTAGAAGTGAAACTACTTTAGCGGGTGGTGATTTGAAATGAGGTGTGTATAATGAAACGCTTTCTTTATGTGTATGCTTATTGAATAGCTACAGCCAAAAAATTTTATTATAATGATAAAAGTTGATGGGATCTAGATAATTTACACCAATAAATGATATGTTAAATTAAAGCACTTATCAAGCTTATCTTCGAGATTGGTTAACTAAAACCAGAGATGTAAGCGTGGAAAGATTTCCTATTTTTCTCATTTATTGCTGTAGCTGTTCTAGATCCCATCAACTCTTATCATTTTAATAAAATATGTTCGTCTCATTTTTCGCCATTTTAACATATTTTAAGCTTAAGCAAATGTTTATTACATTATGTGTGATTTTTATTAAATAACAATATGAACAAGTTAAGGTGTTATCTTCAGTCAGGCCGAAACTCACATACCCTACACTGCACTCAAAGTAGATACATATATTTCAGTAAAAAAAGACGTTGAAGAGGTTAAATAATTCGAAAAAAGTGTGAAATGTTTAAGAGGTTGAAAACTGTTGAAAAAGTCGTAAAGATATGCAAAATGTTAATGTTGAGAGAGGTTGAAAAAGTCTAAACAATTTAAAATCGATGAAAAAGTCGAAAAAATAAAGAAATTTCATCACAATATCTTGCACGGCTTACGAGATATGGTGGTATAGTGGTTAAAATTTAGGACCGTGCCTCGCGAATTTTTGGAAACTTGAAACCTAGCCTAATCTTAATTTAGTTCAAATGTACACCTAATCACCAAGTTTCATCAAAATCGCTGCATTTTTTTTCAAAATGGGATTGGGCAAATATACATAGAGTATGGGCGGTAGGCGTGTCCATGAACCGATTACGTCCGTTTTGAATAGCAAGATGCCTGCAAGAAGGTCTGACCTGAGTGTGCTAATTTGATTCAATTAGCTTTCTTGGTTTTTCCGTAAACCTGATTTGAACAGACAGACAGACGGACATAGCTAAATCAACTCAGGTGGTGACGCTGATCAAGAATATATCTATATACTTTTTCATACCTACCACCGCCCTCTTCTATGCGTTACAAACAAAATGACAAAGTGAATATACCCTCGGTGTAGGGTATAATAAAGAAAATAAACAACATACGCATGTATTTCCGGTACTTTTCGCAACATAATTGTGACTTTTAGGTAAATATGGTCACTTGGGTGTTACGTAACGTTTAAGGGGGGGGGGGGGGGGTAGAGGAAAACGTTACGGCGCGTTACATAGGGGGGAGGGGGGGGTCAAAAATTTTCGAAAATTGCGTTACGTAATACTTGAACGGCCCCTAAGTCCAACGTTTGCTTGTATATATTCAACGAATCAACGTACTATACATCAAGATTCTGATGAAAATATTGTCAAAAGTAAAAATCAAAATTATTATGAGCTTTCCAAAATCATTCAATTTCACATATTTTTATTACAAAATTAACTAAGGGGCCGTTCAAGTATTACGTAACGCAATTAGGGGGGGAGGGGGGGTCTTGTGAAACGTTACGATGCGTTACAGGGGACGGGGGGGGGGGTTCGAACAACGCGTTACGTAACATTGTTAAAGAAGTAAAACTACTTTAGCGGGTGGTGATTTGAAATGAGGTGTGTATAATGAAACGCTTTCTTTATGTGTATGCTTATTGAATATCTACAGCCAAAAAATTTTATTATAATGATAAAAGTTAATGGGATCTAGATAATGTACAGCAATAAATGATATGTTAAATTAAAGCACTTATGAAGCAGAATATTCTAAAACTATCATCTTCGAGATTGGTTAACCAAAACCAGAGATGTAAGCGTGGAAAGATTTCCTATTTTTCTCATTTATTGCTGTAGCTGTTCTAGATCTCATCAACTTTTATCATTTTAATAAAATATGTTCGTCTCATTTTTCGCCATTTTAACAAATTTTAAGCTTAAGCAAATGTTTATTACATTATGTGTGATTTTTATTAAATAACAATATGAACAAGTTAAGGTGTTATCTTCAGTCAGGCCGAAACTCACATACCCTACACTGCACTCAAAGGAGGGTACATATATTTCAGTAAAAAAAGACGTTAAAGAGGTTAAATAATTCGAAAAAAGTGTGAAATGTTTAAGAGGTTGAAAACTGTTGAAAAAGTCGTAAATATATGCAAAATGTTAATGTTGAGAGAGGTTGAAAAAGTCTAAACAATTTAAAATCGATGAAAAAGTCGAAAAAATTAAGAAATTTCATCACAATATCTTGCACGGCTTACGAGATATGGTGGTATAGAGGTTAAAATTTAGGACCGTGCCACGCGAATCTTTGGAAACTTGAAACCTAGCCTAATCTTAATTTAGTTCAAATGTACACCTAATCACCAAGTTTCATCAAAATCGCTGCATTTTTTTCCAAAATGGGATTGGGCAAATATACATAGAGTATGGGCGGTAGGCGTGTCCATGAACCGATTACGTCCGTTTTGAATAGCAAGATGCCTGCAAGAAGGTCTGACCTGAGTGTGCTAATTTCATTCAATTAGCTTTCTTGGTTTTTCCGTAAACCTGATTTGAACAGACAGACAGACGGACATAGCTAAATCAACTCAGGTGGTGACGCTGATCAAGAATATATCTATATACTTTTTCATACCTACCACCGCCCTCTTCTATGCGTTACAAACAAAATGACAAAGTGAATATACCCTAGGTGTAGGGTATAATAAAGAAAATAAACAACATACGCATGTATTTCCGGTACTTTTCGCAACATAATTGTGACTTTTAGGTAAATATGGTCACTTGGGTGTTACGTAACGTTTAAGGGGGGGGGGGGGGGGGGGGGGGGGTAGAGGAAAACGTTACGGCGCGTTACATAGGGGGGAGGGGGGGGTCAAAAATCTTCGAAAATTGCGTTACGTAATACTTGAACGGCCCCTAAATCATTTTTGGCCCAATTTGAATTTTTGAAAAATTTACCACATTAGCTTTTGGTCAATAAGTTTTCCACTATTTGTGATAGCGTCTTACTGTCTATAGCAACATTCTAGCTAAGATAATAAATAAATAATAGAAAAATAAAAGAAATTTCACGAAAAAACTAAAATCAAAGACATCACTTCTGGTCAGTGTTTTGGAGAACATTTCGCAAAAATTAATTTTTTACGATTATATTAATTACAATATTGCTGTTCAAAAAAACAAAAAGGTTATGAATGTTGTGATAATACCGAGATAAGACCTTGAAGGCGTGGTGGAACCTCCCAGACAAATAATATAACTAAAACGCTTTATCTTGGCAACTATGTCAGATTATGCGAGTTGCAGCTTAACTGTCGGTAATTACGATTTGAAAGCAGAAAGATTCTTTGGATTGATAAGAGAACAATATATAAAAAATAAAATAAAAAATTTTATGTGAAACATTTTTATGAACAAAAAAAAAAGTTCAAGCAAATTTATTTAAAGTGTCACATTTTTATTATTTTATTATAATCTTGAGAATTTTTAAGGAAATTTCGTTTTAAAAAATTGTTTAAAAAAGTCAAGGTCAAAAGAGTGTGCAGCTATTTAACCGCTTACCACCCAAGCAAAAAAAAAATTTCGAATTTCCCAGAGATTTTTGGAAGACTCATTTTGGTGAAATATGTTTAAAACCCAAATTTTAATTTTTTGGCACTTCCGGTTCCCAATAAATGAAAATTTTTTTGAATAATTCGCTTAGACAAGAGTTCAAACAAAAATCCAAGTTTTTCTACGTGTTTTTAATTTTTTTCAAATTATGCCGATGTTTTGAAAAAAGTCAATTTTATGGACCAATTTTGTTATACATTCGTACCAATTTTGTTATACATTTTGACCAATTTTGATATACATTTGCAGGAATTTAGGAAAAAAACTGTTTCAAAGCTATTTTGTGTTAGTTTAAAGTTTGAACTCTCTTTAATACATTTAATTCAAAAAATAAATAAATTTGGTTTTTTTAATATGTTTTGCGAATTTTTTGCCGACTTGTTGCGCTAACACATCACTGGGCGGGAATGGGCTAAAGAATGACCGATATACATATATATTGTATACTTATTGCTGTTTATATTAAATCAAAAATAATCGAAGAAGTTTAACGATATAACTAACCATATCTTATCTTTCACATTAACTTCTGTTTATTCTCTGAATAATTTAACATTGCAAGGTTTATACAATCGTACATACGTAACTAAACATTTGATCAATTATTTTGTGTACGTATGTATTGATCAATAATAGACAACAAGATAAATAACTATATAAATAAGTTAGAAGAAAATAAGTTTCTGATCATTAAGGATCGCATATGAATTTTATGCGAATTAAAAATGAGGGAAATGCTCCAAAAAAGACTCAGAAAATAGTCATTTATAAGCCCTCAATAATGAATCAGTTTAGTAGGAAACAGAGGTATATTACTGAGCTTTTCAGGATTTTTTATGCTCAATTAACACTGACTGCAGCGCCGAATAAAAACTTTGCAAAGCTAAAATTGGAAAGAAGCCTCATATACATAGCTAAATATAAAAAAATTTCAAAATATTTTCCTAACAATTGTTTTCCGTACAAAAATACAATAAAACTATGAAATTACAAATTGATAAACAAAAAAAAAATTCATTCATAAAATAATAAAAATTAGGTTCATAGCCAGTACGCTTTTATGTAACTGAACGGTGTGCCCAAAAAAAAAAACAAAAAAAAAGTGAGAGTGTTATCCTTGCGTTCGTCAAAAACTTAATCCCCTACACCGCATTAACAGTACTCCACCACTCTATGTGCTGGTTTGACCAAACATACCCACATGGAATTTGAAAACATTTGCTTTTTGAAACTTATTCTTGTAGGTAGGTAGGTGCAACGCCCTCTTTTCGAAATTCCCCAACTTTTTGACTGATGCTAGAGATCGAACTATTTCTTGTATTTGTGTTTCATTGCTTTAAATAATTTTCACAGTTTTAAAGTTTATGTTTGTATGGCAGATGCCACGCCCACTTGAAGTTATTCGCAAAGTTATTGTTCAGAGCTTACCCGAATCATTCATACTATTTGAGTAAAATTTGGTTCCATTACCTTAAAATATTCTTTCAGTATAGAATTTATGCTTGTATGGGAGATGGCACGCACTCTTATTGAAATTCGCTAACTTTTTGATCAGAGCTTGTCCATAGTCTTTATCCGTAGTATTTGTGAGGAATTCGACTACAGTACATCAAATAAAATTTCTCATTATAGCGTTGTAAATGTTTTATTTGTATGAGCGGCAGACGTACTCGTGTACCTATTTCGTCCATTTTCAATTCCAAGAAACTTGTATCAAGGTGCAGCATGTGCACCAAATTTTATTCAATGTCTCGCGTGGCTCTCCTGTGATCGTGATTTCCACAGACGTATAGACACACAGATCGACAGACAAACATGGTTAAATCAACTTTTTTATACCTGCCACGCCCCTTTCTAAACGTTACAAACGGAATAACAAGGTGAATATACACTGTGTACAAGGTATAAAAAGGTCCTCGTGTAGTCATCTTGTGTCGCTTGAGCTTGGGTCGGATTCTAGACCTTAATCTAACGCTGGTTAGGGCCCGCTTTGAGTTCGGGGCCGCCTTACCTTAATGCAGCGCTGATTGACTTTGAATTAACTGAGGCAACGTTATAATAGCAATCATTTCTACAATATATGTACTGATTTCAGCAGTTTTCAGCTTCAATTGTTACTTGGGTGAGCATTATATGAACTTTGTGGTCTATTTTTCAAAAAACTAATTACTAAAATTAAAAAAATTATTTTTCCTAAATATTGAATATTTTACGTAACTTACACGGAAGCTTTTTTCTCTTTTTACTGCTCATAAGTGGAGTATAAAGTTGCAGATAACACAAGCTTCACAAAACTCTTATGAAACAAACTAAGTGTTATCTGGTCTAGAAGTTTAAAAATTCATGCATAAAGAAATTAGTTCCAAGCTTATGCAATAAAATAAAAAATGAAATCGTACGGTTTTGGTACAGTAGAATAGAGCAATAATACCCGTGCAGGTGGCGTTCATGCTGATATTTAAATGTTAAAGTTTTTCTTTACGGTAGAGTTTAAGACTTAAACTTAGGGGCCGTAGCGTGCTAACTTACGTTCGTAAAAGCAAACCACTCAGTTTTTATGGCGCGTATAGAAGGTGTCAGGTCTGATCAGGTGGCGAACTCAGAGCCTTTGGATTTCAAGAAGTCATACAACACAATAGATCCTGATATTTCATATATTTTCAAATTAAAAATTTTAATGTTTCCAATAAAATGGAAAGAACTCGCAGTTTTATTTTAATTACCAACAGCTCGAGTTCTCAATGGCGAATCTAGAATTCGTGTTTTTAGGGATGGTAAAGTTGGTCAAAAGTCAAACAAATGCAAAAACAATTTGATCTTAGACTTTTTTTTAACTTCTCGAAAATAGGCATAGTGTCAGTCACGTACCCATTTCACCAAAAAATTTAGGCCATGTTAATTTGAAAGAAATATTTGTTTATTTTTGAGCACTTACCGTGCTATAGTGGGAAACTAAGGGGCCGTCCATTAATTATGTGAGGTGTTTTTTTTTTGGGATATGCGGACCAAATAGAGTCTCTGCATTAAAAAGTTGACGCGAAATTTTCATTGACCACCCTAAGACTTTTTTCCTTTCTATTATCATATTTTTATGGCACTATTTTTATAATTTAATTTTTAATACAGAGAGATTTTTTATGAAATATTTCCTTACATCTATGTATATTTATACACTATTGTAAGGGGGAAAAAAAAGTATTTGGGACACGAAATAGTTTTTAAAAATTAATGCAAAGAATAAACATCAGTTTTCTTGGACATTCATTTTTTACTTTTTAAACTAACTTAGAGAGATCAAACTTAATGCAAAGTCAACTTACAATTCAAAAGATGTGCATACATAAATAGCAAAATTAATATTTATTCCTACGTGATAAGCTTCCGAAATTCACCGTCATATATGAATGATACTAAGAATATGCATCATCAATTCCCATAAAGTAAATTTTATTGGTCTAGAAATGCAGACGTATCTACACACCCCTTTTTGTTCAACAAGCAATATCGGGAAATCACTTTGATAAAATTAAATCTTATTTGCATTTCATTGATAATACAAAAATTGATAAAAATGACAAAGCTTCACCCTCTAATAAATAAAGCAAAGGAGCTTGTCAAGAATTTGGGATATTTGAATCGAAGTTAAGGTCTTGATGAAATGATCGTCAAATACTTTGGAATTCACGTGATAAGATAATTTACAAAAGGCTAGTACCAGAAGACCGACTATAATTCGGTTTTTGAATGTGGTAAAATTGGTCGAAAAAGTATATCCTATATTTAAAGAGTTGAAAGAAGTTGAAAAAGTTGAAAGTGTGAAAAAATATGATAAATAAAAAAAGGATTTGGAAAATGTCGACAGAGGTTAAAAAATTCAATAAGGTTGAGCTGAAAAAAATTGTTGAAAGAGTTGAAACAGTTGAAAAGGGCGAAAAAAATCGATGGAATCTATGGAAAATGACGAAAAAAGTTGAATAAGGTTGAAAAGTCGAAAGATTTTGAAAAAATGCTGATTACGTTAATAAAATACATGGAAAATATTAAAGTTGAAGGAGGTTGGAAAACTTGAAAAAAATTGAAACAGGTTGAAAAAAATGTATTGAAATGTTGAAATCTTGGTAAATTCAAGGATGTTGAAAGAGGCTGAAAATGTCGAAAGGAAAAATAATAAAAAAAATTGAAATAAGTAGTCAAAAAATATTAAAAAAGGTCAAAAAATGTTACGCTTACAACTTTTCGGTAATAGGTGAGGTGCCACGCCCACTATTGCAATCACGTCGAATTCCATTTAATATCAAAGCTTATAGTAACCGACACCTCTACTCCAAATGTATAAGAGATCACTCTCATAGCACACTAAATATAACATTTAACGTTTTTTTGCTTGTGAGGGAGGTGCCACGCCCATAAGTACTAATGCACCCGCTTTTGGCTATAAGCTACCTCAATAGCAAGTAAATCTACTATATTGAATTTCATAACGATTGCGTTGTTAGTTCTCTTATAAATATTGTAGGCTCTGCCACACCCTTCAATGAGTTTTGCCAGTGATTTAGCTTCATGTTATGACTGCTTTCAGTGGCATTAGTTTTAAAATTCTTATCAAAATCCAAACCAACTTTTCAAATTCCATTATCAAATTAACACAAATGAAGATATTTATGATATGCATCAGTCTACCAAATTTCATTACAATATCTGTTAGAGTCCTTAAAAACTTAAAACCTAGCCCAGTTTAAATTTTGTTCACGTGTGGACCAAATCCCCAAGATTCATTAAAATCGCTGCACCCGTTTTCAAAGCAAATTTCAGCCATATACATATATATTTACATACATACAATTTTAGTTCATTTAATAATGGTAGATAACCCATGGGCTTTTTGTTGAGTCAGCGGTTATTGCATAATTTTTCTTAACAATTGCTGCGCTAAGATTTGTTGAAAACTATTTTTTGGAGTGAAGCCATCCAAGCAGTTTGTTACTCTCATTTGACAAAGTATTCGAGTATTATGTGAGTACCAGAACATAACTAAATTAAATCTCTTGCTGAGAGCAATTAATCTCTCTCTAGTTATTTTTAACTTACTTAGTAAAAACTTAAACAAAAATTTAAATAAAAATGTAAACTAACATGGGCGCAAATTATTTAGGGCTTAAAAAAGTTTAACTTACCCAGTGTGCATGTCTTGGCGCTATCATTACAAAGCGTCCTTTGCCCAGAACCCAAAAGGTATTTGGGGGGAGGGTGGTGCACAGTTTTTACGAATTTAGGCCAAAACCAAACGATGCAACTGTTGCGCGTAGGTGTCGCGTTCGACGTGGTGCCCAATTCGTAAGTTTCGTTTTTAGCGTGTCCTGACGCTGGTCTCTTGCTTTTATTCGATTAACCGTGATTCCTGTCACATCAAGAAGCGACAGGTATAGTGTGGTATAGGTAAAAAGAAAGAGAGAGAAACAGAAACAGAAACAGTAACATTAAATTAATGGCGACATTAGTGAATGCATTAATATACTGGAAGCAGTTTCGTGATGTTTGGGCAACCTTTTGATAAGATCGCAATAGAGCATAATTTCTTTTATAACGTTTTCGTATATTTATCGTATCGTTTTTTATTTATTTATTTTTTTTTATTTGTTTGGAAACAAAAGAAGTTCAATTAACGCTGACGTCAATATAGCAACATGTTGTATACTTTTGATTTATGGTAGCGACTGTAATTTACCTTTTTTTTATTTTTTTATGTATTATAAGTTTCGGACTTAAGTTCACAACACGGTTTCTTATTTAACATTAAAGTGCACGAACTGAGAATGCATTTTAATTTGAGCTTCTATTTGTAATTAAATTAATGATTTCACTTTTCATTCGACTCGCATTCGTACGTGTCCAGATGACATACTGTGTATCGTCAACACGTTCATTTCTAAATTGTTTGGACCGAATCACAACCGAATAGCCAACATTTTTTGGATGACGTAAAAAAATTTTTGCAGAATCACAGTCGCGTTTTTGGCACAAGGAAAATTGAGCTTAAGTTTTTAATTTAAGTCCCAATGTATCACAGAAACAATAACAACAACAACAAGAATGAAATTTATGAAAATGCTTTCATGCATCGATTAAATTCAACTTTTGCCGCGTGTGTTCTTTTTGTTATTGATGGGCACCGAATGCTTTGGTTCACAAAACTGTCTCACATTTCCGATGAATCGCGTTAATTTTTTGCAAAAGAAAACATTTTTCTTTTTCTTACTCACATACTGGGTGTAGTGAAAAGTACGATTTCTTTACTAAAACATTTCAATAATTTTAATTTCATAACATACCAGAATACGTAAAAATTCAACATTCTTAATGTTTTCATGGATAACGTGTGAGTGTGCACCTCTGGTATGAATAAAGGCATATTTATAGCAATTTTTTTTTTTTTAAACAAAGGCACGTTTCAATATTTTTTATAAAATAAAGCACATTTTAATATACTTTATCAATAACAATGGACAACAAAACGATGCTATTTTCTGCCGCTTAAATAAATTACATGTCCTCTTACTCACGGTGGGCTTAAACCAAGTTCAAATGACAAGTTGAGTTACAACAAAATCGTGAATGGGATGTTATTTATAGTTGATATACTACATCAAAAGAAAAAAATCCACAGAGCTTTCTTTTTTTAATTTACTGTTTTTTAGTAGTATTACATACAAACATATGTATTTATGTATAACATACGTATGAAATTTAAAAAACATCCGAATTCAGTGTTTAATAACTTTGGGCCTGTCCAACCATTTCACTGCGTGGTAAGGGTATGAAAAGACAAACAAAATAAAGCTTGTCTTAAATATTATGAAAAAACCTCGATTTAGGGCACCACTTTCAAAGTTGTCATATTTTACTAAGGCCTATTTCACCTATTTGGGTCGCAAAAAAAGTCTTGGGACTTAAAAAAATCGAAAAACTTTAAAAAATTGAAAAAAGTACTAGAATTCAAAATTTCTAAAATAATATAAAAATTTCAAAAATTGCATATTTTTAAAAGTTGAAAAAATTTAAAAGCTTCAAAAATTTGCAAAAATTAGAAAACTTAAAAAAATCGAAAAACTTTAATAAAATTAAAAAAATCTTTAAAATTCAAAATTTCAAAAAGTTATAAAGCTTGCAAAAATTTTCAAAAGTTGAAAAAATTTAAAAACTCCAAAAATAAGAAAACTTAAAAAAAATGTATGAACTGAAAAATTCAAAATTTTAAAAAAAATTTCAAAAATTTCCAAAAATTTTCAAAAGTTGAAAAAATTGAAAAACTTAAAAATTAGTAAGCTTAAAAAAATTGAAAAACTTTAAAAAACTTTAAAATATTTCCCAATTCAAGTTTTTGTTGCGACACGAACTTTTATTAAAACTTGGTTGAGGCCCACCGTGTACTAAACATAAGAATGTAAGCGAAACTTTAAAGTTAGCTCTTATTTTTAAGTTCTATGTGGTTGAAGGTGTCTAAATGTTTTGGTCAACTTTGTGCATTTATTTTGGAGAGCACATTTTAATGAAGGTCTTGAAAAATCCTCCTAATCAAAGTCAGCGAAATAGTAAATCATTCTCTAATCGTTTATCTGGAAACAGCAGGCAGGTTTTTGCCCGAATAAAAACAAATTATTCGCATTATCGTGGAGCAGATAAAAGAGTGGCAGAGCTTCGTCATATTTAGCTTCCTAATATCTAGCAGTCAGCTTTGACAAGTTGAAATAAATGAATTCCCGGCTTGCCCAGATACCAAAATAAAATAATTTTTCCTTGAAATGGTAAAATGTAATAATTTTATTTTGGGAAAAAAGTTAAGAATTTTGTTTGGTTTTGGTCAGGAATTTTCAAAAATATATATTTAATTTTTGTGTGGCAAAAACTTGATGACTTTTTTATTTCTAGCCGCCAAAATTAAAAATTTATAACCTTCCGGGACACTTGGCAATCCTGCTGTCAACAACAACGAAACTTTGAGTTCTTAAGGCTGTCCAACTTGGTTCACAAAAAACAAGTTCGTTTCTTAAATATATAAACACATCGAAAAAAAAGTCTCACAAGCTGACCGGAATTAACCCGGCCAATCCGGGAATTTTATGAACGAGGAAAACAAAAACAAAAGTCATTAAGTTTTTCTCACACCAAAATCTAAGTTTTTACCATTTTATGAAAATATTTTTTTAATATTGCTGACCAGGTCATCGTCAAATTTGGCTTTTTACCATTTGAGAGAAAAATTATATTTTTGAAAAGGCCGGGAATTGTTTTTTTTTTCAAGCCTGTCACAAGTGAGATTTTCTAAGCTCCAAAAATGGGTTTTACCAAGAACGCGACTCGCCAGTCAGACTAAAGTATTTGAGAAAAAAATTGTTTCTTAAGAAACATGAAAGCTCATAACATTAGTTAAAACTTTGAATAAAGTCAGTGTGGCACTTGAAAACATAACGAAACTGTAATCAAGAGTTAATTTCATTTAAAATGTTGATATCGTTCCACAACTCCCATGCATAATGGTTGAATTAAGATTTTAATTGGTTAATTTGTAACACCCAGTATGATGTTATTTTAACTTTAAATCTATGTATAACTACGTGGTATTAATTTTCTCGACTTTTATTTTGCGAAAAAAAGCAAAATCTTCGTTCTCGTTAAATTCGAATATATTTTAATTCATAAGCATTAATAAGTTTCGTGAAAATATCTCAAATTTCCAACTACTGACATGGTACTGAAAGACTTTGTTGGTTGGTTGTTGTTGTTAATAGAATTCGTTTTCATTTCCAATTGAAGTGGACTAAAAACTAAAACTAAATATTTATGTTGCTGGAAGTAACACATAAGTGCCTATGATGCTTTTCAACACTTGTTGGTTTCTACTTACTTTACTGCTGACCCCGGTCGCTTTAATTTTTAATGGATTACTCTTGGCAGAAGTGGCGCCGGGCATGGCGACTACTAGACAATGGCGTCAATGATGTTGCTGTCATATGAGCCATATTGCTGGCATGACCTGGCAACAATTTCTATTTGGCAGCGTTTACTTTATTGTCCTTATAGCAAAGAAGTTTAGTTGTAAAAGCAATTTTTTTTTAATTTGTAATAAAAATTAGCAGATGCCATCATGTGAAGGATTTCACATATGTCAATTTATTATCAAAACTAATAACAACATAACTAGCACAAGTGAAAAATCAACAAAGATAATACCCATGTGAACCAATTTTGAGCAGTTTTTTATAAATAACTCGACAATTTTCACTTTTAGAAGTAAGCGCACAATCTCTGAAGAGAGTTTTTTGATTAAAGGAAGCAAATTACAGAGGCGTCAAATTACACTGCTCTAAAAAAAAAGAAAAAAAAAAGAGTTGATTGCAAATAATCGGCTCTTTATATCCCAGCGGCAAATATGTTAAAAACAACACCGATGAATAGTTACACTCTTTGTAGGCAGTAATGCTCATAACTCCAGCCACAACTCTAAATTATTCTTACAAAGCAATGGCCGCTTTGCAGACAGTTTGCCTACATCTTTATATACAATGTGTAACAAACGAAAGGCAGATTGCCTTAAAACATCGCTTACTAAGTGTCTGTATAGTGTCTTAATGATGAGTCATTGGCGCTTGGGTAAGACCTTCTCACAATTAGATAGCTGGCCTGTTAAAAGGGTCAAAACACTTATTTGATTTATTTTCATGAATCAATTCTTTTTACAGTTCTCAATTGGTTTATTGAAATTTTGTGACAACTAAAATTTACTTGATATTCACTATATCCTTCATCCGAATGTAAGATGAAAAATTAAATCACGATCGATTACATAGGTATACAAATAATGGTAATTTTTTTATACCACGAACAAGCTAGTAACCCCGAAGGAATATATTGCGCTGAATCTGGATCGGGCCTCAAAATTGCTCTATCCCGTAAGATTTTTGAGATATCCTAACCTAAAATTGGAAAAAACGCGTTTTTTGGCTTATATTTGAGGTTAATTAGCGTCGTTAATTTTTTGTTTTGTTCTTAAATCAGTACAAACGTCATCTTAAAGTACAAGAAAAATTCAGATATCTCGGGTTCGAAGTAAGAAAATGAAATGTGGCTTACGGCATTCTTTAAAGCAAATAACAGTACATTAAAAATGATGTTCCACGGGATCGACCGAAAATAATATTTGAGGTGTTCCAACTAGAAAGTGGAAAATCTGTACTTTTTTACTTTTGTCCGGTCAATTTTAAATTTTTTTATAAGAAAGAAATAAGAAGAAAAACTAATCACGGATTCGAATTGCCCGAAACTTGCACCATTTTTTAAATCAATATTTTTGAAAATGGGTTGTCTACTTCAAACACAGGGCGCTAATCCAGTTTTCAGTATTAACCTTAATCCTAGTAATGGGCTTTGTGCAGACATATGTATAAGGCTATTGTAATCCGCTGACACATCGTGAAAAAATCAAAAAGTTTTTTTTTTAACCGCTCTAATGTACATATTGATTTTTAATAAAAATTCACGATAGTATCATTATTCTTATTTCCTTCGAAAATCATCATCATAACAGCACTTATATTCTCTTTGCTTTTTAGAAACGGCTGAATTGTTAATCTCTTCAATGGAAGAGATTATTCCTATCCTATTATTCCCTTTTCACTTAAAAGGGAGTTCAGAGTCATTTCATATAAAAAGAAGCAACTTTGAAGAGAGTTGGGATGGTCCGCATCTTCCCTAGGAACGCCATCTAATAGCGCTACTTGTTGGCTACTTAAGGGTTCTAAACTTGAAAGTAGTTAATTTTTTAATCAGCCGCGTAGCTTACTAAGCAAAATCAACTTCAACACTATTTAACTCAAAATTTACTCCATGTCACTAAAATTCTTTGCCTCTTATCCCCTCAATTGAAAGATTTTCTTCAACATTTGAATATTTCCAGAGGGACAATGGTCGAACATTATCATTGTTTTTTTTTTTTTTCATTCGATTTAACCGTTTGAAAAAATTGCACATTGATTTTGCTCTCACGATACTTCTGAATTGTATAAAAATTTGTCTGTTGTTCCAACATTCAACCCTCGCCAACCATAAGCGGTCAATAATGTGTTAAACATGAGCATGCAGTGGATTTAGGGAAACGCTTAAAAACAAATAAGACAACAACAATACAGTAGCATGATACCGGGCAATAAAACGGTCAATAAAGTAGTTTTGTTTAAGTTTCATTGCAATTGGTGTGCTGATGATTTTAAGAGTGATATAAGTCCAGAATTGGCTTAAAGTTTTATATTAAGAAAGTATTTTTAAAAAGACAACACAGCTGATAGTCATTTTGAGGTTAATTAACTGACTAGCGTCATAGTTCTGATAAAAAATCAAATAAAAAAGTAGTTTGATAAGTTAACAAGTACACGATAACAGCGCTATGATGCATTATTTCTATGGATTTACGCGGGCCAAGGTACTACTTATGTAGTACGTGTACAGTAAGACCATGAAAAATATGTAGAGTTCTGCCTCGTGGGAACCTAAATGAAGTGACGCAATGCAATATAATGAAGTATCTAAATAAGCAGATTCCGTTTTTACAAAAATTGAAAGAAACCCATTGATCTGAGCCGGAACATATGAATCATTGAACCCTCCAGGTGAAAGGGTTTTATCTCCTCATGTTAGACAAAAAAAAAAGCGTTGATACTAGGGTTGCCAAGTTTGAAAGAAGGTAAGATTAGGTTAGATAGGCGGCTAAGGGGCCGTTCATAAATTACGTAAGACAATTTCATGACTTTTTGACCCCCCCCCTCCCCCGAGTAAGATTTAGTAAGATTCTCACAACCCCCCCCCCCCCCCTTTCGAAATCTTACGTAAGATTCATAATTAAGGTGAAACTAGCCAAAAAATGTATTTTTCGTGTGATGTACTATATTACTATATTTAATTTTAATATACATATGTTACATATTAAATAAATATTACGAAATTGCAAACTACACATTTGTTTTTCAAGATGAATAAAAAAAGTCATCGTAAGTCATCGTTAGTCCATGCGCTTTTCAACCAGTCTGACAATTGGCACACCCGATTCGTCTGTTGAATTTTCTGATTCACATTCAAACCCTGTAACATCAATATCCTCGTCGTCATGCCACTCTGCAACTTGACAAATCTCCGATTGTTTTAAAATGCAAAGGCTTTTCCCCTGTCCACGTTTCAAAATTGAAACTGGTTGAATCATGTGAGTGCGACTACCGTCTTTTCCATGTAGTTTTTTGTGCATTATAGTAGCTTTTTTCGAGGCAAAGTACTGGTCACAAATATTACAAACTCGATCAGCTAAGACGTTTGCAAGCGAAGAACAAAAAAAATCGTAAGGCATGATTTTGAACTGTGGATGTACTTTTGACCAATCGTAATTTAACGCTAAGCGAAGAAATAGAAGACAAAACTGATTGCTGTTTTGGTCTCCTGTTGAAGAAGGAATCGAAAGCGAATCTTCTTGTTGAAGAGGACAAGTGCAAGGGGGTGGTAAAGAACCGGGACAACAACAACAACATTTCAAAGTCGACGTATCTGCGTGTAAATGCCTGAATAATAGCAAACTTGTGAGACGGTGTTACAAGTCGGCCCTGCGTGTAAACAACATACATATATGTATTTCATTACATAAACAGAAGAGAAGTAGTCACGTTCAGAGTCGATTACTTAAATCGATTGTAATCGATATTTCTGAATCTTTCGTGACTGTCGAAAATTCAAATATATTTATTTCATTACTGCCACAAATGACGATGCGTTAATACAACTTTAATGTACGCATTTTAAATCTTACGTAAGATGATCATTCAGCCCCCCCCCCCCTCTCGTAAGATGTAGTAAGAATCCGCCGACCCCCCCCCCCCCCTAAACGTCTTACGTAATTTATGAACGGCCCCTAAGCAAGCATGCTGTAAGCCTTAAGTAGCACTAGTTGTGCCGTTTTTAATACCTCCTACGCGACCCGCAGAACTGGTAAAGGGTTGTCAAAATAGTTTAATAAGCCTTAAAATCGATAAAAGCTAATCCTATTTAGGTAGTTAGGCAGCGATCCGATTTCATTTTCGGCTAATTTGCTGAGGTTGTTGAAGAAAGCTTGTCCTAGATATCTGAGCCTGGATATGGTAAGGGCCGGACACTAACAGAGAAAATGTTCAACTGATTCTTTCTCGATTACATTCAGACAACTGCGGCAAAAAGGGTTAAATGGAATACCTAATTTTTCAGCATGCTTGCCGATAGTCCAGTGTCCAGTGCAAGTGGCGGTCATTCTCGCGATATGACTGCGGCTCTTCGAAGTAGTAGTCAGTAGGTTTTTAATTGTTATAGGTTGGCCATATTTCTCTGGATGTTTTACAGAATTTTAGGGTCCTCCAGTCCCTTGCTGTCTCGGAAAGAAAAAGCGAGAAGACCTTTCTCTTAACTATAGCTAGCAGAATGTGCACGCGCTCGGATGAAAATAAACCTTCTTAAAAAAAACAGTTTTATTTTTTTTGTTTGAGGGAAAAATTGTTTTTTTTTTTGTAGAAGGTCAGGAAAAAGTTGAATTTTTTTTTTGTCAACAATATTAAAATATTCGCAAAAATCCTCCAATTCACGTCTATTTGATAAATTTGTGTTTTCCTAGCTGTCGAAGATTTCGAATAGTATTGAAAAAGTAAAAAAAGTGTCGAAAAACATGAAAAAAAAACCATTGTCACATTACAGCAAATTGACTCCAGTATGGATTTTCTTTTATATCTGCCAGTAACGATATTCACAAATAAAAAAAATATTGAAGTTAAGATTGTAAAGTAAAAAACCTATCACGTTTTGGTGATTTCTATAAGACAAGTTTCAGCTAAGTAGCATTGATAAGCTTCGAAATTTTCAATACGCGAAATGTTATACAAATCTGCCAAATATTATTGTACAGAAGTTTTTCGATCCACACACTATTTAGTTTTAAGAAAAAAAAAGGAACTAAATGAAATCGAAAACACTGTTAGACTTTTTTTTAAAAATTACCACCGAATTTGGCGTACACATCACTGTATGTGGTAAATTCTTAGAATGATGGATAACAGCGAAAATTTCCTATATTTTTTCATGTTTACTAACCATTTGCAGATCGATTTACATCTATTTAATGCTATTTGTAATTGCTGTCGCCTAAGCAAGGTGCAGTTGCTTTTCAACTTCTTAACTCCTTTTCACGCAAGCATAATGTGGGGTAGCACCTGCAGTTAAGCGGACTATAGCACAGAATAGTCCAATAGCTAGCACTACTAGCTCCACCGCGAACCTCTTTTATGTGTTTTATGTTGTATTTTCAATGTTGATATCTTAGGAAGAAATAATTGTCCCCGTATTCTATTTCGCTAGGGTTGGCCTTGTCCCCACCTAGCTGCAACGAAGAAGGTACCGAGAAGAAGTTTCCATATAAAATAAAAGTAATAATAATGACACTATAGGATGCCACAATATGAGTGGAGGACTTAAATTTCACGCATTGTTTCCTAAGTGAGTGCCATGTTAATGTTGTGATTGTGCAAACAAGGAGCATTACACGAGATACCAATGCGTTATCTTTGCTAAAACTTACTTTAAGCTTTTATAGAATTTTTGGGCAAGAATTTGCTAGCAGATGCGTGAGGCACATTTTGTTTGATATTTTGCATTATACTTAATCGCAACATTTGTACTTTATCTACACTATTTATATAAAATTGCTTATGTGAAAATGGTTTGTAACGCTTTGGTGCAAATTATGCTGAAACGATTTTAATAAGTTCTTTTGGAAAACAATATATTTGTGCTAAAAAATGTTATTGCATACTTATTTTTTTAATTATTCAAATTATTTTATTTTAGGATTAAGTGCTTGCAAAACCTCACACAAAATTGTCGTTAGATTTTACGTTTCTGTTGCTTATGCTGCTTTTTAAATTCTGAGTTGTTATTTTTGTTTTAATTTTTTTCTTCTCATTTGTACTGTTTGAATTTGGCTTCGAAGTTCAAGGAACAAGCTCTCTTTCATTTATTTTTTTATTTTTGAAGGGAGGAGATAGAATGAAATGTTAAGACAGTAATTTCATTATGAAAAAAAAACGGGTCGTTCACGCCGCGGGAACCACTAGTAATCAAATAAAAATATTGTCACTTTTTTGATTCAAAAACTTAATTCAGCACTCCTATTGGAACACCTTCTATTTAGGCGCGACGGATCACAAAAGGCAGCGGTCTAGTTTATTTCTCCTCGCCAATCTGATGTACATATGTATTTCAACATCAAAGGGTTAAATATCTCCAATCCCAGAGACAATCAAAAAAAACTGGCTAGCATTTTCGGATTCAATGACCTGAAACCATAAGCCTTCTGATATTTCTGATTGCTTGTTACTTGAAATCATTTATTCTTAATAGAGCTGCGTTATGCTAGTTAGGTCTCTTTTATTTTAGTAATTAGCTTATTTTATCTAAGTATGGATATCTCACTCGCCTACTTATTCCCTTGCTTATATGTATTGAGATTGATTCCGTACAGAGAAAAATATGGCACTCGGAAGTTTTAACGAACACTTAGGCTGAAGCAACACCGCGGAACTGCTGCTTCATTCGGTTGTGCGTACAGAATGAAAGAGCGAAGAATTTTCACTTCTATGTAACGGAATTTTCGAGTTATGTCCTTTGGCGCCTACCCTTTGCACAGTGGTAAGTAAGTGCTAAACTTTGAACTACAAAAAAATGGAGAAAAAATTGCTGTCTTTAAGAAAAATTAATTACACACAGTGTCTTAAGCCATTGAGCACAGTCCAGGATCATAAGTAGAAATTCAATGGGCCCTGCTTAAGGAATGGAAATGTAAACATTTTATTTTTTTTTTTTGAAAAGAGCTTCTTAATTTTGTTAAGACAGAAATTTCACACTCTTCGCCCTTTTCAAACATCCTAGCAAGTTCAAATATTTCTTAATAGTAGGTACACCTCTTTTTCCACTCGACTTTGTAAACTGTTGGTCAGCATTTCCGATTTTTGTTCCATTTAAAACTTATATTCTACTTTGATCGTGAACCCCGACAATATTTACGGCCTTCGGCCCGTTACAAAACGTTATTGACAAATCAAGTTTAAATTTTAAAATTTTCGAAAAATATGTAAATACGACTATTCGGAAAGCCATTAACAAATCTATTGAAAGCACTTGAAATTGAATCTTACACTTAAATCAGGAAACAAATTATTTACATGAAACAGAGGGCATCAATCAAAAACCTAAAATTACCATCCCACCTAGTGCAACCAGTTTTTAAAGAGACAGAAAAATATTTTAAAACATAATTACCATCCAATGGGACAACACTTTGCCCAAGTTTGAGGTTAATCGGTTATGTTCGATTTTTGGCTTAGGATATGAAAATATTTTTTATTCGTCTTTTTGCTACACTTTCCTTGACAAATCATCGACGGAATTGGCGCGATCAGATTCCCTAAGCTACCGCCGTTTCCTTTAAAAGTATGATCGGACCAAGAAAGTTTTAGGTCCCCAGAACGAGCCTTTAGCGTAGGCTTTCTGAAAAAATTTTTTCCCCAGCTAATCGGAGATTCAACAAAAAAAAATTAGTATAAGATGTGTTGATGAAAGGAAATCTTGATTAGTACTCGGTTCACTAGAAACAAGCGAAAAAATCAGACTAAGTAACATGCCTAGTTGCTTTGCGAACAAAGTGTAAGAGGTATTAAGTTGTTGAAATTAGTTTCACTTTAAATAAAATGTTAATCGATTTGGACAATAATTACAAGAAAGTGTAACTCCCACTGTAATACCAGCTAAAACAAAAATTTAAGATTTGAAAAAAAAAAAAATATTTTTTTTAACTCCAAAATCTACTACATACCGCTATTACCACTCGAAATTTCTTAGAAACGTTAGCTACTTGAACCCACAGTGCACAATCTTAAGTAGTTATTTTAGGGTATACCATAAAAAGTTTTCGTGCACATAGACAGAGGAAGTTATACAAAATATTTACGTCACAAGACCATAGATTTCACAGTTTCTGTTGTCCACTAATAATAGTGATTGTCGTGAATAACTACAAGCATGGACACAAAAAGCAACAACTTATAAGTGAACACACATACATATGTAAGTACATACATACATATGTATAATATCATTCATTCTTGTGTTTTATCAGTTTTTTGTATTTCCGTTTAACAATAATAAATTGCGATTAAAGCTATTTCTTCGCAGTAGCTGGCTGTTTTTCTTTGACTATTTCAGAATATAAATATGTTACATATGTACCTATGACCAGGTTAATATTCACAATTTATGATATAAAATATCGTTGGTTCTGTTCTTATCCCGACTAAATTTTTATGGCACCTTAGCACAGTAGACTTATAGAAAGTAAAACTTTGATAAGTTTCTTAATTGAGAATACGGTTGTTATTTTGAAAATAAAAAAAATGTTTTTGTGTTTCAGTCCTCAGCGCATGGATTTGCTTCTCTGTTCTGAGACACTTTGCAACTCTGTTCATTGACCAGTATTCTACTCCATACATACAGCCAACATGAATGTTTCTTTGGCATTATCGAAAGGAAAATTACGAGCCCAGAAAATGTAAATATCTAAAACTACAACCATTTGCTAAGGTCAGAGTTGGATTAATATAGAAGCTAGGGTGAGTTATTGTCACGGGCGCAGACCTCAAAGAAGTCCAAACGACAAGGCCCTAATAGAAGACCTCTTTCTAGTCTTTTAATCATCAATCATATAGAAGATAGAACCAAGTGGCCTTGCAGCTCCGGACAAGAAATTTAAAAATTCTATAATTTTTTCATATCCAAAACTTGAATGAAATATTGTTTTAGTTAAAAGTAATTAAAAAACCTGCGGGGCCTTTTAATAGACCAATTGTGGTATGATCCAGTCAAATTTAGTATAAGCAAAAAATATTAAAATCAAAAAAAAAAAAAAAGATCTTCAATATCAACTCCATACAACCCCTCTTTTTTTAGGAGACCCTAGGTGACAAAGTCTGGTTCTTGGTTAGACTAAATGTTGATTAATTGTCATACCACAGAGTAGTTAGCTATGCCCTCTAATTGAACTAACCAGAAATAAAACTTAGAGCTATAATTAATCTATGCTTACATGTCTAAGGTTATTCAGATCATCAAATAAAAACAATCCAAGTGTTTATTGGCGTTTTCTAGAATGTGCGGGAAGAAAAGAGAAGCAAAGAAAAATGTTTAATGTTTTCCTTCTCCTCCACATCCCACAACTTCTATAGAAGTCAAAAGACCGAACATGTACATATGGCCAGTTATGACTGCAACAACTGATGAGACACTATGTCTAGTGCGGAATATCAGTTCTAGAGAGTGTTAACAAAAATTCTACCAAAAATTCAGTTTCCTAGATCAAACTTGAACTCTTGCTTGGTGTTTCGTTTTATTTTGATTTCATTTGTGATTTGTTTACAGAAGGGCTCGATCGACTCGCAATCGTTACAAGTGACTCGATGATCGTTTCAAGTGCACTCATGTATACCTCTAGTAGTACATGCATATATGTATACCGGCCAAACTAGCTTTTCCTAAAAGCTAGTTTTATGTAATAATAGCTGTATGTAATATTGAAAAGTACTCAGATCCTCGTATTTACATAGCATGCGGTAAAATTATCAGTAAAATTCTGGTTTTCTCCAAGTCGGTAAAACTGGAACTAATATCTGCGTCAAGTGCGACTAATTCGTTTTTCTATAAGTTGACAGAACTGAAACTAATATACATATGTGTCAAGTGTAATTTATTCGTTAACAGCGGATGTTTTCTAATTTCAAGTTTATTATCTTTACAACTTTTTCTATGTAGTATATCTCATTTTTCGACCAATAACATTCTTTTAACTTCTTTCAACAGTAGGAATTGCTAGCAGATACAGAAATAATTCAATCGAATTTTACTTCACAATTTCAAAAATTTACAACCTACAACAACTTTTTTCCACGTGAGGGCCATTTATTTTTTTCTAATGGGTCCGCCAGAAGCAAAATATCGCTTTCTAAAACTTTCTTATCTTCATGGACTTATGCTAAAAATAACTAGGTTCCGGCCTAGGGCATTGCCACAGTGGGGACAGCACAAAATGAGATCACTTTTTTTTTCTACTTAGAACTGTTTCAGTTAGTTAATAGACTTTTGATTAAAAATTATATGTTTGCAGAGAACTTATAGCATTTATGATCAATTCATTATGACTTCAGCACTTTTTGATGATAAGAATTATAATTAAAACTTATCGCAATATTTTCAAATCGTAGTGAAAACAATATTTTATATTAATTGAGATGTTATTACCAATAATAAAACCAAATAAAGATTGTTTAATAAGGTAATCTTTATTTTAATACAAAAGAACCATTCTTTAAATTTTTTTTTTTTTGATGAAAATTTCGTTCAAATGTTGGCCGCAACTATGGCTAACATGATTCAACCTAAAGTTCAAATTTTCGATCGTTTAAGCATTTCGAGTGGTATTTAACAAATGGCGCAAGTAATGTTGGCTTCCAATTCCTCAATCGTAGCCAAAGAAAAAAGTCTAGAGGTGTTATATCACATGACATAGGCGGCCAATCGACTTCATAATTGAAATAGATCATGTGAATTTTGGGTACATATAAAGTTGGAATTTTAATGAATTTAGTAATTATCCATAATTTACATACGTTGCTCTCACGTAAGTCTATTCATGATAATAAATCAAAAAATAAATACCATGATAGACACAACTAACGCGTGATTTGTTATAAAATCCCTAATGAAAATATTAATCACTTTATAGTATAATAATAAATTTCACAATCAAGTTATATTATCTATACTATCTATATCTATACTATTTATATAAAATTGCTTTTATGAAAATGGCTTGTAACGCTTTGGCGCAAAATATACTGAAACAATTTTAATAATTTTTTTTTTTTAAATAATATATTTGTGCTAAAGATATTATGGAATACTTTTTTTTTATTTATTCAAAGTTAAATATCGTTTTTTAGGATTAAGTTATTGTAAAACCTCACACAAAATTGTCGTTTAATTTATCGTTTCTGATGCTTATGCTGCTTCTTCTTGAATCTGTGTTGATATTGTTGTTTTATTTTTTTCTTATCACTTGTACCGTTTGAATTTGGCTTTAAAGTTCAAAGAACAAACTCCCTTTCCATTGTTTTTTTTTTTGTTACTTTTGAAGGGAGAATATAGAATAAGATGTTAAAAGAATAATTTTGTTATAAGGAAGAAGGATGATAAATTTTAATCATCTTTTCCAAACGTAAATATGAATTCACTTGAACTTTTCTCCTTATTTTATTTCTTTTATGAAGAAATAATTCTACACTATAAAAGCCTAGAGCATCGAAAATTTAAGTCCGGCCCTAGTTGCAGTAAATAGAATAATATAGTAATAAAATATATGTTTAGTATCAGGTTTATACATTATATACATATGTAATATAGCTTTAAGAACTTTATGATTTTTTTCAAGTCTGTATGATTTCGGGTATTTATTCATATATGTACTCAAATACATGACTCTCTGAAAGTTTTTTTTTTGTCGACCTGTGTTATTATGCCGATGTGACCAAAGCTTATGTAACCGAAAATATTTAGAACAAAGGTATGTTCAAAAATAAATTCTTGAAGTTGGCCAAAAGTATCCTAGAAAAGTTTCTAGAATCTTGCGCGAAAAAATATTTTTCACGAGCTCCCTAATCTCATTGCAAAGACCACGATAAACTGCAGATCCCTGTCTGTCTCGCCGTCGGTAAAACAACAAATAAAACGGAGCGGTAAAGAACAATCCTACCCAACGTGCTTTTCTTTTTTCTTTCACTTTTTCTGCCTTTGCTTTATTTGATGGTTGAGCTGGGAATTTTTGTAAACTTTGATTAACTTCAGTACTTAACACTTTGCTTTTTTAACACATTACCAACTCTCAGGCGATGGCTCCTATAACTGTAATGCACCTTGTTGGCGTAGCGTTGCGTAACCATTTGGCGCCCAAAGCGAATAGCGAAAATGCCGTCCCCTGCCTTGTAAAATAAAAAAAAAAAAAAATTTCTTGAACCATAAATATTTATAAAAAGTTATCACTTTTTACATCACAAAAACCCTAACAATATTATTAAATCCGAAACAAATTTTCACCAAAATGCACTTAAATTTATATTGAATAAAATTTTTAAGTTATTGATCAAAACCAAATCTTAATTTAATATAACGAGGATCATTTCATCGTCATCCCAGGCTACGCTACTGCTTCTTGGTTTTAAATAAAGAGCATGCTCAGCGGAATTCGGGATAAATGGTGTCAGTGAACATTTTTCTTGTATTAACTGAGGGGCGAATTCCACCCCAGTCCTACCCAATTGACGCCGCTGTTTTCAAGTTTACTTTCCATGTTAGCAGTGGCGTGCCTAGAGGGCGAAAAGGGCAGCCGCCCCGGGCGTAACCACCTGGGGGTTGCAAAATGGTTCGCGTAATATGAAATTACGATATTTTGTAAATGTTGTACAAATGCAAAATAATTATAGAGAATATGTAGGTGATTTTGTAATTCATCATTTTGCTAGGATTTTCGAGGACCAAAAGCGAGGACCTTTTTGTTTTTTTTTTTTTTGTTAGTAAGAAAATTTTTATAATTTCATAAGCAGCCAATATTTGTTATTGGTGGGGGGCGGCAAATTACCTCTTTGGTCCAGGCGCTCAATATGGACGGTACGCCACTGCATGTTGGCGCTCCCTCTACACTAGCGGATTTGAGGAATTCGCCATCAAATATTTCCTGTGTAGAAGTTTTCACAAGTAAAATCATTTCAAGGGTGCGGTGTTTATAAAGGACATGAGAGCATTTGGTAGATTACATATTACAAAATCAACAACATTACCGGCTGTAGCGTAGATTTTAATAATTGTGTTACACATTTAATCCGAATTTCTTTTGTATTCTTACTAAACACAACAACAAAATTAAACTGCACCAAATAACGGAATCGCCTCTTCCAAAGCGTTTGGCTCAAGCGATACAAACAAATTGAACACAACACAATTTGGAGCAAGGTGGTATTAACGATTTTTCACACGTTCACTTTTTACTGCGGCGGCCAAAGGGTTTTTTTCACTTCCGATTGCCGAATTTCCAAAAGATTTTATTCGTACAAAAATAGAGGATTTATCTTTACGATAAACAAATTACGCGTTTTTTTTTTCTTTTGTTTTTCTCTTGTCCATTTACATATTTTAGTAGCCCAATTTGGATACAGCTGTAAAACAACAAACCTGGGTGTTACTTTTGGTAACCAAGCGATGATTGGTCAGTAGGTATGAAAATCAACAATTTCAACGTTTCACAACACAATTTGCACATTTTCATTTTAATTAACAAATTTGAAAATAAATAAATCATTTATTTATTTGGTCAATATTTGTGTGAATTGTTTGTTACCTTGTGACATTAAAATTTACCTATTTGAATTAGAACATTTCGCCTTTTTTTTTTCTTTTTTTAACACAATTAAAACTCAACCAAACGAACGAAGGAGCCTTGTTTCCGTTGTTTCCGTCGCGGAAAGGAACTGGTCAGGAGGCAACAGAACAACAGAACAGAAAGTAAGATATGAAACCATGCGAATCTACGAAAGCAACAACGACTTTGAGTGGTTGTTATCTAGTGACTAAAACCCTACAAGCATCGGGTTGTTGACGATACTCACAGTCATGTTGTCGATTGGCTTCGTTGGACCGTGTGTCCGTCGTCAGTAGTTGAGGCCAGAACTCTGCTCAGTGCTTTTTATCAGGGTGCATTGAGTCGTTTCAAAGCTTTACTGACAGGGCATATGAAATTGTGAAACGCGTGTGTGTGGTGCACCTCCGTCCGTTTGCGTCTCTAGCTCAACAATGCCGGCTAAAGAGTACAGAATGTAGTGCTCACGTACTGTTAGCGACTGGTAACTTGAAATACACGGTGCTGAAACTCCGACTAACGAACAAGGGGGTTAAATATTGTTTAAAATATCAAGAGAATGCGGTGAAATCGAAACAAACATGTGCGAGAGGACGGTGTCACGCTCTTAACATTGCGCATTACTGCAAAGCACAAAGGCAGGGGCGTATCTACTTGTAGCTTTATCAGGCGACATAATACCCATGGGAGAAGAGATAGAGCACACGATACTATGCCTTGTGCAATGATATCAAACAGTCTGTCGTACGTCGAAGTAAAAAATTACTTATTTTTTCGAAAACAGCTATGAAACATAAGTGGAATCATTGAAAACATTGAGCATTAACAATAGCAATTTGTTATTTATTTTTTTTTAAAGGGGTGTTTAGCTCAGAAAAGGGTTGATGTTTAAATTTTTTCTTTAGTCGATATTTTTTGATGCTTATGCATGAATTTCTTTTGTATGTAGTTTTAATCTGCCGAAAAAATTGAAGAATTTGCACTATACATATATTTTTTATATAAAAATATCTTAAAAACTGTAGGGAATAGAATAAAAAATTATTTATGTTGATGTTAAAAAAAATTAAATTTCGATTTTGAAAAAAAAAAAATTCTCCTGACCTCAAATTTAATTTGTCCCGAATTAAAATAAATCCATTTTTTTCTCATATTACGAGTAGTACAAATATACCCTAACATTTTTAGCAACCGGTGAGGTTTTTGAGAAAATCAGACTTTTTTTTTCGTACAGGTGTCATAACTCCGCCAATTCTCAACCATTTTCAAAATTTTTTAATGATTATGTTAGAGAATGAATGAGCAGTTATATTAGAATCAAAATAGAAAAATTAGTTATTTTGATTTGGATGATAATGACGTTTTTTAAAACGAATTTTGCCTGCTATTCGATTTTTGGCACTCAAAATTGAAATGCGCTTAGCTTCGTAAAAAATGTTTTTCATTCAAATCTGGGGAATTCCGCGATTTGAAGTCAGTCGGACTGCATGATTTGATATGTATTCGGCCTTAAGTTTTTTCAATTTATTTCCTATAGTCTTTGAGACATTCCGTTTCAAAAAGTTGACATCGAACCAATCTCTATTGACAGTAAGTTTTTAATTTGCTTTAGTTTATGTTCTATCGTCAAGTGCGCGATCGAAAAACATCATTTGTTTTCATTTTGTGATTGATAGCAGCAGCAAGTGTGACAAAATGTTTGTTTAAACAGAGTTTCATGCATATAACTAAAACAGAAAACAACGAGTACAAAATAATAAAATTTAAAATTTTTAGAGCTTTTTGAAGTTGGTCACGTGCGCAATCGTAAGTGTAAGGATTTTGTAATTTATAAATAAGTGGGCAGTTGCGAAACGGTTAGACCCCTTTTTAACTGCCATAATACAACATATGGTAATCGATAATTTTTTTTTTTTTTTTTGTTGTGAAAGTTGTGAATAGAGACAGTGCACAATATAATTATCTTACCAATAGTAGGCGGTGCCACGTCTATAACAGGAAAATATGTTATCACGGCTAAGCCAATAAACCGATTTCAATTAAGTTTGGTTTGGAGATACATAGATTAAACCATAAAAAAGGTTATTAGGTAAAAAACACTGTCACGGCTAAGTCGCTACACCAATTTTGATCAAATTTGGTATGGGGATAAACTGATTCTTGAGAAAAAAAGTTGTTTTTAGTGAAGCGGTGTCACGCCTCTTACAGAAAAAAACGTTTTCACTGCTTAAAAGAAAAGTTTCATATTCTGTAACGAAAAATATTTGATTACGTTTACTGCTGTTTCATATTTTCTTTCTTAAAATTTATTTCACTAATTTAATTCGGCATTGATTAATATTAAGGGTATTCCTCTAAACGCGAAAACTCGAAAGCTTTCGAGATTGCTTTCGGGTACACCCCTATCGATTAATAATGAAAAAGAATGTGGTTCAATTGACTTCCTCTGCCAGCTCGGCAGGCTGTCAATATTTTATCAAAGTTTTAAATAACTTTTTCGCATACAACAATGATTTCTGGATATGCAGTACGGAAAGGGCCACTGGCATTGATTGATTTCGCAAAAAAAAAATTAATCAGCTTATGATAAGTGTTAAGTCATGCAAAAGCTGATTATATTTAGATACGTATTGTTTTTGACAAATTGATTTATTCCAAAATTGATTCCAAAAGTAAATTCGCAACGATGTGCTATGATAAATGTATCTACGAGTGTTTGTACAATGTGTGAAGACATTTTACTTGTAGTTAAGTGAGTCGTTCTTTTGTTTTGTAGTTTTTAAAAGATTCTATTGAAATATGGAATACATATAACATTGACCAGTAAAAATGTCTTCTTTAGCAAGGCCAAAAACTTATTTCCATGCTCATTAGAAAATTAGAATAAGCCCGGGTCTGAAAAGTTAGAGGGAATCTTAAAAATGATTCCTGCATCATTTTATTTTCGATCGGAGAGAAATCCATGGAGAGGTGGTATTGGTTCTCCTGAAGGTAATTAAAAAAACAAGTTTTTTACTTGTAACTTTTTTTCTTCATAAGATGCATGCCGAAATTTGATAAGAAAATGAAGATTTTGTTTTCACAAATATTTTGACTATAAAAAAGTATTTATTGTTTTACTTAATTGCAGTCCCCAAAAATCGAAATTTTTGGGACTTTTACATATAACATTAATATACAAGTTGCTTTTTCTGATTGGATTTACATAACTTTAGACTTATTGGAAAGGTATTCAGCTCTTCTTTTTTGAGCTCTAGATTATAATGCGTTGGATAATCACGCATCTAGCTTTCCTTATTAAGTCTATTAATTTCAAGTCCCCTGCTTCCAGTCGGATATTCACCTTTAAGGCTTCTTCGTATAGATCAGTGATTTTAAGAAAAAAATGCTAAGAATTCCGAGACGATCAACCAAGCGATCTTGTGTGTCAATAAAAATCGGACGGGAATCGCCTACTTCACTGTCTCGTGCTGTTTGTACGCTTTTGTCGTTTTGCTGTAACCACATGTCCTCTAAACCCAATTTGTCATTGCGCGGCAGCAAGAAGTCCAGGATTGCCAAGTTGAAAAGAAGCAATTCCCGGTCTTCTCAAAATAAAATAAATTTTTTTCTGAAATTAAATATTTTTGAAAAAAAAAATGGTTTGACCTTTTTTTGGTCAGCAATATTAAAAAATTATTTATAAAATGTTGCGAAGTTTTGGTGCGGGAAAAACTTGACTTTTTTTTCTCGTTCAAAATATTTAGATACATGTGACAAAAATCCTCCGATTGCCGGCGATTGCAGAAATTTTCAATTTCTTTAGAAATTGCAATGAGTACGGGTACTAAACGTCTTACCAATGATAAGAAAATGCAGTATACTTTCCTCAGAAGCGAAAAGGGCGTATCTCAAAAAAGTTCATATTCGTGATTTTTATGGCATCGGATAGCGTAAGCCTAAGAGAATTTTCTCTTAGATAAACAAAACAACAATTATCTCGAAACGTATTTTTTGAGATACGGGAGATTTTTTATATGTTTGAACTAAAATACCGGCATTTAAAGTAGTTCATTAGACGCGTAATTTCTAACCCATCCGAAGCCATAAGAATCACGAATATACATTTTTTTGAGATACGCCCTTTTCGTTTCTGAGGGCAGTATAGCCCCCTATAAAAGTATACAAAGTGTGCTGTGCAATCAGAGTAATGTAAGATTACTCTGACCCAACGGGTGGACTATATCCTAGATAGAAAATTTATTTTATTGATAATTTAAGGCTTTGGAGAACCAAAATAACAAAATAATATTTTTTTTTAAAAAGTGGCACTCATAACGTTTTGCTCGTTATTCATTGAAATTACCTTGAAAACCACTTATTTGATTTGATCGGTCATTGGCTAGCTTGGCTACAGTAAGTTGATTTAAATAAAAGCAACATTAAGTAGTTAATAATAAGAAATAATAAATATAACATATTTTTGCGTAAATCAATGAGATATTTACGTAAAATATATCTGAAAATCTCTTTAGGTTTTCAAAAAGATTTTCTCTATGAATTCAAGAAGATTTATCCATAAAAAAATCTTACTATTTTGATAGTTTTAATTGTTTGACTATACTGCAGGTTATTTTACGCAAGGTCAAATTTTTTCACATAATGTTAGGGTAATGACCAATATCAAAATATGAATTTACTAGACCAAAGGTTTGTGGCATGATTTAAGTAGACGTGACGCAATTTCATTTTTTTTTATTAAAATTTAAATTTTAATTCAAAATCACATCGGTCTCATGGTACCGTTGGCGGCGCACCAACTTTCATGCCCACTTCTGCCGGCAATGCCTAGAACTAACTGTAGATATATCAAAAAATTTATTCTTTGCATTTTTTTTGCTTCTGACGATAATCTCATTTATTTTTTTTTTTTAAATATCTAATATACAAAAACAGTAAACATCATAAGTCTTCAGTTAGCCAAGTAAAACAGGTTGAAATTATGTACGTTGTGTGAGTATTAATAATAGTTTGTTCAGTTTCAGTTATTTCACTATAATTTAAAAGTATTGCGAGTTTCTGCAAAATTCATCTTTGGGCTGTGCCACAGTGGCAGTGGTTCTTATTACTATGTTCAAAATTGTATCTAGTACTTAAGGATCGATAAATGATATCATAATATAACGGGTGCCATTCGTAACGGTAAGGCCTTCATGGAAATGCGTTAAACGTCCAGGATGCATTAACATCCAGCCCTTTTTAGTAGATGTAACAGAGCAGTTATAGCGTATAAAACGACAACCACCGCCTTCGTAATCGACATTAACACTATTTAATGCAATGTTAATGGTATATGTGGAAGAATCATGATGAGGCCGCAATGATGGCTGCTCATCTGGACGATAGCGTACAACGAAGTTCATTAAGGAGCGAGGTGGCTATACATATAAAAAAAAACAAAATTGTTTAAGTGCTTATAAAAAAAATGTAGCCACTCACATTATGATAATAGCCCGTGAAGATTTTTTCTTGCAGCGGTCGTACGAACAATTGTAAAAAGTGGAGCCACACTGGCTCGAGACCAATCTGCTTCATATGTATGTCACGTGTGGGTACGGCTTCATAGCCTCCCTCCAAGCGCGCATCCTGTAAAAATAAATTGTGATTAGTAAACCAATTTTTGCGTTAATGTTATGCATTCAAATTACTTTGTTGCTACCATCTGACCACTTTCCAAAGTTTTCGGTTATCGCCACTAAATCATCGCAAAATGCATCCGTTCCAATGTGAAGCCAGTAAACATCCGTGCAAGGTTCTGTTATATTTGCATTATCTTCCAGCTGTTTGGCATAGTCTGAATGTATATACTTCTGAGTCCAGTCAATTTGATTGCTAAAAAGTGTATAGAAATCAGGACGTGCCACGGTTGCATCAAATCCGTCAGAGTTCACTAAGTGGCCATACAAGTGTCTGTTTACAATAATCATAAAAACACCCTAATAAAAGTTAAATAAATTAACCATGAATTAGTAATGGGGAAGAGAAATACTAAAACGCATAAATTTACCGCATTTCGTAGTGATTCACACATCGCCATGTCGGGGTCCATATATTCGTGATCATAGTTGATGTGCTTGAAGGCAGTGTTTTTGATCAAATAAACGCTAGACACATAGGGGACGTTCCACATGCCACTAAGAAAATAGATTAAACATAATGGATTAAATAGTTTCAAAATTTGACAACAACAACAACAATATGAGCGTAAATTAGGTGAATTAAGTAGTTCTCATATTAAACATTACATAAAATTACCAAAATTAAGATTTTTTCAACCCTAATTAAGTTATATGTTAGTAAGTTGATTTGAACTACATTATCAGTATTTATCGATATGTCACAATTTTTGTATATTTTTCTTAAACTTAAAATTGTAGCAGCTACTCCTGCTGTCCGACCTTTCCAATATGGGTTTTCCTATCAAAGTTATCGCATATTAAATTAAGGATGTTTTCATTTTTTAAAAATATTTATATGCCGCCTTTTATGTATAAAAAAAATTAAAGCGCTTTGCTAAGTAAGACATTAAATCAAATATAACCAGAAAACTTTTGGTGATACAAGGAAGTACTGACCAAAAAGTAAGTAACCTCAGACAAGCTGGAGTGACTTCTCCCATTAAAGTTCAAAAAAAATTTACACGTGTGACCTGGCTAAATGCAGTCTATGTCTATGGCAAAATTGTATTTAAAAACATTTTCAGTGTTAATCTATTGGGAAAATCACTTACTACGAGTATACAGGACTTGAATTATTTTTGAAAAAAAAATTCCCGCACTAAACTAAGTTCTTCCAAATTTAATTTAATTCGATCCCTACGATTTGAAAAGTCTAGGCGATATCAGCCAACAATTTTCAGGGTTAAAAAACAGTATAAAAAAACTTTCAAATTTCACCTAAAAAATAAATTTGATTTGAAAAATATTGTTGAAGGAAAATCTATTGTTTTTCTTAGGAAAAATTTCGCAAAATTTGAAAAAATGAGGATTGGGAGATCAAATCAAAACAGTTCCCATTTTTATTTTTTACAGGGGACTATTGTTAAAACTAAATAAGTTTTTAAATAGATTAGAATATATTAGATGATAAGATTATTATTATAAGATATTATCTGACTTTTTTGAAATTTAATTTTTTTTATAAGTTACTAAAATTCAAGAAAAAACAAGTGTTTTGTTTCGATAGAACTTGGTTTGATATGTGCCTTTTTAGGCAGTTCAATAAGTCAGTGAACGAAATAAATTCGTCATAGCTGTTATTTTGACACAGACTCAGTTAATTTTGTAAATTTGGAAGCAATCCAAATTGAGCGTTTGGGACGGTTGAAAGAGACAACTACATCAGAAATGTTTGAAAAATCCACAAAATAGTAAGGAATGTTCAGAAACTAAAATAGTATCCGATCGCTTCGTCTGTGGATATCTCAATTAGGCAAGTGAATAACATTTTTAAATATCTCTTAGATATGAGAAAGCTTTCCGCAGTATTGGCGCGCGTTTGCTCACAATTGACGATATTTCGTTCTAGAAAGGCTATTTGAAACTATCCTCGTAAGATCCAAGAAGAATGTTTTAAGCCACAAAATAAATAATCAATTAAATTACGAACTGTGAAGACAAAACGCTTGGTATTGATGAATTCATAAAAAAATAACAATAAGCGCCTAAATAATGCGACATTTTTTTGAACAAAAATTTTTGACTATGCGATAATAAATTCAAAAATTGTTTACGGATATGGCACATTAATAAATTCCCATTTTCTTATTCGATAAAAAATAATTTCAGATTTTCAAAAAATTAAACAATTAAAAATATCAATATGAAAATGTTACGTTTTGGAGGAAAAACTTCATTTTGCTAACAATCTCAGTCGTTAATCCTAAAATAAATGACGGACTTACAACCAGAGGGGTACAAGTGCAGAATTATAATTCTTACTAAATGGTCAAATTGTAAATTGAAAATGCCACCAACAAGTTATCAATGACAATTGACCAATTGAATGTACTATTGCTGCTATATCTGTAGAAAAAACTATATTCTTATGTTACTCAGAAGTGCTTTGGATCCACTTGTACCTCACTGGTCTACAGTTTGTCAACATATTCCACAAAAATCGAAAAATCATCAACTTAACGACCCATCACGATGGTGTTCCCCTTAAAAACTTTAGGCATTTTTCCCTAACATAACATATAAACGCTTTTTACGTCGGTCAGTGTAGTTGGATTTTATTGCAGAATAAAAATCAAAGTCATAACAAACTCAAAACGATGGCGAATAACTATGAAGGGTACAAAATAAAATTAGTTATTCACTTCCAGCAGCAGTGAGCTGACCACATTTAGTGGAATTAAAAGCGTGCACAGAAAAGCACAGCAGAAGCTGTATGCACACCAATTTAGGTGCGTAAAGTTTATTTTGAAATTAACAATAGAATGCAACAGTATAAACTAAAGATAGTCCTATGTTGCATGCTGCTTATTGTCATCAGCAGCACATCAGAGGCACAGCGTAAGTTTCACATAAAAATAATTTTTAAATCGTTAGTTTTTAAAAGGCTAAATTATGTGTTTTGAGTTCAGGAAGCACTGGTGGACGCGGAATATTGCGACGTAACTATACAGGCAAAAAACCTGTAGTCATTCAACATCGTTCCCAAGATGCCGTCAGCTATTATGATCACGAGAACGTAAATAAAAACGAATACATTTGAAAATATCAAATGGGTTGGTTACAATTACACATATTTCTAGGGTGCTAAAATTATAAAGTCATCACATTTCGAGTTGGATTATACGCTGGGACGTAAAATTACTTTCTTTTGTATGGCTCAAGGTAAAATAGGAAATGTAAATGTGAAAAAAAAATATAAATGTTTAACAAAATTTTCGCAGGAAATCCGCGTCCAACCTTAACATGGTTTAAGGACGGAGCAGAGCTTTATCAACACCGTTTCTTTCAGGTAAGTGATGTACTAAATTTCGGCACTACATATTAAGAATATATGGAATTTAAAATAAATAGAGCAGTTCTTTTTATAAGATAAATATTTATCATGTATGTATGTATTGACATCAAATGTAGGTACACGAGTCGCACATTGATGCTGATATCATAAAATCTAAAATGGAAATAGATCCAACAACTCAAATGGACGCTGGTAAGTATTAATTATACATAAAAATACTCTTTTAAAATACAATATCAATACTTATTGCAGGTTATTATGAGTGTCAAGCGGATAATATTTACGCTATTGATCGTCGCGGTTTTCGTACGGATTATGTTATGATTAATTTTTAATCTGTATGAATTTTCCGGCAGTTTAACTTTATTCTTATATTGTATTTTTATATTGAACTTGTAAAGTAGTAAGTATAGATTTTTATATTTACGTAAATAAAATGATAACAAAAAATACGAATGGTCTATAACGTTGACTGTAACACTGAAAGTCGACAAATTGGTTCAATTATTTAATTTACCGAATTCATTGGTGTACATCAAGAATGTGTGCACATACATATAACATATATTATTCGGCGCAAAAGCACTCAGATTTTTTATCTTTTAAATTTCGTTGGCGGCAAAACGGTGTCATCGTATTAGAAATTATAAAACTTAAAATATTTTTCTCTGCTGCAAATATTTTATTAAATCAGCATGCTGATCCGGAAGGGGTAAATAGCCTCAAGTTAAAGGTAGAGGGTGTCATTGTTGTCGTTGTGACATTTTTGTATTGGTGCCAGTATTAATAAAATCAGACTCATGGGTAACAGCTCTTGGATCAAATTTTTGCAAGTAACTTTTCATATTAGATTTTGCGCAATCACAGTTGTAGCGCATTTAATCAATTGTGTTAATTTGGTCTCACTGGATGCGAGACCTATAGCATTATTTTCACTTTAAACCGCTCCAGCTGCTAAAAAATTTTAGTTGAAAAACATAGACCAGCGCGAGCACAATATTTGTGGTTACTGCAATTCAGTAACTTAACATAAAAAATTGATATTTTATTATTCATATGATAGAGCAACAAAATGAAATTAAGAGTCCTAACGGTTTTAATTGGAATTTTACTTATGAGCTGTGAGATTTGTGAATCACGACGTGGTCGTGGAAGAGGTCGCACAAAATCCAGGGTAAATATTTGCTCAACTTACAAGTTATCAACGATATCTTATAAATGAAAGTGTGAACAAAATTAATTTAGGTTCAAATTGGTCTACCGATCACTGGAAAATATCGTGATCCAGAATCTGATCAATACTACAATAACAATAATGTAAGTAATGCTTGTGTTAATTTAATGAAAATTTTATATAAAAATGTTTTGTGTTTTTTAACTACCATTAAGGGTGCGAAAATTTTACAAGCTTCACACTTTGACTATGAATATGTTTTGGGCCACAAAATTGCGTTTTTATGTGTTGCGAAGGGCAACCCAAGACCGCACATTACTTGGTACAAGGATGGAACAGAAATCTTTCAACATCTATACATGCATGTAAGTAACAAAGTGAATTTTAACTTAGGTCAATAGTACTAGAGACAACTACATTTTAGAGACTTCCAAAATTCCGCTCATAGATTCTTGCGTTAAAAAATTAAGTTTGCACTCAAGCTTTAACTCAAAATGTGCGTACCTTGACGGAGGAAGACAGGGAAAATGACTTTGAGATTGACGAATCTCTAATATACATATATGTAGTTATTATGATAGTACTACCTGAGACAATGTATGTTAGACTTTGCATACTCAGCAAAACAAAAAAAAATCATTACGGGGAAACATCAGACCCCCCACTCCAAATTTCCATTTAAAATGTGTATGTGATTTGAAGGAGCGAAAAGTGGTTGGTTGATTTGACGGAAGGAAAAAGCTCTGACCTTTTTACCGAATAAATTTAGGAGACAGCATTGGAATTCAGTTCATGGAAAGATCAGAGCCAATGCCTTTCGTTCAATCTTATACATTTTTTTAGTGCAGTCTTAAGTAAGGTCTAATTTTTCCGCCGAATAAACATTTTGATACATGTAGGTAGCAAGATCTTATTTCCAATTGAAAGCCTTTGACTTTGCAATCTCAAAAATTCATTTGCCAAAAAGATCAAACCCCATTATTTTTAGTCAAGATTTAATAAAAATAATGCCTCACAAGCGCAATCAGGTATGGACGGTTTTCGCCTCCTTCAAAATCAAATGCATTTTTTGGGCGAAGTTTTGAGTCAGAGACGGGATTGACTTTGCAATCTTAAAAATTTATTCTGCAGAAACATCATTTCTCTAAATCACATTTTTTTTAATGGGAGGAAATTGGGAAGTCTCGAAAATGAAGTTGTCTCTAGTAAATTAAATCCAGACTAAGCTACATTTAAGAATTTTTTCAATCTCAAAAAGAGAATGAATTTTTGAGATTGCAGTCTCGTAAATTTATTATTTCTCTTTTTGTAATTTTAGGTGCACGAATGGCGTATAGGAGACGAAAAAGTAAAATCAAAGATCGAAATTGATCCAGCAACTCAAATGGATGCCGGTCTCTATGAATGTACAGCAGACAACATGTATTCAATTGATAGACGAAGTTTTAAGACAGATTTCTCAATTGCTTTTGACTAGTTGCAAGCTGATTTGCTTTTTTATTCAATCTAATTTACTTTGATACCAATAAATTTGGAATACTTACAAAATGTCACTTTTAACAATGTCCACATAATCATGTGATCGTGCATAATATCCACCCTCGGAAAGTGCACCCCAGAAGTTACTCCATAACTCATTATATTTCGAAACAACTGGAGCGATAAATTGTCTAAAAATAAATAAAAATATATAGTTTCAGTCAAAATCATCAAAAGTGCAATATTATTTTACTTGTTGTATATTATAAGTTCCCTTAAGAGTTCTGGATCATCAATGTGTGTGTCAGCATCAACAAAAAATATGTAATCACTTTGTTTCTGCTTAGCTTGTTGTCTAAAAAGTTAACATATTAATAATAACATAAACTCACATTATCGTGAAATGCGTATTAACTTACAAAGCCAATTGACGTCCACGACGTTCATCAAGTAGGTCAGAGGAAAGTACAATTTTCGCTGTTTTGTAGATTTTTTCAACGCTCTGCAGGAAAGACTTTGTTGCATTATCGTGGAAGTTAGCCTAAAATTTAAGCAACGATTATTTTCTTTGTATTCATTAAACTCAAAATTATTAATTCATACACCGCTGAAGATAAACAAATGAATCCGTTCTTTCGGATAATCCAATTTAGAAATTTTTTCCAAAAACATATCAAAGAAAGGCACAGGTTGAGTTACTATTATTGCCAAGGTTACCAGAGGTAAATTATTTTCCTGCAATTAAAAAATGAGCAAAATTATAATTATTTAATTAATTTTCATGAAACACTATAACTTACATATAACTCGATGCGATCTTCTTCGCAAATCAAGCACTTATTATGAAAACTTTTTGCCAAGTAGTTCGCATAAGCATTCAGTTCAAATTTGCTAGGTCCATTCCCATGTATTACATTGGGATTCGTCAGAAAATGTATGTTTTGGAGAACACCTTCGTTAGTTTCTAAGTCGACATTAAGCTTAACATCATCTTTGGCGCCATTTAGATTTTGGAAAATTTTTGAATGTGTATCTAACTGCATGCCTAACTTTTCACGCTGCGTTTCGTTAAGGAAGGCTTGTGTATAATAAAGCTGGTCGTCGTCAGCATCTTTTATGGGTTTTTCTAGTAAAGCATAAATTTGTGGCGCATAACCCATAAAAGCACCAGAATTTAAATATTGTGATGCTTTTGGTGCGACACTTGGATAAGCCTTAGCTAAAGTCAAATCGGGCCAGCAAAATTTCTCTGCAGAAAAAAGAACTTTTGCACCAGTTTCTTTGAATTTTTGCACAATATCATCTAGACGCGTGGTAAAAACAACATCGTAACTGTAAAAGCAAAAAAATTGTAATAAACTACAAAAATCAATCGTCCGTCTTTTCAAACCTGTCCGTAAAGAGCACAATAGTATCCTTTTTTGTCTTCAATGGCTCAAGAGCTTTACGCAATAGGTTTATTTTAAAACCTCCACCAATACTTTTCATATTTCCACCTTTCCATTCTTGAAACAAGCCAAGTGGAATGACCTGTAAATATAAAATAATTTTACTATAATAAAACTGTGATACAGAAAAATGTGGTTCAAATTTGTAATTTTATTAATAACACGGCTAGCGATAATGGTATCTACCACTAAAAAATACTAAAAAATATGTGAACTAGAACCTCACTCATTATTGATTTAGGTTTATTACTTAGGAAGTTATAAGATAATCTTTGTTTGTAAGTACTACTCTGAAAGAACTTTTTTAAACATTCCATTCAATTTTTACTCACAATAAACCAAAGAATCGACTTCTGGAGTATGTGTGTGCAGAATTGGTATTTAATCAGGTGGTCTAGCATTGAAATTATGAAAGGCGACAATTTTTCTACTTCCCTAAAACAACGGAAATCATTGAAAAAATAATAAACAAATTAATCCTTAGTGTTGACGGAAATTAAAGTGTTATTTATACCGCTCGCTAAAACCATTGCCTCCGACGCAGGCTGGACGAGTTCAAATATGCATGAGACACGTATTTTTTTAATTTAAATTTATTTGTAACAATTAACAATATACAGTAGTTTGAAATTATTACTGCCTAGAACTATTAGAGGACGAATCGGTTCATATTTTAGCTCGGCAACAGTTAGTCGATTCGAATCAAAGCAAAATTGAGTATTTAAAGCAGGGGTGCACACAATGTTTTTGCGGAGAGTCAAATTATCAATAAACAATTCTACTGCGGGCCAAAACCAAAACAAAATCGATCGATTTTTGTAAACATTAAATTTTGTTTTGTTTTATAGTTTTAGAAATGTTTGGAGTCAATTAAGTTGTAGATAACCCTTCAAGGTTTACGCCCGTAATACGAAATCGTAGCTTGCTTTTATTCAGATTGATTATACCGGAGTTGTGCTCACAATTACAGGTCGAACCAAACAAAAATTCGCAATGCGCCGTCCTATCATATAACTCTGGGTATTGCTCCTTATTCAAGCATTCAAAAAATTTATCCCTCCCATCAACATTGTATTTTTGTCTAAATATTTCACAGGAGTGCAGATCTATTGATTTCAATTGTAGATGTGTGTAAAAATGGTAATTGGTGAGTTTAGAGCCGTAAGATACATCTCTGATGGCCGCATGCGACCCCTGATTTAAAGAAACACACTCAGAAAAAATTCTGAAAGGCATCAACCACAAATTTTGTTACCGAAATTTTTTCGAGCTGAGGAATATTTCATAGCGTTTCATTTATGGAATTTTTAATAGTTGTTCTATATATTTGTTGTCAACGGGATCAAATTACGTTATCGTCACAGTTGCAAAATTCAAGCTCCCTACTTAGATTGTGTCTTAAGAAAGCGAATAATCTACAAAGTTAGGCAAATATTAATTTCATTATCCCGCTTGCTTTTAATTTTAAGCTTAATTCATGTTATACTCTTATATAAATAGTGTATGGCCGAACGACAAGAGATAAGCTTGCTATTAAAGCTAACTCTTTGGAAGATAGGGTCAACCAATCACAAATTGAAAGCATATCTACAAATGAAAAGAAGTCCAAATTTTCAAGATTTTACATTTTTCATTGAAACAAATAATTTAGGCTGTGACACCAATATACTGAAAATGTACAAAGAATGAAAACATCAAGATGATATCTGAGAAATCGCGTCACAATGCTATTAAAGAAAGGCAGATTTACAAACACATGTTGTAAAATAATAAACCAACCGTCCGATTGTCCGGATGCACAGAAACATATCGCACAGTAGAACAGAATATAATGGTTTCGAACAAATAATACACTTTTTATTTAAATAAAAAGAGTTACATGTTAAAATACAAAATTTCTTTTATAGTTTATAATCAAATAATTTATTCACGCTGTAGTTTTGAATTTTTAAATTGATTTTTTTAACTAAAGCATCTTTTATCTAAAATACTAAATACTGCTCCACTGTACATCGCACCGCAAACGATATGCAAGTTGAATAAAAATCACACGAAAAAAAAAAATTATTATAAACAGGGAATTTAACATAAAGAACTATTGTATGCTTTTCAGATGTTCAGACGAATTGACGGTTTGAATAATAAAAAATCTATTTATGATCGATAACAAGACCAAAACAAGTTTGCCAAGATTTAGAACAACTTTTGTTTAGTTCATTTTTGAATTTTATTAGATTTTTTCCTGAGCAATAAACATCAATTAGAGCTGATTCCAAACAACTTGTAGTGAAAATTTGTTTTTATTAAAAATTAAATTTTTAAAATAAATAGCAAAACTTACCTCGATGTCATAGACACGTGCTGACCGCATATAACGTTGGAAGCCATCGGTACGCTCAGTAGCTACAGTAAAAACTTTAACTGAATCTGTAAAATTATAGAAACAAATATTTATATTAACCTAATTTGAGAATAAAAGTCTAAAAAATGTGGTATACAAAAGAAGGCATTCTAAAGAACAAATTCTTAAGTCTGCGATATTTTAGCAGTAGAAATGGAAATTTTTTTTTTTAATCAGTAGCAAATAGCATATTGGTTCAATAGCCTATAATAGGTCCTCCGAATATGTTTTTTTTTCATTGCAAACCCTGTTGTTTTCATATTTAATTTTATATAGCGGGAACGTACAGTTTAAAGTTAAAATTCCGAATATTTTTTTTTTAATTAACTCATAATAATACATAGGTCACTTGACTAAAACAATTCAGCGCATTAACTGATATGTATATACATACATACTTATATACGATGTTCTACGCAGCTGAATGATTGCATATAATGAATTTCAATTTATTTAAGGAGGGTTAGAGTTTCTCAACAAAATTTTGAATTCTGATGCAATCGACAAACGACTTTGATGCTGTGCTATATGTGACAATTTTCAGGGAAGAGCTCTAAAATAGACTAAAATTTTTAATACAAATCTCTCTTTCTTGTTCTGGGCTCTATAACCACATGAATTTTTTGAAATTTTAAATTTCAAAATATGCGAATGACTTAAGACATTTTCTATTAAAATGAGCGATGGAGCTGAGGGAAATTATGTTCTTTTTAATTTTACTTTGAGTGAATCTAAATTTAAAAAACAATATTTTTGTTATATCAATTTCATATTTTTTTAAAGAAGGCCACCATAACATGTAAAATATAAATTTGAAAATATGATCCAAATTGTATCAAACAAAATGAGCTAAAGTTAAATGGCTGGTAACTAGTAGTATTATGTACTATTAAGACGGAGCATTTTAATTGAAACACTTTTTTTCCTCACATAAATCATCAAATCAAATCTGTGAAAGTCTTAAATTTTACATTGACACAGTATTGTGTGAAATTTCATCATGAATAGACTTACGCCAGAACAGCGCATATAAATTGTGGATATTTCCTAAGTTCATTAAAGTTTCAACTTTTATATTCAATTACGAAATCGATTGGTCGCATATATCATGTGATATCACTACTCTGAACTTTTCCCTCTGAAGCTGTGAAAAGTCCAAAGTCTACATCCCCGGTACAATAGAAGAATTGGAAGCCAACTCTTCCAATTACCAGCCAATTACTCGAGTGATGTGTCAAATACCACTCGATATGTTCGAATGCGCCATTGAAATTTCAGGATGGACCATGTTATCCGCAGTTACGGCAAACACTTGAGAAAAATTATCTTTAAATGAAATATTAAAGATTGGTTCTTTTATATGATAATAAAGATTACCGCATCAAGTCAAATTTGTTTTTAAAAAAAATACCATTTGCTACTTAAAAAGTAATCAGTAGAAAATCATTTATTTTCTCTAAATGTATACTTCTTTGTGCTCCAAATTATATCGGAAATAATTAAATGCTAGAACGAAAGGTTGAACATTTTACAAAAATACTTTTAATTTAAAAAAAAAAGTACCGAAAGTAACAAAGACTCGTCAATGAATAACTATTATTCTGAATATATTTAGGTGAATTGTGTTATGGAATATACAGCACATAGCACATATAATTTAGACAAGTGTTGACGTTAAATGATGGGTTGACAAATCGGTTCTTCTTACAGAAATGGTTATTGACGTTTTTCAATATTGGAACACTACACTATTCCTTAAAAAATGTCTGCCCCTAGCTCTTTAACTTGGGCAGTTTAATCGTGTCCGCCACTAACGCTGTTATCACACGGTTTAAACTAACCACTTTCTAAGCGAATATTATATCCTTTGCAGGTTATCTTTCAGCTAATCTTTGTCAATGCTTTCAAGCGGCATTAGAGTGTAGGTCCCTGCCATTAGGATACAATAGAACAGATGAAACTAGGATAATGATGAGCTGACATATTTTCCGAAAGATTGATTGACGTGTACCTACTGCCATATTTCTATCACGTCACATGTTTTTTAAGAACATCTAAAGTTCCGGATTATTCTATGAAAATTAGCAAGCGTAAATTTTATTGTTTCTGAAACGTTTTGATGAGTTAAATTCAATTCTGGAACCACTCTGGATGCAATTAAAAACTGTACGTGATATGAACATGAATGCTTTGTTTGAGAAACTTGATCTACATAAAATTACATTTCCCAAAATTGTTCTACGGTGCTACTTATCTAACGAACTGAGGATTCATATTTAAGCAATTAAATGCTGACATTGCAAAAAAGGCACCGCCGCGCACTAAAGTGCACTTTTGGCAGTCTATAAAATACAACTCAAACGTTTGCTTTGGGATAGATATTTTTGTATTGTTTATACTTTACAGTTGAAAAACAAACCAAAAACTGCATTGTAAATGCATACACAAATTAATAAGAACAGATGCAAACAATATATATTCCTTAAATAAAATAATGATCTCATTGCTAGTCCACACTTACCATCAAGTTCTTTATCGGTACATTGGACACCGCTCCAAAGCAGCAGCAAAATCAGGCAGCTACCAAGTGAGAAACAACGAAAGGAATTCATCTTTTTCTTTCGTTTGGAAAAACAAAATGCTATTGATTTGGCTTTTTTCACTCACTAAATAATTCAATTTTTATCAATTAAATATTTATGTAGATCACACAAACTGCTGCTTTCTTAATTGATATCAAATGTATAGCTCCAAGAACGTCAACATGGAGCAACAGCAGAAACACTTCTAATTTCCAGAATCACTGCGCTCTGTGTCTGTATATAAAAAACAAACAACAACAAAAACATGTGAGAGCGAACCAGCGAGCCGGAATTTGAGTACATATTCTTATGTTATGTGCACACAGGCCACACATACAGCAACAAATTAAACTCCACAACTGCAGCAGCGCGTTGTTCTAAGTTCTACTTCTGAAATCAATAAGCATTTGGCAACAATTCCATTGCTTGAAAGTCGAAAGACTAAAACAGCTGTTCCATGACATGCAAAATAGAAAATTTGAGATCCTCAAACGATTTACTTATATGTACCTATCTCTGAAATAAAGAATTTTCCTTGAGTTACTTGTCTGGCAAAAAATCACTTTAACTGTTACTGATGCTCATTTCTTTTTACAATGTTGACGTTGATAGCAGTTTAGGGAATTTCATCTGGGAACACTTTCTTTTCGCCTTGGGACAAATATACGATGATTGTCTTAAGTCGGCGTTTACACGAGGAAAGTCTGAGAGACAAATTCTTGTCCATTCTCTTTTGTGATTTTCGTTTCGCGTTTGCAACATATGACAAATTTTTTACCTCGTCCCTTTCGCTTTTCCCCTCTTGCCTACAAACAAGGAAACTTTGCGGCAAGACTTTCCTCGTGTAAACGTTGACTAAGCAGTAGAAACATTCCTAAATATACTTTTTCTTCTTTCGTCAAATCCGTTAGTGCTTCGGAAAGACGAAAGTGGACAAAATAAATAAGTTATACTACGCCTTTATTATCCCATATATTAAGAATTGGGCTTAAGTTTACTTTAGCTGACATTCTCCAAATCAATTTCTTTTTTTAGGGGTGATAGAAGGTAAAAAATAAAAAAATATAAAAATTTCAAAAAAAGTCGCTCGGATCTAGTATCGGAGATATAGACATCGGAAGTTGCGGATATAGCTTTTGGAAAAATGGTTATAAGTTGGGAACCCCTGAATGGATTTAAAAAAAATGGGTGTCATAAGATAGATAATTTAATGGCCTACAATAATGGTGCGTGAAGTTTTGAAATTTGACCCATATTTTTGGAGATATTACGATTTTTGTGAAATTTCGACCAATTTTTTTTGAAAAAAACATTTTTTTTTCCAAAAAATGTGTTAATGACCTGAAACTTTTTTAGCATTTTAAGAAAGCTTATTTTATTCCCTTTAAAATGGTATATAGCTTGTTTTAAATTTTTGCGTATTTACCCCCTTTTTTGCCGGAAAATAAAAAAAAATATGCAATAAATTCTTATGAAAAGTCTCTATTTATGGACAAAAACAATAAAAAACCAACAACAACAACAACAACAACAACAATTATTGTAAAACCATTTTCATTTTAAAACTTAAAAATTTTTCGCCTGCGGCGCTCTTTTCCTTCAACATAACCTCACATTTTAAAAAATTTTTAATTTATATGATAACCATATTATTTTATTATGAGAATCGTTTAAATAATAATAGTTGTAGGTGTACTAATCGTTGTTGTTGTTGTTTTCCACTGTTTTTGCCCACAAAAACCAAGTTTTCATAAGAATTCATTGAATATTTTTTTTTGATTTTCTTTAAAAAGGGGCTAAATTCACAAAAATTTACAAGAAACTATATACCATTTTAAAGGGAATAAAATAAGGTTTCTTAAAATGCTAAAAAAATTTTAGGTCATTAACACATTTTTTGAAAAAAAAAATGTTTTTTCAAAAAAAAATTGGTCGAAATTTCACAAAAATCGTAATATCTCCAAAAATATGGGTGAAATTTCAAAACTTTACTCACCATTATTGTAGACCATTAAATTATCTATCTTATGACACTCATTTTTTTGAAATCCATTCAGGGGTTCCCAACTTATAACCATTTTTATAAAAGATATATCCGGAACTTCCGATGTCTATATCTCCGATACTAGATCCGAGCGACTTTTTTTGATAATTTTATATTTTTTTGTTTTTAACCCCCTTTTAGGAAAAAAAAAATAAATAAAATTGGACAATGTCAGCTAAAGTAAACCTGTTCCAAGAATTGTTCTACTTTTTCGTTCGGTTTCTTGATGGAATTTCCTAATCTTTTTTTTTTTTTGCATCAGATGATGGATAAGAAAAAACAAACAAACCTTAGTTCCACGATCTAAGTCACATGTTAGCCACAGGTACATTAATAAATATTTAAAATTCCACTTTATCTCGCACGTCTTCTGTCTTTGGGTCTAAATATTCCGACAAACGTTTATGATCACACGTTTAGTTAAAAATTTTCAATAATTAAATTATAAACATCGGCGTTTCAAAACGGATATAAATTTTCGTCTACAATAAAAAAAAAACAACAACAGGAAATGTCGCCCTAAATGCATTTTCTAATACATATAAATTGTACTCAAAAATATGGCCCGCTGGAAAAAAAAAGTTCTGTATGGCAGTTCCGTTCCACATTCATTTATTTCCACAATCACTCTCTGTGTAGAAAAGAATAACAATAAAAACATGAGAGAGAGAACCAGTCAGCGAGAAAACAGTGATGCATTGCCATAAATCCGCAGTAGTGTTTTTGCTTTGACTAAGAAAAAAAAGGGAGTACTAATTGTATTTTTAGTTTTCCTATGGAGTAATTCATAAATCACGTGCCATTCTTCGGGGAAGAAGTGGCTTGTAAGAGACAACGTTGGGCTAAGTGGGGAAGGGAAGTTAGGCTAAAGCGCATGCAACTTTTTTTAACTGACATCCAAACTGACGAAAATGTATATAAATTTATGTATACATGATGTACGCCGGAAAGTATCCTACAGAGTTGCCAAGTGGCCAGGTTTGACCTGGCCAAGCCCGGAATGTCAAAAACGGGGGCCCGGTAGAAAGGAATTGAAAAATTTGTACAATAGCCGCGAATTAGATAATTTTTGTTACATGTACATATTTAAGTTTTTTTTAACGAGTAAAAAAACATCAAGTTTTTCTTACAAACAAAAATTCTACGTTTTTCAAACTCAAATTCTTTTATTTTGAGAAATCCGAAAGATGCTTCTATTCAACTCAGCAGCCATGATATCCAACCATCTGAATCACATGAAATTCGTCGTCTACAAGTTCGCTTCGATAATTCTGCCATAATGGGCTGGGCTTGATAAATTTTCTAAACATACTTATCATTTTTTGTATAATCTGAAGAGCACAAAACAGGAAAATAGCTTAATAGGCCTACACGAAAGCATGTCAGGATTGGATTTCTGATTTGCAAATTATTTAATTAAAAGCATATTTAGATGGATGAAATAAAAACTTTATATACAAGTTTTGCAAAATTAGTTTATCGAGAAATATACAAGTTAAAAAAATAAAATACATCAAATGTTAATAATTATTACGCTAATTCTAGACTAGTCAGCAATACAACACTTATTTAAGGTGTCATACAAACGCGTGGAGCCACAATTATAAACGATCTAATGTCACGGAGTAGTATTATAAGAATAAAATCAAAAATTTGCTCAACAAATTAAATAAGGCTGGAGACAGAATTTTAACAAAATTTTACAACATTCCAAAGCCCTTAGAATAATTTATTGCTTTCAGCAAGCGTTCTTCAAGTTTTTCTTTATTATTGTACTCTGGCAGCAGCAAAACGTTGAAACAGGTGTGTGATGTTGGTAAACGATCACTATCTGGTCCGTGGCGCGTTATAATCAACTTTAAACGACTGAGACCACCAACTGGAACTCTATCGGATCCTGTAGTAAATTCTAGTAATTTTCTCTTCGATTCTTCAGGCATTGAATGTACAACTTTCCAAAAATCTTTTATTAAGGGCGTATCCTTGGTGTAACCACCTTCATACTCTGTAGATTTCTCCAATTCAAGAAAGTCAAATTTCTATAGAAAAATAAATTCAAAAATATTTCATAAAAAATAGTTGAATAAAATTCAATTCAAATGATTAACTTACCCTGCTCCCACACACCAGAAGTTCAATTTCTTCAGGACGAAATAATAATTTTAACGGAGATTCATCTGTTACCATTTCAAAACCTTTCTTGAATGCTTTAAATTGTCTTTCAATACTTTTATTTAAAAGAAAATCGCTATACAAGTCCACAAATTCTTGCTTATTTTGTTGCCCCACAACAATATCGCTGCCACCTGGTATCAGCTCATGCTCAACCAATTCCCCAAAAACGTTATTATACCTTATTTTAAAAGTTTGCATGTAAACTTCTTCCATGTCATTTTCTTGATAGTCAAACATTGACTTAAGGCTGCGGTAGAGTGTAGGATTCCAATCAGCCAAGTCAAAGAATGAACCTTGTCGACCCATTAGTTTGCGGTAGACGACCATTGGAAAATGCACAGCCAAAATAATATTATTGTAAATGGCTAAACCTAAAATTATTCCTATTAATGTAAATTGTGCTTCATTTTCAAAGGGAGAGGAATTAAACCTGAAAAGATCATAGTACACAGTAAGAATTTATATAAAATTTACATAAGACAAATTTTTTAGTTACCACACTGTGTTGGTATCATCTTGATAGGTGAACATTCCAAAGTCTGGATTAAACAACTCTTCAATAATTAATTGAAAGAACTCTTTTGATACACCACCTTCATCAATGCCTTGCTCTCCAACAAATTCTACTACTAACTGTTTTTTAAGATCTTTTGGATTTCCCATGGCAACCATTTCCAACTGTTAAATAAAAAACTGTACAATAAAATGTTCTTATGTTCGTTTAATACTTGTACTTACTCCAATCAGTGCATCATCAATTATGTTATCACGCCTTACTTTTAATTTCAGATCTGGCCACGAACTGAGATCACCGCTATCACCAAAGTAGTTTAACAATGAATACAATGAAGAGTTTCTTTCACTGTACATACGAATACGACTGTCATAGTATAATGCAAGAATCTTTGATGCAGGTGTCAATATAAATGAATATAACATAAAAGAAAAATGCGCATCTGAAAAACAAATTTTAAAAATTATAGGAGAAAAAATTAATTTTATGATCATTTATACCCTCGCCGCTTGGATCTATTGAGAGATTTTTATATGACAAATAGTCTCGATCCATATGGATAGCATCGCTTAGGGCTTCATTATAAAATTCTTCAAACGGAGCAAGTGGCACCCTGCAGTCCATGCAAAATACACCAAGTTCAACTTCCAATTTATCTTCGGAAAACTTTGGATAGTGGGGCTTAGGTGTTTGAGTGTATAAAAATATATCGTCCTCATCAGCAGCAGGGTTAGCATCTGACTCTGCACTTTCGGTACTGGATACGACTTGCTTGGGATGCTCGCATTGACCAGCCAAAACATTTGCATAAAATGCTATCTAAAAATCAAATAAAATTTAGGTTAGAGATTTTATATGTTTAAGCATTTTAAAATACATATGAGGTGTGCAAAAAGTAATATCGAAGTGTTCAATAAGTTTTTTTCTCGAAAAGTAAAAAGCACTCGGGAATTCTACTACATGAAAAATATTCTTTAAGAAATGCGCTGGATTTTTTTAAAATCTCTTATAAAATTCAATCGGATATTCATGGAATCAGCCTTTATTAGTTTAAGCTAAGAACAAGCAAACAGTTTTTGAAAATTTACAAATTCCTCATTTTAAATTAATTATTTTTTATCTCAAAAAACCCGCGCTCGCCAAAAACTTTTCGAGATTGAAATATTTAAATAACACTTACCTTAAGAACTTTAGTCACTGCAATAACTTCCGAGTTCTCTTCAATATTTTCTTCTTCCATAATCACTTGCAACGTAATAAGCTGTTGGCAAGATCTAATTAAAGAAAGCAATTGGTCCTTACAGTGAGCTGCCCAAATACGTGCTAAACGAGCTTGCAGTGGGACAGTTAATATACGTGTAGCGTGACAAAGTTTTGGAAGTGAGCGCTCCAAATACTCTAGATCAACAAGGCTGTTCGAAGCTATTAAAAAAAAAAAAAGATTTAATGTAACAAGAATATTTCTATTAAAATACTACTTACTATTTGTAGCCATATCAAAACATATTACAAAGCAATGAATTATTTTGTCCGAGTCAGTTTCGAATTTGTATTTAATGCTATCAGCTAACCTTATCACAGCTCCAGTAATTGCTCCTCCAAGGGAAGAGTCATTGACCCGGAAAAGTTTCTTTGTCGCCCGTCTTAAGCTTTCCAAATCAACCAGGGTATCACTGTTCGTTAATTGTTCGTTTCTTGGCGCTTCGGCCATAGTTTCATCTAATTGTTCGTTGTCCTCAACTACAGTGCAGTCTTCATCCTTATCTGCTTCACCCTCAAGCGTTCTCAAATCTTCCTTTTTAAGTTGGTTGGGAGATTTTCCTAGTATCTCGTGCAACTTAGATGCCGCCATACCTGTACCGATAACAGTTACATCTTCTTGACATTGAAGAAAACTGCGACTTAATTTCTCTGTACTTGAAAAAACATCTTCAACTACATGAATGAGGCGATCGTAAGCGTTAATTTTCTTGCATTCCTCAATTAATTCTTCTAAAATTTGCTCGTCCAAATACTCAACCGGTGCTTTTGTTGGCTGTTGATTTGGCAATTGTGTGCTAAGCCCAGAAAAATCCATCGATGAAAGTAAAAATTGACCAGAAGATAAAGATTCCATTTCACGTTGATTAGATGAGGATGTTTCATCTATGGCACTAGATTTAGTTGAACCAGAAGCATCAGGAAAACTGGATATATTAGTATTTGTGCTACTGCTTGACGTTCTACTGCTGCTTGCTGATATTATTGTACTGTTTCCACTGCTGCTGCTACTACTACTGCTGTCGTTGGGTGAGAGAATATCAGACTCATGATTACTAGGTGTCGTTGCTGCACTATCCGAGCGAGAACTATAAATAAGAACAAATCGAATTTGTTTTATATTGGAAGTACAATAAACGCAGGTCACGCGGTGACAGGCGACATTTGAAAAATCTGCATATAGAGCAGATCTATGTTCTATTTAGTAGAAGTTACAAGGATCTGAAGAGGATGTAAACATGAAAAATTATCTTTGCTACTGGCTTTCACTAAGGAGGAGACGACACAACACACTTGGTTGATTCTTTGTTGGTGACCTGGGTGTACTTAGGCATTAACGAATTCAATATACTTATAATAACATAACTGAAGAAAAATATGTGTATGTATTTCGCTTGGTATCAGAAACTTTAAATTTTTTTGAAGAGACAAATTTAAAAATTTGTATGTAAACACAGCTATCATTAAACCATTTACTAATGTTTATTACGTAAACAAAGCCATTATTTTTATTTCTGTGCCAACAAAGAATAACAGCTTAAGTCGATTTGTGATAAAAGGGCAAACAATATAAATCACATGCTTACAAACGAAAGTTATGTTGCTTTGCCTTGTGATAAAAGAACGACTTTAGCTGTTATTCCGTTTAGCCACAGATTTCACCAATAACAAAAAAAAAAAAAATAATTATGCGGTCAAGTTTTTAGTTAGGCTTTTTTTGTTTTATTTTAAATGTACCTACAAAGATTCTTGAAGTACACAAAATATGTGATATTCTAATAGTAAAACATCCTCAAATTTGTTGGTAGGGCAAGTTTTCTAAGTACCCCATTTTAATCTGGCTTTCTTAAATACATCATAAAAGAATTTTAAACGACTTTTTTTTCTGGAAGAAATCTAGTTTCATATCAGCTTGCAGTACATGTATTCTTAATAGAACCTTTAAGAAATCAAAGAAATTAAAAAAAAAATAAGGGAAACTTTAAAATCTAAACAAAGCAAAATTTGTAATCATCTGGGAGACTGGGTACACGAGTTAAAATCTGGAAGAGACTTAATTTTTTACTAATTTATAATAATTTATTGAGAGTATTAATGGAAATGCATAGAGATTTAATTTTTTTTTTTAATTCGACAGTTTATTATACATTTATAAGGTTTCGATAAGATTTGTTAGAGTTTGCATGAATACCCTCAATGAACTTGAATATAAATCTGTGTATTTCCTAAAACTGTTTGAGTGCGACTCCGTTCCTTTTTGTAGAAGAGCTAGCAACGTCAAAATCTAGTCTGTTTTAATATAATTTAAAATTACATCTTGTTACACAACTATTCCTAGTCGTAAGCATTTACATATGACCTAGTTCTGAGTGCTTAAAAACATCATGGAATTCGCTACCAACCTCGTATTAAAAAATTAAAAGATAATTTTTTTGGAGTTTTAACTTATGAAAAATAAATAAATAAAAAATAGTTGTGTAGGAAGACGGCATTCGAAGTTTTTATTAAAAACTTTGTAGCTTTTGACGTTGCTTGTTGTAGTAGCTAGCTCGACTACAGTAAATTAAATCGAACCGAACCAAACGCGAGCAGTTTAAACAAAAGACGCTCTTTTAAACGTTTCTGTGAAGAATCATGCACAGAAATTCGTTGACGAAATTCTTTTCAGTTGGGAAAGCTAATATGCTTTTCTATATCACTGAAGTTTCGCCAAAGTATTAAACATACTATGCAAATAATTTCCCATCAAAATTGAGACTAAATATAAAATTTGTTTCTTACCTCGAAGGAGAATCATTCTTGGTGCGTGGAACTTTCGGTGGTTGGTTTTCAAAATCGCATAGCTGTGCATCTTGTGAAAAGAGTTGAATAGCACGTGCTGCAATTTCGTTGGGCGTCATGGGGGTTACTTTGCCACTTGAGGCACAATGAGTATTGGTGCATTCGGGGTTACCGCAACCACGTTGCAGCTGAAAAAAGTATCGTTCGATGAGTTTTTTTACCGCAGATCGCTTCATTTCGGGACTCGCTGAGTGAGCTGCTGTTGATTTTTCGCCCGGAACTAAAACTAAATTTTGTGTCTGCTGCAACTTGGAACTTTCGCTGTTTTGTTGCGTTGTCGTGTCGTTTTCTATAGACGACGACGATTCTTCATTAACTCTACGGCGAAATAAATGCGCGTATTAAATAAATTTAAGTTTCATTGTGATCGGACTTAATCAGATAGTGTTTACCTTGAAGGTTCGTCGCCTGTCTCCTTTGCCGCTGTGTTCATGAAAAAGCAGTAATTTCGTACTTTAACACAATTCTGCGTGCTTAAAGAACTAAACAGCTTTTGAAAATTGCAATTTCGCCCAGAGTGCCTTGCTCTTGTAAAAAATACTTCAGGAATAAAAAAAATAGAAAAATCGATGATCCGTTTTGCCTATTTATAGTGCAGTTTTTCAATCGCTCTTTTCGTTGGTCTCAACTGATATTAGTAGCACTTTTATGGATTATTTTTATCAATCGTTTTAACGAAATGTTTAATTTGATTAGAATTAATTATTATTTTTATATTTAAATAAATAAAAAAGACGATTTTTCTTCCCAGTTCGGTTGTCAACAAGAAATGTCAAACGATGACAAGCAAATGTCAAAATGTTCATGATATAATATTATCTCATGTTATAAACATAAAATATTAAGGACGATTTTCCCAACTGGAGTGAAATTTCAATTTTGACACCAAAAGCAGAAAACGGTAACAAAAAAGTAACGGCAGATTTTACTAATGCGTGCGATTCCGGGACTTACCCGGGATTTTTTGATTACAATTTTCATAAATTTTGAAATATAGAAAAAATCATGTTCCCTTTTGTCTATTTAGCTCTATCGATCTTTTCGTTGGTTTGAACTGTAGCACTTTTATGACAAAACTTGAAATAAAATACCAACAAAATCTTTGGCAGTTAACGTTGTGTCATCCATGTTGTACAGCATGGCTTGAAAACTTTTGTAAAAGATAAACGATCCTTCACTTGAATTATGTGAGATTAATTTTGTTTTGAGCTTATTATTATTATTTCCATATCTGTTAAACAACTTTACTTTACAAGTGTGCATGAGCGTATACAGAGCAGTGGTAGTTTGAAATCTGCAATTCATAGAAAGCACTGTTTGTTTGCTACGTCAGTGGCAATGACAGTTTGTAGATATTATTCTATTATTGAATCATGACCATATCGAACTGTAGTTGTCACCTCTCACACTTTTCTTATTTCTGCTGCGTTTTGGTGACGAAAAAGTAAATATTAATAATTTGCCGTGTGATGTAGGGTTTTCTCAAGTATTTTTTCAAAAATATATAAAATGAGTACCGAAAAAATAGCCGAAGATATTGGAAACTGTGTGCGGAACAACATCAGCTGGCAGAACCTGCCCGTGCACCTGAAGCAGGTACTACACAACAATCAGCGTGATTACGAAAAATATGTATTTAACTATAGCCTAAGGAACCAATTGCGCTATCGTGGGAACCTCGCCCACAAAGTTTTTCGCCACGAGCAACGCTACTATGAGCTTTTAGTGCAAAAAAGCATTAACTGTCTCTGCCTGTTTCCATATCACCTGGCGGATATCGTAACCAAAGGGCTACGAGTGACTCCATTCAATTATTATCTTGACGTAATAAGTAATCTGCTGCGTAGCGATAAAAGTTACGATACGTTGCCGAATTTTACTGCTGCCGATTGCCTGCGGGTTTTGGGTATTGGCCGGAACGAGTATCTATCCCTTATCAGCGATCTGAAAACTCATACTTCACGTTCGCTGCTGTTTAGTGCCAAGCCCAATCCTTTAAATTATCTTCCGCGCTTTCCTGTGCGTGTACATATCGAGCCCTGGTGGCGCGTAGAAGTGGGATATGTTCTGGAAAACGACATACGCTTTGTAACAGCGGAGGAACGTAGCTTAATCGACGACCTAATCGATTTTGGTTCACAGACAGCAGGAAAAAGCGATTTCAACATTGTGCACAATCTCTACCGCAAAGGTCTTATCTATTTGGATGTACCTATTTCAGGTGAAGACAAAATTTGTATACCACCACTACGAAATTTTGTGATGAATCGTGTCAGTGGTGACTATTTCGAGAACCTGCTGTATACAATTTTCGTAAGTGCGGACGAATACATGAGCATCTCAGAACTTGCTCATATGCTACAGGTAGAGTTGAATACAGTGAAACAGGCGGTGTCTCTTTTCTGTCGCTTAGGTTTTGCGCGTCGCAAGGAAATTCAAAGTGAAAGCCCAAGTACTGGCCAAAGTTATCACCACAGTTGGGTTCAATATAGTAGTGCTGATGCTGGCATAAAAACCTCGCCTCAAATTACACCATTAAATTACAACGCCCTTCTAAACACTGATCCCTTGGAAGCAGCAGTGCAACACAGTCCAAGAACGAATGCTACAGAGAAGGATAATTCTATTGGTTACATCTCTTCAGATGGGTACAGTGATTTTTCGTTTGCCAACCTACCACAACAATCGCCTGTGCAGGTCAACAGAAGTGGCAACGAAATGGTCAACTCCGACGAACAGGAGCTGAGTTCAGAGCAAGAGGACCTCAGTGAGACTACTACAAAATTAAATTTAATTGAGAAGACTGGCAAAAGAGTTGGATTTCTCTTCGACTCAACACTTACTGCTTTCCTTATGATGGGGAATCTCTCGCCGGGCTTAAAGAACCATGCAGTAACAATGTTTGAGGTCGGCAAGTTATGTGAAGAAAGCATGGACACATTCTTAACAGAATTGGAAAAAGTTTCGCTACTTGATGCGGAAGGTGAAGGCGACGTCAGTCGCTACTTTGCACATGCAGTCATTTTGCGCTCAACTATTTGCTCACTTCGAAACTTATTACCCGGTGGCTTAGACTTATTGCGTTTGGAATGCCTGGAGAGTCTAGATCACAAAACAAGGGATCGTGTGCTAGAAAAAAAATATAAATTTATTATATCAGCAACGCCTCTGACGGCCAATATGTCACAACACTTTAGCATTCCCTTTTTGGGTCAATTCTATAGGAGCTCTGAAAGTTCACACATGTGGACTAAGCTCTTTTACAATCATATCACTGGTTACGGTCCTCCCAGTGTATTCCTTTGCAAGGGCACCGTACTTAAGACATTACCACGTATTTTCCTTGGCTACGGCAAGCTGTTGGTAAATATTCTACATTCAGATTCGTACGTAATTAACTCTGAGAATTTTCGTAACTTAAATGATCAGTTGAAAAACGGCTGTGTGCTCATTCAAGGATATGGTATTCGCTCACCCGGTGAAACGCGTGTTGAAGCCTTTCCGTTTGATGACTCAGACAGTCGCCAGTCGAAGTGGATCACACACAAAGCAGTTCAAAAACTCAGAGAACACGTCAACCTTGAACAGACATGTGGCTTTATTACTTTTGTTAATACAGGTGTACCGGATATTGGCTCCGATATCTATGATATAAACGTACGACTGAAGCATCCAAGAAGTAAATTGAAAGCCGTTAATGATAAGCAAATAAGTACCATTGCAGTGCCAAAGCAATCAAATTCGTCTGAGAATGCAGTGCCAATAGATATACTGTCACCAACTGATAGTTCTGAGGTTACGAGCTTTGCACGTTTAGCTATAGCCGAATGCGAAGCCACAAGCGATGTCGCTCTGAAAAGTCCTGATGAGAACTATTTTGCAGTTAGTCCACAAAATAGTTCACCCTCCAATATTTTCATATCAGAGGATTGCAATGAATTGCTAGCTTCTGAGCTAGCAAAGTGCAATCAATCAAGCAAAAATGAACTAGTCTCACAGAGTTCGGTTGAAATACCGATATCTTCAACGATCTTAACAGATGCTGATACTGACTCAGCGGAGGATAGCACTGAAGAATGGACATTGTTGGACGTTAATTTTGGTGTACCTTTGTTCGACGTTGATTGCAATACAAGAATCTGCCAACAAATTATAAAAAAGTTGGCACAAGAAAAAAACTTGCAACAGCTGCCAGCTATCAATGCAGCAATAAATGAGGCGTTCCTAACTTTCATCAAACAGTGCTTATATTTCGACGATGAACGTATTGAGTCTGTTAAATTGGGGAAAATTTTGCCACATCCACGTATAAATTTAGCATTTGAGAATGGTCGCGTGTGCTATTGGAGCGGCAGGTGAATCATTGTCCAAATCTTGTTAAGTGCTAGCATTTAGTTACCAGTGCAACTTTAACATTCTTTTTCGTATCTAATCAAATCATTCCGTCTACATATAAACATATACATATGTATGAACTCGTATTATTTACATGTTATTATAAAATTGTTATTTTTCTTATAATTATTTGAGTTATTTATATTCAATTTATGTTGTATCGATTAAAGATTGAAATTAGTACATTAAACATTTAAATAGAAGTTTACGAAAAATGTAAAACTTTGCTTTGTTACTTAATTTTTCCTAAATAATATGCTATAAGACAAAACAATGAAGGTATTCACGCATAATAAATCCCATACATTTTTTATTTTTTTTTATAAAAGTTGATTAAAAATATAACAAGGTCCAATTAGCTGAAAATTTAGAATGATGTTTTTAATGTTATTCTATTAAGAGCTTGTATGGGAGTTATAGAATGCCAAAAATCGATGAAACCCATAAAGTTGACCATTAATTAATTTTTTTGTCTTCTATATCTATTGAGTTGACCAGGTATTGACTAATGGATACAGAGCAATTAGAATTAAGTTAGCCGTTAGAATGTTTAAAAAAAAAATATTTTTTACAATTGAACTTACTTATTTTTTGCAAAAAAATTTTTCTGTATTCTGAGCTTAAAAAAAAAACTTAAAAATTGTCACCACATCAAAACTCTAAGGAATCGAAATTTGTAGAGAAAAGCAATGAAAATAATGCTTTGTAGCGTGGTGCAACAGCAAACGATATGTACCGTTACGCTCGTATACAATATACGGGTTCAATATCGTATATCATTTCATCCGAAAAAAATTATGTAATTTTTAATATGACTTTACCCAAGTATCGATTTGACTGGAATTCTTATTACCAAAATTATTGAACATGAAATTTTCGATAACTTTCTGAACAAAAAATTGCTCTTTAACAAATCATCAGATTTGAATGAAACTTGGCATATCGAAGTCAATCGTTCGGAGATTGAAAAAAAAAATATTTTTTTTTATCATTTAATAAATTGTTCATGAGGAATTCATGTTCTACACCTTCGAAGAATCGGAAACAAATGGCACTACATACATATATGTATGTACATCAAATGATTATGATGAAAATAATGCTTTCCGAATGGTACATCGGCATGAGATATGCACATTAACGCTTATATCGAGCTACACCAACTGCCAGCACTCAACGAAGCAATACATTTGACCAAAAGCTATTTTTCGATCAAAAACCTTTTATCATATGTATTTTTATGAGTTTGCATGAATACCCTTATTGATGCAATTCTCGATTTCATAAATAAGACTAGGAGGCAAAAGTTGCTTATCAAGAGGTTGTAGCACAGTTATCTGGAAAAATATTTATAGGAGATAGTTTTTTTTTAAATCGGATTGGGATTGTCAAAATTCATTTGATACATTTGGGGAGGCAAGAGTTTAAATAACATAGTTATTTTAAAGACTATTTCGTAAGACATCTTTATACATTTACATATGCCATAATGAAACATATTTCTCATTGAATTTTTTAGATTTTATAATTTTGTTTTTCTTTTTAATATATACATATATAGTTAGTTTTTAGTTATTTCTATTTCAAGCATAATGAACTCACTCTGTAAACTATACATATGTTATTTTAACCGGCAGACGGCACAATTTTGCCATGCTTGTATATCTTTATAAGAAATATTATTTGAATAATCCATAAATAAAGAAAATAATAATAATAATAATATTAATAATAAAATAATAACATATCGAATCGATGATATTTTGAATTGAATCAATAATAATATCAGATCCTTGAGAGGGGCCAATGACCCCTGCTCTACCCAATTGACGCCTCTGTCTGACATCTTCAAACGTTCACTCTCGAGGTGATTTTTATTTATGGTTGTTGCAGGTCACAACACAAATTAAGGTGCTTATTATCTGTTCAAAAATATTTCGACAATGCCAAAATATCGAATTTTATGCACCAATCAAAAAGAAAAAAAAAAACGGCCTATTGTATGTTTAAAAAAAAATTTTTACCCTTTGCAACGCCATTGTTATTGACGAAACACTGGAATTGGCATTACTTTATTAATAGTTTGGCAGCACTCATTGGCATTTTAAAACACCAATGTCAGTGTATGACTACTACTTGCAAAAATTTTTCGGTGGGTTTATGTCTTTTATGTTGTGATTACTTATTTATTTAATTGCTGTGATATAATTTTAAAATTACGGAATAAATTTTAAAATATTTGTGAATGTTCGTTAAATAATAGAAAATTCAAGTTATAAATGCGCAAAAAGTGTTCACTATTGGTTTTTTCCCTGTGCTCACTGACGCATACGATATTTTGTTGTTGTAACAAGTGTAGTTCTAATATGACGGCCAAGAATTCGATTTGCAGTTTTGACCATAAATCGAAAAAACGGGTGCAAAAAGAAAAAAAACAAAAAACTAAAGAGGAAAAACAAGCACAGTCTGAATAAAGAGTCAGTTTCCATTGCGAACGAAAGTGCGGAGCTATTATTGTTTTAGTTTGTTGTGCGTATGTTTGCTTTTCTAAATCAGTCTAAAGTGTGTTGGCCAAGTTCACCATCGGTTTAGAAAGTTAAAAAAAAATCATACTGTTTAGCGAACAGTCAGTCGTCTATCAGTCGTTCATTCATTCGATTGGAATTTCAGTGATCGGTTCAATATAACGCGTAGCGTATAACTTTTTCTGTTTTAGTTTTAGCCAAAAAAGGCGTCTGCCATCAACCCGCCACTTTCAGCGTTGATATAAAACAAAAAAATTGGTGTAGCAAAGTACTTTAAGATAGCCCTGCAGTGCTGCCCTTGGCAACGTCTGGTTGCCAAAAACAAAAACATTGGTTGCCGATCGTGTAATATTGCTATTTTTAATTTTATTTCAGAGCTGTTAAAGATTGCAACCATTTGTGAATTTAAAGTTATCACTAATTTTTTTTTATGTTATCTCTCTAATTTTTTCCTGCCAAACTATAAGATTTATTTAGTTCGTTTAAAATAGTTAGTAACAATGCTCCATGAACAAGAGCAAAATAGTAAATAGTATTGTTGGAACCCATGAGGCGTTCAATTCAGTATTATCGCTAGTATCAGTGCAGGCCATATGTTACAGCCGCCAAAAGTGCAATAAGTGAAATACCAAAACATATGTACAATCGCTGTTATTAGTATGTACAAATGAATAAAGAAAAAGTGGCGATCGGATTAGTATCAGAGATAAGCTATGGCAATATTTCTTTTATCTAGGCCAGTTCACAGGATACAACATGTTGGGCAGCATGGCATAACAAAAGGCATAACTGAAAATATCGCATTAACATGGTTCGCAATATTGTGCGATAATTTGATGTTTTGCCTTTTCTTCCAGTTTTTATATGAGAATCACAAAAGCAATCAGAAAGAAAAAAATTCCTTATACTGGGCTTACACGCTCGATGCACGGTATTCGATGTTCGTTGCTGCATGTACGCCGTTCAAAGTAGGTGTAAACGAAAAACGTGGCAACGTTCCAACAACGAGCAAACAGAAATCAGAAAGAGCTTGAATTTTTCTTCGTTGTTTTGACATATTTTCAACGAACAACGAAAAACGTGTGTAAACCGTTAAAACCCTTAAAATTTTGAAATCTGTACAGTGACGTGCCTTAAATTATTTTTTTGTTTTGAAAATGAGTGGCATAAAAAATTTACCGCCAGAATTAATTTTTATTAATTAATTAAATACAGAAATTCCTTAATTAAGAACGCTCTTGCCTTCATGTAATAAAAGTTTTAAATAGTCAATCCTTGCTCTACAATCGGTTTTGCTGCCTGTTTTTTTTTAGTTATATAGCTGCCACTGCAAACAGTACGTTGTTATCCATTTTGAAGTAAACACCAAACAAAATTTAAAAATGAGCGTTTAAGAGCCTTCTCAATGTTCGTGGTTCTTCGTGGGCACTTGTACGTTCATCGATCAACGAATAAAACAACGAACGTGTAAGTCCAGCATAAAACGTGTAAGTCCAGCATAAAAACAGGAAATGGTATCAAACCATTATTATTTTTAAAAAAATGAGTAAGGCTTTCTGGTTAAAAAAAATAGATTTATAAACTTTTTAGTAAAAATAACGTTTAAAAAAATTACTAACATTCTTAAAATTTTGCTCATCAGCTCTAATGACATGTTTTCAAATCGATGCAATGGTTTCCAGTGTGACAAGTCAAGTGTCAAGATAAAAAAAATTCAATCGGAGATATATGTATCTCAATCAATAGTTCAATCAAATATAGCTCGCATTATGTTAGGGGAGCATTTAACTAAATGCCAGTGTCAGCTACATAATGTGCCTATATAGTATATTAAATCCGTTCTTTAACTAGTCAGTAGTAGTCAGATTTACGGGACTTAATCAAATCTAGATCGAAATGCGTTGGTGTAAAAATCATGAAAAGCATCAAACTACATCTGTTCGGTGTTGTGCAAACAAATTGTAAGCTGAACATTTAGTTTACTTTGGTTATTTTTATTTTCTGCCTTATCCTTTGCCTTTAAAGAGCTCAATTTATTTTTAAACTACATGGAATTTGAGATGTTTATTTATTGTTTGTATTTAGAAAATTAAATTTTTTCCCCACTACATTGAAAATTTGTTTAGGTTCCTGAATAATTATTTTTTTTAAGAGGTATTTTTTTTTTCAAAGGAGTAATTGTAAATTAAACTTCTGCTTATAAACAAAAACTTGTTTCTTTTCAATAAACTAACCGGTTTCAAAGCCTTATCAAAGAGAATGAAATGGACTTTAGTTAATCGTTTGAAAATTAAAAAAAAAAATTATATTTTCAAAATTTAACAAACTGTTTTTTAAAAAACCTGAAAGAAAAAATGTCGCTGTAAAGTAAATTTACCATCTCTGCAAAGTGTGTGATAACAATAATTTTTGTAATGTTTTTTATTCTTCAATATCTATACATAAAAATGTCGCCAAACAATAATGCCCTAAAGAGTCCAATTCCATGAGGTGAATAAAAATAGGACACATATAAAATAACTTATTAATAAGTTGCAATTAAATTTGAATTGTGAATTAAAGCATTAATATATGCCATGGCATGGGAATCAACTTAATCATAAATCTAGGGGTTGCATTCTTTTACAGCTCCGTTCCGTGCAGAGCCATGCTGCCTGCTAAAGTGATGAAAATGAAAACAATACAATAACAAAAACACAGGAGTAATCGGAACAACAAAAATAAACAAAAGAAAACCTTGAAATTTCTATTTTTATTAAACATCGGACATTTGAACTATTTTTGATTTTTTCTTTTTCACTTGTAAAGATTTCTGTTGTGTTTTGTAAATCGTTTCTAATTTGATTTGGTTTCAATTTATTTGCAAATTGTTGCTGCTACTGCTCGTGTATTATCGGCAGACATGCGCCAGAAGCATACGTATAACTGGTCGTTGGATCGTTTTGCTGTCGCTTTTGTTTATTAAACGCTTTCAACTAAAACATTTTTATTTTTTAGATCTCTGAATAGGAAATCTGGCAGACCATCAGAAAAGATGACTCTGACTGCCCCCCTTTATTCCCAGATCAGGAGCTAAACTTAAAACTAACGAGAAGCGAAACACAAAACGAAACCCTGCACCAGCGGCAGCTCAATCAACTAAAGCCTGAAGCAGCTAATTAAGCCATTGCAAAATACCTAAACAAAATAACAATCAACCATGACATCATACGGCACATCAAATGAAAATACTGTTACAAGTGAATTTAACGTAACGCCAGGTGCTGTTTGCGAATCTGCTGAATTCCAGGAGAAACGCAATCCTCCGCTAGAGGAAGAATCTCAAATGCATTCTGGCTATGACTATGATTGTGATTCAATGTCGGATGGCCGAGAGAAAGCCGATACTACGCCCGAGAATCTAAAGAAGATTGATGATGTCATTGAGCGCGAATCGCTGCGATCACAATTCCATAATCATCCAGCCATTGCCGTTAATACTAACAATAAGTCAGTGCAGCACGATGACTCAAACGCAAAACTAGAAATAAACACATCAACATTGTTCAGCACAAACGGTGAGTTAGAAGTGATGTTAGCGCAAAAGTGCCACATAAATGAATTTAGAATATAAGGGTAAATTTTTATTTAGATTCAAAATAATGGACTTAAATCAGTAGGCTTTTATTACAATTAAAACTCAAAAATATACTATATGTGTATTGAATTTAAGCTCTAATTTAAACATGCATATATAATTGCCAAATTTTAAGTTTGAGCCTTGATTTTTATAAGACTCTTTGCCAATAGCTCATGCTTACATATATCTTAAAAGTACATGTATTTCGATTTCTCATTTTTGTGTGTAAAAAATATATATGTATGTACAGTTAAATTAAAAAGAAAAAAAATTCAAAACCCAATGAATGCAAATTTATATAAATTTAAACAAAAAACAACTATCAATCACGCACTGTAAATAACAAAGCTTTTTATGGCTGTATCTATAAAAGTACGTGTATTTGCATATATTTTTAATGAATGCAAATTTTTGAAATTGCAATTCTTAGCTTTTCATTGAATGATGGAAAGTTCTTTGTGGAGTTAGGACCTTTCTTTATTTTTTTTTATTCGTCTTTGTATAATAGGTATAAGTTTTTAATTTAAATAGAAATTCTTCAGCTTATAGGGAATATATTTTCCAAAAAGTGAAATTACTTCAATTACTAAAATTACAATGGCACATAAAAATAAAAAATTTTATACAAAAAAAAAACTGAGGTCTTGGGGCAAAAGAGGATCCAGATGCCGAATTCTTCAGAACTAAAATGGTCTTGTTTATTTTTTTAAATAAAAATATATGGAGCGAAAACTCATTAAAATGGTTATAACAAAAAAAGAAAAACGGTATCATGTGTGAAATTATTTTTTGTTGGATCAGATAGACTTTCAGTAAGTTTAACTTCAAAATATTCCAAGCAAGTTAGACGCTTGTAGACACAATTTCGAAAATTATCAATATGCAAGAAAAAATTCTCCACAAAAAAGGTTCCCATACTTTTTTCGGTTAGTCAACCCTTCCGGAATATATTCAAAACGTCAGATCGCATAAACCTCTGTTATTTCGAAACTCTGGAAATATGAGTAATGACCCAAGAGGCTTACTCTAGATAAATATTGATGTCAAAAACTGTATGGCAACTATATACGGAAAAATTAAGCTAATCACTGTACTGTTTTTTGTATTTCAACACTCTTTTAACAAAGTTTTTCGGATCAACATTTTATAATCTCATCTCAAAATTCTCTAATAAAAGGATCCATACACTTATCTTTGCACAGCTAATAGTATTTGAGCAAAACGTGTGGTAAAGTTTCAATATCTGTAGTAGACACGGTCAAAATTAAGGGCTCCAACAATATCCAATTTTTAGTTTAATTCTAATAAATCGGAAAATACATGGTCAAAACGATTTTCGGAAAATACATTGTGAAAGCGGTTATGACAACATAAAACTCTCCTCCTAAATTATGGAATTTCAACTTGCCTATTTATTCACGACCGCCATGGAAATAAGGAATTGCTCTATCTAAAGAGTGCGGCATATTACCCTGAACCATTTGTTTTCTAGATAATATGACAACATTAAAAACAGATGCTAAAATTTGTCAAATTACGAACCAATTTTAAAAACAAAAAAAATTCTCGTTCTGTTCAAAAAATGTCGTCCCGAACTGCTCTTTAAATACAAACAAATATAATTATATAATATTAATATAATTATTTACTTGGTGAAAGTTCCTTAAAATTTCGTTTCAAAGTATAAAAACGGCATAACACATATTATCAATGGTGGGCACAATTTAGCCATGGAAATTTATAGAATTTTCCAAATTAAAACTTCGTTTTTTTTGCAAAACAAAACATAAATAAATCTAATTAATATGTTAAATTGAACCATTAAATATTCAGATTTTGTGGCAATTACCCAAATAATGTTTCCATTTGCTTACTTTGGCGAACATTAGCGAAAAAATTCTATAATTTTGTTTATGTATAATTTGAATTAAAATATCTTTTTTAAGAAACTATTAAATATTGTATAAGCAAAAAAAGAAAATAGACAAATAATCGTTCTTTTTTTTAGTACATACACTATAAGCATTTTTAAAAATGATCCATTAAAATCAGTTCATTCTTTCCGGGATTCGAAGAATAAATCTTCTTTGCCTGTACTGTTAAGTTAAAATGAAAACCATATATTTTTGTATTCAGTTTTTGAAAATATTTCTTATATGAACGCCTCTAAACCGTGTACATATAACAATGTGCATTGTATCAGTCGATATTTAAAAGGTATTAAATATTTTATATTCTGAATGCAAATTAATTAATAATGGAATTAAAATATTTTTGTTATTAAAAAATTTGAATGTTATTAAAAAATTAACGGTTCAGGGGGATGTCACACATATCCAGTATAGACACGTAATAAACGATTTGATCTATTACATATAGACCGAATTTTTTTTTGTATTTTAACCCACTCAAAAATTGCTTATATGCATATGTATACCCGCAATACTAGCCTTAAAAATTATAGAAAATTTTAAAACCTATGGAACTAAGACACTGCCTCCAAATAGAGCCAACATATTTTTTCTAACATTAACTACACATGTATATGCTCTGAACTGATAATTTCTTCTATGTTTTTCTTACGCAGAAACTTTTAGCAAACTTGATCGCAATGACAGCGAAGCAAACACAAATGTAACTCCATTATTGACCCCATTAGGTGATGAATCATCAATTGATTCAGTGAGCACATCAACAAAACAATCGTTTGCATTTACTATCGACAACGTTTACGATAAAGATTGCGATCCAGCAACTGCTGCCGCAAAATATAAAAATATGTTAGAGCGTTTTCAAAATCGACATCGTCGTCGCATATCAACGGGAAAGTTAGAAAGCACAAACACAAAAGATTCAGCGTTAACATCACCTGTAGCAGCACCGCTGATAAAAGCACATAATATCGAAAATAATCAGACAAATAATAATATTTCAAAGCAAAATGCTAACGATATAGATGCTCTGGCTAAAGTAAAATTACGGGTACGTGATCGTAGCACTTCAAGAGTGAAAGATTCTAGTAAGCGGCACAGTTGGTCGCCACGATCGAGCACAAGTGAATTAACAACAGCAGCAACATTGAACAGTGCAGCTGCAAATAAGTTATCAAGTCAAACACAGGCAAATATTAAAAATCGCTTAGATGCTATGCCTCCCCAAGGGAGTACTAGAAAGGTTACTAAAAGCATTCCGCCACCACTTAAGTTGCCAACAAGCATTTTGAATGTCACCAATAATAGACAGCAACAACAGCAGCAGACGTTTACACCACGTTCTACCGCTATGCAAATGGCTTTACAAAAGGTGGATTTCCTTTGTTCACAACCACCTTTAGCCGATTTCAATCATTTGAATATTGATGGTGATAATGTCAGTGAAGCTGGCACATACACACTAGATGGTGATAACTACACAGAGGAAGAGAAAGATCTCATGAATATTGATAGTAAATTGCAGAAAGCTCGAAAATTGGGCAAAACACAAATCCTGAACAGACCTACCGAATTGGAAATCCCTTCTGCAGATAGTCATTTTACAACAAAAATACCAGTAACAACAAGTAGTAAAAATAATGTCTTAGAAGTAAACTACTACCATGATTCCACGCCAGTGCCAATTACTACTAACGCGAATGATTTTATGCTCAGCAGTCATCAGTCGGCAACATCGTATTTGGAGAAAATAAAATCACGCGTCTTGCGCAACATGTCAGCAACTAAAAACGTTGCGGAACAGATAGATGCTGGTAGCAGCGAAAAGCCTTTGAGTTCAGATGTTGGTACTTTTACAAGCGTCACGACTAGCGGTGTACTGGCAAAGCAAAGCGCACTGGATCCGCGACCAAAACTAACACGTCGCAGCAGTTTGTCTACATCACAAATAGATTCCTCAGAGTACGTTAGCAACGAAACAAAATTAAAAAATAGTGGCATTTCCGTTTACTCAGGAGGCGGTTTTACCGATCATCAAAAGGCGGAGTATAGACTTAACGTGTTTACAAATCAAAAGGAATCGTCACATAAATTTGGACCTAGCCGGTCTTTTATTGAAACGCCGCCAGAGTCACCGTCTGCATTTAATACAAATCTGGTTGACCAAACCAACATGTCGGATACGGCAATATTGAAAACTGCACAAAATAAAAACGATTGGATTCAAGAATGGGCACGTAATGCTCGTGCACGTAGCTTGGCCAATGAGACTAAAAAAAATCGTCAAGTTCAATCGCAAGATCTAATGACACGTAGCTATACTTGTTCTGAAGCCGGTGAATCGCTGACAGACGACAGCTTATTTAATTCGCAAAGATCTGCTGTGTACAACAAATCTCTGGCTGAGCGTTATCGTTTAGTTGGTGAGATCGACTACTCCAGTGATCCAGCTATATCCTCATCGTATAGCGCTAGATCTAATACCGACACAAGTATCCAGAAACCTCCGAAAAGCCCTTCAAAAATTCCATCACCATTACACTCCATTGGTCGGGCTCGTAGTGCCAGTCGTACGCGCAGCAGCCTGCAGAATATGATGCAACAAGATGCGGCTGAAGCTGAGAGTTACTTACAGAAGACAGCCGCTGCAATTAACAATCTACAACAAAGTTTATCGCGCAAGAGTTCGCTTCAATCTCCACATCACACCGGTCCTCAGAGGATGTATTCTAACAATAGTCATACCGCCTACTACTCTCCCGATGAGTATAGTCCCCAGCATAGCTTGAATTCACCAACAGGGGACTATCAGCCAAACGCGTTAAGAAATGCACATAAAAGGAATCTCTCCATGGAGTCTTATAATAGAGACCAACATAATAATTTAATGACCAGTAGTTTTAATGAGCAGCAACTCAAACTATTTACTGGAGCTGGCGGAGATTACAATATGCATATGTTACGTGGTCGTAAAAACTCTTTTGATGGCAACCTCCAAATTCAATTACATGTTTCGCCTGGCGCTCACAAAAACAACTGGAGTTCGCAACATGCTGCACGTGAAGCAGCGGCAAAGAGGTCAAGAAATAATGAACAAGTGCAGGCACAGGAAAGTTCACTATCTCCACTGCGAAGATCCAGTTCATTTTCTGCCAAAGTTGCGACAGCCCGCGCAGCGCGCCCTCAGTACCAAAATTTATATACACCACCTGCAGCACGAAATAATTATGTGCCACTACATGAAAATCAAAGTGATGGTAGTGCAATAAAGAAATCGGCTAGCACCAACAATTTTGGGAAAATTTACAGTGATTACGATGAGAATTTGGCATACTATATTAAGGACGAGGATGATTATGAAAATGTAGAAGAATACTGTTCCAGTGGTGATGACTTGGAAATTCATGAGGAATATGATTATAACCAAGAAACCGCAGATGCTAGAGATGAGAACAACCCTGTTGCTGTTCCACTATCAAATACACGTTATAATAAGGCTTTGTTGATGCGAATCGAACGTAGCAAGCAAAGAGTGACCGCTGGTGGTCTGCCTAGCGCTGGCTCTGTCAAAACAATAATTGGTGGTGTTGTTGCATGTCCAAATACACCAGAAATGCCGCGCCGTACAATAAAAAGTGCACCACGCTCTAACACTGCACGTCAGTCAATGCCAAGAGATTCCAGTTTGAATCGTTTAGCCGGACAAATTCCTAATTCATTGGCATCAGCAAAGAAGCAAATTTTGCAAGCAGCTGCAGCAGTGCCAATCAGCTCTGGTAGATCTTCATCTGTATCCGCTCGAGTTCAACCAAAGTATTTAGATATATCCAAGTATAAGCCAGCACAGGGTAATAACTTTCTGCGAAAAAATGATGCCAAGAGCACATTGAAAACCTCAGGCGTTGAGTCAATGAAACGAAGTCCTAGCAGCTCATCTATGGGCATAAGCAGAGGGGATCCTACTCGTGCAAGTTATCGCAGTACAAAATCAGTTACATCTGTTATGACAGCTAGTGGAACATCGTTATCATCCTCAGCTAGAGCATCATCGGCTGTGCGAAGAGATGCATCAGGTATTAGTGTTATAATTGCATTTAAAATTTTAATATTTACTAAGTTATGTATAATAGCTACAAAACAAAAAGAAGCTGAAATGGCAATGTGGAAGCGAAGGTCTAAATATGACCCAATGAAGGCTGCAGCTGAAGATCGCCGAAAGAGAGAAGAAGCCAAAAAGTTGGCACAATTGAAAAACGATATTGCTTCTGAGAGGTAAACAAATTTTTATAATATTTTTTCAATTTACTGTTGATGGAAGTGTGGAACTAATGGAAACAGAAACTTTTAATGATAGAACAATAAAACGAGAATTTAAAAATTTTGACAACGCTTTGGTAAAGGAAATTGCTTGAATAAGATTATCATTTTCAGGGTCTTTCAAACATATATTTTTTCTTAACGGTTAAAATTTTTATACTGATTAAAAACGCTTGAAAAGTTCGGTCATAAAATTAAAAAAATTACTAAAATGCAATGTTGAAATTCAAAACAAAATCTAACTATAGTTTGAAAACAAAAGGGAAATCACTTCAAAGCAGAGACCCTAAATAATCGTTATTTTCAATAATTGAGGTCAAAAAATTCACAATGAAGGAAAAAATTAAATGTGAGTTTAAATAAACAGATGCATTTCTTTTAACGAGAAGTGTAAATGTTTGATATGATTTTTAATATTTATTTCAAAAATCAAACATATTCGTAATTTTGGAATTTTATTTTTTGTGATCAAAAATCGTAATTTTGGAATTTATACTTTTATCGATTAAAAATAATAGTTATTTTGGATTTTTATTGTTGTCGACTAAAAATAATCGTTATTATGGATTTCTATTTTTTTAGCTCCGAAGTAATCGTTATGGATTATTATTTTTTTCGATCAAAAATAGTCATAATTTTTGATTTTGTACTTACATTTATCGATTAAAAATAATCCTTATATTGTTTTTTTTTTCGATCAAAAACAATCGTAATATTAGATTTTTATTTTTTTCAACCAAAAATAATCGTTATTTTGGACTTCTATTTTTTTTAGATCCAGAATAATCGTAATTATGGATTTTTGTATTTATAGCTCAAAAATAATTGTAACTATGGAGTTTTTTAGACACGTCGTTTTCTATATTTATAATCTGGGGGGCGTTTTGGGCCCGTTAAATAAAAAATACAAATCACAAAAAACAATTGTTTTGGATCGAAAAATTCAAGATTGAAAAAATTAAAAATCCAAAATTACGATTGATTATTTTTAATCGAAAAAAAAAAAAAATACAAATCCAAATTAACGATTATTTTTAATCGAAAAACATAAAAATTCAAAATTACGATAATCTTTGATTGAAAAAAATAAAAACCTATTTATAACGATTGTGCACTGATTGCTATCATAAAATTTATAATCGTTACGGTCTCTGCAAAGTGTTTTCTCAATGTTAATCCGATAATCTCCAACATTTTAGGAATGTGTAATTTCTCTCCAAATATTAAATTAACTAAAGATAATTGGTGGTAGCATAGAAAAAAGAAATAAAAAAATTATGTTATAAAAAATTTCAAAAATAAATAGCAGATAATTGGTGGCAGTTGTTGACCGTATAATCTTTAAGACTTTACTATTTAAGCTTGAATTTATATTTCATTATTTAATGCCATTATCTTTTGTTGCCGCTTCAACATAACAGACCCTCAAGATCTCCCTATCGTAGGGAATACTTATGACCTGAAGGGGTTCTTGTGACAGATCTTTAAAACGACAGTAATTGTGACGCTAAGTGGATATAATTAGTGATACATATTACAGACAATGTTGGATAAATCGGTTGTAGTGATAAACAAGAGTAATTATTAAAACTTCTTACGACTATTTTTTATTTGTTTTATTTGTACTGTTTATAATTCGATAAATTGTTATTGCAGCGTTATAAGGCCTGAACCCATATAGTCCGTCACGTTCGTCATGTCAAAGTATAACTTAGGTGAATTTCATTCGGAATTGTTAAATAAAACGAAGCAACATTATTTATTCACCAAAACTTATTTTGTCGTCTTCAAGATAAGCCTTACTGCTTGCAATACAACTACGCCATCGTTTGCAACGCTTCTCCATATATTTTTCGTATGCTGATTGAGAAATAGCCTTCAGCGAATTTGCTTTTATAACTTCAACTGACTCAAAGCGCTTTCTGTGAAGTAGTAATTTTAGTTTCGAGAACAGAAAGAAGTAAAACAAACTCATATCAAGTGAATTTGGGGCTTAGTTCATGGCATTCGTTGAATTTATGGCTAAAAACTCTTGCTCAATGATTGGTTTCTGCGATGTTATATTAGCGTGGTGCAAAATTCATGAGTAAAGCGCTGCATGACGCCTAAATAATATTCCTTATTTACTGCTCAAAGGCGACAAAACAAATTTTGATGACTAAATAATTTTGTTTCGTTTTATTCAAAAATTCCGGAAATTTTTTCCATAGTATGTTGAATACTTTGGCAACTGTCACTTGTTGCTGTTTTTCGTGTTGTGAAATTTAATTTTAAACTATTAAAATATGGATTTTATTAAAAAATAATATATAAAAAAAGAGAAAAAAATTTAGGAAATTTTAATTGGAGCTGTTTGTTGAATTTACATTGAACCTTAAGTGCATTGCTCATATATCATTGAGTCGTCCATAACCGTCATTTCTGCCATTGTCAGTGGTATACTGTGACGCAACGATGACGAAGGACTTTATGGGTTTAATGCCAATACTTACCTCTGGCCATTACAAAGTAAACAATATAATATTTGGCTCTTGTATATATTAAAAATTTGATATCATCAGGCATGTAGTGAGTGCAATCTGCATTGTTATGTTATGCTTTATTTTTAACTTATGACTTTTGAAACAATCAATGAGTTTTCATTTCCATAACTCTTGGTCTCCGTTTTAATATCATTACTAACAACACATTAAAAATCCATTTAATATAGTTATAGGAGCTTTACTCACCATGCGCAACTAATATCTCGATTTACTTGTTACTTGCTTGACCGCGGTTATGTTCTAATTGTTCCAATGGAGTACACAGTGACAATGAAACACTTTTTGGCAAACATAAGGTTTAAAATGTTTGTTTTAACATCTCCACTATAATACAAATAAGTAAAGCGTGACCCATCTTATTACTAATGTTCAACAATTAAGAAATAAAAAAAAAAATAAAATAGATAATAGGTAATAAAATATCTACCTATTTCTCACCATTTTTTATAAAATTCTTACCTATAATTACCATTAGACCGTGTAGTAAAAATATAAATTTTTTCAAATTAAAACATTAAACTAAGAATTAAAAAAAAATCCGAAAATATTTTCAAATTGGAAATAATAAAGTGTTTTTTTTTATTTATTTTTCCCAAACACGTGTTATGAGATTTATATGCCCAAAAAAAAAATGGAAGATGAGTTCAAGCATCTGCGGATGAAGTGTTAACTTAATAAGGGTATTCCTGAAAACGCGAAAAACCCTCCAAAACTGCGTAAACTGACCACATTTTCGAGCCTCGAAAATAATTTGTGTGTAAAAAAATTTGCCCAACCCTCGAAAACTTTCGAGGCGAATTAATTGAACTGGAAAAGTCGGAAAATGAATCAGTGTTGCCGTTTGTCGAAATAACTTGCAGTCAGTTTGAAATTTCTTTAGAAATTTGCACATAAACTTAACAACGATTTTTAAATATATTAAAAGCGCCATTCTCAGAATTTTTGTTTGTTTTCCTATTTGTGTTTTGTTATTTATTAACTTAATTCTACATATTTTTTTCTTTTTGGTGTGATAAATTTTTTTTTCATTGCTGCGGCAACACTGATCGAAGTGTCAAATTTGCCATTGCTCAATAACTTACGCGTTTGAATTGATAGGGGTGTTCCCGAAAGCAAGTTCGAAAACTTTTGAGTTTTCGCGCTTTTCGAGCTTAGAGGAAAACCCTTAATGACTTTTGCTATCGTAGTACAGAAAAATATCAAGCAGTGTCGAAAATCGAAAAGTCGCAACATGCTGAATATTATTGGAAATGTCGGAAACTAGTTATTTTAAAATGTCGTACCTAAATCTGTAAATCTACTACTTAACCAACACCATTTGTTTAGCCAACTTTATTTTTTAAAATTTTAAACTTTCATTTTTGAGAGTGTGCCTATAACGAAGATCTTAGCTATAGAGTGAACGCAGAAAATATTAACAAGTGGGCAGTTCTCAATAAATTGATTAAATTGTGTTACCAATTTCAAAAAAACTGTTATCCGTTTGAAAACCTACCAGGTATCTTATGTCAACTCCGATTTGAAGAATGTCACGTCTGGTAATTTAGAAAAATACAGATATGAATCTTGGTTGCGAAAAATGATTATGATATGCTGTTTACGGCATTATGTGAAGCTGATAAATATATATGAAAACTGATATAACAAGGGTGCGGTTCGATAACCCCTTTAACTTGCACCATTTTAAAAATCAATCTTTTATTTCAAAAGCAGAAAAATTCAAATAGGTGGCGCTAACCCAGTATTCGATATTAATGAAAATCCTTTGAGGAGTTTTGTCTAAATGTGAAAAGCTATACATACCTGTTGACACATCGTAAAAAAAAACAAAAAAAAAAATATCCGAGATTTTTATGGCATCGGACAGCTTAAGAAATTACGCGTCTAATGAAATACTCCAAATGCAGGTATCTTAGTTAAATCATATAAAAAAATCTCCTAAGAGAATTTTCTCTATCTCAATTTTACAGGCATTTCAACATACGTAAAATTACGTATGTTAAAAATTAAGATAATAAAGTAACAACGAAAAATTTTAACGAAGATTTGTTAACATTTTTAATATAATTAAGACTCATTAGGAAAAACTTAAAATATAAAGAACCTTAAAGGATCCGAAGAAGCTGTGACTTTTTTACGATGGTTTCCGTGTTACTAGAAATTATGGAGATTTTAAAGCAACTAATAAACCTCTTTTTTCAATTTTTGTTATCACACTGTGCTATTAATTAACATTTTAGTAATACAAATGTTTCTGTTAACAGCTCATCAACTTTAAGAGATCAACAGTCAACATCTTACGAGGATCAATGGAAAACAGAATTGAGAGAATCAGGTGACGAGGAAAGCAATTAAATAATGTTAATGTTACGTAAAATATTTAAATTGAAGTGATAAAAATACATAATTAATGTTATTTTCGAAAAAATACTAATTAACTAACATAAATCAGTCCTTAATGATATCAGTACTAATTAAATTATTAGGTTGTAAAATACTTTCGATATTCTCTACATATATGCACGAATATATATAGTATATATATGTATATACGTAATTCTAGGCTACTTGCTTCTCATAATTTTAATAATTATATTTTTAAAGTGATAAAAAACAAAATATTAAGGTGGTACTAATTAGGCGTTTTTCAAAAATGTTTCATGCTTTTTATATTAAATGCTGTCTTTTTTGTGAGAAATAAACGAATTTTGATTTTTACAAAGCATTTTAAAGAGGATACTACCCAATTTTTAAAACAATTTAAGCTTATTCTTTGTCAACAAAAAGTTGCAAATCCTTAGAAGTAATATTGTTTTTTAACTTGAAAGTATTTACTATAGAATGCATTGTAAAAAAACATTCGTTTACAAAAAACCAATTTTTTTTATATCAAATTAAAATTGCTTTGTAGCACCAATTTAACTAAGATTTTCCAAACACTATTTCTCACTTACCTTAAAGTAATTTTGGTGAGGGTCAGGAAAAGTTTAAAAAACGCCTTATCGCCGTCATCCTTATTTTTGAGCCATTTATTTCGAAATTGGCTTAAGCTTAGTTTTAAATAAAATTTAGTCAATGATTTGCATGCAGTTTGATCTTATCATTTATTACACAATATTTCCTAATGAATTTTGTGTAAATTTGTTGTCCGCTAACTCGTTCCGCAGCTTGTTCTTTTCATGCTTTTTTTTCCAGCCAACTTCACTTCTGCGTTCGTGCGCAGCGTGTTTCGGTTGGCTGCATACATTTTGTATGTTAATGAGCAATTTTTGATAAATACATACTTATTAAAGGTACCTGCACAGCTAGATCCATCGATAGCCGCAGAAAATCCTTACTTACAAGTAATGTTTGTTGAAATGATAGGGATAGAAATCTACTGCAAATATCTCGATTTAAATAAATGGACTTAAGCCACTTTCAAGTTAAATGGCCCAAGAACCATATGTATTTTGATAGAAACATGTTTATATTTTGATCTCTTTAAAAATATAACTATATTATGAGAAAACATATATCAGTAACATAATATGTAAGATTTATGTTTGTAAAATTATGTGGTGATGGTAATTCAATTGTATAACTACTGTCTCCCAAGCCAAGTCAAAGACAAATATCAAAATTCGCATAAGTGCACGCATTAATTTTTTGATGTTTTAAGCAACAATTTCAAATGTACAGCATATTTCGTGTGTGAGGCAGTAGAAACTAAACTACAACCATTTGTATCTATATTGTAATAATTTTAAGAAATTTCTAAGCATGCATTGTAAACCGTCTAAACCGTATAACGTTATGCCTTAATTTGTTTTATTTTATACGAAAGCTAGGTTTTGTATTTATGTCAGCATTATACAAATAAATGAAAATCAATTCAATTGTAATAAAATCGATTGCTTGTAATCATTAGCGTAAGATGGGACTTGTAAGAAATGTAATAATGTTCCATTAATTTAAGATGTTATTTTTTAAACAAAAAATTTGTATTAAATTATAAGAACTAGCTACATTATATTTTTAAATTTAGGCATCTACTATAATTTCGTTTTGTCAAAAAAAAAAAAAAAAAAAAACAACATAAATGTTAATGACTTTCATTTCCAAATTACGTTTGTATCAGCACAAAAATATTTATATTATTTGTTGAATAGTTTTAGAAATGTCTAATAATACGCTTCTGAGAAAAGTTCTTATTTGTTAAAATTTTGAGCAGCCAATTTTCACGAGATTCATAATTCATTCATTGGTCGAAGTGCCTGCGGAAAAGTCAAACTAAGCAATAATGCCTAATACATATATCTTTTTCGCGGCATGCAGCCTATGTGAAGTTACAAAAAAAATTTGAAAAATGATAAATTTTGTAAACTAAAAAAAGGAAATTGTTCGATGTTATTGCAATAAACTACGAGATATTATTTCAATAAACTTTATCTTTATATTTATATACTATACATATAATAAAAAAGAAGCGCAAGTTCACTTCTAAAAATTTTAATCGTTACGTTTATGCTTTTAAAATTGTGCAATAGTTAAACAACGAGTTGTAATAAATATACATTAAACTATTCGTTCGTTATTTTCTTTTAACAAAAATTTGATAATAATTTAAGGTTTTCCTGTCTTTTTAGGAAGTTTTCTTAAAACGTAGTTAGTTTTTTACCTGATTTCTTAATTTGTGCAATTGCCTTGACCTTATATACAGTTGGAAGAACGTGCAACATGAAGCATACGATCATGATACAATAAATGGTAATACAACTAGAGATGAGTATCGAATACTTCGTAGCATTGTGTAACTACTGAATGTGTCAATGGAATTTCAAAATTAATAAAATATCAAATCAAAGTATTGAACGTAAACTACCTTTCCACAAAATATCGACAAAATCTATTAATTCGTTTACGAGTTATAACGATTCGTGCAATTAAAAGATGCTTACAGCGACATCAATTGGCAAGCCACTAATGCCGTTATAAAAATCTTCAATATTTTACAAAACCTATGACCCTTATTTGTCAAAATCGGTTCAGTAATAACCGAGATATTGCGTAATAAAGATATCCGAACACAAACAAAATTCACTTGCTATTATTTCATGTTGGCGTGGTATATTTTTGAGCTCTCTCTCTGCCACTGCTGGGGCTGCACCAAAAATTAATTTTTTGTCAATCAAATACCAGGCCAACATAATCCAGTAGCAGCTAACCGGAAATCAGCAGTTGCACATATGTATGCTACAAGTTTTGTTACATTTTGCCAAAAAAGATTGCAGCTTTTAGGCGCAAATTTTGCAGCAATGGTACTGCTATTATCAATGGGTTTGGAATGCAATTGCATCACTTCTACTGCATCGATTTTGGAAAATGAGGTGTCATTCTTTTTGTAGAGTTTTAGGGACTTGCACTTAAATAATAGAAATAAAAAATTTCATAGATAAATGCTGTAAAATGTCTGTGAAAATAATAAAAGTGTTTTTCTGATGTGCAGACAAACTAAATTAAATTGATATCAATTGGTTGTTTGCATTCGCCTTACGACGGTTCATAATGAAATTGTCGGTATGTCTTAAGTCAAGGCTTCTTAATTTCCGAAGAGTTCTAATTTAATTCTCTTCTGGAACTTTGTGATGGCTAGTAGTTCAAGTATTGCTAAAATTAGTGCAACATATAAATTTCAAGATGTTAACAAGCCTACATCATTGGATTTTTAAGTTTATTAATTTTAAAATTCTAATTCATTTCATTACAAAAAGCAATAACAATATGGAGAAACGTTAAATAATGCTTACTACAATTAGTGACTTCTTATGTTATCTAAATCACAATTAAGACTACTGATCCGAAAACATTTGTTCCATTTGTTTAAGAAAAGCTTTACTTGATACTTATTTATCTTACTTATTCTGTCCCTTGATAAAATTTACATTTAATTTTATTTCTAGTCGAAATCAGTTCCAAATAGACAATTTTTTTAAGTAAAAAGATTTATTTTTTATTTTTTGATTCGCAAAGTTTTATTTAAAAAAGAAACTGTCAGACAAAAATAAGGATAAGTTAATCTTTTATCAAACGTATAAATAGCATTTAAAATGTCTTACACCATGTGCAAAAGTATTCTTGCTTCCTTGAAATACTTCGCATATTGTTCAGCCGCTACTCTGGCGTTATCTGCTACTGAAATATAAGCACAAGCCGCAATTATTGCAATAGAGATTTCCAATTTTTCAGGTTGATCTTTAAGTATTTTCTTCGATTGTTTCAAAGCAGCAGCCTCTTCAAATTTACCATTGGCATTTATCTGTAAAAGGGAGAGTGATAAGTGAAAAATAAATGGGATAACACGAGTTAAGTGAATAATTGCAATCTTCAAAATAGATTAATATATCTTTTTGCCATAAACCTTTCAGAAATCTATCACATGAAAATTTTCAAAGTTTCAGTTATATTTCAAAAATCTTTCATTTTCATTTCAGGAAGCTTTCTGCAATGTATCAATGTCAGCTTTTTTGATTTAATTTAAAACGTTTCTGAAACGTTACAGATATCTTGTAAGATTAAGGAGTCAAAAATCGGAACCCGAATTTTTCGTTTTTTATTATCTGCGTCACTTCCGGCTGATATTTTACTAAGTTATCGGACTCGGAATTATCGTTTTATTTAAAACGCGTAACTAGGAGTTGTTATTTAATAATTAATGCTTGTGACGGTTTCATAATTTGTAATTGAAAGTCATAACATAAAACTATGCTTAACATAGCATCAAACAGAGAATCAACCTGGCAACATTCACACAGTCCTACATGTCATATACATATATGTATGTATACAATTCAGATACAAAAAAGTAATATCGAATCACAAAACATTATATGTATAGATCTCCTTAGAAATATTCAGTAAACGTTTAGTCTGAAATATATCAGAAACATTTCAGATTTTATTTATAACGTGTCAGAAAGATTTAATTTAAAAGGTTCAGAAAAAGTTAAATGTGGAACCTTCCAGAAACAGTTCAAAATGATTGCATGTGAAATATTACATTCGATATTACATTCGAAATATATTCCGTTTCCAATATTTCAAATGAAACATTTTTGGTTACGTACTATTTTTGAAACGCTACATGCTGGTGGGCTTACTACCCAATTAATTTCAAATAAGCTACAATTCAATAGAGTTTCGAAATGGAACGATAATTCGTACTTGAATTAATTTAACAAAAATATTTTTATGACTACAGCGACATCAGCGACATGCCAAGTACCAGAAACTATTTCGTATTCACCCCTATCATAAATATTATACTATACTATATACTAAAAACCACATTTAACAATCGTAAATAACGAGAAATGGAAAACTTAATTTCCAGTCAATGCTATCAACATATTACCAATTACTTACAATCAGCCAATAATGCAACAATGATTTTGCATATTTGACATAAGCTTATCTGTCAGCTGAATTTAGAGATATCGAAATTGGAATCCATGTACTGGACCAATATTTCTAATTGCTCTTTAAATTTGTTAAAAAAATCTTTATTAAATAAAATTTAAAAGAAATGCCGACATTGCTTTTTTCCGCTTTAAATTCTTTGCTATAAAGTTTGAGAAAAAAAAAAATTTTTGAAAAACGTTAAAAATTTTTCCTCAAAAATTATTGCCGATCGAACCTCATTTTTGAAGGAATTTGTTCTCAATCCCAAAAACTGCTCTACGTTTACAAACCAGTGATGGCATTTGGGTTTTGTGGAAATGTACTGATGCAGACTTGAAATGTACTTTTTTGATGGCTGATGTCTGAAAATAACTAAAATTCACCAGTATTTTAACTTTTAAAGGTCTGCAAAGTTTACTCCAGGCATATATCGCGGTAAGTTTACTAAAAAAATTGTAATTTTTAGATGTAGCTGAAATGCACCGAAAACGGACTGAAAATGTACCGAATGTACTGACGACGATTTTTTACGACGCAAATGTACATAAAAAAGTACAAATGTACCGAAAATGCTATCATTGCTATAAACCACGGAGTAGAGCCGTGTTAAAGCATACGCTACATAGGGTGCAGCCTAGAGGCTGCAAAGGATGAACTTTTTTATAAATATAACCGTAAGAATTGAATTTTTCTTTGCTGTTGAAAGCTAAATAACTCACCAGGTAGGGCCCGCACCACATGTTTGGCCCAGAGGCCCGCGCTGTGCTTTAAATAGGCGAGATTTAGTATGTGGATGAAGTGCCTCCCATAGAAGCAGAAAATTGAAATTATATCTAGAGAGTTTTCCAAGGTAATATAACAAAACTTTATACAAAGGTGCAAAGTGGCAAAAGCCACTGATGAAAAGCAGGCTGAATTGAATAGAAAGTAGTGGCGCCTCCAACAGAAGCAAAGCATTAAGTTATTATATGTAAAGAGCTTCCCATGGAATATAATGAAGCTTTTGTACAAGGGTACAAAATCAACTTTCTGTCGAAAAGTGGGCAGAGTCCGATAAGAGGAGTATCATCTCACATCGCAACAAAAACTTTTAACTATCATAGCTATAAAGTTTTCCAACAAAATGTAATGCAACTTTGTAACGGTGTAAAAGATGACAAAGGCAATTTCAGAAGAAAAGTTGGTGGAATTCTTTGATATTTTTGGATTTGTACGAAAAGGTAAGAAAGTATAGCAGAGAAAATTACATACTTATAATTGTTTTAGATAACATTGAAACATCAGCTACTTAGCCAAGCCAACTGACGATAATACAAAGTCTGGGAGTCAACTTTTCGTCCATTGTAACGTGCTTGGATTGTTTTTTTTGTCTGCCTGAAATAATCAAAATTTCGATACGCCATAATGTCCGTTTTGTGTGGAAATTTGATTTACATTTGCCGCTTACCTTCTCAAAGAATAGTCTCGACTTAAAGGCTCCTAATCCTGAAATACTCAGTTGTATTGTAGGGTGCTACATTTTATTGCCGTAGTTAACTTTTCCCTGGATTGTAAATATCATTTGTTTGTATTCAGGCATCTCTGAACTTGTAATTACATTTAAATTATATTTTATTACCTTTTTGAAAACTGATAAATGCTTCGAAGAAATGGTCATTTCCCAGATTACAGATTTTGTTTACCATTCCTATTGATTGATCAATGAGTTTCTTTAAAAAGGGAAATGAAAATTGCTTCATAAAATCATTACTCGCGGTTATTAAGTATGACGTCTTCTACCTGAAGACGGTAGATGCATAATGGCGCTTGTATTAAGTGCACCAAATTATTGGGAAATTTCATTAGGCTGTTGAAGAAAAACCCGATGATGAAATATTCAAACATATGGAATATCATTAATGTGATAGTGGAAAAGTGGTTCCGTTTATAAAAGTACATTAAAAGAAGAAACAGTAAATTGTGGTAGATAATTTAGAGTACATACTATGAAAAATAACACATTAAACCGTTTTCCCAGCTTTTGAACGAAAATGACAAGTTCTGACAAAATTTAATGAAACTGCTTCATTTGAGCATTAGCAGAGTTGCCAAGTTGAAATGAAGCAATCCCAGCCTTCAAAAAAAAAACATGAAAATTAAATAAATATATTAAAATAATTTTTTTTTCAGCAATTTAAAATTCAGAATTTCAGCAACATTAAAAAAGTAATTCATAAAATGGTAAAAATTTCAATTTTGGTGTGATGACCTTTTTTTCTCGTTCATCAAGACTTGAAGTTCATTTAACAAATATCGTCCATTTGATGGCTATTTTAAAAATTTTAGAATTCCTACCAGGCTCCAAGCTTTGACATGAAACTAAGGCCGAATCAATGCTAGATACTTGGCGGCCCTGAACTTTAATTACCTCTCTTTAAATTTCATTTTAGTAGCCCAGTAACAGGAGACCGACCATAGTTTGATGTTTTGTGCTGAGGTTGAAAAAGTCAAAAAATATGGAAAATGTTCAAATAAGTTGAATGAGGTTGAGTAAATCGAAAAATTACAGAAAAATACTTAAAAAAGTTTAAAGAAGTTGGAAAGTTTGGAAAAAGGCTGAAAAAGTTTTAAGTTTTATAACGTCATATCTCGCAAACAATACAAGATATTGTGATGATATTTAGAAAACGTATGCAGATCATATATATTTTGAAATGTATCAAAATTATGCGTAATTGGAAAACTGGATGTGGCAGTTTCAACGATCGAAAATCTTGATTCAATATTACTCGAGCAAAACTCATCATCCATTATAATAAGAGAACCAATGACGTAATCGTTATGCAATATAGCATGGTGGATCTGCATACTATAAGATATCTCATAACCATAAGTGGACGAAGGAATACCTGTGGGCGTGGCACCTCCCATACAAGCAAACAACTTTAAATGTTATAATTATTGCGCTATGAGAGTAACATTCGTAAATGAAGTTAAACGGAATTGCATCAATGGGCATGCCACCTCTCATATTATCAAAAAGTTGTTAAGCGATATTTTAAGTGAACTATTTCATCAATTGGTATGAAATCTAATGTAAGTAGGTGGTTTACTCGCCAGAAGATATATATGCATTTCCGCCAAAAATAAGCTTTTAGCCGGCCACGATTTTAATTTATTTTTTTTTTGGAGCACACTTTTCAGCTATGGTTTTTCTTGAAGCTAAGAAAGACTATCTTGAATTAATCTTCAAGGAGAAACAATTAAAATTCAAAGGGAGACATAGTTCAAATTGCATTTAAGCTAAAAAAAACATGAAAAGTTACATGAATTTTACTTGAATTTTAATTGTTCCACCTTGAATATTCAAGGTAGTCTTAGCTTCAAGAAAAACTATGGTTGAAAAGTGTGCTAAAAGGATATTTTTGGCGGAAATGCACATATCTGAATCAAAATCGGGCTTAATAGCAACGGTAGGCGTGGCACCTCCCATAAAAGTAAAAATCCTTAAATGACATAAGTAAGTATCTAGCAAATTATGTATGTGAGCAATCATACTCAAAATTTGGTGCGAGAATGTTGCTTACAAAAAGTAATTTTTGGATCAAAATCGGGCTGAATTGTACGAGTGGGTGTGTCACCGCCCCAAATCTGAAGACCAATACGAGACATCTCGCAAATTATACAAGCTAAAATTTGATATGCGGATGCCGATCACGAATATAATTTATTGAGCCAAAAGTAGGCGGAATTAGAAAAGTAGGTTTGCCATTTTAAGACATTTTTTTTAAACATTTTTCGACTTTCTATTTTTTCGAATCTTCTTCTTCAACCTTTCCACCTAACATTTTCATATTTTTTCGACTTTCTATGTAACCTTTTCCGACATTTTCCCTTTTTCTTTAAGACTTTTTCAAACTCTTTCAACTTAATCAAATTTACCAAGATTTTGCAACACTTCAACACGACTTTTTCAACCTGTTTACATTTTTTTCAAGTTTTTCATCTTCGTTCTTCAAAATTTTCCATATTTTCTTTGACTTTTTCAACCTCTTTCAACTTTTTTCAGCCTCTTTCAATTTTTCAACTCTTATCAACTTTTTCCGAGTTTTTCAACTTTTTTCGAGTTTCAACCTCTTTCAACTTGACTTTTTTAACCTCTTTCAACTTTTTTCAAGAGCTTTCATACCTTTTTTTTACTTTTTACTTTTTATTGAATCTTTCGATTTCTAAAACCTCTTTGAACTTATTTTTGATTTTCCCATATTTTTCGACATACTCAACCTCATTCAACTTTTTTTTTTAAAACATTTTCCATAGTTTTTCGACTCTTCCAACTTCAAAACGAAAATCGAACTATGATCGGTCTCCTGCTACTATATATATGATACCGATTCTCGGTAAAAATCAGTATCTCCGCTGACAAAAATTAGTATATTTTTCTATACATGAAATCCCTGAAAATGTTTTTTTTTTTATTAAAATAAAGGGATATTTCTTATATATAGAACAACGTACATGTAATTTAGTTCGGTTATATTTTGATATACAAATGAAATAAAAGCAAACTAGAAAAAATTATTTTCTTTGGTCGAAAATCAGTATCCAAGCCCAATCAGTATCTGAGTCTGAAAATCAGTATGATATAGTATATATTGGTCATTCTTTAATTAACTGGTTAACTTTTTTTTAAAATTTTTGGAAAATTTTTGGAAAATTTTTTGAAACGAAATATCTCAAAAAGTATGGGAAATAGGATAAGAAACCTATCATCGTGTTTCGCCAAATCTACAATTGCACTGCAACGGCATAAAAACTATTCAATTTAAATCGAAATAAATGGATGTGTTTCCTACATAATTATAAAAATGAGACAATCATAGTTAGTGAGTGTAAAAGCCTGCGCTTAGTTACAACTAGTAACTATATGACCGACTGAGTGCCACTGGGAACTTTCAATGTAAACTATTGCAAAGTATTTAAGCGCTCTCTCATGGAGAGCATGGAGAGGCTACAGTGACACGCAGTCGGGTAACTATTTCGATGTAACCAGCGCTGTCGAAATAAAAAAAATCCGGTGCCAAATGCCAAACGGTATCAAGGTGAAATCGAAACTAGCTTGTAGGTAAAATCATTAGCATCACAAGATGGGTTGCGCAGAAAAATTGGGTGTTACCCTTAAGGATTTTCCAGATTCTTAATTTGCTTAAGGTGATATTTTTATTTTATTTTTGAAAAATTTCTGAAAGATATACTCTTCTGCCTTTAATTTTAACCTTAATCTTTTAGCCCAAGAGCCGTTTGTAGAAAAGTCGAGCGTGTAAGGTTACAGGATGGGATGTACGGGAAAGATAGTGAGCCATTTTGGTGAAACCAACGAACCAGGGTTGTTTTGCCAAAGCCTGCCCCGATGCCCGAAAATGCCCGAATTTTAGCCAACCTATCACTATCTTTTCCGTACATAGTACAATAGTGCTCCAATTTTTGGAAGGACATCAATCATATAAGGAACAGTTCTTTACTTTTGAAGTTCAGTTAAAATTTCATACACAAAATCAAATTCGTCTATAGTTTCAGAACAAAATTTTGCAGAATCCCGAGAAGAATTTTTATCCGCTGTGCAACGGAAATCGGATCAGGCCCGTATAAGTTTGTTAACGCATGGAGTCAGGCTAACCGGACCGGAGTAAACATTTTCATACATATCATATACGGTTGGCTCTATTAGAGATCCGATCCGGACTTGGGTAATCGGACAGGCCCAGACTTATATGTTTTACAGAATCTACCTATTTGAGGCAAAAATAGGTTCAACCCACACCTTCAGCTAATCTGACTAGCCTGCATTGTTTTTGATTTGGCTAATCTGATCAGGACTGCATAAGTTTTTATAGGGCTTTCCATAAAAGGGATTAATAAGGCCAGCCAGCACCGGTCCTTACCATAATAGTCAAGGTTCGTTCATGATTTGGCAAAACTGATTAGGACTGGACGAAATTTCATAGTGCTTCCCTGGTAGGGCTGCAATATGGTTAAAATTTCTCATACCTGATATGACTAAGTTTTTATACGTTCAGGTCCGTTCATGATTTGGCAAAACTGGATGAAATTTCACAGGGCTTTCCATGGTGGAACTGCAATACGATTCTGATTAAGATTCACACATGGCTGCACATAGAATGATATACCATTACAGGTCAAATTTAAGTTTTCGGAAATATTAATCGTGAAATCCGAATTGACTAGTATGAAGCTTACTGAGATTAAAATAATGCTGAAATGGTCCCACTGTTCTGAAATTCGAAAAAAAAAATGATTGCCATATTAAGTTCCCATTTGGCACCAAAGTGCCCGTTTCGGAAGCGCTGGTTGTTACTATGCGCAGGTCTCAAATCAGATTGAATTGGAAAATTTAAGTAGAGAAAATAGAAAACAACTCAATATGAACTCTTTTCCTGCCATTTGAAGTGAATCGGAGTTAATTGAAATTGGGAAGAGAGAAACCAAGAGGCAAAGAAAGATTAAAATTTTTTACATCAGATGTGATTTGTGCACAGTGGTGCCATGGTGTAATTGACAGGGACGGCGACGGTGGAGAGTCACGTACGCACATCGAGAAAGAAGAGGCATAAAGTGCAGAAGAATGAAAAATCGAAATTTGTTTACGGTTTTGTTTTTTTAAGAGCATCAATTAGATATGCTGGTTTTGTATCTGCATCTGTACACATTTTGATTCTCTTCTGATTTTCTTTGTGATTTATTTTTCGTTTCTCTCCGCCGCTAACTCTATTTACATTATCTAAGCAAGTTACAAAACGACTTAACTTGCCGCATCTAAATATATATTACGCCGCAGCAATTGAGAGAACGTTTAAGATACTGATTGTATATAGGCTTTGAAAGCCGGCAGCAATCTATATATCTTAGAGATACTTGCATCCATAATGCATATGAAGGCTTATACCTACATATGTACGAAAGTATCTGATTGTCACTGCTGTTCTACTCTTCAATGCATGTAAACGAATTTGATAATTTGAATTTCAGACCTGCTCGCAAAACCCGACGACTACGAGAATTCAGCCTGGCTTCCACAGCTTTTTTTTTTTTTTGTTGTTTTTGATTTTACTGTCTACTACCTTCATTAGATTTTCTTATGTAATCAAACTAACATACACATGTATGTAGGTAAGTAGCGATTAAATACAGATGATTTGGGCTACATTAGCTTCCCAAACTAAGTTAATTTTGTGATGCCACTTATAATAATACCTTTTAATCGTACGAAAATATAAATATATATCTCAACATAGTATACATTTAAGTATGTATGTAGCTACTGTTTCTGATAGCTGTTGTTGTTGTTGTTTTGTTAAATTATGACGAGTACATAATATGCAATTAGCGAATCCATTGCCCGTACCTCGTAGTCAGCCCTCAGTGCACCGAATGAGCACTGCACAGTCACGTACACCACGATAAGACGAGGGTCTGTCTGTCTGTCCGACAACTTGTACTGTTGCGCTGCCAAGCAAACGCCGCTCTCTCTCTCTCCGAACAACCCTCCCGTTCTCCACCACAAGTCTCTGTTTCATAAACATTTCGGTAACCCAAAAGAAAAAAGCGAGTACATAAAACACTAGGTTGATATATCTTACGGATGGATGGATAGATGGCAATTTGAACACCCTTAGGGAAAGTCGGGGAAATCGAGGAATAGGTACGTGATGATGGGCAAACAGCTGATGAAATGCTCCGTTGTTGAGAACAAGCAATTTCAGAGCGTAGCGAAATAAATACTTATACATATGTATAAAGAAATAATATACATATATGTACACACATATACTTGGCCGATTCAATAGGAAATTTGTGAGATACAGCGACGACACACCACTAACCTACCTGCTGACTCTTTGAAGAGAGCCATATGTTTTTCGCTCTTGCACTTTAAAAGAATGAACGAACGACAACATTAGGTAGATACGACGAGTGTTCGTACTTCTGGTAGCTTGAAAAAATCCTACAAATAGCCTCGACACACAGCCGGTTTGCATAGTAGCTTCGAAACACTGCACAAGTTCACATCGGGACTAGAAGAATTAAGCGGAGAATAACATCTGACTGAATATATTCTTCATCAAGTTGTTTTTCAGAAGAATTCTATACAGACAATCGCGTATACAGAAATCTGAAATTAAAAAAAGAAACCCAATCAATTGCCATCATCTCGAAATCGAGAGACATTTTTCTTCCGGACGCCATTAAAAGTGATAAAAACCGTCTGTGATTAATTAAATAAAAAGGAAATAAATTAACAAAAAAGACGATTTCATAGCCGGAAAGTTGAAAACCTTGATTGTGATAATAAAAATTTTATAAAACAAAAAAGTGATAAAAAAGTAACCTCCAAGCTTACAATTAAATTGAGTTTAAGAACCATTTCACAATCCAACACTAAAAGTGTACAGCTGACCCAGTGTCCTCCACCAAGAAATAATGGAAGTTATTGCAGTACAGAATCAGTTCCAAGCACAATACGGTGTTCTCGGTTCAAACAAAGTGAAAGGTAAGCATTAGCCAAGTACTTAAAGGAGTTAACTCCTTAAGCCACATAACACCGGTAGAAACAACGATTGTACTGTAGATTTGAACAAATTATAATCATTAATTGCCGTCGGTGAATTTATTTTTTTTTGCCTTTTTTTTACTTTGTATTCACATTCGTAGCTGGTCTCTATTACCGAGTTGCTTTTACCTCGATCTTTTTTCATTTTGCAACTCTTTTCTCCACGCGTCTTTCCAACATTTATTTCGTTCGCTTGTTTTGTTGCCAAGTGAAAAATATAACCAACGCATGACTGTCGATCGATGTTTCTCGAAGTTTGAAAGATTTCTCATAATGATGAAAATTGCTAATCGATCAATATAAACTAATGGTTTTTTCGTTTTTTTCTTTCTTTGCTCATTCCAGATTGGACCAATACGTTGACAGCACCGCAGTCAAAAGCCACCACCACAACAGCGGCCTCTCATCATCACATACCGTATTTGCAGAATAGCACCACAAACAAAATTAAGCACAGTATTAACAAAAGCAAATCGAGTCCAGTCGGTAATAAGCAACAACGTCACAGTGCCGCCGTAGCAGCCGCTACGATCGCAGCGCCTGTGCCTGCACCAGCTGTCGGCTGTTATAGCACAAATCTCTTCTTCTGTGATGACATCGATGCTAGCGCTGTGCAAGATCTCTCTGAGCGACTGCTCGATGAACTGCGTGCTGCCAAGAGTCGCCATTTGACCTGCACCGAAGTTTCATTACCTTGTGATCTCACCTCACGCGTAGCCGCCGAAATTATAAGCGTTTCGGAGAAGGAACCCTGCGGCATACGCGGCTGCACGATATACATCGAATTCGAAGATGAACCGAATAACTCACGTCGTATCGCCTCGTTGAAGATCGACCCCGAGACAGTATCCACCTTCGAGGTATACCTGACGCTGCGGCAAGATCATCGGGGCTGGACAGCACTGCTGCCACAGTTCATGAAGAGTCTGGCACGCAGCACGATAACAATCAGTCCCGAATTCACGATCACCAAACATAAGCTTTACACGCAACAAAGCCGTAGCAGCAGTTACAGTCGCCAATGCTCGCCGATCGCAACGCCATCGTCGTGACATGGGCAACAGAAATTAGGGAGCCCTCCAACAAGCCCACAATTACCCTGCTAACCGCCGCTGCGTTATGCGTTACCACCACTCAAAATTAGGATTAGAACAAGAAAATAAGAAGATATAGAATAAGAATTTTTTTTAGACATTTAAGGACAAACAAACGCAACATGAGTGTGCGTTGGAACTTTGATTCCAACTTTTTGACTGTGAGGGGGACAATTCCCGATAAGTCCCCTTTCGACTCATGGTGACAATTTTATGTGATACTGGTTAAGAAGTGAAATATTTAATTGCGCTGAAGTCGCAGCGCATAAACAAGTTGAATATTACAACAACAAGAAAAAGCGACTACAAAAACAACACACCGAGTTTCGTTTAATAAACGACACAAAGTAAAAATTCAATTTTTACTTAAGTTAATTTTTTTTTTAAAAAACTTTTTTTATTGTATTCAATTAATTACTCACGTTAATTGTTCTCTTGATATTAATTTATAAACATACACACACGCACACATCCATACATACAAACATTTACACAAACATACATCATTTTATACTTACATTAATATAGAGTACAGAGCAGTATACAAAATTAATTTATTACAAATATACAATACGACCAACAACAATAACAGCAACAACAACAACAACAACAAAATGTGCATGTATTTGTATTATTATTTGTATTTGTATTATTAAGTTTAATTAAGTTGCATTGTTTTTGTAACAAAGTAAAAAAAAGCAACAAACAAAACAACAACAAAAAAAGAAAAGTTACTCCTCACAAACACTTTGTCCGTCCAGCGGACTTTTGTTTTGAGTCAAAAGAAAAAACAAAAAAAAAATTGACAAAAAAAAACTTTTAACAAAAAACCAAAATAAAACCAATAAAAACAACAAAATATAAAAAATAAAAGCAACAAAGTCTTTTCATTTCCTTGCAAAACACAGAAAAACAACAGCACAGCAACAACAAAGGTTAAGCCGTGAGCGACCATCAACAACACCATAGGTATCGATATCGCTATTGCTTTAATTTCGGCCTGTTGTACCTCGTATGAGTCAGCGTTGGTTTTGTTTGAGTTCTATACGGTTGAGCAAGCAGCCAGCCAGCATTCAGTTTGTCAGTGTCTCAGTCTGTCCGTCTGTTTGTTCCGTCCGTCCGTCAGGTAGTCAGCTAAGACAATAACAGTTCTTCAACTTCAGAGCGGAGGTATCGATGTTTTTGATTGCATGATCTTGAGTAAAAAGTATGTGCGGCCTTGTAGACAGACCATAACACAAGTGCTGCACTTGTTGCAACCCTTAATTATAGCAATTAATTTAATGTCCTATTAACTTATGAACATTGAGAAAAAAAAAAATAATAATAGTTGATTAATTTGCCGAAATTGGACTCGAATTGTATAGATTTAGCCCCTGCCAAACTAGATACGTGGCTGTCGATATCTTCTATACCAGATATTTGAAACTTCTGATTACACAGCAGATTAAAACAGAGCATTTGAAAATAACAAATAAAAAGTTATAGAAAAGTAAATAATGTACCCGAAATTTAGTCAACAATAACTTCGTACGATAAGCTTTGACTGAGGAGATATGCTTAATAATCTTCAAATCTTATCTTAGTCTTATCAACTACACTACAGCCGTTTACAAAATAAAGTTTAGTCATATGTATAAAAATACATTAAAGTTATTTATATAGGGTGTTTTTTGTTAGACAGTCGTAGTTTCGAATTGAAATAAAACACAAAAAATTATTCAGATGACCTCCGATTTTTGCTCTAACATATCAGCCATTTAGCATTTATATTAATATTTAACACAAGATGCAGTATTTCTTGAGCGCCGCCCTTTTCCTTTAATTTTTTCGACCACCTTAATGCATATGATTTTTGTTTTATTAACGCTAAATTTTAAATTAGACTTTTTCGAAAAAGATTTGAGTTCAGGTACACTTACCTCCCAAACAAAAGTGGGATGTGGTTGAAACCTTTACTTCAAAATGGTTATCAATTTCCATGAATTTGGCAATGCTGATTTCAAAAATACTAAAATTTGTGCGATATCTTTTATAGTTTACAAGTTATTGGAGAAAATTTCAAAAACGGTGGTAATATAGTAATGGCGCTGAATTCCTAAAATTTGTTACAGATGTTTTTTTAGGTTAAAACAACAAAAAATTGTGAAAATGGGAAACATTTATGCCTGCATGGCTATCTTTCATACAAAGGTGTGATGTGGTTGAAGCCTTTACTTCAAAGTCTGTAACAATTTCCATTGATTTGGCAATGCTGATTTCAAGAACGCTAAAAACTGTGCAATATCTTTTATAGTATACAAGTTATTGGAGCAAAACCATTTCGAAGGCTTGTCTCTTCTGTTTTGTAAAAACAATCGAATTTATATATATTATCCCAAAGAGGATGAAAAGGTGAACATACCCCATATCTGCTCTCACCTCTTGACAAAAAGTCCCTTCTGAATTTAAGCACGGCCTGTCGCACTGTAAGTTTTTAGAATTGATACAAAGTATTGCAAAATGTGAAAAAATAAAAATGCATTTTCCTTTAAATGTTGCAGTAGAAAAAATTGATAAAAAAAAGTTTTGAAAAACTGCAGCTGGAACTTTGCATCTCAGTTAACCATGCTTTCTTACATAGAATATAAAAAATGACAATTATGACTTTTAAGTTCAAATTTTCAAAAAATTAGTACACCTAATTCTGTTTTTACACGGTAGATACGTTCCAGCGAAAACCGTGTAAAAAAAAACCGTGTAAAAAAAGACATGAAGTATGCATGTAAATACATAGAAAAAAAAGGGATTAGTTCCATATCCTTTAACCCTGTAGACCGTGTTAAATTAAAACCGTGTAAAAAAAGACCGTGTAAAAACAGAATTGGGTGTATAATTCACATGTAAAATATAAAACCTCAAACAAATGTTTTTTCAAAGGCATAATGAACTTTTTTGGCCAATATGTTGATTTAGAAAACTTCGATACAAATATATATATAAGAGCATTTCATAAAAGTCTATATATTTTGCTCTTTCTAAAACTACATTAGGGAAATTTGATAAAAAAAATATTGTGCAAAACTGCAGCTGAAACTTTGTATTTTAAGTAACCATATTTCTCACATAATATATAAAAAAATTTTTGGAATCCGTGGATGTTTTTTTTTTTCTGTCAATATTTGCAAAGTTGTCACTTTTACCAGTTTTCAATCTAATTTTTGAAAAATCCGTACAAATTGATAGAAGAAAAATAAGTCAAACAATGTACAAGCAAGTTTACTAGAGCGCTCTGTCTAACAATTACTTACAAACAAAAGTTCGATAGAACATTTTTGGTTTTCAAAGTTTCCACTGTGTCACTAAATCCAAAAAAGTTTAGAACTTCTATGGTTTTTTCCCCTTCCTTAATTATATCTGACAATTGTCTTAAAAAATTTTTAAGTCCTCAGCACTTTTATTTTTCTTGTATTTATTGCCACGATCTCCCACTGTGCAGCTGTACTATTCTACAATAACATCATAATATTGTCAATCCCATGCAAGTTTTTATTTTATGAGTTGCAATAATTCTTCTGTAATCTTTTTGAAAAATCAAAAATTATATGTATATATTCTATTACGGTTAATATTAGATTTTGTAAAAGTCATTGCCGCCTAGAATCCCAGACGTGTCTGAGATAACATTTTTTACGAGAGCCCCAATATTCGTACTCAAATTCATAACAAAACAATTGAACTGTTAAATTGGAGATTTCACAGAGTAGGCTCAATTAAACTCTAAAATTTTTGATATGCATTACTTTGAATCGAAAGAGACCTTGAAACAAAAGAATTTCACAAAATTACCATTTACTTTCATATTATAACTTAATGCACAAAACTTCGGCTTCACTTGAGAAATTGAATTTAAAACGCCTGCCATAATATGCAAAACAATTACCGGCAATATCAATTTAATTATATATATATAAAAATATATATATATTGTAAGATATGTATGTGTCAAAGAAGTTGTATCATTAGATTTGCTATGATTCGGTACAAGAATTGACTGAAGATACTCGTACCTACCAAATGTTATGAATGGCTACAGGTTTGCTTTGAATTATTGTGATTTAAATCACTGCATTGCATTAATGAGCCAATATGACTGTGCACAAAAGTCTGATGCAATCTGGTGCAAAAATTAATAAAGATTTTGTAGGTCTCGCTTTCGAATAACATTTGCTATAGATTCGTTCAAGTTCTGCATTTCTAAGGAATATATTGATTGTGCCTAGTAACGTTGTTGTTGAAACCTAACAAATTGACTTACTTTTTTTGAAATTTTGCAATTATTTAGTCTTATCACTAGTTCCGGTTTGTTATATTAGGCTGGGGTTTTTTTTTGTTGTTGATATATTTTTCAGCATTTAGGAAAGTGCAAGTCATTTGCGAAAATAGAGCTGTGATGCACAAATATATAACATACGCGTATATACGGGTTATATGCCTTTTTGGCGAAAAAAATAGAAGTTTTATTAAAACCAAAGCTCGTTTCTAAAGAGATATACCTTATATTTGTGACTTTTTGAGATTAATAGATTAGTAAAGACATATAAAGTATTGCATCATCCCTATTGTCACGTCAAGAAATCATTTATTGTTTTGTTTTCGCTTATGTCGCTTGCTACGAATAATCAGAATTTCATCATCACCATTATCTATCAAAATTCATAACAAAAATTTAAAAATAGACACAATCTTCTTAAAATCTTTTTTATTGAAAACATTTGAAAGATTTTGTTATTTATATTCTGTACATTGGCCTACAACGTTTAAGGCTACAGCACTTTGAATACCATAATTTGTATTTGATTCGTATAGGAAGTTGGCATGTCCGCAAAACAATTGCAGTCACATTTTTGCTCTAATCTACTCTTATCTACAGTATGCATTTTCGATGAAATTTCGTCAATATAGCGATTGGAGTACTACAATCAATTAAATTGTATGGAAAGTGGGCTTGTTCGGTGACGGATTCCGCTCATTTTAGCTACAATGTGTAAGATAGTATTGTCAAACTAGTAGTATTTTTTACTAATTAAACTGTATGGGAGATGGGCGTGTCCGAAAACCGATTCCACTATTATTTCCACCATGCCCTCTAAAGCAGAAAAAAACGTTTCTGAGAAGTTAACATTTGTAGATTTAATATAAGAGCTGGGGTGTTCATAGGTTCATAGGACAGCAATTTGGATTTTCAACGTAAACTAAAAGAAAATGCACCAACATCTGCTGCATTGCTTTTTTCGGCATTGAAATCGACCTTCAACTGAGATTGTGCAATTTAAGACCAAGTGCGGCAAAAAAATATAGCAAAATAACGAGATGGTACACTATGTACGAGTATATAAAATATTTATATAAATATTTATATTTTTAAAATACCTTGACATTCCTGTCGTATCGTTGGTATTTCGTAATTTTGTTCTGCCAAGCAACTAATATTTATTATATAAATAATTGCCTAGAACTAATTAGGTGTAAGAAAAACTCGGAAAACAAACAAGTTAGTCATGCCAAGACTATGTCTGAATCATATTATATCATGCATTTTGTCAACCTTGGGCAAATATTCGAAAGCCACGCAATGGTTATAGGTCTGAGTTAAAGCTGATATAATTCCTTCATGCAAAGTTTTAAGGTTATCCCATGTATGGAGTATTTTTTATAAAATAATTTTTTTTTTAATCTCAAGCTCACACAAAAATTAAACAATATATATATCTTCGGTTTAGAACAAAATGTCACTATCTACATTTCCATCTTTTTTAGTTATGAAGCTTATAAATATACATTAAATCATAAAAAATCCAAAACTTTTCAGTAAGTAATGAATAACTCTTTATTCAAGAGATTTATTTTATGCATACAAAAAAGCTTCATTACTCGGAAACTTGAAAACGTAGATAGTGACCTTTTGGTCTAAGTATGTAGACGATATACTGGTACATATGGATATTAAGGAAATCTGTCCCCCAAGGGTATTTTCAAACTCGATAACTTAAAGGCAGATGAAGCTTTTTCATATAAGAATGTCAAAATGTCTGTTTAAAATTATGAAAAATGGGCCGAATTAATTTAAAAATGTTTCTAGACAAATTGCCATCAAAGTCAATTTTCGATCATATATTCGATTGATTTGATTTCTGTGGCTGAACTGTCGATCTATAGAAAGATTTACTAAAGGAAAGTTCTACTGAATTTGAGAAAAAAGTCGACTATATTTTTTTTTTTGTAAGATCATCTTATTTTCGTGCGCATTTGCTAGGCATAACCAAAAGCTCTTGACAATTTTATATCTAGTCTACAGTCTAGAAATGGTTATGAATATACCCCACTGTGCTTGATTATGTTCCCTTTAAAAATTTGAAGTACAAGTATATAGGTTTAAGTGTTTGGTGCCACGCCCGAAATAAGCCCAAATCTGCATAGTTTTCTCATGTAATTTCCTTTTTTGTGTCTTTTATCTCTACACAAAGCATAGGGCCTTTCATTCTCATTTCAAAGATTTCTTGCTACCCTGAAGGTTCGACACCATGTCAGCAGACTTTAGTCGACCATTTGCGATATTTCTGTGAAATCTATTTCTTTTTTCGGTTTGATATAGACGAAAATCTTAACGGCATCTGATGAGCAATTCGGCATTACAGGCTGTCCATTCTGGGCCAATTGGAAAGAACTAAAAACCAATTTTTCTAAGAAGTCCGTGCCATAACACATGCAAATTTGCGAGACGTAAATTTTAACGTTGAAGTCAATAAAATCCCTTATTTTTATAACGAAGTTAGACAAAAAAATAACATAATGATTTACTCTGACATAAAAAATTCCTAACGAATTCAAGCCATTGAGAGCCACCCTATACTTTGTCATACGAAAGTACTCATGACATCGAAGAACCAATGACCAAACTGACTTATTTCAAGGAAGTCAAGAGCATATTGACGGAAACATTTTTCCTTAAACTTAAGAGTTCACCTTAATAGGGAGTGTTTTTGCAGTATAAAGTTTATCAAAATCAGCTTCAAGAGATCGTTTATTAAGTGATCGTATAAACATCCTGCATTTCATATTTCATATTTTGAGTCTTGACTGCCATTTCTTCAGTTTCAGAGAGTTTTTGCACACGTAACATGTACATCCATATGTATGTTGAGACATTGTAGGGTATTGAATTATTAACTTGGTCAAGACCATACCTTTATTTGTTAGTACGAGATGTTGATTTTGTTTTCTTTTTCATATTTTTACATTCCCGCTGGTTGTTTGTTAAACTTTGTGATAACTTAGTTAAGAAACCAATTAGTCAAGCCATTTGGCGCCTTTGGTTGAACCAATAAAAACGAGCAACATTTTGCAAGCAGAGTTACCCGATCCGTGTCGGAAATGGGCTGATTGCATTACATTGCACCTGAGAGAAGAGTGATTTTGTTGAAAAAAACAAAATTATTTTATTGTTTTGTTTATCACGTTTTCGAAAACACGACTATGCTGAATGCTATGGCAGTGTGCCCGACGATGTTTGCTGCTGATCGCAAATGTGTGAGCCCAAACTGTACGAATTGGCGTTGTCAGCAGTTTATTGCAAGCGTATCGAATATCGAAAATTATTTTTGACACCAGAACTGAGCTGAGAGTTTTTACATAGGTACCGTTACAACAACAACAACAACAATAACAACGGCGACAACATAATGAAAACCTCAGGCGACAGTCGAAATTTTGACAAATACGATCAATTTATGTAGCTCCACAATCATATGGTAGCCGATAGAGCGCTTCTTTAGTGAGCGTTGCAGCAGCAACAACGACAACAACAACAACATCTAACCAAAACAGACCCTGAGAGCTGTGCGAAGCTTTGCTGCGATCGCGACGATTGCGCCACACGCTCCGCGCTCAGCACTGACTCGCACTCCAAGTCAACAAAAAAAAAAAAAAAAAAAAATACAAAAACAATAACAAAAAAGCCAAAAAGAAGCTGAAAGCAAAAACAAACTACAACAACAGCAATAACAATAGCAACAACAACAACAACAACAACAGCAGCAGCAACAACAGCATTAACATGTAGTTAACGATAGCGCGATCAACACGGACGGGCCAGTTGCCACACGGTGAATTGCATGAGTATTTCGTCGCTCCAAAGCCCCAACCAGCCACGGTGACGGTGACGGTGGCGGTGGCGGCGACGTCTGCGGCGTTAACGATGTCGATGACGACGATGCGACATGAAGCGACGACGGAGCATGCCACACACAGTTAAATGTGAAATTAGTACAATTCGTGATTTCAACGGTGAACGACGAAAGTAGCAACGAAGCGAACGAAGCGATCGAAGCGGAGGCGCATTGAGGCATCGAGCGATAAACTGCAATCATCAGCAGATAAAAGTTGACATAGACAAAAACAGAAAACACAGCCAAAAGCCAGCCAAGCGCAACCACCGAGTGGGCCCATTGCTGGCCGTGGACGAGAGACGACAACAATCCAACCATCCCAACCCAACACTACTGAAACACGCAGCATTCCAGAATCCTTCACACACAGGGTGATCCACCACCATTCCAGAGACCCAACATGCCTAGCCACCACAGCACGAAAAGTGCGAACCACCACCACCAAGCGAAACACGCTGGCGGCAACAGCTCAGCTGATAACAACCCCGATCGCATTGAATGGTCACGGTCGACAATATTGGGCTTCATCGAGGACTATCGCCAGAAACGTGTGCTCTGGGATCCCAACACCAAGGGCTACCATATCAAGCAAATCAAATATGAGGCTTTGAAGCAACTCGGTTACAAGTATGGCACAGAGATTCGATCGATACGCAGTAAAATCAAAAGCTTACGATCGTCATTCCATCGCGAGCATGGCAAGGTGATCAATGGCAAGCGCAGAGGTATTCATTACCAGCCCATGTGGTTTGCATATGAAGCGATTCGTTTTATATTAGAAGCCGAGCAGCACAGGCCGAACAGTGTGGACGACACTGAGCGAAGCAGCGAAGACAAACGAGAGACATTGGTAGCGCTGGCGGCGGTGGCACGGCGCGACGGAGCGGAAGAAGAAGTTGGTATCAAAGTTGGTGTGGCGGCGGCGGGTGGAGCAGCAGCTGGAGAGCGCGGTGCTGTTGGTGCTGATGGCGAAAGACGACGCAAATTCGTCGGTAGTGTAGCTGCCGTAGCAGAAGTAGAGCTTGAGGACTTGTCGTGCAAGAGGGAAGTGCGACAATTGACGGCAGAGTTGGTAGAAGAGCTTCAGAATGCAGGCAGCGGCAGCAGCAGCAGCAGCAGCGATGATGGCAACAATGTTGTTGTCGATCGAGCAGCTGTGGTAAGTACGGGAATGGGTACGGGCGGGCATGAGTTCGGTTACGGTTAACGATATTCTGAGTAACGATGTTATTGTTGTTTGTTGAGAGTTTTCTGGCTTTGTGGTGCGAATTTTATTGATAAGCGAACTGACGATCAGTTGCTTTGTCGAGCAGTCGGCTACTCGTTTATGATTGTATGGATCCAGACTAAGTGTCTGAATTGCTGTAGTACGAACACAGTTGCACCCTACCGACTGCGAGTGTGTGCATTACAGTGACCAAGTCAATTTGCTCAATGTTGTGCTGAAAAGTTCTATTAAATATTTTAAGCTATGAAATAACAACACTTTGTTGTAAAATACCGACTACAACATAGGTACTTTATAGAAAATAAATCACTTCTAAACAGCGCAGACATGGCCCATAAAACTCATATTTCCTTTGTATGCGCTATATATTGCATTTTCTTTATCGATCGCAATCTAACGCTTTGGCTTTCTGACTCTGATTCTACTTTTGATTGCGAATATTTTCAGAAATGCACTGAAATTGATGGGGAGATGAATCACTACTGTAACATAAGTGCTGAAGACGTCAAAACCGAGCTTGTAAGTCTAGGACTTGGCCGTTTAGCCGCCATAAAAATTATTATTTTTGTTATTAAATTTCATTTCAGATTGAAAGTGAGTCATCTGATTCACCACAGACTGTCGCTGATAAGACACAGCATCAATCACCATTGGCCTACCTCTCATTGACAGCCGTCCAACATCGTACAGATGTGTCCACACCAAAGAAGCGTAAACGCACACCACAGAAAGAAACTGCCATGCCAACCAAACAGCATAACGGGGAATTAGGTCCGCCCCAGAGCAAAATGATGAGCACAAATTCGAAATGCCGCGCAACAGAGGAGCACTCTGCCACAGCTACGCCCCCAAAGTTCGGTGGTGGCAATGCTTTGCAGACCGATGAATATGGTGTATTCGGAGAATATGTGGCCATAACTATACGAAAACTGAAGACATCAAAGTCAAAGATCGTCGTCAAACACTTAATCAATAATCTGTTGTACGAGGCGGAGCTTGGCAAATATGATTATGGTATACCGGCATCCAAAGAACCACCACAGCTCTATAAGACATCGTAGCATGCCATCCGGTGGCTTCCTAGTCAAATGAAGTTATTCATTGTAAATGCAATATCAGGGACATAAAAAACAAGAAAGCGGATAACGAAATGAAATAAACCACAATTTAAACTCAGGTGCCTTTAAATTAGTCAGTTAAGAAATAAACATTTAATAAAAACCTAATTGAATTAGTTATTTTTACGGGTACGTATTAGTGCATACATACGTGCGAATACTTAGTGTGTAAGTGTACAAATGTATATTCCAAAATGTGCAAATATTCCATTAAAAATAAATATATATAAATAATTTACCACGAATGTTATATTCACTAAAATTCGAGGTGTTTCAATAGTTTTGGGTCATTTTGGGCGGCTTTTGTTTTTGTTAAACAGAATGATAACACTGGCGTTGCAAGCTGAAGTGGTTCATTCAGGGACGTAATTTTTGAGGGCGCTGACTGCTAGTTAACATGTAAAAGTACCAAAGTTTGTGTTGGAAAAAACTTAGTTGGAAAATCTTAATTCATTTAAAAAATTAATTTTTATTGATTTAGTTTTTTTTTTTTGGAATGAATTTGGCCAAAATCAAACTAAAAAAAAATTCACTGAAAACTTCCTGCAAAGGAGGGATCGAATTTTTGAAAACTCTGCATGGAAATTTCATCAAAGTTTAATATCACTATAGTAGTTTGAATTGGGTAAGTTTTTTTAGAGGTGGTACCTACAACCTGGCCCTTTCCCACCATAGGTACAGAGAGTGCTGTTCACACGGGCGCCACATCACAAAAGGCGCTTAAAGGAAATTTCTAATACGAAAACTCTTTCGAACATAGCATTACTTATAAAATGGTGAAAAATTAAAATTTGTATGTAGGAAAAATTTGATGAATGTTTTTTTGTTCGTCAAACAAAAATTTTAAGTTTATGTCACAAAATGCCGCACAGTGGACGGCTTTGTATGAAACGGAGACCATAAATAGTAAGACTCTTAACTTTCGGTACAGATGCTTTTTTAGGTTAAAACAAAAAAATTTATGAATGTGAAAAAATCGGGTCATGAACACGCCTACCTCCCATACAAAGGTGGGATTGTGATTGAAACGTTTTCTTCAAAATGGGTATCAATTTCTATTGATTTGGCAATGTTGATTTCAAAAATACTAAAAATTGTGCGATATCTTTTATAGTTTTGAAATTATTGAAAAAAAAAAACATTTTGAAGACATCTCTCTTCTGTTTCTGAAAAACATTCAATTTTATATTTTTTATCGCTAAGGGGTTGACAAGGCGAAAAATACACTTTATCTGTTCCACTCCCTTTAAGGGAACTCTTTACTGAATTTGATCACCTTTTTTCCTTTAGATATTGCAATAGAATTAAATTTCATAAAAAAAAGTTTTGATTAACTTCAGCTGAAATTTTGAATTTCCCACATAATATGTATGTATATAAAAAAGTTTTCCAACTCCGTGGATATATGAGGCATTTGTAATAAATAAAATAATAAGAAAAAGTTTGTTTCTTGAAAATTATTTCCCTCGCGGGTAAAAAAATTTTTGCGCAAGCGCAGTATGATTTTTTGTTCAATTAGATTTGTTTTTTTTTAGCTTTCATATCGTAAGCCCCGAAATATTTCTCTCATCTGGTCCCAAATGTCCTTTGGTAAAAATCGATTTTTATTTTACGTCCAAAAATTATATATGGAATGCCCCATACACATATTTTTGCTGTCAAAGTTTGCTACTTTTACTATTTTTCGTTCTAATTTTTGAAAAATCCGTGTAATTCATATAAAAGCGTTAGAAGAAAAATAAATTGGTTTTTATAAAGTGGAAGCAATGTACTTTTTGCCAATATGCTACATTAGCGCATTTTGTTTCAAACAGGTTAACTAGAGCGCTCTATCCAACAGTTGCTTCCATAACAACTTCCATTTTTGGTGTTCAGAGTTCAATTTTGAGCCCACTGTGTCACTAAACCCAACAAATTTTTGAATTTTTATTGTTTTTTTTTCCTTCCCTTAGTATTATCTGACGATTGCCTTACGAAATTTTTAAGGCCTCTGATTCAATTCGTGCCCGAAAGTCTTTTGTTATAGCCCTGAGCTATAAGCTCTGATTTTTCTTTGAAAGATTTCGCCTACACCTGAAAAATGAAAGTTTCAACTAAATAAAATCGAAAGAAAAATTTTGCAAAAAAAAATCATTTAAAAGTTAAGGGGCAGTAAACGTTGATTATTACTAGGCCCCCAGTTTAAGCTCCTACTGATGTTACATAATTATATTATAAATTATGCTTAAATTTTATTTATTATCATTAACTAGAAAACACACTTTGTGATGTTTAATTATAACGTCTTTATTTATTCCTAAGCATTAATCCCAAGTGTTGTCGTAAATTGTTCACAAACTTTAGTTTTGCATATAGAAAGAAGTTCATTTTTGTAGAAATTTTAATCTGGGTGATTATTTTGCTTCCACGCACATTCCTTGATACATTTTCAGAATCTTAGAAATACTCAGGGCAGTCTGGCAACCACAATTTATCTTAAGTTTTCGGTTTACGTTGCACTTAAGTTTCGTTTGCTTTTCGTTTCTGCTTTCTTTTTTGTGTGTTTGCTTTGAATTTATTTTTCTTTAACTGGTTAGCTTTGAGCTGTAGTATTTTTCAGTTTAAATTTACAAATTAAACATAGCTTTGATCAAAATTAAATAAGTAATAATTAGTTAATGACGCATATTCATAGTTATTTTTAGAGCTGGATCTAAAGTTAGCAACAGCTTCAGCATTTAGTCAAAAGCTATAGTTAAACTAAAAGCCGGGTTTAAAGATGACAACGTATATAAAATGTTTCTAATACCTAATGGATTATTAAAATGATCGGGACTTTAGTCCTCCATTATGTTTTGTTTGTTACTGCTCAGTTCAGACTTAAGTTGCGCTTTCAATTTTACACGTGCACGTAAGTAAATAGATATCAGCTATCGATACTGTAGCGAAAATTTCATGCTCGAATGATTCATTTCATATATTGAAATTGGCAAATATAATGCTAATTAAATTAACTGTGCACATATGTTTTGGTTAATCGTTTGACAAATTACACAAGGCGTTCATTAATATCACATGGCAACTATTTTAATTAAAACTCAATTTAAAGCTTGAAAATCAGAATTTAACTTAATATTGCTAACGAAATTAATTTTTATATTTAAATATTAATTAGAAAATTAAAGATGTTAAATGCAGGGAAATGTGTTAATCGACACTAATAAGTTAAGCCCAGGGTACAATTTGTTTTTCTTTTCTTCTGAACTTTTAAAGAAAAATGAAAATATTAACTTTCTTTAGGGGTGTGACATCATGGAATCAAATGTTGTAAAAGTATTAGCACTCTTAGTTTTAAAGGCTTTCTATGAGAATAATTTAGATTTTTTTAAACTTAATGTGACATTAAAGTTTTGACCTCTACTTACACACAAGGGTTAGGTTTATCACCCACTTAAATACGCCTCTAATAAAAAAAATTGTGGTAAAATAACAACTTACGTACTACTGCGATACATTAAAGAAAATATAAATAAATAATTGCATGTAAAATGTATTAATTTCGTTTTTCATTTTGCTATGCGTAAAACATGTCCATGGTATTAACTTGGCTAATTATAGGTTCTAAAAGTCAGTAAGTGTTTTAGCGTGAATACGTGTGTACGTAGTAGGGTGGACCAAGATTCAATGATTTTCTTTTAGAAACCTTTTGTAAGCCTAAGTTTATATTTGAAAAATACTTTAAAGTTGGAACATCACATTTAGATATATCGTATATACGAATATATATGTATATTAGGGAGTTCCAATTTTATAATCTACCTCGGCTACTCCAAAGAAGAAACTTCATTTAATTCTAAGGAAAAGTCATGAGGCAACAAAAGCTGTAAGTGAAATTTCGACTGCCGAAAAATTTATTTTGAAAATTTGAACTCGCTACTGGAATTTTTCGAAATTTAAGGGCGTTCAAAATTTGGTGACTTCTTCGTAGAAATAAAAGTTTACTTTTTTTTTTGTGTAGCCGTGGTCTATCAAATTTATTTTATCCCTAATATATATATAAATTTTAGACTGATACAAAACAAAAACGATTCTCTTTCGATTTATTCACTCGCAGCTTAGCGAATCTTCTTAGTACTTCAGAAGCAACCAGTAAAAAGTTTGAGTCACAAGGTTATAGTCCATGAGGAAGCGTTGCATTTTCAAAAGTCATTTGCTCCCGCTTAATTTTTTTTTGCAATTGATAGATAGCTGATAATCGAAATAAGCCACAGTCACCAGAGTCGTGTTGGGAGAGGCCGTCAAAAAAAATTTCGCTCAATAACTCGGAAAATAAGCCATAACTAGAAAAATATACCTTGACCAATATTGTAGAGGAGATGAAAACATATCGATATCATGTCCGAAAAATTTTCGTACTACAAGATTTGACCCACCTTTCATAGTTTTAAAATTACTAAGGATCATCTCCATTTACGAAAAAATACGGGTTTTATTGAAAGTTTTAAATTAACATTATTGGTTTAAATCTGAAAAACGAATTTTTCGCTCAAGCTAACTATTTTTGTTCAAAATTATTGTGCTTATTTGAAATTTTAAAACGGTGAAAGGTGGATCAAATCTGGTTGTATGGAGATTTTTCGGGCTTCAAATCGATGTGCTTTCATCTTCTCTACAACATTGCTCAAAATATATTTTTCTACTTGTGGCTTACTTTTCGAGTTATTGAGCGAAATTTGCTTTGTCGGCCTCTCACAACCAGGCCAATCACGATTATGGCCATCAGTTGCTTTTTGATTATGAATTTTCAAACTTGTTTTATCATTTGAAGTGGCTATCGCCCGATCGATAAAATTCTCAATTGAATTGAATTTTATTAATATAAAATATTTTACGAATAAAATATTCGATTTCACACGATTTTTGAAAAATCCGAAATGTGAACATCCCAATTTTGTTTTTAGTTCACATTAACGATCGTTGACTGCAGCTCAAAAAGTAAACGTTTTTAATTTATACCAATCAAAATGGGCCACCCTGCTGAACACGAACATGTTCGTTACCGCACACAATTAATCATAACAACAACAAATTTTAAAATGACTACCAGCTTTACGCAGGATGTGCGTGCGAAACTGTGGTACTTTTCCTTTAGTTCTCGGCTTTATCCTCATATACAGGGCCAACTAAAATTGGCTAAAAATACAAATTCGCTAATGCGTATGAGTAAAATGAAAAAATCGAGTTAACGTCAAAAGTTATTCACTTTGAAAAATGCGAAGGCGAGAGCCATGAAAGTGCTTCCATTTCCGTTATTAATGATGATTTTCGTTGAGGTCGGACGAGCGATTGCCAGTTTCATATTGGCCATGGTATGTGTTATGTCCAATAGTTGTTACTTTTGCGCTTTGTTACTGTCGAGTGAGAACATTAATGGTGTTCAGAGCCGATCATAGTCACGTGATTGTTGGGAAAATGCTAATTAAATGATTTTGTAAGACATGGACACCTTGCGAACGCAAAAAAAAAAAAATGAAAAAAAATATATTACCAGATCTTAAAAATCGTCGTCATACTTCGGTGACGAAGAATAATAAACTGTTAATATGAATGCCAAAGCCAAAACCATAGCCGTCGTCGCCACCGTCGCACCGCAGCTGAAGTAAAAATTTTGTGTTTTTAGATAGCGATCTTAGTGTTAACTAAGCGGGTTGGCAACACATACAAAAAAAAAAAACGAAAGATTCCTAGCCATGTTATGTTTAGCCCTTAGCTTCAGCAACAACAGAAATTTGGTTCCCATACAAAACGAGAACAAGTACTGGACATGATAATGAGCTCACCAACTGAAAAAAGGGTCAGCAGTTAAGAAATAAATAAAATTAACATACGAGGGTTGCTATTATAGATTTATTTTGATGGCGTATTACCGTTTTTATGCTCTCAGCATAAGGTATATTAATTTTGTACTTTCATTTGTTACACATAGCAGTGGGCGTGGCTTATGTGGAAAAGTTTATATGTGACACTACAAGTCAAAACGAAAAAAGCTGGGACTTGAGGTTTTTAATTTATCAGATTTTTTTTCGGGTAGTATATGACTAGTTGTTGATTTACCATAAATCATTTCAGCATAAGTGAAATCATTGTTGCGCTACAATTTTTCAGAGCTGCATCTTATTTGCTTTTCGCTGCTAGTTATCTTTAGCTAGCAACGATAATTGTATGGAAAAGCAAAAAAAAAAAAAAAATCGCAAATTTAACGATAAAAATTATAATTGCTAAGTATACATAGCAAGTTGCTTAAGTGCCAGGGCTACCCAGCAGATTGGTATTTTGAATTGATTTGTGCATTTTGAAATGAAAAGAATAAGAACTAAGAACAATTGCTTAAAACGTTAGGCGGCTAAAAGAAGCAATTTGAAATGAAGAAAGTAAAAAGAAAAACAAACGAGTATAAACAACGAGTAAGATATTTAGCGACTTGGTCGCACATAGATAGTGATTTGGCGAACAATGGTTTCGAATTATGGTAACTCATTAACTGGCCAAATGCTACCAACAAGAAAATCAGTAATAGGTAGAAAGTATTTTGACTTCATTTCTTGACTTTTCAATGTACACAAAAAAGGATGCAGATCCGTTTCGAAACCGTTACGAGTCCGTCAGCGCGGAATTCACTTTTAAATGCTTCGCCGGATACGTTTTCAACACCTTACGAATTATAGGTCTGCACGAGTGCACTTGAAACGACCATCAAGTCACTCGCTACGATTACGAGTTCATCAGGCTCTTGTGCATGAAAATCACAAATCAAATAAAAACAAAACGAAAGACCAAGCTGCATTCGCAAATAAAATGTGAGTGAAGTCCGTATAGAGACGTATCAGACAAAGCGATTCGCGGTTTTGAGAGGAATTTCATGCGAAAACGAGTCAGTTCGGATTCGTAACGAAATCCATTTCGGAGAAAATATACGAAGAAGGGAATCCATCTCGAATTCGAAACGAGTCCTTTTGCCATACTGGTTGTATTACCTCCAGCATAAATGGGAATCAATAGAAAGCAATTGAAGTGAAACATCTGAGAAAATAAAGTAAAATTACATTAAATTGAAGGACTAAAATAAATCATAATGCCTTCACATTGCACGTACACACACAAAAAAAAACAGGATTTCAAAATCTCAATAATGAAAAGGAATGATTTGAAAAAAGAACAAAAACACCATTACAACAACATTTTTTTTTTCTACATAATTTCCCTTTTTTTTCGTGTAGATTTTAGATTTAGGTCAACACATGTCATCCTGCCTAAGCTACAAAAGAGGAATAGCGGCGTAGAAACACAACAACAATACAACACGAATTATTGCTGTACAAAATATTTACTAAATTCCTGTTTGGTTGGAGTAGGGGGGTGGGGGAACAGCAAGGCACAGAATGAAGAAAATAGACTGACTTTACTTACTTTCTCGACGCGTAGCTTTGCAATAATCATTAAAAACAACTGGGCCCAACAGCAAGCAGCAAGTGTTTTTGCTTTCCGGGTCTGTTCTTTTTTTTTTTTGGTTTTCTGCTCTTCTACTGCTGTTTGCATTCAATATTTTAATTTAGTTTCCTTACACACTTAACGAGAAACGTTCACACAACGGACAACATCAATTATTTATTAAGATTACAAAAAAGAAAGAAAAAAAAAAGAAATGGAGAAAAAAATGCCAAATAAAAGGAACAGACAAAAAAGAAATGAGTTTTTTAGACTGCTACAGCTGTGACGGCGACTATTCGGCGTTGATTCCCATCACTCTCCATAATCCGAGCGCGTACATCATCGCATAAAGTTTGGCAACGAACGACGGACGCCCTTTTCCTTGAGTGGGATGGATGTGTACATAGTTGTGTGACAAAGCTTTCTCTCTTTGTCCTTCCCTATTGACTGATAAGCAACATGGTGTACTTACTGACTGACTTTAAATTTGCGCTTTTTCCAGCAGGATTACATTTTCTACTACATACACACTTTTTTATTGCCAGCAAAGGAGAGATGCCAAGATTGACATTAAAGTAACCCCAATGAAGAAAATATAAAATAGTGCACGATTATGCTCTGAAAACTGGGACATATTTTGTCACATTTAAGCCTCTAGAATAAATTATAACCTTGGCCTTTGCGAAAAATTTTGTACTAAAAAAAGAAAACATCTTGAAATCAGATACTATACATCATAGTTTGATTTGACCAATGCAAAATGATATATTCAAAAAAAAAAAAACTTTTATGCCTCAGACTTTGAATATCTTGATAGTGGTGAGTCGTATGTGAAGAAACTTTTAGTTGAAATTAGTGCAAAAATTTTCATTCACAATTTCTTTCTAGGGAAATATGTCTTTCTTGGAAAAAATTTCTTTTTTGGGAAAAATTTCGTTCTTGAGAAAAATTTCTTACTTCGGAAAGATTTCCTTCTTGGCAAAGATTTTTTCCAGGGAAATATTTCTTTCTAGGCAAAGATGTCATTCCCGGAAAAGATTTCTTTCTTGGAAAAGATTTCTTTCTTGGGACAGATTTCTTTCTTGAGAAAAATTTTTTCTTGGGAAAGATTTCTTTCTTGAGAAAAATTTTTTTCTTGGGAAAGATTTCTTTCTTAGGAAAGATTTCTTTTTTGGGAATTATTGATTTCTTGGGAAAGTTTTCCTTCTTGGGAAAGATTTCTTTTTTGGGAACTATTGATTTCTTGGGAAAGTTTTCCTTCTTGTGAAAGATTTCCTTCTCGTTAAAGATTTTTTTCTTGGGAAAGATTTTTCTTGGGAAACATTGTTTTCTTGGGAAACAGTTCTTTCTTGGGAAAGAGTTCTTTCTTGGGAAAAATTTCTTTATTGGGAAAGATTTCTTTCTTGGTAAAGATTTTCTTCTTAGGAAAGATTTCTTTCTTGCGAAAGTTTTTTTTCTTGGGAAAGATTTCTTTCTTGGGAAATTTTTCTTTCTTTGGAAAGTTTTCTCTCTGTTCGTACAATAGAAATTCTTATATTTTAAAAATACAGACTTTTTTCTTTAAATTTGGCACTAAGTCGAAAATTTTTAGAATAATTCATGATACAATTTCTGACCCACAAAAAGTAATGCCTTCTGACCTACTGATTTTTTCTAATCTATAAGCTTGTTTGCCAATATATATGCAGGCATACCAAAACATTTTGAATTCACAATATATAAGCTTTCATTATAGCCACATTTGAACCTTTAACTCGATGTTATGTACGATGTTAGTGTCTCCCAGGCTATAATTAAATAACTGAAAGCATTTCAGTGGCCAGTGTGCTTTGATTTGTTCTTTTTGTAAATAGCTCAGTTAATATGCACCATTGGACAGGCAGAGTGCCTATCTTCAAATGCGTTATAGCGCTTGACGTGGGTCAGTTTTCAAGGAGTTCTCACTATTCTGAGATGTTACGAAAACCTCAACCACAGATTCATCCTAAACACATAAAAATCTTTCAAATCTTACGATGTCGCCTATTTCAAGTATGCACAGCTCGTTCAGTTCTTACATGAATAACAAAAAATATACAACTTTTCTCAAGTTCTTTCCATTATTCAAGCTAAGTCATTAGGGTTCGCAAGCACCGTATGCTTTTTGTTTGTGTAATTTGATCTTCAAGACACTTACTCATGTTAAACAAATTCGGTGCGCTATATCCGCGTACTTTTTGCTTGTGTAATTTTTGTCTTCAACACAACGTTTCGTTACTCAAGTTAAAAACTTTCGCTTCGCTTTCGCTGTACGCTTTTTGTTTGTGTGATTTTGTTTTCAAGTCACTGGCTCCTTCTTCTGTTGCTTTTTGTTTTTATTTCTTTTGTTTGTATGCAATCAGCTAGCTGCTTGCTCACTAATTAAAAAATGTTACTCAGCTCCCGAAGCAGATTTTTGTGTGCACCTCTGGTCTATTCCTTGGAAGCGTTTCATTGTTTGCTATAACACCTATTGTATGTATCATTTCCTACACATTATCTGCACATTTCCTTTGTACACAAATCAAAACTGTGGTAGCGCAGCAGTGTAAGGGGGGGGCTGCAAAATAATTTTAATTTTAATATAAATTAATGAAGCGGTCTTGTGCAACTTCCAACTGATGTCCCGTGAGATTTCGGTAACTTTTGCATACATACGGCCACCTTACACAAGACCCAAACGCCAATTCAGCAACATTTAAAATCGACCAATATTTTGTTTTTTTATATTCAAAGCGGCTTTTAAAGATATCAGCGTCAGTGCCAGCAGCATCAGCATATTGAAAACACTTTAGTCTTCGTTTCATCTTCAATGAGTAGCCAAATTGACAGCAGTTCGCCTTTGCCGCTGCTGCTCGATGATTTCACTTAAATGAATGTTAGAAGCCCTAAAGTCCGTCATTCATTTATCCAAATGTCACAAAAGCTAGCGATTGCTGTTCCTCAAGTAGCTGCTACTTTGCTTGCACATTTGGAATCTATGTGGAAAATTTTGATTACACTTGGGAGAACTCAACTGAAATTGGCAGGTGTAGGCGTGGGCGTTACGGAGAAGATATTTGGGACATAGCAAAGGAATTTAATTTAAATTTTTTGAAAGCGACGCACGTTGGACACTTGCCAAGGGTGCGACGTATCTATTAAAGCAACAGCAACAGCAACAGCAGCAGCAACCAGAACAGTACGAGTAACAAAAAGTCAGCAGCGCGCGGTCCACGCGTCACTTCAATTATTACTCGTAGTATGAGATTCTCAGTACAATAACATCAGAACGTGCTTCATCTCAGCGCACTAAGTATCTATGGGTAGAAAATTTCCTTAGCTAAAATTGAGTCTCGTTATGTTTTTGTAAATAAAATAATATTCGTGGGGGTGGGGGGCACTGATTTCGCCGAGGAGGTAATTTCATGTTTTAGAGGCAAATTTTTAAGCTACTCTAAATGGAATATTTTTGAAAAGCTGAATCTTTATTTATGCAACAGATGGTTAATGATAATTGTGCACTTTATTATATACTACAGTTGGGCTAATTTTACAACGACTTTACATGTATAAATCACTGGTTTCAAATATATTTTTGCAGAAAGTTCTTTTGTTACATTTCGGCTCTTGTTGAAGTTGAAGTCTAATACTCTTTATTTTTTAGTACAGGGTGTTCGCCAAGAAGGTATAGAGTATTAGACAAAACAATGTTTATAGTATCATTTTGGTAAATATTAGTTTTCATAGTTCATATTTGGTTATCGTTGACAGTGGCGTACCGTGGACATTTAGCGCCTGGGGCGAAGAAGTAATTCACCTCCCCCTTTATACCAAAATTTTTATTTTTCCACAAAAAAACTGTTGTTACTAAAAGAAAAAGATCATAATTTGTCACATCCCAAAAACTCTACCATAAGTTTTGGTTGTGGTCCAAAATAAGATATATTTCACATCAATTTGCAAAATACAATGGGTCCCCCCATACATTGTATTTTAATATTTTCAATTTAAATTTACTACAAAAAAAAAACCATTAAATTGAATAAAATTTCTTTGTTCTGCTATAATCAAAATTTGAATTTCGTATTACGAGGATAATTTTAATGCCCCCCACGATGTGGTAAAAGACCCCCCAACCATTGGTAAGAATAATAGAAAAAAATTCTGAATGAGCACGACAAAATGGTATGACACAGTTTTAAGTTATTGGCCCAAGTATACATTTTACGTATGGCATATAAGCTGACAATTTTGAAGAACCGATATCTTGAAAACCAAGCAATATTTCAATTTTTTTTAAAATATTTTCGATTTTGCTCTACCGCAAATCATGGCACCACGGAAATCGTAATATCCTCCTTAAAAGGCACCCAAAGGGCCAGATGAGAATTTCCGTGGCATCACGATCTGACGATGGTTTGCGTTAGAACACGTCAAAATAAATTGAAAATGTTGAAAAAAATCGAAATCTCGTTTGGTTTTCGAGATATCGATAAAGAAATTAAATATTTGTGGTACAATAACTCAAAATCCTGTCATCCGAAATTTTCTGCAAAAAAATTGGAGTATTTGATTGAGATTCATTTCTAGTACACATAGTGGTTGGGGGTTCTTTACTTACTTACTTACTTAGATGGCCATAACAACCCGTTGTCAGGTTACGGCCGACCTCATTAGCTCTCGCCAGGCGCCTCTGCTTTGCGCGCGCCTTCTCCAATCGTTAATGCCAAGCGCGGTTAGGGCTTCCTCAGCTTGGTCTATCCACCGGAGGCATGGTCTCCCTCTTCGTCGTTGACCGGGGACTTTCCCTTCGAATACCTTTTTCGCTGGAGCTTCTTTATCCATACGATGGACATGACCCAGCCAGCGTAGTCGCTGTATTGTTATACGCTTAACTATGTCGATGTCGGCGTAGAGCTCATACAGCTCGTGGTTCATTCGAATGCGATAGTCGTCGCCAACTCGAACAGGACCAAAGATTTTGCGGAGAACTTTCCTCTCGAACACCCCAAGAGCGGCTGCGTCTGTTGTCGAAACTACCCATGCCTCAGCGCCATAAAGAAGCACAGGTAGAATGAGCGTCTTGTAGAGTGTTAGCTTTGTCGATCGAGAGAGAGCTCTGCAACGTAATTGCTTACTGAGACCGTAGTAGCACCTATTAGCAATTGTTATTCTCCGCTTAATCTCCAGACTGACATCATTGTTGCTGGTTACGGCAGTGCCAAGGTAGATGAATTCCTTGACAACTTCTAATTTACAGTTGCCCGCTGTAACATGAGAGTCTAGATCCCGTGCTCTCTTGTTGTTGTTAGTAGACATCATGTATTTCGTCTTGCCCTCGTTTACCGTCAAACCCACTTTGGCTGATTCCTTTTCAATAGCAGTGAAAGCAGCAGTAACATCTCTCTTACTCCGACCGATAATATCAATATCATCAGCGTACGCAAGGAGCTGAACACCTTTGAAGAAAATGGTGCCATTATGATGCACACCGGCTTTTCGTACGATCCCCTCCATAATGAAATTGAAGAGATCGCACGAGAGCGGGTCGCCTTGTCTGAAACCTCGCTCGGTATTAAAAGTTCCGGAGAGGTCATTCCCTACCTTGACGGAGCTAAACGTATTGCTCAACGTCATCCTGCAGAGCCTTATCAACTTTGCAGGTATACCGAACTCAGACATTGTTGCGTATAGGCAATCCCGCACTGGGCTATCGAACGCAGCTTTATAATCGACGAAGAGATGGTGAGTGTCGATTTGATATTCATGGGTTTTCTCCAGGATTTGGCGTAGTGTAAAAATCTGGTCTATGGTGGACTTACCAGGTCTAAAGCCACACTGATAGGATCCGATCAGCGTTTCTGTATACGGCTTCAATCTTTCACACAATACGCTCGAGAGGATCTTATATGCGATGGAAATAAGACTGATACCCCTGTAGTTGGCGCAGATTGTCGGGTCTCCTTTCTTTATTACAGGACAAAGCACGCTGAGATTCCAATCGTCGGGCATGCTTTCCGCTAGCCATATTTTGCTGATGAGTTGATGCATGCACCTTATCAATTCATCGCCACCAGCTTTAAACAACTCAGCTGGCAGGCCGTCAGCACCCGCTGCTTTGTTGTTTTTGAGTCGCTGGATAGCAACTCGAACCTCTTCATGGCTAGGTGATGGTACTTCCACTGCGTTATCATCGATTGGTGGTATCGTACTGCATTCTCTCTGGGCGGAATTGGTGGGATCATCGCCCGTAAGCAAGTTGGAGAAATGCTGCCTCCATAACCTCAGTACACTCTGTGTATCTGTAACCAGATTTCCATTTTCGTCTCTACAAGTGGATGCTCCGGGCTTGAAACCTTGAGTTAGACGCTTAACTTGTTGATAGAATTTTCGTGCATCCTTCTTGCCCTGGTACACCTCAAGTTCCTCACGCTCACGCTTTTCCTGCTCCCTTTTTTTACGTCTAAAAATGCGCCTCTCTTCCTTCCTCTTTTCGCGGTAGTTTTCTCGCACGGCTCGCGTTGCGGCTGACTGCAGCGTCTTCTTGTATGCGGCGTTTTTTTCAGCAGTCGCATCGCGACACTCCTGGTCATACCATTGGTTTCGAGGTTGTGGGCGTCGAAAACCAATGACTTCCTCGGCAGCAGCACGCATGGAGTGGGAGATGTGTGCCCAAAGTCCACCGGCGTCGTCGGTTCCAGAGGTTGGTTGGTTGAGCTTAACCGAGAGTTGAGCGGAGTACGCCTCGGCAGTCCGTTGTGATTGCAGCTTGGCGACGTCCAGCTTTCGTTGCATGCCCGTGCGTACATTCTTCGCATTGCATAGCCGCATGCGGATCTTAGCTGCAACAAGATAGTGGTCGGAGTCAATGTTGACCCCCCGAAATGTACGCACATCCAGAATGCTTGAAGCGTGCCTTCCGTCGATCACAACATGATCAATTTGGTTTTTCGTTTTTTGATCCGGGGATAGCCAGGTGGCCTTGTGAATGTCGAGGTGTTGAAATCTGGTACTACTAACTACCATGTTTCGCGCCGCGGCGAAGTCGATCAGTCTCAGACCGTTGTTTGAAGTGGTCTCGTGGAGACTGAACTGACCGACTGTAGCGCCAAAGATGCCTTCTCTTCCGACCTTCGCGTTAAAATCGCCGAGGACTATTTTTACATCGTGGGTCGGACAACGGTCATACACGTCCTCTAGGCTCGCGTAGAAATCATCCTTGGTGGCATCGTCCTTTTCCTCCGTCGGGGCGTGCGCGCAAATTAGGCTTATGTTGAAGAATTTTGCCTTGATACGGATCGTAGCCAGCCTTTCGTTTATTGGCGTGAACCGGGAAACTAGGTGGCGTAATTTTCGACTTACAACGAATCCGCAACCAAATTCGCGCCTCTCCGCATGGCCGCTGTAGTAGATATCACAGTTCGTCCGTTTAGAGCAGCCTTGTCCTTTCCATCGCATCTCCTGGATGGCGGTGATGTCAGCCTTTATTTTTACGAGGGCTTCCGCCAGTTGGATAGTTGCACCTTCCCTATGGAGGGTCCGGACATTCCAGGTGCATATCCGTAAATCATTGTCCGTTTTTCGTTTGCAGTGGTCGTCATCGTAGTGGGGGCTATTATCCGGGGGTTCTTTACTATGGACAAATATTTGATAAGCCATCGATGAGAACGAAGAGAAAGTTAAGTTAAGAAAGTTATTTCTCGTGAAGTGAATGATTTCGAAAAAAAGAGGGTCCGTAGCTAATAGGTGCTAGCCTGGACCACAACGTACGGCTGAAGATATTGCTGCTGAAAACTTTTTGGCGCCAGTGCTGCATACTCTGGGCTTGAATAACAAATGCCCCGCATTTGAGACTAGTAGAGGCGCATATTGATCTGATATTGTATTCAATACATAATTGCCAACATTAGTTAAACAATTTATCACCATAAGATTTATTTTCTTTCGTCAAAATTTATAATCGAAAAAGTAGTATACCTTCCCGACAGACACCCTGCATATCGAATTTTAAAAATTTTTGTTTTACATTGTTTAGTGTTCATCCTAAGCAAGAGCGTTATTTTCTTCCAAAAAAAAATTGATAATTTTTTAAAAATTCAGGGGGGGGGGGGGGGCGGTAAAATGAGAAGCATAGTTTCAAAAAGCTGTATAACGAAACTTCATTTCTTAGGAACCAATGACAGATAACACTGAAGTGAAAATCGATATTTAGAAAAAATTTTAAAAACAAATCTATACGTTTTATATCTTTTTTAAAAATCATTTTAAGCGTAAAAATAATTGTTAATGAGAAACTTCTTTAAAAAAAACGGCAATTTTGTTATTAAAATGTGGACAGGCAGGGTTACCGAGTGATTTGGATTGATCCGGCCAGGCGCGGTATTTCATGTCAAAGCCGCGGAGCTGGTAGAAATTCGAAAATTTCTGAAATTAGACAATTTTTACGACATGGACTTAAAATCCTGTTTTAAAGATGAGCAAAAATGAAAAAAAATTCGGGTTCAATAATTAAGGGTCAGTTTTCCCCAAATATTTTAGCTTTTTATCATTTAAAAAAAAAAATTTTCTTTGGATGGCCGGGAATTGCTTCTGTAATTTCGGCAGTTTTTCCAACTGCCTAGGGGCGAAAAATTTCTTAATCCGGGCCTGTGTATAACCCTGAGAATAAGTCAAGAAGTATTGAAAATGTTGAAAGACTAAAATAATGTTAAAAAATTCGAATAGTATTGAAAATTCAAAAAGGGTTTTTTGATGTATGATGTTTTAGAAATTTTAATAAAAAAAAATTTAAAAACATAAATGAGCTTAAATGAATTCTTAAACCGCTCATTTATTGAAACTTTTTTCCGATTCTCATAAGACTCATATTTACGTAAATGTGTTAAATGTTAATTTGTGTTTCCAAAAGAGCTCATATTTAGGGTTTCATTTCAAATTTAATTTATTTTACCCAATATGGTATTAATGTTTTTAAAATAGGGATTATATGGGTAGGCAGAGGTATTCACTACTTAAAACTGTAATTGAGTTTGACAGCATAATAAAAATATGAGGCAAAGTCAATACACACACAAACATACTTGCGTGTATTCATTTCACATACATACATGTGCGCACACATACTTATTTTCTATGACCAAACTTTCTTTTCTTTCTCTAAATTACACGTAAGCTCTAATGCAAAACACACACACACACACACACGAACACACAAACACACACACACGCACATTTAAATCAGTTTAGGGCTTCATTTCAACGGGGCTTCATTTCTGCTCTACCACTTTGTCGTAAAACCACTCAGGAATCTTTGCTTACATTTAAATGCTACACGTAAGCGACGGGTGAGTGCGCCTACCTTTGCGTGAATACCCCCGGTTGCCCCCATTACACACCGCCCTTATGTCAACCACATCCTCACCCATGCTGCGGGGCGTGTACTCATGGCAATATATTTTCTTTAATTGCGCGCAATTAATCCCTTTTATGAGTGAACTTTTCCAACTTGAATGCTATGCATGTCGGCGTATGCACAGAGCTACAGTAGTTGTACGAGTAGTACTGCCGTGTGTAAAGGAGGATGGGGTTGCGTTGACAGTGGCAAGGTTGAGTGCGTTGGGATATACAGTATGGTATGTATCTTTCTTGTACTATGCGCGTCAATGTGGTAACAGTAGGTCTATTCGAGGTGCTGCAGCTGGAGTTGGAGCTTAATTATAAAAGTTTCATTTACGCTTAGCTTCTAATTAAACTCACACAGGAACAGGATCTGGGACGTTTGGTGCTGTTCGATGTCGTTCTCTGTCTGTGACTACCGTTACGTTATGCAACGTAACAACGTACACGTAACATTACGTTTGTGTAATTAAAATAAGAAATAAAAAAAAAGTGAAAAAGAGTCCCGCTCCGAAATTTGCGTTAGCATCGCTCAGCTGTGGGCATTCATTTGTTTATTGACTTAACACGCTGTGGCCCCGAGAAGTTGGCATGTGAATTAAAAAATAAATAAACTTTACTTTATACAGGGTGTGATGCTACGAAGCTGTAAAGCCTTTAGTAAAATTCAAAATTGAAAATAATTTTTTGTTCTCAAATACCAGCATGTAATTATCCTGCCCTTTATATATTACGGGTATGTATTATGCTACAAGTACGTGTAGATATGTAGCTGCTTCGTTTGCGTACATTACAAACATTTTGCATTACATGAGAAATAATGCAAAGGATCATCATTTGAGAAATTAACGACCGCAACCCTTTCGACCAAGCGGCCGGCCTTTTATTTGCGAATGGTAATTGGTAACCCAAAAAAGTTACATTGAAGATTGGTTACAAGGACACTCAGTATATCTTAATTTCGACCCCAACCATGGTAATAAAAATTAATATTCTGTGACAAAGTCGATTTCGGGCACCGACAATACATTCGAAACTTAAAGGACGACGAGGTATTTACAAGTGGCAAGTGCTTGTGCCAATGATATTATAACGTACCCTAAATTTTTGTTAATATATTTGTTGTTGTTGTTTTTATTTTTTAATCCATTTACTTAAGGTTAGAAAGACCCTGGGAATTACAATTTGAAAAAAGTCAAAATTATGTGCTAACTCAGTATTAGAGGACATATTTTGATATTGCTCCATAAAAGTCAATGTACAGTCAAACTTTAAGGACCTACACACATAAACAAAACAATAATTCAAATAATTTGAAAACAAAAGTAGTTTTGTACTCAAAATATTATTGTTTTGCTTATTTATTTTTAATAAAAATTTACACCATTCAAAATAACTGCATGATTGAAGGGTATGCCCGATTTAGGCAAGTTGTTTCATTTGGATTTTTTTGCTCCATAAGGAGGGCTATGAAGTGGTACTGGAGGCATAGTGTAAATGAAAGATATGTTTTTATTTTCATATGGAACCACTTTGCTTCAGACACTAAGCCTCTCCAACTTGAAATAAAAAAAAATCGTAGAAGAGCATTTGAAACCGTGCTAATGATTACCGGTTAGTTAACCATTACCTCGAAACGCTAACGTGTGAACAAAATCTGATGGCAAGTTGAGTGATCCCAAGTTACCCTAAATTGACATCAGTCGATTTTCCTTCAATTTTGCAATTGATAAAAAAAATAACATTTGAGACGTCCAGTTACAAGACCGGCTATGTCCCTTTTTCATACTTTTGGAAAAGCAACGAAAAACGTTTATCTGCATCTATTATGTTCATTGAAAAACTAAAACGTATTTCCAACTCAAAAACTTTCTTATTCAAAACACTTCAGATCAGACTATTCGAGTGTCATCTGCCTATGTTTTTGAGAAAACAATTTTGGATTTTGATACCAATGTACTGGACTTGGCCGGTTTTGACACACAATCAACAAATTTTGTCTAAAAAAAGTGAACTTCACCGGTTTTAATATCAATATACTGGATTTGTCCGGTTTTGATTTCTAGGCCTTGGATCGGTTTTGAAAGCAAATTCATGGACTTGGTCTGTTTTGAAATCTATTCATCAAAAGTGAATTTAAAAAAATGTAATACTTCTGTCAAAAATTTTTTTTAATCTTAAAGCATAGTAGAAAAATAAAGCATGGTCTAGATTTTGATATATGAGAATATCTCAAAATTTGATTTTGAAACATTTTTTTAACTTCCATTTTTCTAGAACTTTTCAACATTTTTGGACTTTCAAACATTTCTTAACTTTTTCATTATTTTTCGAGGGCATTTGACGAATTTCTCAACATTTTTTAGATTTTCCCAAAAATTTATTTATCAGAAATTTTTGATTTTTTTGCATTTTTGACATGTCCAACATTTGTTGAATATTTCGAAATTTTTCGACTTTGTCAACATTTTTCGAGTTTTCCGTACTTTTCAACATTTTCAAAATTTCAATTCAATATTTTCAGCATTTTTCAATTTTTGACATACCTATATAATAATTTTTGAATTTTTTAAAGTTTTTCGACAATTTTCAATTTAAAGAATTTTCGGATTTTTCTAAATATATGGCGTTTTTCACCATTTTTCGAAATTTTCTACATTTTTAATTATTTTACTAAGCTTACTGTTCAGTACACTGTGTAATAACACCAAAAAAATTACCAAAAACTAAACAGTAAAAAAAAAGCCTAAAGCTAGTTATGCTATTGTAGTTTCATCATTTGCGAAATGAAATCATCAGCGCCCTTTTTAACCAGCCAGTGAAAGTTTCTAACCCTGATATACTTCTCTTTTTGCATAGAACCCGCGGTAGGTATAACATATATGTATGACGGAGTATGTACTTCAAAATAATTGTCTGAGCATTCAGAATTTGTGAGTCTGAAATGATTCATATTTTTGATAAAACCTGAGCCTAAAACTGGTTGGCTAGTCATGCAAATATTTTGAATCTTTTCTGAGTCTCTCATGTTTCATAAGTTCTGAACATCAAAAGAGTAACGGACACGCAGACACAATGTCTAATGCATTGCCCAGAACTAGAGCGGTGGCGGTAAAGCGGCGACGAATATACGCTGTCAAAAAAAAAAAACGCGACAAAAAATCGTTTGAATAAACACAATTGCGGCGGATGACTGCTTGTGAGGGAATTGTATGGGGAAAAGAGAGTGACAAAAACAAAATTTGAAAACAATAAATTTTTCTGAGAAAATCGTATGGGCAAAAAGAATGACAAAGAAATGCAACACTGATCCGACGTAAAAATAGAATTAATTCTAAGTCGACGGCTAACCGTCGGCAGGTCACCAGTCGTACGCCGCAATTCTGATCAATTTCACATGATCAAGTATGTTATAATTTTTGACAGCGTATATTCATTGCAGCTTTACCGCCACCGCTCTAATTCTGGGCAAAACATAAGTTTATTTTGGTTTATTCTGCTTTTCCCGTTATTCTCATGAAATTCAGAATTTATCAGGCGCAACAGAGTTAGAAAAGAGTCAAAATGAATCACATGTCTCCGAAAAGAGTCAAAACATTTATATTTCAGGCTCAGAATAGTTTCATATATCAGACTCTTATATGAGTTTAATTTTTGTGTGCTCTTCCAAAAACGGATATATGTACACAAATATACAGACTCTTTTATGAACTCATAAAGAGTGTTAAAGTTCAGAATTATTAATCATATCCGACTCTAAGATGTGTGGGCACGTTTGCTGGGATCTGAACATAACACTACAAAGTCAATTTGAATGTTCCCTATAAGAATTCAGCTGGCCCGAAATTATTGCGCAGAAATTTCATTATTTTTTTGAACTTAATGGCAAAAGGATAAGCCCACTATGAGCTTAGTTAAAACTAAGTACTCGTACTCGTCGTCATTAATAGTTTTTAAGGTTAACTTCAATATATGCCCATTATTCGAAGCTCTTTTAGAGACCATTTAGCTGTTTTCTCTTATTTTATCAGTACAACTATGTTTTGTGTCTATTACACCACTACAAAGTTCCAAGTTTTCTGCTCACACGCCCACACCAAGCCGTAAAGTTTCTCTTATCTTTCGGCAGATCTCGCTTTGGTCCATTAAGTAACTTCCTGAAGCAGTTCACAGTATGATGAAGTGTAGGTGAATAGTTTGTTGTACATACAAACATTTGGATGGGGGGATAAAACTCCTTGCTGCTGATGTTGATAGATGACAACATAAAGGCATAACTGATGAATGGACTCTGTTAATGGGTTGGGGTTGGGGCTGATTCTTGGGAATTAAGTTAACTTTCCTTTGAGTTTTGGTAATTTTTCTATTTTTGTTTGTTATTACGGATGTTTATTGCTTTGCTTTTCAAGTTGATGAAGCAAAATGCTTTACTGGTCAATCATTAACGTCTCAACATACAACTACAACATACAGCTATAGCCCATGGTCATTTCAGTGTCACTGAATTCCTATCACGCTTCGATGCTATTTAATTCATCCAGTTCCATTTAAGTCAATCGACCTTTCCTTTGATGTTTGACTGCATCATCACACTTGTAGTCACTTCGGGCATTCGAGTATTGCTCAGAAGTAGGGGGGGAGGGGGGTCAGTCAACGAGGCGCACATTGATAAAATCTAAGTTACATGAAAGGTAAAGTTTTGCTTTGTTCGAAATGCCTTACATTTTCAGTAGCAGTAGAGAATTTTTCCAATCTCTTGCTTAAATTCCGGCCAATTCTTAAATTCCAGCGCTGAAATATGCACATAACAAGAGCAAGGAAAACAAATTAATTTGGAAAAAATGCAAATTAAGAGCAATTTAATGTGAAGCCAGGCAATGCTTTGCATGGGGCGCAAGCAGTTCGTGGCATATAAACGACCGAATAATGAGCACTAAATCGCTTTTAATGCGTTAAATAGTATCTGTTCAGTTCAGTTCTGTTCGGTTCGGTTCGGTTCTGTTCTGCACTGCGAAAGTGCGAGCTTGGGCCACTTCCACATACGCCAGCACATACTACTCGCGCAACGCCGCCAGACCCAGTACACACGCCCACTGTGCCATGCCACTCATTTCCGTTGGAAGCACGCTTTTTAAATTCAAGTTATTTCTTTTACGGAAATTAAGTTAAAATAAATTTGTAGTTTTTTCTCCTGCTCCCTATGTGTGGCATTAAGTTGAAGTTGATGGGAGTGCAAAACTTTTCTGCTGCTCAAACACTGCAATGGGAAAATCTTGTAAGATTTATAAAGTAATCCTATGGCAGCCAATCAATAGTGATGAGATGTAGGGTAACTTGCCAGCGAAGAATTTTCACGTTTCTTTTAAAATTTCCAAGAAGTCAAATTACGAAGCACAATTTTGTTTGACTTAAATGTTCTTTCCGGAAATTCGTCAAATAACATTATGTCAATATCGACAGTGAGTGGTGATGAGAATGTTAAATTTTCACTTGCTATTCGCAAATATCTGCTTTAAAGTTTCAGGTAAATTAAATTTCACATAGACTTTGAGTCGATAATTCCATCAAAATCGTGTCAGTTGACAAATTTATTGAAGACTTACAAGAATGTCGTTCCCTGGTGATCAGGTTTAATTTAAGTGTAGTTATCACGATTGATAACTTAATTTTAGTTCAAGTCTACACTCAGGGTTGCCAAGTTGAAGAGAAGCAATTCCCGGCTTTCTCAAAAAAAAAAAAAAAAAAAAAAAACAAATTAAAGTTTTTTTGGGAAAAACTTTGAAACTTTTGACTTTGAAGTTCATATCCCAAAAATTAAAAATTGTTCAATTCCCGGCTATTTCAGTAATATTTGAATCCCTACCAGGACCCCGGATTTTACATGGAATGCTGAGCTTGGCAGGGTCAATCCCGGTCCCGGTTACTCTGAACTGTGTAAGAATTCAAGGATTTCATAAGTTTTATTGTATGTTCTTCCTTTGCCTCTGAACGTGTCGAGATTCCTGTTTGATCAGATGGCATTTTCCCATCCCATAGTGTTATTCTTTTGGTCGGGTGTAGGTTTTACTCAGTCGAACAGTTTCTGACGTTGTACTGTTGTCGTAGGACAGATTCTGGCCACAGCGTAAGCTAACATGAGAAAACGAGTACAGGCAATATATGTACAGTCGTTTCTTTCAGTAGGCACGTACTAACTGCTTCTCCCAGGGGTTGATGATTGGGCACGTCCTATTCGATGGACGCCAGCTGATTAGTTCTTTAAGGCCAGATTATAGTGCCGAATAGTAGCGTATCGTAATCAACTGCATTGCAATTACTTTGCACAAATAATTAATTGACTCAGTTTCTTATGTATTTTACCGGCCAAACTAGTTTTTAGGATAAACTAGTTTTTCCTAGGCCAAACTAGTTCATCCAAAGAGCGTTAAAATCTGGTTTAGCCTATAAAATTTTAGTATGTTAAGGTAAGTGGGAAACCTTTGGTCGGAGGATGTAAGCCCTGAGCTGCGACCGAAGTCTGCCCACCTACCCTAACATACTAAAATTTCAAGAAAATTCCCCTAGATCATTCTAGGCTAAACTGGTTCATACCAACAAGCTTTGGATGAACTAGTTTGGCCTAGGAAAAACTAGTTTATCCTAAAAACTAGTTTGACCGGTATTATACATAAACTACTACATAACATTTAAGTGACTTCGTTCTAGGAAGTTTTCTAATGACATATTTGGAACATATATGTTGCGGGACAAACTAGTTCATCCGAAGCGTATTAGGATAAACCAGTTTAGCCTAGGATGAACTAGAGTAAGGGTTTATATCATCTAACATGCAAAACATAGGAAGCCGATGTTGAACATATTGGGGGATGTAAAACCTGAGCCACGGACAAGGGCGCCCTATTACCTTAAAATACTTACTAACATTTGAAGAAAATCGGGAGTGAGGTTGTTAAAGAAAATAATTAATCCTAGCGTGTAATCCTTCGTGTAAGTCCGAATTTGGCCCAGGAAATACTAGTTTTTCCTTAAAACTACTTTGGTCGGTAACACATACGTTCTTTTATCGAAGATTAACACTCTGTTGAGTACTTTGATCAAATTACTAATACTGTCCTCTTAAAATAAGTGGCATAACTAGTCCGACTCCAGTTGATATTTAATATAGTACAACAACCCCATTGAACTCATTTGCTAAACTCATAAAAATCGAGAACAAGAATTATTTAATAACCACGAACAAATCAAGTCCTGATATCATAGTTCAAGCACCTGATATCTACAATTTTGCAATAAGCGCTGATTAAATAAAAAAAATATTGTTCTATCAAATTAACAGAGATAAGAGAGGTTCGTTTAAGTGCATTTATTGTGTTTATAGTTATTTGAATTCATTGAAGTTGTTCAAGAAAAATAAAAAGCAATAAAATGAAGCAATCACATGAGAAAACTTGTTTTGCCAAACATTTACTGATATCTGGTTTGTGAGTTCTAGACTTAATGTCAATTTTAAGGTAATTGATTGCTAAAACAAAGTCAACAAAAACCAGTTCAATATGAGAAAAACATCAATTCATTAAAAAGTGTCAATAATGGTATGACGAGCGTACACTCTATAAATTAAGTTTTTGTTATTTTGGTGTTTTGCTTAGAAAAAAAGGGAATATAATCATTACAAGCATAGAGAGAGAAAAATTTGGTTGTATATTTGGTAATAATCAACGAATGATATATTTGATATAAGTATTTGGTATTAGTTAACATGCTACATATTCCGAAGGATTGAATATTATTACATTGCTCATATATTTGGTAATAATTACTAAATAATATTTTGCTTAAAACAAATATTCTTTTTCTCAGACAATAACTTATTATTTGCAAATATTTTCCGTCACAAACATTTACATTTAATAATATCAAATTATATAAAAATAGATCGGTAAAAAATCCATATTAAAAAATCGATACAAAAATAAATTGATATTATCCAAAATCGTTATATCAGTATCCTCAAATTGTGTACCAAATAAAAAATAATTGAGTTATATATATTGATAATTATAGAATCATATTATAGAATCATCATATAAATAGTAAGTAAGTTCAATTGAACCAACCAAATCTCCTCAATTTACTTTAAAAAAATGCATGTAAGACGCAATAAACACCCCTTAACCTTTGATTCAGGGCGTAAGTAGCACTATCTAGCAAAAATTTGTTTATTGTTAATAAATATTTTTAAAATTTATCAACCAAATGCATTCATTTGAAGTAAGCATACTCTTCTCTCAGTGTACATAGCGGCATGGCAGTTAAGAAATTGTTGATTGATTTCTGATTTTTTCGGTCAAAGATCAACATAACTTTTACATTTATAACTTTTTTGGTAATTCATCATTTAATTTTTTTTCAATCATTTTTTTCAATACATTTGTATTGGAATTTAATTTTTATTTACATTTTGAATACACAAAAAAAAATGAAATAAAAAACCGGTGCTGAGCAGGAGCAATTCAAGGGCAATACAAAGGAAAAGTACTAAGGGCGTTATAGTTACAAAGGTGCAGGTGAACATTTTAGGTATATGATTTTATCATCGTTGGTGTCGATATGCAAATTGCGTTGGTGAACTAGACATTTATGAGAATTAAAAAAGAGTTTGAATATATTTTGAAGTTGCAAAAATAAACAAAACTATATTAAATTATTTTATCGCGTCTGCCTCTAATATTTTGTGCAAACATAGTATAGATAGCGAAAATACAAAAGGCAGACACTGATACATTTTTAATAACAGCCATTGTTCATACGTGAGAAAAATTCTATTAAATTATTTTATCGCATCTGCCTTTGTTATATTGTATTAAGGGCATAGTACAGATAACGAAAATATAAAAGGCAGACGTCCACACTGTCGCAAGTAGCAAATTGTTAATATGTAAAAAAAAACACTCCAAAATTATTCATTTTATTTTTCAGAATTTCGTTGTTCAGTATTGCCCCTAAAAGCTGAAAATACACGAGGCAGACGTGTGGGTCTCTGCTTTTTCAAAATATATGGGGTTGCATATGTTGAAATCGTCAATTTTGATCAAATTCGTATATTAGTTTTAAGGAAACCAAATTTTTCCGAATATATTTATAAATAAGTATAGATGAAAAGCTTAACCTCTTCCTTAGAAAACCTACAATGAATTACATCGATATCTTTGAGATATAAATTTTGTTTTTGGGATAGCAAAATTTGCGCGGTATTAGTTTTATATAGATTTATCCTTAATAATATGCACCTTAAGTGCTCAAAAACGTTAGGTTTCGAGCGCTTAGAGTCGTCTGCCTTTTCTATATATATTTTTTTTAAGTAAGGAAAGCAGTCAACCGAGTGGCAGACGCTTTAAAATGATTTATTACTCAATTTTTTACTAACATGTTTGTAATATTGCAATTTTAAAATGCAGCAATAACTAAGTAGTAGGGATTCTTTCTCTCGTTTCTTATGACATAATCTTTATAATAATCACAATCTGCCTAACGATAAAATCATTTCAGTTTGTATATATCATAAAAGTTTAATAAAAATTTAATTGCTCTTAAACGCAGCAAAAAAATCGTCTGCCTCTTGTTTTTATCTGTTTTTGTGTACAGAAAAATTGTTTAATATAAAAGGCAGACGCGATAAAATTGTTTAAGATACCTTTTTTCTCAGTTTGAAAGGGCTCTTAATTAATAAATTGAACACTGCGTTAGCAGCAAAAATGAGCTTTAGCCTGAAACTTTAATTAAAAGGATGTATTTGTTCCACCATACCACGTGCTGTCTGGTTTGACTAAACATATCTAAATTAAATTTGACAACGTTTACTTAAATAACTGTTTATGAAGTGTTTTATAGCGTTCACTTGTATAGGAGTTGCCCCGCCCTCTTTTCGAAATGCGACCACTTTTCATCGGGTTATAGACGGAATCGTATCGCTTATTTGTGTGAAATTTGGTTTCATTACATTAAATAATTCTCTCAGTATAGCGTTTTAAAATTTTTATTAATTTGGAGCGCGCCACGCTCACTTTTTGAAATACGCCGTGTCCTTGTCTAAATCTTTTCCTATTACTGTTTGTGTGACACTTGATTCCATTACTTTGTATAGTTCTTTCAGCATAGCGTTTTGGAGCTTTTTCTTGCATGGCTGGTGCCACGCCCTCTTGATGAAATTTTCCAAATTTTGTCTATAGTTTGTACAAGTTTTTCTTAAAAATGTCAAACGCCTTTAATTCCGAATGTCATTTTGAACACAGCAATTTGGCTGTATGACGATTACTTGCATTTAGCACTACGACTTTTTTGCCGAATTTTATGAGGGAGCTGCAAATTCGATTTTCTCGCTTCGTGCACGAGAATTACTTGCGCGCGTTACGCAGTTGGATGCGAAATTGATGCCAAACTGATGTTGGTGTTGATGCCGTTGACGATGCGAACGCTGAAGGATCTATAGATGAGTTTGAGTTTTTATTGCGAATTCTAGTGGATGTGAGTCGCATACGACAGAAATTGCTTACATTGCGCTTATCGCTGCTGCTGCTACTGCTGCCGGCTTGGTAACTGGCATCAAAGACATTAGGCTTCCGACTGCCAACCCCCAAGCTGCTTCTTTGTATTGACGACGATGGCCTGAAACTGAATTGAACCAAACTGAACAGACTTCGACAATTCTTCGGCACTCCACTAGGGCATATTGTGCGTTCTTTTTTATTTCGTTGGCTTCTCTTATTTTCAGGGGCTGTTGGGTGCTCATGTTTGTGGCACATACGTTGATTTATTGTATTTGGAAATTCTTTTAACAGTTTTGATTGTTTATTTTATATTCGTATTATTTTTAGCGAAAATTGTTATGTGTTCTTGTTCTTGTTTTAATATTACGTTATACGTTATTACGTGAAGTAATTACTGCAATACTTGTGATTTTTCAACACGCAACCCATATCAGATAGGGTTTCACGCAAACGTTAGTAGGCGGTTGACGACAGCAGGTAGCTGGGTTATTTTTATTGCCAAAGAGGTGTGGTAACAGGACAGCATAAAATATGGCAAATAGAAATGTGTTTTGGACACATTTCTTTCTTTCTTACTTTCCACTGATGAAAATGCGGACACATGGTATGATTGGCATTATAAGGTTACATTTTATAATGCCACTTAATTCATTTTCCAAGAGCTATGTATATCTATATGATAGTGCATAGTCCAGCGAATTAAATTTAATTGATAGAGAACTTTGATTTACGAATATATATATAAAAATGGGCTTCAAAATTGAAACTTGACCACATTATGCGATACAATTTTGTATGATTTAACGAAACTTTATGAAGTTCTTTGTTGACTCTTTATGAATACTCTGGATGGGGATATAGACAAGTAGAGGGATACAAGCTCCAGAAAGTTGAAGAATGCTAGCCGGTATATTGCATTGTCTTAAGGTTTAGATGTGACTCAAGATTTATTTCTTAAATTTTGGCATTAAATATTTTCAAAAATAAGAATTCTGTTGTGATAAGGTAAAATAGAAACCGGAACAAAATCCAGCAACTCAAATTCCCAGAAAAAAGATAAGAAAGCTGTGGCATAAGGGTTTTTCTATGAACATTTGTTAAACAGTTTTTTACCCACCTCTATTGTGCCGAGAGAAAATCTTACAAAAATCTTGTTGATTTATATCGGCATTTTAATAATCTGAAGTTAAGTGAAAATCTGGGAAAAAATAACAAAAAGGGATCCAGTGTCCTTCATATAAATAGGCAGTGGCAAAACGGTTTCATCCTTTTTTAACTGCCATAATACCACGTAATCGCTTGATTTCTTTTTTTGTTGGAAAAATTGTGAAATAGCGCAGTGCAGAGTGTAATTTTTTTCCTTAAGCGGTACCACGCCTCTATCAAGAACATAGGTCTTCACGGTCAGACTTTGATAAAATCCGATATGTATATGGATTGAAACCTAAGAAATGGTATTTAAAACTATTAACCTTTTTAGTGGGCGTGGCATCGCCCCATATGGGAAAGATACTATCACGGCTGAGCCACTACATCGATTTTCAAATTTAGTATGGCGATAGATTGATTTTTGTGTAAATATATATGTTTTAATGGGCGATGCCACGCCCCTAAAACAGAAATACGTTTTCACTGCTTAACTAATTCACCGATTTTACTGAAATTTGATACAGAGATAGATTGAACCCTGAAAAATATTTATTTTAAATAGGGTGTTGCCACGCCCCTAATCAGAAAATATGCTTTCACAGCTAAGCTAATGGACTAATTTTGTTGATATTTGGTATGAATTGAGATTGAACCCTGTATACTGTTTTGTTTTGTCAATATAATGGTTGAACCACCGCTGGGCGATCTCTAGTAGATAAAGGTATTAGAAATGTGATTGAAAAAAAATTTAAGAATGTTTGGTCATACTAAGGATCGATCTGATAACCTCTAGATTGCAAGCTTATGACACTTGGCAGTAGTATTTATAAAACGATTCGGCGCCAGAAAAACTTTTTACCATATGATTTTAGACAGCGATACAGCAGAATTGCTCGCCCCTGAATTGGGAGAGTGTTTTATGGTAAGTGCAGAAGAATGGGTAGATAGGAAAAGCAAATTACATCATCAAGGTAAACTTATTGATCATCTAATCATTTATTAACTATATTTAATAAAAATATGTAAATTTTCAAGAGCAAAAGAGTCCACTCTTATGCACATATCTACATATATCAGTAGTATCATATTTTGACATGCTTCGATCTCTAGAAGCTCTTCTATATGTATTGAATTTTTATGTAACAATAATCGCTTGCACACGCCCACCCATTTAGTGGACTGAAAAGAAGATCCTTATATATATATTTACCATAAATTGCAATGACATTGCACACTGGCAATCCTCTTAGTTAAATAATCGCTTAATGCAATGGAGGCTCTTGTTCGTCGAAAGATAAATTTTCAGCTTACGCATTTCTTTCCAGAGCCAAAAGGTAGATTTTCATTAGTGACAAGTAAGTATGATGCTACACTTTGTCTGATTTATGACGCTGCTCCTCACGCATTTTGTATGGTGCAAATATGCCAGGTAACCGTGTGTCATCATGGAAGTGTACACATCTGTCGGCTGTACGATGTGCGACACTTTGATGTCATTTGGTAGATGTAACACTGCTGCGCTGCTGACGGAGGAGGGCGCTGAAGGAGACAAATTACGAGTACTCAGACTACGCGCCGTTCTTGAATGTCTTAACTTCCGCGTAAGTCGCAAGTCGTAAAAAAGATAATGACAAAATTCACTCGTGCTCGAAAAGAAGAGATTAAAAATCTATTCGCAGCGAATTTCGTCGTCCTGTCTGACAGGAGTAGAACAATTGTTAGCTACTGAAAGGAGGCTGGACTGGGCTGGTGGTGGTGGGGAAGTGGATGTGGAATTGCTTGAATAGGATAATAAAAGTGAGTGAAGCTTTTCGTATTTGCCAAGTCACACATGAGATAAAACCAAAAGCGTAACACGAAAGGGCGAAGTAAGATGCCATTCATCCTCTGCTTTCTTCGTCTTTGCGGCGAACAACCCCCTCTAGCGTCAATCATATGGATGCTGTGTTACAACATGATGGAGTCATGTAATTCTAACGTGTAAATCTGCCGTTGCACGAAGAGTGGAACGGCAGCAACAGGAAGGTTTTTATTTCGATTGCAAAAATCATTTCCGAGCTGAAAAATGAAAAATGTTGCCATATTTCGGATTATAACGGATTAACAAATAACGCATACATACACACGCACATGTGTGTGTGTGTATGTGTGTGAAGGTGCTCGTACTTGTGAGTTGTTACGGCACACACGAATGTATGGATTTTCCTTCCCTAAATGGTAAAGCATAGCGCGCTATGGCAAATTTAAAATTTTTGTGTGAAAATCTGCTACTTTGTGAAACTTCCAAACTAATCTAGCTTAAAGCTACAGTGAGTTCAAACTTCAGCTTAAGTAATCGGTTTTTCAAATAGATTACTTTGTTTTATTTGAAATGTTTCTAAAGCTCTTGGCAGAAGTTTCTTTAAAATTTCGGTTAATGCATATTGATGGATATCTTTCACTGCTTAAACATAGTTAGCAACATTTGCGAAATCCTGATTCAGTCAGTATGTAACGTTTCGTAAGCCTTTCAGAAATCTTTCACATGAAATTTTACAAATTTTCAGTATTTTTTTGGAATCTTTCATTTTCATTTCAGAAAGCTATCTACAATGCTACATGCCGAGTAGATTTATGAAAGTTTTTAATATTTTGTTTAAGTAAATTCTGTAATTCTGGCAAAATCTTCAATATTTTTTCACCAGAAATTCATTAACCAGCCAACGACTAGTTGAAAAATAGTAGTACTTTCCTTATAACCGGTTTTAGGGTAACGCACACAACCCAACTCTTATTCCCAGCTACTCGTTTCCCTATTACTTAGTTGTTCTTCTTTTATTCCAAGTAAAACCAAATAGTAACGAATTAGTTTTCTGCATCACTTCCTCACATCTCAGCACTTCTAACCGCAATCTTCGTCTTTTCTTCAGGAGCTCTGCTAATGAGTACCTACGACGACGACGCCAAGTATGAAGCACGCTGATGGATCCTTGGAGTATCCTTTAGTTTCTTTGTGTTGCGTTACGTTTCCGTTCGTGCTGAATCATTAATGAGAGAGCTGACGCGAATAAGGCGCACCGGGGCGGGCGTGGGGGCAAGGTAGGACAAGTGAAATTGTGAGTCGTTGGTAAGAAGCGAAAAACTCTTTGCTTTACTTTTACTCATTCATGTACACGATTTCATAGGGCTAAGGCTTTGTTGCTAATAGCCGAATTGTGTAATCATTATGTGTGATGTGTACGCAAGGCTGTCAAGGCAAAAAGTTTCCACCTCCTTTGCCTTTTTTGCGGCAAAAAAGGGTTCGAAGTTGTTGAACAAAAAAAAAAAAAGGGAAAACAACGAAAAATAAAAATGGAACGTGTTCATAAAAATTTCCACAGCAGGCACATAATTTTCGTCTTATTGCGCGCTTTGTCACCACCGGAGGGAGCATGGGTTAACATGGTGTAAAGATTAAATTCGTTCATTAAGCGCCTAGAATGCTTTTGACTACGACTAACAACACAGAAAATGTAAATTGTGAAGCTACTGCTTTCGATATAACATAATTTGTTGTTGTCAATAACCATATGAGTGCAACTACCACAAATGTTAAGTTAAAGAAGAAACGATTTTGTTTCCTTAATGTAATATAATTAAGTTATTACATTTTATATTAACGTACTGTATGCTGGAAAGTAGTTCAAGAAAAAGGTTCTGCTTGATGGTTGATACTACGATTGAAAAGGATATCAGTTGCTTATACTTAGTCGTATCGAGGGGGGAAATGGGGGCACAACTTTTTGAGAACACCTTCGCGCATCTAGGAAGGTTCGGCTTAATTATTTATCACCCAGCGGCAAATCGATGAAGTACTCTATGTATGAAAAGCTATACTCTTTGTGTTGTATGTTTCACAAATGAAATTGTTGCTGTAATATTTTGTTTATTTGTTTGCTGGCTGCCTGCTTTGTATATGGAGCTGTAGGCAGTTAGCTTTCTGGCTGCCTGCTTTGTATATGGAGCTGTAAGTGATCTTGCCTGTTGGCTACATGCTTTGTATGTGGAGATGTAGGCAACTCGATAAACTATACAGGCACTTAGTAAGCGATATTTTAAGGCAATCTCCCTTTCGTTTGTTACACATTGTATATAGAGATGTAGACAAGCTGCCTACAGAGTGGTCATCACAATGTAAAAAGAATTTACAGTTGTGGCAGGAGTTGTAAGCATTACTGAAAAAATAAAGTTGCTTGTTGGACCCAGTCGCCATATAAGAGTTTTTGAACATGATGATATAAACTATATCTTATTCATACAAAATGGGCGTGGTACCCTGTGTCGATTAGATTAAGGACATTCTGTGTGACTTCTCTTTGTTATTGTTCGAGTTCTGGTGTTATCTGAGTTTCACCAGTGTAGACCATTTTTAGAAACAGAAAAGGTAATCAAGACAATGTCTTATCTAAATGGATATGAACAGTTTTTTTTTTTTTTTTTGCATCAAAATCGTGCAGATAGATCACTGATCTACACTCTAGTAAGCAACTAACTAGAAAAGTTAAACCTGATTTTAAATCTTTGATCGCAGCTGATTTTTTTTTCTTCTGCTCTTGCCTGTTGTGCCGTTTAAGACCATTTTAATCTCAGGCTTACATAAAAAAACAAAAAAACATAAAAAACATCAGGAAAGAGGAGAAAAGTAATAATAACAAGAACGAGTTTATTAAGAAACAAACAAATAAACAGATATATAAAAAAATACACACACACACATACATACGTACGCACACTCAAGCAACGAAATCAAAACAAACGAAACGAACAAAAACAAAATAAAGCCCACATACTATCATCATTCGAGGAGCATAAATAAGACTTAACTGGCGTAACCACTTGGGCCGCACCTCGAAAAACTCAACCCCCACCTCTCTCGCCGTGAGCTCCCTCGGCGCACACACTATCCCTCGTCGCAGCTATCGTAAGCTTGTTTCTGGTTTGTTGCTTTAATTGTTTGTTGTTCGTTCGCTTTCTCGGTTTTATTTCAATACCACAGCTGATGTACTATGCTCGTTCTCACCTCCTTGGATCCCATTTTCCCTACGCTTGATCAGCAGTTTATAGTACGCTCTACGCTGCTGCTGTTGTTGTTGCTATTGTTTTTGTCATGGTGTCGCTATATAAACTGTCGGTCAAAAAGACAGCGGATTTGAAGTTGACATACTGTCAAAACTCTATATAAAAAAGTGGCATTAACCCATTTTGCTCAAGTGGTTGCTATCAATAATTGGCATAAGTATTTTTATAGACGAAGTGGATGATGGTCAATGTCTTTGAATTTGAGTGATAACTTGATGCATTGCACTCTAACAAATAGTCAACCTTTGCCTTAAAAAGTTTAGTTGATAGTACTTTGTATTTGGCAGCCGTTTTTTGCTTAAGCTTCTATTTATTTACCACATTATAATTAAATTCATTATGGTATCACAATGGATCAACATATGGTCTATGGTATTTAACTTACTGGCACTCCTTCCTAACCAATCTACCCAGTCGGCTTGTAATCTTTCGTAAACCATTCAGAAATCTTTCACATGAAATCTTTCAAAGTTTCAGATATCTTTAATGACCATTTCGCAAAGCTTTCTGGATGCTTTCTGATTTAATTTGAAACGTTGCAGAAACCTTCTAAGATTGTGGAAAAAAAGCCACAAGTATGTTTTATTATATTATCGGACTCTGAAATATTTTAGTTTTTTTTTATGAATAATTTCTTTATCTTACCCACATTGATATTTATTATGCTGTTTTTTTTTTGTGACGTTTCTAATATATATTACTGTCAATTAATATAACACAAAAATTAAAAAAAAAAAAAAATTTATTACAAAATTAAGATTTCATTAGAAAAATTCAGTAAACATTTATTCTGGAATCTTTCAGTAACATTTCAGAATGATTGTATGTGAAAGATTTTGTTAAAATGTGTCAGAAAGATTTCATTTGAAAGGTTTAGGAAACGTTGAATCTGTAACATTTCAGAAACACTTCAGAATGATTGAATTTGAAACATTGCATTTGAAATATATAAATATATGCATATTAGAAATTTTTCTAATGTTCCGTTCTATTTTAAATGAAACATTTCTGAACGTTACGTACTATACTGATACTTTCTGAAGTACCACAGCTAGGATTAAGTGAGGACTTTTTACTCTTTCATTGACAAGATATGTCCCTTGAACTTTCATCAGAGTATCGATATCTGTTTTTTTTTTGCAGCAGCAGCTTCAGGCATTCCAATATTCGCTTAGTCCCTCAAAATCCTCGACACAAAAGCAACATAACGATGATGCTAAAAATGGGTTAAGCAAAATACGTCCATAATGGCATCAGATGATGAACCAGTATCTGGGTAGAAAAAAACCACAACTGAAAAATAAGTTAATGATGAAGGGGGCCAAAGCGACAAGAGCATTAAGTTAGTCGCACTCGAGAGTGTTCTTGCAAGTGCGTCCATCTACCATGTTATGGTTAATAATACGATCTTAAACATGCGACCAAATTCAATTTACGAGTTTCGCAATGTTGGCCACTATTTTTTTGCTCTCTCGTTCCCAAGATCAATTCTAGGTATAGTTACCTATAGAGTTGTATTTTTTCTCGTTTTGTTGGTCTTTTTCATTTGATCTATCAGTTCATGTCTGTCAGCTTGTCCGTCCGTCCGGTGCCGCCAATCTGCCATCCGTACCTGTGCACCAAACGCAGAAATTGTTGTTTCTCTACTTTTGAACAAGATGAAACCAGTTCCACCAGATACTCGCATCTATTTATTACCATTTTTATTTTTTGTTGTTTTGACCCAAGAGTTTGTTTTTATGGCTTTTATGGTTTTTGTATTTGGCTTACAAACACAACAGAAAATGCTGCACAGCGCTGTGTTTTTTTTGCTCTTCGCTTTTTTTTTTTTTTTTTGCTTTTTGGTAATACATTTTGCCTAATTTGCCAGACAAGTGGAAAAAAAGCATAATACACCTTCATTGCTAGAATAACATTGAGACTCTTAAAACGTGTAAACAATCTTAAGAGCATAAAAAGCACATCAAAATTCAAGAAAAAAACGAAAAAATTAAATAAAAAATCCAAGTTGGATTTAAGATTTGTTCCAGCAGTCAAAAAAAAAAAAAAAAAATGGTAGAGCTGTTTTTGAATTCTACTATGGTCCGGCATTAAGTCTTCAAACCAAAAGGTTTGGTACATGCGTCGTTCTCCAACTACATATATTGATTAAATACACTTTAAGTTCCGAACGAAACACGAAATGTATGGAGTGTACATTTGGTAGGATGCAAATGATGTCGGGATAATGTATTCGAGTGCTTTGAAGAAGGCAAAAGTTAGCTCTTTTAAGTGGCGTTTGTTTTTTTTTTCAATCAACATTTGCCTTATGAATTACATAGGTGTAAGGAAAGCAATTTTGTTTTTATTTAAGAAAGCACTATTTGTAATTTTTAGCTCAAATTTTTTCCAAGTTGCAATTTCCCTTGTTGGTAAAAATTGTTGTTCTCGCAACCTATCCACTTCCCGATGGGACAAAGGTCCTATTATTTGAGGAGAAACATTTTTCACTTTGCCATCCTTCAAAGCTTACAAGCTCATGTCTCTGAAAAAAGTTTTGCAGAGATCTAGAGTGGTAGTCTGGAGCAGGGGTCGGCAAAATTTGATTTTCCATAGCTCAATTGAGCTGAAGTACATCACACACATTGTTTTTTGCCGACCCCTGGTCTGGAGCCTGGTAAGCCTTGGGGAGGTAAAATTTTCAAAACCATTTCTGTTTTAAGCTACAGCTAAGTGGATGTTTTGTGGCAGTGTAAAACCAATAATTTCGACACTGAATGAAATTTTTTGATCTCCTAAAAGTTTTGCTCTGAATCAAATATGATCCGGTGTACTTTTTTTTAGAGATTTTCAGTTCATTTGAAAAAGTTGTTAAGATTTTTTGCGAATAGATTAAACATTTAGCCGCAAAAATTAATAAATGTAAATTTATGGAAAAATTAATTTCAGCTTAGGAAAACCCCCTCTCGCAGCAAACTTGAAATATTCGAACATAGAAAAATAAAGTTTGATTGGCAGCTGGTAGCACATAAAAACAATTGAATTTCGAAAAAAAAGTCTCGAAAATTCTTTTTAAGAAACTGTTCAAAAAATTGAAAAGCAATGAAGTGAAAAAAAAACATTGAGTAATATTGAATAATATATACAAGCCGACGAATTCTTGAAAAGTTCGGATGGTATCGCAAAAAGATTAAGTTAATAAAAATCAAAAAGTTTTGACTAATATCTAAAATAATCCAAAAATGTTTTTTAAAAAATAGATAGGAGCCGAATATTACCGAAAGATTCGGAAAATTTCAAATGAAATCAAATAGTTTCGAAATTCTTCAAGGAATGAAGAAACAAAGTTATTTATATAATTGAAAGTAATATTTTTTAAAATGTTTTTTTTTTTTTTTTTGAAGCGCCTATTTGGTCCTCTATTTTGATTTTGTTCTAAGGCAAACTTTGCTATTTACTACTAGCTATTGGTTCCAAATGATTTAATAACTCAAATGGAGTTACATATAATTTAATAGAACCGGGAGACCGACCAAAGTTCGGTTTAATTTTAATGATTAGAGGTTAAAGAAGTCAAAAAAGCATAGAAAATGTTCACATGGGTGAAAAAGTCGAAAAATATTGTAAAAGTTGAAAAAAAAGGACAATGTTGAAAAATTTTAAAGAGGTTGAAAGATATTGAAACGGCTGAAAGATATTGATAAAATCGATAAAATATGAAAAATGTTGAAGAAAATTGAAAAACTCGAAATATCGAAAATAGCTGAATGAGCTTCAAAAAGTCGAAATAAATTGAAAGAAGTTGAAAAAATCGAAAAATTATGGAAATTGTTGAAAAAGTTAAAGGAGGTTCAATAATTTGAAAAAATATGGAAAATATTGAAAAAGTTAAAAAAAAGTTAAAAACTCGGAAATATTTCGAAAATATTGAAAATGATTGAAAAATATTGAAACCGTTAATAATTTAAAAAAAAAATCGATAAAATATGGAAAATGATGAAAAAAGTTGGATAAGGTGAAAAGTCGAGAAAAAAATGGTAAGAGTGTGAAAAAAATTTAAACAATTGAAAAAGGCTGATAACGTTGATAAAATATGGAAAATATTGAAAAAAATTGAAGGCGGTTGAATAAGTTGAAAAAATATGAAAAATGTTGAAAAAGTTGGAAAATGTTGAAACTGGTTGAAAATGTTGGTTGAGAAGTCGAAAAAATTGTAAGTTGTTGAAAAAAATTGAAAGAAGTTGAAGCAGTTAAAAAAGGCTGATAACGTCGAAAATACTGAAATAAGTTAAAGGAGGTTGAAAAACTCGATATAAGTTGAAACAGGTTGAAAGTGGTGTTTAAAAATCTTGGTAAATTCAATGAAGTTGAAAGACGATGACAAAGTCAAAATGGAACAGGGAAAATATATAAAAAAGTGAAATAGTCACGCTTACAACTTTTTGTTAACATGGGAGGTGCCACGCCTACTGATACAACCCCGTCGAATTCCATTTAATATCAAAGTTTATAGTAGCCGACATCTCTACAGCAACTTTTATTAGGATCCCTCATATGTTACATTAGCATTAAACGATTTTTGTTTGGGAGGTGCCACGCCCACTGATGCGAATCCATATAATTTCAATGCTGTACTATAGTTGTTAAAATTTAGAAACTGCAGTTGGACTGTGACTTGATAAGAATAAGAATGTGACATTTTAACTGAAAAAGGTTGCATTTACGAAAAATTTGTATTCAACATTTAAAATTTTTTTTCGGAAAAAATTATTGCAGAAATATTTTTTCTGAAAAACGAACAGTTCAAGAGAAATTGGCGAGTCACTTTTGTGACATTTTCTTCGACTTTTTGGTGATAATGCTATCCTCCTTCATTGGAAATAATTTAAGTCTTTGTAGGTGAGGTACAAATTAGCCAATTCCCAAAAACGAATTTCTGTTTTGAATTATTTCGTCTATGTCTCCACAGTTTACTCAAAAACTATTTCCTATTTAGCACAAAAAAAAACTATTCTTTAACTAATAAAATAATCTACAATAACATTAACCAATTTAAAAACAAAACAAAAGCATACAACAACAAATAGTTTTTGCATATTTTCAACTAACCAAACTTCCTCCGACCCCGCCCCCAGGGGTATCAATATGATGAAGTGGAGTATATACCAAAATACCAAGGTGCTTATAAATTGAATTTTATTCGCATATTAAAATTCATTTTTCTAAAACTTTTGAAGAATTCGGTAAACAACATGAGGAGAGAAAAAATGCAAAAAAAAAAAAAAAACGAAAGTTTATGGTAGGTAACAACAACAACTTTTCATCGAACTCATAAAATTGAAAATGGACAGCTTTGGTGGGTGCAGAAAAACTTTAGCTATGCGCGTACGCATTATAATGTGAATGTGATGAGGGCTGGTGCTACGAATGATGCGTGCGGATAAAGGTGACATCTCGTTGGTCCCAATGCCCACACATACACCTTTTGACATTGACAAACATCCTCAGGGGAGAGATGGTAACAAAACTTTTGCCGACCCTTAACTTGGGATAGCAAAAACAACAACAACAACAACAACAACAAACAGAAGTAACCCTCGACATGTAGCAACTTTGTACGTAAAGGTGAGGACCGAATTCAAATCAGTGCCCGGCAGGAATTTATTTGTGATGGAAATATAATTTCATTTTAAGATTTTAGTTTAGCTGATGTTATTACCATCAGTAGTAGAAGACCGTCCCAAAAACGTTTGAAAACAGAGGAAGGAATGAACGAACGAGCGAACGACCTACATAGAAAGGACGACTTGTGACTGACACGTGTGTGTGTATGTGGTATGTTTGTAGCAAATGAACAATCAATCCCATTACTCGTATTTATGTTTACAACATTTACATATTACACCGAAAGAAAAATAAAACGGTTCTATAAGAATGATAGAAATCAACAAAATAAGGTTTGTTTGGATGATCAAGCCACACTAAATGATGTTAGTAATGGCTCCAAGTAAGTGATTGAACTGTCGCAGTTGGCTCTAAGCTTAAAATATTTTGCCCGCCGCTGGTTGAGGTTATGTTTTTTAAAAACTATGAAGTAAGATCTGCTGCGTGTGAATTATATACTGTTTTTTCAACCCCTTTAGTTTTTAATTGTGAAGATCCAACCGAAAGGCTACACTTAGACCTGTGCTTGTATGATAGAAATAACATTGTTAAGCAAAACTGACTTCGTCGAAATTATACAGATGTATACATGAATATAACCTCAATTTTGTATAATTTTTTTTCGTTATATCAAAAAGATTAAATATTTCATAATGAGTGATTTGTTACGAGCACATAGACCACAGAAACGTGTGGAAGTTTTGTAACGCTTTCGACACTAAACTACGTAACTATTGTGTAGTCAGACTTAAGATTTTGAAATTTGGCCAAGACTTTTCAAATGATAACATAATATTCAATTAACTTTTTTCGATAAGGAGTCGTTCATAAAAGACATAAGCAAAAATTTTGGAAATTTAAGCCCCTACGAACTGGTTGTCCTATTTTCTTACTCACTCACCTTAAAGAAATACAAAGGGTCATTCTACCTCTCATTGTTATTTTCGTTTAATATGAACAAAAAAAAAAAAATCACGATTGCTTAAAAAAAATGGACATCTTAAAAGACCTCAACCTCTTCCCAATGCTTGTCAGCGTTTACGACCTTTTTCCCTGTTGCGGATGTCTCTTATGGACGATCCCTAACTTGCATTGCTTTTTTGGAAATGTTTCCAAAAATATTTCAGAAATAATTCTTTGTACATGTTTCCTGAACGAGCAAACGATGAGCATTTTTTCGGGATATAGAATAATATAGAAAAAAAGATTATATTTTAATAACTCGTAGTCACGGCCTACTTCAGGCCTACAGGTCACCAATTATCACATTAATTTGAGTATAGACGACTAATGACTATTTGTTAAAAGCTTAACTATTGAATTTGACCATTATTACATTACCCAAAATGTGTTCTGCAGTTTAAGAAGAAGAGCAAAACTGAGTAAGTAACTATCTTAATTAATCCAAAAATTTGAAGGCGTGTCTTGCATCTAACGATCTTTAATCAAGAAATGTTTAATATTCAACAATGTAAATGTATGTACATATTAGAGGTCTGCGTAAGGGCATTTGAAACGGCTATCAAGTCATTTCTAAAATATTTACAAATATTTTTTCAAACAGCTGTTATTTTTTTTTTAAAAATATGTTAATGTTCTGTATTTTTTTTTATAAGTCTATAAAGCTTAGTTCTTTTGCTTTAAAATAATGTATTATTTCATCAAAATTATCGCGAACTTACTCTTTTTCTTCACAAATAACCAAAAAATAACATACAAATAATCAATATTTAAAAACACAATAAGCCAAATGTCAATTCTCAGAATGTAGAAATAAGAGACGCCTGCCTCAATCTGCTCTTTATTGTTGTTTGCTTGTGTGATCGCTGCTTTAATTTTTCTTAAGAAAAACATTTCGTTGTATCGTTCTGTTCCGTGCAACTGCTACTGATGAGTTGCAGAATCTCAAACCTGATCTATACCTGCAAGTAAGTCCTATAGTCTGTCGTCACAGCAAGTGCATTTGCGCAGATATCTAGTATATGTTCGGATGTCCATTGATATTCTTGTCATTGATTTTCTGAGGCACAATTTCATTCAAGTAATTATGAGCTAATATTGATGGCACATTTTTTGTTTTTACTTCGATCATTTCAAATAGTGCCGAGGATCGATAAAATTTGAAAAAAAACGGTCTGTTTATGTGTTTCTTTGCGTATATCTCGTCATGTGTGCGTTACCCACAAAAATACCGAATGAAAGTTTATAAATTATTTTCTATAAATAATGTTTTCTGCATTTATTACACCTATAGTTATTCCGATATTTGGCTACGATATAGCAAAATAACTATAGGTTCTATAGAATAAATGCTGAAAACATGATTTGTAGAGAATTTTATAAGCTTTCATTTGATATTCGAATTTATTTTGGGAAATGCACACACTACGAAATACACGCAAAAAAATCATAAAAGTACGGTTTTTTCGACTTTGAACTATTCCCGGCACTAATAGGAACAATTGAATTCAAAAAATAAAAACTGTCTCATCAATATTACGTCACTATCTAACGAATGGAAATGTGCCTCAGAAAATGTTTGTTAACGGACACCCTAGTACATACATAGGTATATTTGCACCACGGGGTGTTATTGTATACTTGTGAATGAAATTAATTTTTTTTTATTAATCATACTTTCATTGAGTCAAGTAATTTTCAATCAAATTAATTTTGATTTATACTTCCGTTAAATGAATTCAAAATATAAGTTTGTAGAATTTATTTAATATTAAAGCAATTTTTTTTAAAAATGTATTCCAAAAATATTGAAGATGCAGAAAGTTAAACAGCTGGTTCAGAATCCCTACTTTTGCAATTCTTTATAGTATAACCAGAGGAGGTAAGTGGAACCTAAAAACAATGCTTTCAGAAATAAACAAAATAAATTTAAAAATTCCATTACATATTGCCGAAGAAGTCCTTACCTTCACATCCTACAGAGTAGAACAGCAATCCAGATGATCAGAAAGAAAGCAGACAGCAACTAGGAAATGGACGTGGATAAACCTTTCTTTCCCTAAAGTTGAAGAAAAAAGTTAATACTTAATCTTAAAAATCTTTTTTAAGAAACGAAACTAATGCCTGGTCTGAAAATCACTTGGAAATTGGCGCGTATAAGTAGTAAATTATTTCTTTAGAATTGCTATCAAAATTATAATAAATTTTTGCACTCGGACTTGCAGTTGTTTTTCTCATAGTGTTACATAGATATGTAACAAAATTACATTTTGAATTCTCTTAGAGATAAAACCTATGCAAACGCTTCCTCAAGTCGATTTGATTTTAAGTTTTGTTGTTTTTCACTTCGCTAGAGAAGCATCAATACCTTTTTCATTTATATTCGAAACAAAAAAAAAAAAAAATTAAATAAAAAGGTTTTCGACTTGGCGCAGTGGAAGGGAAGGGGGGGAGTCGCCTCGGGCGCCTAAGCGTTTAAAACTTTAAAAAACGCAGCACTTTTTTTTTGTAGGCCACATGAAAAGGCGACGCATAAAAATTCATTGTCACGTTTCGATAGCGAATGTGTTGTTTTTGTGTTTTGTGCGTTTCTGGCAGAAGTCCACCACCTACTCATAGCGTATTGGCGAAGCGTAAATAGAATCAAATTGTCACAGTTTCTAAAAGCCTAATAAGAAATTCATAATGCGAACTCATTTTGTTTACCAACATAATTGATAAACAACGCGTGGCTTTAAACGCACCCTAATGCGAGGAACAGAGCGGAGTGGAGCGGAGCGGTGCGGCGCGGTTTCAGCATTTGGTGCGCCAGTTTGGCATTTGAACAACAAACAACAACGATACCACCAATATCATAACAACCATTCGACGACAGATGGACCGATAGACGGGCGGACGGACGGACGGACAATCAAATTGATCAATATTCGACGCGCGCACTCCTCCGCACCGCATATCGCAGCTTAATTTTTGCTGCGCGATCAAAGTGATCGTGATAATTTTATTTGTTGTTTTGGTTTTTAATTTTTTTTCTTTTTTTCATTTCTAAATTATTATATTTTTAATTTTAATTTTATTCAAAATTACATTACGACGCTACGCTGCGCAGCAATTTAAAGGTGATGTCACAAGAATAACAAATAATTTAGCGATCAACGCGACGATGCACAGTGTAATGGGAATGTTCAAAAATCAATTAAAAATATTTATGTGAAAATAATATTCGATCTTGAGAGGCTTCCACATTTACTCGGTGTTTGGAGTCAAAAACCAGCCAAAAAAGTCTTTTCTTTCACACAAATCAAATGTCAAATAGAGGCATTTTGAAATTCGTTCGGCGGTATTCTGCATAAATTGCCTGGAATATTTATTTTTTCCCAATTTTGTCAAGAAATCCATAATCAAACAGCTTGTAAAACAAAACAATAAAAAGTAAACAAACGGACAAAGTAAGCAAATACAGAATTAAATTGCAAAGTGTTGGAGGTACATTTGTATTATGAAGTAGTTTTATTCAATAGAATGTACCTCGGAGTTGGCTAACAAATTGATAAGAAGTGATTTTGTCTGAAATGCGGACGACTTACACATTTATGTACGTGCAAAATTACATATATCACCGCCAAATATAAGCAAGTTCCTTGCATTGAACGGCAGCATTAACTAAAATCTTTATTATCATGCACTTCTCCACAAAGTAGCTAACGTCAAACACAAGTCTAATGCCAGTAAGAAACGCGATAATGACAGTGTGAATGCTGTTTTTGAAAACGAGTTCAATAAGTGTGAAAGTCTGATCTCACAATAATATAAAAACTTAAAGGGTGTATCAATAAGACTTTTAGTCATTGTGAATTATAAACTGTCAATGTAATATTTTTTGATATCTTTATTGACATTTGTCATATTAAGCCTTTGAAAACTTTAGTCCTGAATATATATGAATAAACAGTGGAATTCCGCGTAAAAGCTATTAAAGCTGATTAAGAAAATGGGTGCTGCTTTTGGTTAACAAAATGGGCTGTTGGAAATCTTTCGTGTGGACTGAAAATTCCAACAAGCCAGAATGAGATATACGGCACATTGGTTAGGTTGTGGACCAAATATATCATTCAATGTCTAAAAATTTAATCATAATAACCGTATTTTATTTACCAAACTTAAAAATTTATTTAATTTCATTTCTTATAATGCTTTTCGATTAAATTTCCTTATAGACTAGAATCACAATTGGTTATAATAATAAATAGTTAATTAAAAATGTATACATTATTTTGAAATATATTAAGACTAAATACAAATATTTTAAAAGAATCTTTAGGCATCGAAAAATCAAATTTTTTTATTAGATGAAAATCTATTAAATAACACAAGGCAACAATGAATGTGTTGCCTTAACTCCAATATACTTTTTCCACTTTTTAAAGTGCGCAAATCACGGTTTTTGAGATATTTAAGGCAAATTTATGTAGATATATAATTTTTTTTTTTCATGATACCATTACTGAGGTTCGAAAGAACTGCTCTGCTTCTTCAAAACTAATTTGGAATTATATCAATATCTTTTTTGCTTTTCGAAGTATCGTAAATTGAAAATTATTATATATGTAGGTCTCCATACAAGCTTTTGAAAGTAAATTTGTTTGAAAAATTTGAAAAAATTAAATCGATATAATTTCAAGTGTGTTTTAAAGAGGAAGAGTAGTTTTTTTGAACCTCATTTATGGATGCATGAAAAAAATTATCTATCAATGTAGATTTGTCTCAAATATCTCGGAAATCCGTGATTTTCGCACTCTTAGGTTAAAATATCTCGAAAACCGGAGCCATTTGAAAAATCCTGAGCTAAGATTCAAATTTAGCGCGTCAAAAACTTTTGGAAAAGTATATTAGAGTTAAGGCAACAAAGATTTGACCAAATTTTGTTGACCTGTATAATGAAAGAGCTCTTGACTCATTCTCAGCATTATTAGTTTTATGGTTCTCCATGAGAAACAAATCAAAATGTCTCAACTGTCTGGGTGAAATATAAAAATCAATTAATTAAAGTAGCTCCGAACTGTCAATATTACTGATAACTATGTTATAGATAAATATTAGGGATATAACCTTCCATCTCGACTCAAGGGAATCTAAGCCCAAAATCAGGTAACGTAAATTATTTGATGACCTTGAATCACCAAATAACGTAATGCGTAATTCAAATCTACAAAAAGTTTTCTGAATTCGTTCAAGTCTAGCGCAATTTACATTAAACGGATTCTTAATAAAAGAGGTATATTCCAATCTAGATCTTACAAATGCAAATTAAAGACTCTTAACGATATGTTGATCAATAAAACTAGCACCTACAGCATTTACGAATAAAAGTCAATATGGCATTAGCTTTAGGGATGAAAATGTTCAAATGCTCAATGAATGTGAACTTAGCATCGAAAACTACCTTCAAGTCCTTGAAAAGATTAACTTATTTAGGATGTATACCCTGAATGGAGTAACATCAATCCAGCATATTATTTGATTTAGTGAAAGCATTCCCCAATATTTGAAGATAACTCATTGAGTCTTCTCCAGATACTCACATTCGACAACACTTATACGCTTTTCAGTCGAATAAATAATTTTAAGTCTTCTGCGTAAAGCAAACGTTTTGAGCTCTGAAAGCAACTATGAATGTCATTCATGAGTAAAATAAAGGATAGGGGTCCAAGGATACTACCTTGAGGTACTCCAGAAGACGCTAAAAAACTATAAGATTTTGTGTAATTAAAAAGTAGAATGCACGGTCTTCAAGGCACATAAGACTTAATTAAATCCAGAAAAGTATTAGTTCGGGAGCCGGCAATCCTGAAAGCCCCGTGATTGCGGATTTGAAAATTTTTAATAAAAAATAATAGTTTGCACGGAGCCGACTCCTCGCCTATATCATGAAAGCAAATCTTAGATAGTTCAGCAAGTAAAGCACTATGCTTAACCTTAACAAAGAGGCTTTTGCGAAGTCAGTCTACTCGTAGAGCACATTCAAAAGAGGAAATACAAAAAACTGAAAATAAAGATGAAAATGCTACTGTAGATCGATCAGGCACAGAACCTATGTTGCTTAGGAAAAAAATATGACCCTTAATTAAAGAGTAAAGTTTATTTTTAATAATACTTTCAAATAATTTAGAGACATTTGGCAATTTAAAATGGGATGATATTAATTTCAAGCCCATTTTCGAAAACAGGCGAAATGCATGATACCTTCCAGCGCTCAATAAAAGATCCGGTGTGTACTGATTTACGCCGAACATAACAAATGTTAGACGAATATCATATTGTTAGAAACGTTATACGCCGTTCGCCAGAAAAACTTCCAGCTGGGTTAGCGATTTGATGGAATCCAAACCAATGCAACTACGAGTATACGTATTTTATCAGAAGTTAGAAACGTGAAAAAGTGCTACTGTGCAAAGCTACTTACGATCGCACAAATGTCTCAAGTTTGCAATGAATAACAATAAAAGCAGCAACAACAACAACAACAACAAAAGTGTAATTATAATCCAACAACACTACAACTTCACATAAGACTTAATAACAACATTACAAACCACAAATGGCAAACTGCGAGACGAGTGGTGGCAGCGATACTCGTGCCAGTGCTGGTAAATCTACAACCAGTCCCAAAATACACACAGTCAGCATACGAGTTTTCAGTTCGATCACGTTTCTAAAAAGTCACTTATGAAATATAAATGTAAATTGTAAATTGTAAATCGTAGATTACAAATCAGTTGGTATCCATACAAATAAATACTCGTTTCATGTACCTACGAGCAATAGAAATGAGTGCGAGCTACTCGCGCAAGCAAGAATTGTGAATACGTTGTTCGTATCTCTAAAACTTAATCTGTTATTGCGAGAAAAACTTAAGCTCTCGAAGTGATTAGTTTAAGAGTTATGCTTTTAGTGCCCATAATATTGCAGCATAAATAAAAATGCAAAAACAAGGAAATACAGATTCACACAAACCTGATGGGCAAGGCCTTGACTTTTAAGACGACTTGCGAAGTATACTCCAATTTGGGCATGTTGTTATGTATGCGACCGATCTCCTTCAGAAAACATAAAAGAGCGATGTTGTTGTTTTTTTCAGACAGTCATATAAATAAATTAGGAACTTAATTTGGAACTGTAAAAAAATTAGTACGAGTATCGTGCCGAAGAGCTTAAGTATTTACTTATTATGAAGTTGTTGACAAACATCCCATATAAAAAAATCAAGCCAATTAAAAAAAAAATTGTTTTTAAAAGAATTAACCGAACGGAAAACAGTCACAAAGATTTTAACATGCGATAAGAATAATAACGAAATAAATTCATATTTTCATTGAAAAAAATCAGATAACCCGAATTATAAATGGTAATTCTGGAAACGGCCTCTTATCAGTAACACGTACATATGTAGCATAATAAAAATAGAAAGCACCTTTACTTAAGCCAAGAAATCTTTCGAGAATATTTACTCAAAGAAACATGCATTCGTAGGTACGCACATACAAAAGTCTGAAATAGTTTTCACAATTCGATACATCGCAAAAGATAAAACTAAACAAGTAAACTAAGTAATAAATCGTTAAAGTCGCAGTGAAATAAACAATTTCCAATTTGTACTGTGGGAGACACGCTGTAAATACTATACCAGCCAGCCAGCCAGCAGATGTATGTCGTTTCAAATCAATGCGATAAATGTTGTTACTACCATAAATATGAGTTAATTAACCGCAAGAAGAAAAAAATAATAATTGTTATTGTTTTCATTTGATATCATAGGGATTATTGCAAAAAAAAAAAAAATCTAGAAAATTGAAAATATTAATATCAACAGAACAGCATACCTATGGTACGCGATTGTGAGTATTTATAGCAAGAGCATTTTGTCTTGACTTTGACGATCAGAAGATGTCACTACAACGAATGATATAAAAATATTTTTCAAATAACCAAAACTGTTTTTGAAATGTCTAATAATGTCAGTATATGTATGTTTTCAATATATAAAGCAGAGATGCCCACAAGAGCTGCTTTGGGAGCTTGTTTAAGCAACACTTTGGATGAAAGACTCAAATATTTTGCGAGAAAACTAGTGTTGAAGAACATTTTTTATTTAACTGCGGCAAGATTGATGCATGAAAAAAAAAACAAGATGAATGAGCAAGTGACTTGAAAACAAAAATCACACAAACAAAAAGCATTTAGCGATTGCAAATCCAAAGCATTTACTCCAAGTAAGTGCGTTGAAGTCAAAAATAACACTAACACAAAGTATGCGACGATACAGAGCCGTAACTATTTAACTTGAGTAACAGCAAGAGCTGAACGAGTCGATGAAAAAATTACACTAACAAAAAGCACGCGATGATTGCGAACCCAAATGATATACAGTAGAACCTCGATTATCCGTCAGGCACGGGGATGTTCGCATGATGGATAATTGAAAAGACGGTTAATAGAAAATACATAAGTTTCGGATCTTCTGTATATCATAAATACTGAGAGTTTTTTCGTTGTCAATACGTATGTATATGTATAGAAATATGCAAAAGACGGTCAGATTAAAATTGAACGCCGAACTAATATCAAGTAATTTTCGAATGTCCTCAAATCGAAGAGTTGAATTTGTTAATTATGATGAAGAGTTGAAGCATTTGATGGCGAGGATTTCGATAGTTATACTTCTGATAGTGAAGACAAAGAGATCTTTTTTTTTTTGATGACAGTCATCATCTTACCGTCTTTAAAACACATTGGGTGTAATCAATTTCTTGCGACATATTTTTAGGATAATTCTCAAAAAACTCAGGATAATTCATAAAATCTTATTTATATCTTCCCTAAATATGAGCTAAGAGGAACGATACACAGACAAAACAATCAGTCGCATAAATACCAGGAAATTAATCGCAATTTATCTATTTTGATTAGACGACAACGAAATTAAAACACAAAATGAAATGGACCGTGACGGTTAACGGAGGTGACGGATAATAGGGAAACGGTAATCGAGCTTCTACTGTAGATCGAATAACGAAAAAAGGTCGTATAAGTTTTTGTTTTTGCTGTAAGGGCTAAGCGAACTTCGAGTTGTACATCCTTGATATAAAGCATGAGTGTCGGTCGCTGTTCGCCATAATGGCGCCCCGAATATAGTTATACCGTGGCGTCACTTTAAACAACGATATATAAAAGTCATAACGTGTAAGTCAAACGTAATCGGATATCTTGATGAATTTTCTTTCTCAGTTGCTTATATCACTCGAAATGAAATGCAATAGTAAAAAAGTCGTTTTCGAAAAACTGCATTACTAACAAGTTATATATTAAATGAATCGAACAAAATTGGGGTTTCATCATATCTTATCGATTAGGGGTTCTTAACTGGTAAAAATTTTATTATAGATATATCTTATGACGCCTTTGTCTCCGACCTTAGCTGCCTCCCCATACTTTTAATTCCATACTTTCTATAAGCAACAAAACTCATATCCAATCGAAAAGTGCAAAAATTTTGGAAAATATTGAGGAAAGAACGCTTGTGAACTTCGACTTAAGTGTGATCCCCGGGAGATACTCTTGTGTGTATCGTTTTGCCATTTTTCACTTTAGATATCATGTGCAAGGAATACCATATATAACATAGTTCAGAGTTGAAAATTTTCAGCAAAAACAAAAGGAAAAATCTATAGCAAATGGTGTGCAAAAGTGTTGCTAACATCCTATCTTGACGGCACTAGAGAAGGATATTAAAAACTCTGTAATCTTTAAATAGCCGTGTCACCTAAAGGGAAAAAATGCTGCCACGGGCGATTTGAATAAAAATTGTTATTGAGATATATTGATTTTTGAGTAAAGATATTTATTAATAGTGGGCAGTGCCACGCCCCTAACAGAAAAATACGTTTCACAGCTGACTAAATGAACCAATTTTGATGAAATTTGATACAGTAATAAATTGAACAATGAAGATATATGGTTTTAAATGGGTGGTGCCACGCCCCGAACTGGAAAATATGTTTTTGCAGCTAAGTTAATGGACCAATTTAGGAAAAATTAGGTATTGAGACAAATAAATCCTAAGGCAGGGATTGAGGTAGGGTAACATGATAAGAATATTTCTATTTTTGGGAAAGATGACAATACACCCAATTCTGTTTTTACACAGTCTTTTTTTACACGGTTTTGATTTAACACGGTCTAGAAACAAATATTAATTCCGTTTTTACACAATTTTCTTCAATTTCGCACGATTAAAAATAGCTATTTGATTGAAAAAATAAAGAAAAATGTTTTTATTAACCATTATTTTTCAGAACTTTAGTTACAAGGTTGAAGGATATCAAACTAATCCCCTTTTTTTCTATATATTTACATACATACTTATGTCTTTTTTTACACGGTTTTTTTACACGGTTTTTTTTTTACACGATTTTTTTTACACGGTTTTTTTTACACGGTTTTTTTTTACACGGTTTTTTCTGGAACGTATCTACCGTGTAAAAACAGAATTAGGTGTATGTAGTTCTTTTTAATTCTAGTTTTTTAATGGCGAAAAGAATTTTTTATATGTCACTGTAATGGTTAAATTTCAACTAGATAGCGAACTCTAGTTGATATAAGACATTAAAAATATGTTAGATAGGTGAAATATATTTTTATGGAGGTCTTTTAGACAGGGTATCATGTGTTTTTATCACTTTCAAAACTTTTAATTCAAAATACTTTTTTTTTTTTTTGAGACATACTATTGAAGTTATTGGACCAAGTGTCTATTGAGCCTTTTCAAGCGGGTATAACTCGCAAGCTTAATGCTAAAAGGATGGCAGACTATTGAAATTGTAATCAACTTGACCAAAAGTAGCATTATATAAGTTTCTAGTTTATATCAAAAGCCTCTTCAAAAAACTGCAGGGCCTGTCGGCTTATTAAATTTGGGAATCAGTGATTCTAGTTCAGAATTAAAGTACTAATAAAAGTACTAGAGTGAAAGTGAAAAACATCGAGAAAACTGGATGAGTGTAAGTATTCGCAGGGTGTGGTGTAAATGTCGAAAAAGTCAAAAATGTTGTAAAAGTCTGTACTGCACTTAAATTGGCGCTGTTTGAGAATATATAAAAAAAAAATTCCGAAAATGGATTTAGACATTTTTGATACACTTATCAACTGATATGATGTAATTTTGAGAAATTTCCAATAAAAATATGAAAGTTCATCTAAGTTGGCTTGCTTAAACACATCTTAAATTGATTATGAATGTATTCATATTGAAATTCACTAATTATTGATATGCCCGGTTATAGAGTGAAAGAAAAAAACAATCTGTAACGAATTGAAAAGAAAAACAAATGGTGGGCGTTTAAATGCAAATCACATTTTAATATATTCATTAAAAATACATATCTATATATCAAACAATATCCACATATGTACATATTACAGTGTAAGTATGTAGAACTCGTCAGACCACTCGAACAAATAAAAAGTCAAGAAATAAACCGCAGCACATGTTGGATAAAAAACAGCAAGAAAAAACAAAAACAAAAACAAAAACAAAAACAAAAGCAAAAACAAAAAAACAATCAACATTATTATTGTTATTAAAATAAATAATAAAATTATTACGTTTGAGACAAAATCACCAGCCCAGCATAGATTTCAGGTTATAGGCAAATATCATGGTTTCGCATTGCATAGAATATTCAACTAACAAGTGCAAGAAAATCAAGAAACGCAGATTAAACAGGTTCCACAACTGGGATTAGGAATCTATTGAGTTGAATTGTAATGCAATTGTGCTTGGCTGGCTGACTGGCCGACTGGCGTTCAACTTAAGAGTTTTCTTCTAAAAAGCAACACCAACAATAAGAGCTCAAAAAATGCCAAACCCAGAAATGTGTCAATCATATCAAATTACTAAGGGCTTAAACCAAAAGTAATTTTCAGTGAAAAAGAAAAAGGGAACCAAAATAAAAAGATCTAACTGATTTGTCCTGACAGCTCTTGTAGATAGGCTGGCAGTGAGTACCTGTCGAGAATAATTAAATTAATCAGTCTTCATACGAAAAAAAAAAAATATGAAAAATAAAAATCTGAACAACAAACACAATAGTGAAATACCTAAACAAAAATTACTCTTTCCTTTCTCCACTTCTATTCATTCCATAAATGCGAGTAATAGAAAGACGATAGATCATCATAGTGAATTGAGTTTTTTTTTTGTATTTTTGAGGTTTCTAAATGATCGTCAACATGCGCAGGAACAAAAAAAAAAAATTGAAAAAAAAAACAGAATTGAAATGAAAGGAAAATGTGACAAAAAAGTGATGATTCCCCACTGTGAGGGTAAGAAATATCATCAGCTCTGGAGAGGCAAAAAAACAAAATACTCATAAAATACAAAAAATAAAGAAAACAAAAAACCAACAAACAAAAAGATATGCTGAAAAGATCTTCTGGAACCAATAGAACAAAGTAATTTTTTTTCAGAAGTTTTTTTTTTTTTTTGTTGTTTTTGTTTTCGAGAAGAAGTTCAAAACAAAAAGGATGTATGTATGTACTACATACATAGTGATGTGCATAAACACTTTAACATTTTGTATGGCAGATATTTATAATACTGACGTCGCATGTTTAACCAAAAACAACAACAACAACAACAACAAGCATGAAATATAGGAAAAGAAGAAGAAGCAACTCAACCTTGATCAGCGCATAGAGGGAATACAAATTGCCTTTTTTGTATTAACTTTTTAGCACATAAATTATTAGGAGGCGAAGACGAGAGAGAGAGAGAGAACTTGAAATATTTAATTAAAATTTGATTACTTAAGGGGCAGAAATTAGAGCCTTAGAATATTATTTGATTTTTTAAATGTTTCCTATGAAGAGCCTAAAGATTTTTATTGTACTTTTTTTATCTTAATTGGAACCTTTGATAATTTTGATTGAGCAATTGATTATACTGCGAAAATGATTTGATTTTGTATATAACAAATGTATATTTAGTATAGAGCAATCAAATATTTATAGCAGCCATATACATTATATTTTTTTTATTCATTTTTTATCTATTTTTTATTTATTTATAGCCTTTGAACATAAACTTTTACAGACTAGAATTATAAACAGAAAAAAAAGTTCAATAAACTTGAAAAATAATTAAATAATACTATATAATAGTGACCTTGTCGAATTTTTGGAAATTGGAAAATCTAAATTGCATATAAGATTAATATAATAAAACAATTTTAGATTTAAGTTGAACCTTTCTTTATTTTGCTCAACTAAATATTTAATTGTCCTGAATCAAATACTAGCTGGACTGGCAAACGTTGTTCGACCCTTACTGACAGGTGGCGCGATGAGTTTTATTTTGTTGTACAGTAAAACCTGGATAACTGGGATCTCCAATTGACCAAAATTTTTGTCTCAATTAAAGAGGTTCCCATTTACACAGTTTACCAAATAGAGATGTTTAAAATTGGGTTGTCCCATTTAAAGAGAGTAACACTAAGAAAGATCAAAATTAGAAGGGGAAAAAACTTCAATAAAAAACCAAATTTTATGCAAGTGACCAATTGTAAATGACAGCCTACTTAAGTCAATGATTCTATGAAATTTTATCAAAACAACCATTTCATAGCCTACTCAGACGTACATATTCAAATTCAAAATAACAAATTATACACACAAATATTATTTTCCACTTACAGAGGTTATTTCTAAACGGTCCCAGTTATAGTGGGAAAATACCGTGCTATAGAGGCGAAAACGCACAGAAACTTCAAAAATCATATCCCAGATATAGAGGTTTAATAATCCCAGCAATAGAGGTATTTTCATGCAAAAAGGCTGGGACCTTGATGTGAGTCTCACTAATAGAGGTTTCCCATTTATCCAGGTACCGCTTAACCAGGTTTCACTGTATAAGAAAGTATAGACATAAGAGGTCGTTCGCGAAATTGTAGGATATGGTAGGCGACCGAATAATTGCAGTTCTTTAGAATGAAGAAAAATTAAGTGCCTGTATGCTTAAAATTGAATATTGATAATGACAATTCAAACTCAAAAGACTAAAATCTTGGATTTACATACATATAACTGAGACGATATTCACAAACCTCGGTTTTACCTCGTATGGGAGGCGTGACACCGCCTATTCTTTTCATTGAATCTTACTTTTTTCTTTTATTTCTATATATGTTCAAAATCTCATTCATATGGTAGATGAGATTTGATGAATTTAATTTATCTCATATATTGGGGGTGTGGGGCATTTCACATTTTTTTCCAAACCAAACTACGCTTAGAACCTTCCACAAGTCATAACAAACATATCAATTTTTATACATCTACGTCGATTATATGACGAGTTATGATGAGTTTTAATTTTCTTTTATATGGAAGGCGTGGCAATGCAAATTTTTTAATTGAAATCTACTTGTCCCCCTATCTTTTATATATATCAAGTCTCATTAATCTGCTTCAAATAGTTAATCAGATATGGAAAATTCGAATTTGAAATTACATGGGGGGCGTGCCATTACCCATTTTTTCAAATCAATCTATGCTAAGGACCATCCACAAATTATAACAAACAGTGCCGGGAGACCGACCATAAATCGGTTTTTCATTTTGATGTTGTCGAAAAAATTGAAAACTGTTAGAAAGTGTGAGAAAGGTCGAATAATAAAACAAAAAATTATGAAAAATGTCGAAAGAGGTTAAAAGTCAAAAAGGTTGGTAAGCCGAAAAAAGTTGAAAGAGGTTGGAAAATGTTGAAACATTTGAAAAATGCGAAAACAATCGATAATCAAAGAAAAATGACGAAAAAAGTTGAATAAGGTTGAAAAGTCGAAAAAAATTGAAATAGGTTGAAAAAAGTTGAGAGAGGTTGAAACGCTTGAAAAAGGCTGATAACGTTGATAGAATATGGAAAATATTAAAAAACGTTGAAGAAGATAGAAATACTCGAAGAAAGTTGAGACCGGTTGAAAAAGACGTGTTGAATTGTTTGAAAATATTGGTAAGTTTAATGCAGTTAAAAGAGACTGAAAAAGTCCAAAGGAAAAAGCTAAAATTTTGAAAGAAGTTAAAATAGTCAAAAAATAATTCACAGATCCTACTATCCCGTCGAATTCCATTTAATATAAAAGCTAATAGTAACCAACATAACTATATTACGCTAAAAATCACCTTAAACGTTTCTTACATATATGGGAGTTTCCACGCCTACTGATGGAATCTTTTCGATCTTTATTTAATTTGAAAGCTTATAGTAACCAGCACCTCAACACCAAATTTTTGAAAAATTACTCCCATAGTACACTAAATGTAACATTTAACGTTGCTTGAATGCAAGGGAGGTGCCACGCCCACATGTACTATTGCGCCAACTTTTGGATATGAGATATTTTACAGCAAGCTTATCTACAATGTTAATTTTCAAAACGACTGTGTTATTAATTCTCTTATTATAACGTTTATAAATACTGTGGGCTGTGCCACGCCCTTCAATAAGTTTTGATGTTATTTGTTATGATCACTGTTTTTATAGTTATTTTCTTGAATCTTGGATATCAAGTAACTTAAAATTGTAAATTTTGATTGTTTGATTGAATTGTTCTCTGGCACAATTAACTCCCTTTAGGCAGTTCGCATCACGGTTCTTTTAAGATTTTAAAAAGTCAACCTGCTCTCACAACATATTTTCTTTCAATTTACATCTGTATGATAACTCCAAGTCCAAGGCATTCAGAGAATGCAACAACCTCTTAGGGAAGGCAATCCAATACCCCATACAAAGTCGAGCAGAAGAAAGAAAGAAAAAAACATCTGTTTAAGTATTCCTTTGATATGAAATATAGTATGTTACTTCAAGAGTATGCATTTCAACCCATTCCTTTGGTATTCTTGGAATTCCCTTTTAATTGTCAGTCACAGTGCAATTGCAATTGCAACGGAGGTGGAAGTGGAAGTGGCAAATTAGCAAACAATGCAGAAAGAACAAAGAAAACAATGCATTGATGACATTGAATTAAGGCGAAAAAAGAACACAAACTAAAGCAACATCTAAGCTACCGACCTACTGAATACCATCATGTTCACCCGATATCCAAGTGCTGGTTGGTAAGAGATGTGCAACATAGCGAGAAATACCACAGATTATGCCATATCACTCACTCGTGCAATGTGAAAGTTGTGCCGCATGTAGTGATCCTTACTGGCACACATTCACGCGCACACGTACTCGCCACTGCGACTTTTGTGCAACGAGATCAAAAGAGTGGAATCAGCTGTTGAAAGGAAACAACAAGCGAACCTGATAGCAACTTGGCTATGATGTTGATTGCTCGGTTGGTTCGGTTTGGCAGTGCATTGTCAGCTGGTAACCGAATATGCAGAGTAACTCACCGGAAACCACCACCAGTGAAATGTAGCAGCAGCGGCTGGCAATGGCAAAGGTGAGGGTGACGTGAGGGCATACAGAGTTTTGTGGCACGTAGCTGCTAAAGTTAAATTAGACTTTGTTTCATGCAAGATTTCACTCTTAATTGCCGCTGCTGCTTCTTTGGCTTTATGGGTTTTCTACTCATAAAATTCGTCTTCATTATGTAACAATTTGCCCACAATTAACGCAAAGTTTCCCAGTTCCAATCTTCAAACTCCGGTTTGTTATCAGCATTAGAGTCAGCGCCGCATCAGTTTAGTATCAGGTACAAATGTTCTGCGAATACGAATATACGAACGCTAACAAACCAAGCGTGGCTCATGTTCTCGGTTTGATTCGGTCCGTCCCAGAATGCCTGCTGTTCCGTAATGCGTGGCAGCGCAACATTGCTATCTTTGCATAAAACTAAACTAAAAAAAGAAGAGAAAAAAACCAACCTCGACGAGCGGCATAGAAATTTAACACCGCTTGGTCAAAATGTCAGTGAAAACATTTTCGTAAGGGACTAGGGGACTGGGATGGATGGATTGGCTCTTTTTTTAGATTGTTTTTTTATTTTGCGTTACGCTCGTATCTGAAAATAAATGGCTGTAACGAACCAAAATAGAAAGAACAGAAATAAATGTGCTGTGAAGGAATTCCGTCATCGTTTACATACGAAGAACACCAACCAGTCAGAATATCACATCGATTCCAGCGCAGTACGGGAAATGGATGTCGGTTTTGGTGGATGACTTTGAAAAGTCTACTCCACTAATGAAAAAGCCACTTTAAAAAGTGCGACCGGCATTAAAGTTGTTACATTCATTGTGCTGTTTGCTATTTGCTATTTGCTTTTTTTCATTGCTCGACTTATCCCCCCGTTGATGGAAGAAACTTTCAATTGGATTCGTGCAAAATCAATAGAAATGCGAAAATTTGTGACCTAATAAATTCGTATATGACGTTAATTGCCGCAATTCATTTGATAAATATGAACATTATCATATTGATATGGGAAAATGGCACGTTATCTGCTTATAATGGCAGACACCACGCTATCTGAAATTGGGGTGCTTGTGATTACATCAAGAGGAACGATTGAATTGTGTAATTAATTTAAGTCTATGTATGTCATATCTCAAAAGAAATTGCATAACAAATTGATATGGAACATACAAGTCGGGTTGTTTGGAACTTTAGCTGTACAATTTTCCATTTTAGCAATTGAAAGTTTTATCTGACAACATAGTGAGGAGGGGCGTGATTAGCTTCGAAATATGTACTCATGTCCGTTTTTGTGTCTATCCGAACGTCTGTATGTCCGTGGGAAACACGTTTACGGGAAAAGGAATTGAGATAATTTGAGAACATTTTAAATTATAGCTTGTGAGCTTAGAAAGGTGTGAAATTGGTCAACGAACACGCCTACCGCCCATACAAATAAAACATTCATAAGGCTATGCTGAGAGCGCTATTTAAGGTATTGCATCCAAATTTCCAACAAATACTAAGAATGGTTCAGGCTATCACTGGACAAAAGGGCGTGGTTCCTCCAATACAAACAAAAATTTTGAATTGCATTACCGCAAAAAGTTCTAAGGGAATTTCATATATCTCTATTTTAGAGGTATTCCCAGAATACGACATTAACTGAACATAAATTTTCTCGAAACTCACTTCCATTGAGATACCGCTTTTGTGCTTATGAGAACAGTATAATGAAAGAGTTTTTTATGGTTGGAATGGTTTTAGCTGGCTCTGGAATAAAAAACTAACAAAATTTCGACAAGAGGGTATGGTGTCTCTCATATAAGCAAAAAGGCGCTGAAATCATCAATGGAATTATTTCTTTTTCAATAGAACTGAAAAAGTCGACACTTCATTCCAATCGTTTGGAATGTAATAGTTATGGAGCCGGTGGACTTAATTTCTGTATGATTTTTCATGCGGCAGAGATTGAAAATCATAAGAGTTCTAAGTAATATAAGTACATACAAAGTCTGCGCTTGCGAGCCCTTTGAAACTGTAAAAAAAGTACCATAAACAATTTTATTGCGTCTGCCATTTATATTCAAAAATGTGTGCTCTCACAAGATCAGATAAATACAAGAGGCAGACGTTTTTGTTGCTGCGATTAAGAGTAAGTAAATTTGTTTTTAAAATATTATGATACAAACAAAATTCAGTAATTTTATCACTAGGCAGATTGAGATTATTATAAAGATTTTGCCAGAAGGAACGTGAGGAACAAACTCTGCTTATTACTTAGTTATTACTGCATTTAAAAATTGCAATATTACAGACATGTAAAATTTGAGTAATAAATCATTTTATCGAGTCTGCCTCTCAGCTGATTGGTGCTTTCACTTATAAAAACATAAAAATAGAGGGGCAGATGACTTCAGGGCTGCTTTTTTGAAGGCAGACGCTTTTGAGCACTTATGGTGCATACTATTAAGAATAAATCTATATAAAACAAAGTTTACTATTCTATTTTTCTGTCATTTATATTATTTTTCTGGCTGTGCCTATGGCGCATTCCTCGTCAAATCGGACATAATTTTATACTTTTAGTACTTAGTACTTTTAGTACAGGCTGAGACTAGTCTTCTTAATTTCTTGTTTCTCCGAAATATCGTTAATTGAAATTTATTGCACAGGTTTACAAGCAGATTTACATAAGTTCCAGTACGGCAGTATACCCGGAAAATTAAAATTTATGATATCTCGAAAAAAAATATTGGTATAATTCAAAGTTGGCTTTGAAGTGAAAGGCTTAAGCTTTTCAACTATATATAATAAACTATATTCGGAAAAATGTGGTATCCTTACAATAAAGAACACCATATATTTTGAAAAAGCAGAGACCTACACGTCTGCCTCTGGTGTTTTCAGCTTCCAGTGGTAATACTGAAGACAACAAATTCTGGGAGAAAACCATACAATTATTTAACGTAGTTTTTTTTTGCAAATTCACAATTATTATTAAAAATGCAACAGTGTGGACGTCTGCCTTTTATATTTTCATTATCTTTGCTAAACCCTTAACACAAAATATTAGAGGCAGACACGATATTAAAATTTAATAGAGTTTTTTTTGCAACTTCAAAATTTTTTTACATTCTGATAGAAAAAAGTACGTCTTTTTAATGCAATAAATAAATCGCATGTTTCTAGCATTATCATATAAAGAACGCACATGAAAAACATATAAAAAATCAATAGACTTGCTTACTTTAACAGCTGTTTACTCGCAAAGTTGTTTTCGGACAATAGGTCCCTTTTAGATAAAAAATGAACGAACACAAAAGTCTTAAAACTACTTATTTGGGGATCAATTAAAATAAGGTTAATATAATTAAGTAAATTACGATATTTAGTAAAACAAACAAGCGGTGAATGTTTCCCTCCTTCCCACCAAATTGCGGAGAAAATACGCTTTAATTTTAAATTTAAAAGTGGGGCATTTAATTTTTGTCAAGGCCAAAGATAACACCCTTACGAGTTAATAATTCGATTGTTGTTATTGACATTTGAAGTGTTATCGATGTGCAGCAATAGAAAACATGTTATAAAAATTATACGAAAATAAAAACAAATTAACTGAAAATAAAAAAAAACAAAAAATTAAAGAAATTAAGGCTTCTTTGAACACTTTATATCATCAGACATATGACCAAAGTCCAGATAGAACTTTGTGTAGAATAACAAAAAACAAAAACTGGCCGCAAACTCAAGAAATGTGAAGTGATAGTAAAAAAAACTTCAGATAAAATTTAAACTCGAAAAATTAAAATTAGTTATGAACAAAATACCAAGACTTGGACATTAAGTGAAGGAGGGCAATTGAAACACTCACACGCGGTAGCCAGGATTCAAACTGTTCATTTTAAGCTGCGGATGTGGTTAGGACCGACCTTTTCTCATCAAATCAAGTTATTTGCTTCTGTATTTTATCACTTAGTCAGCGTTTATACGAGGAAACTTTTTCAGCAAAGTTTCTTCGTTTGTAGGCAAGAGGGGAAAAACGAAAGGGACGAGGTCCTTTGTCGCGAACGCAAAACGAAAATCACAAAAGAGAATAGACAAGAATTTGTCTCTCAGACTTTCCTCGTGTAAACGTAGACTTAGTTGAATATTTATCCATTTAGCATGCAACGTTTCAGAAACAGTACGTTACGTACCAGAAATGTTTCTTGCAAATGGAACGTTACAGAAATCTTTCCTTTATTACAAATGTAATGTTTCATATGTAATCATTATGAAGTGTTTCTGAAAGGTTACAGATTTAATGTTTACAGAATTTTTTGAATTAAATCTAAATCTCATTGTCAATTATCAATTATAAAAAACGTCACAAAAAATAACTACATATTATAAATAGCAACACAAGGGACGACGCTGATAAAATGTTACAATAATTTCGGAGACTAATAACGTAATAAAATAACAGCGCAAGTGACGCGGATAAAAAATAAGCAAAAAATTTTACAGTTGTAATAAAAATTGTTTGTTTTATTTTTCCTTTAATCTAACAAGGTTTCTGTAACGTTTCAGAAACATTTCACACAAATCAACTGTTGACATTGACACATTGCAGAAAGCTTTCTGCAATAGAAATGAAAGCTTTCTGAAATGTAACTGAAACTTTATGAGATTTTATGTGATATACTTCTGAAAGGTTTACGAAATATTGCGTACCGAGTGGGTATTATAATAGAAAAAAAACAAAATAATGATGAAAAATTATCTATATTTTATGGAGTAATTTTAGGCAGTCTTGGCAATTCGACATAAAATGGTTGTGTACGCGCATAATTGCGATCAAATATTTTTGGAAGATGATTGAGTGGTTAGTTTGGAAACTAGACAATTATTCCAAAGTTTTCACACTTGCTCCCAAAGTAAAGTAAACCTTTCTTTCTTTAGAAGTCAAACAAATATTTTACTGATGACCATATGGTTCGCTTTTCCTAACTCCCACATTGAGATCTTTAATTAATTTATGTTAACACTAATTAGGAAACATGCACGCCCCCTTCATACTTTGCTCAACATTTCCCCTAGCATAATAAATCATAAGCCAGCGGATTATCTTCCAAATTACGAGAATTTCTTTGTTTAATACATTCATTCATATGGTATCGCATGATTTACGTAAAATAGTTGCAAGTTGCGCGTTGTTCGCCGTTAGACCGGAATTTGGCGCAACCAACAACTGAATCTAACATCTGGATAGGCGGCGGCGGAAGGGACCATGCATGAGTAGCTCTTCGGATGATTTACGCACATGGACCAAGTTCCATATGTTGCATTGCTCAGTACGAATACGCATCGCGTTACATTGGATACAGTTGTTTTAAGCGATGTAAATCGCGTTGGTACTTCGCATTTTACTTGAGGAGCCAAAATGTACAAGTGTCGCTGTCACGCCCTATCATGCTGCCAGTTGATGTGGCGTTAATAAATCTGTCATTCTCAAACCATAAATATCTCAAAACGTTTTGCCGCCACTGTAATTAAACGCATAAATCTTCTTTTTCTTTTTTTTTTTTTCAAAACAACAAGTGAATTTTTCTAATGCCCCGATTATAGGCGAGAAAGAGTTAACACTTTCGCATGCGAAATTTTTAAAAATCTGACATACAGCATGGCGCAGAATTTTGTAAGGAGTCCGAAAATTTCTTTGCGCAGTCAAACCCCTAACGTGCTCCTTCACCTTCGTTCTTAGAACTTTATTATTTACGCTTTTCCCCTCCCCCTCTGCCATCGGCCATCTATCAAACGAAAATATAGGAAATACTTTGCGTTTGCAACGCGTCGCACGCCGCGGCGTTGCAAGCGGTCATAAATTGTAATAAATGCGTTTTTTGCACGCATTTTCTGTTGCACGCAGCGCACATTACTGGTATCCGTAGTGTAATAATGTTGATTTTATTTTTAATTTTTGTGTTTTTTATTACTTATTTTGTTTATTTTTATTTTAATTTAAATTTCATTTTGGTAGAGTGCCAACGGCCGCTGCTTAATACTCCGATATGGTGGCTTTCTTATGCGTTGCATTACAATTGCTGCTGCTATCGCTGTCGCTGTCGTATATGCAACCGCAATCGTTGCCGTCCGTCGCACGCAATGCGAATTATAAAATTAGCAGCTGCGGCAAAGGTGGTTCCGGGACAGGGTATTTAACGCACGTAGCCAAGAGTTGTTTGCCCAACAACTGCAAGCGCGTCCAATAAATTTTGTAATGAACAAATGGAAAAACTATGGTCAATCAAAACCGACTTCTTGGGTATTTTATTAACACAAAATGATACAACTTTTTATAGCGAGAGAACGAAGGTTTGACTTTGTAGTATGTAGTAATAACAGCTAAAAAATTTTACCTATTCCAAGTTTTTGGAAAACAAAAAATTGGTTGAAAAACAGAATAGCTTCATAATTGCCAGCTGAAACTATTTATTTTGTAACAGCGATGTTTACTCTGTGATAAAAGGTAGGGTGATGAAAACTGAACGAAGCTTATGGGACTGAAAGAGATCTTTCAAAACAAGATTTGATAAAAGAATAAGATTTCGTCTATATATTCGACTAGTAAAAAAAGGTATCGTTTCTTAAGCCTTTCAAAAATCTTTCATATGTTATTTTACAAAGTTTCAGTTACGTTTCAGAAATCTTGCATTTCCATTTCAGAAAGCTTTCTGCAATATGTCAATGTCCGCTATCTGATATCTTTTTAAACCTGTCTCAAACGTTAAAAAAACCTTGTCAGATTAAGGGGAAAAAACAAAAAAATTTATTACGTCTTTGGACTCTTGAATTTTTTGCTTTCTTTTTACCCACGTCGCGTAACTAGAAGCTGATATTGAATAGTTATCGTTTGTGACGTTTTTATAATTAATAATTTAAAAATGATAGTATAAAAATACATTTAATATAGCTTCAAATATAAAATCAGCCTGGAAACATTCACACAGTTCTTTACGAACCATCTATTGTATATATGTACATTTGATTTCAAAACAACAAAAAATTAATATAGAATCATAAAACATTATATAGATTTTATTAACAAAATTTAGTAAACCTTAAGTCTGGAACCTTTCAGAAACACTTCAGAAAGATTACATGTAAAAGATTTCGTTTATAACGTGTCGAAAGATAGGAAAGGTTCAGGAAACTTTGAACCTGCAACATTCAGAAATTCGTCAGAATTATTACATGTGAATCATTACATTTGAAATTATAAAAGAAATATCTTTTAAAATTAAGAAAAATGTGACTTTTTGCAAATTTTCAGTGCGTTACGATTGGGAAATAGTAAAATGAAGAATTAAAAAAAAGAAATCGATATTATTAACGACGATACACTACGCACACGTTCACTTTCTTTAGTTAAAGAAATTTTTCCGAAATTGAATGAAATAATTGTTAAGTATTATCAAATTTACTTATATTTACCATACATCTTTTATCGTCGTTAATCGACAAAGTAAACAAGCGAATGTAAGACTAAATCTTTTTTTTTTTTGCTAACTAAAGCCGGCTTTTGAAAGGGAATATGATGACTATGAGCTTATATGTTTAATAAAGTCAGTTTATTTTTTTTATCAAAAATAATGAAATTATACGTTCATACATAACCTCAATGCCAATAAAACCGATCGGCTTAGTATGTAAGGGATACGCTAATTATGACTACATACCATACACCAGTAAATTAGTGCACCATACCAAACGACATATCACTCAAATGAGTTGTGTTTGTGCAAACCCACAACGCAAACATGTCCACAATTTTGTAAGAAAATCGTTAAACAGAGATGGTCCCTTGGGAGGCACTCATATAATTTATTCTACTTTAATAATGTAACTGATAGATATGCGTGCGAACGTGTGTATGTTGCATAGTACAACTGCAATTTCATCCATAAATTGGATGGATGGAGTTGCTGCTGCTCATTACAGCTGAACAACTCAAACTAACCATGGATTACGAATAGCGTTAAATTAGTCACGATAGATATACGAATATTGACAGAATGACAATTTCCATACAAGGGGGGGGGGATATGTGCATATGTACATTTGTACCTTGTCTTTGGCGCTGATCAAACAAATGACTAAAAATAAGGCGAAAAAAAAACATCGAAAAAAACAAAACTACACTTGTTACAGTCAGTGGCGTAATGATGGGGCTCCAACACAGAGGGGCTACTACGAGTATACACAACAGTTTAATCATTTCATTGTCTCTGATGAAAGTTTTTTGAAAATAAAATGTAGTATTTGATATCCATGTGCAACTAAGGCACTGTTCGTTGAATCGTTGCGTACACTACACATCAGCAAACAAACACTAAAGACACGATGACACTCAATGCTCATAAATAGGATCAAGTGATTTTTGTTTGTGAATTTTATTTCATTTTATTTCATTTGTGTTTTTTTTTCTTTTTATGAATTTGTTGTTGTTTTTTTCGTTGTTTTCATTTGAGAAAACATTTCCATTTCCATTTGTATGTTGTGTTCCCACTCCTGATCCCGAGATCCCTTTCACAAAATCGCACAATCTGTTGAAAAGGGTCCCATTCTGACATCAAATCAACATCACCATCATCATCATCCCATTGCTGGCTGGCTGCAGCAGCAATAGCAGCGTCGCAAGTCGCATTCGAGCTGCGTGCGTAATGAAGAAGTCGTGCTCGTTGGCCCCCCGCTGTGAACGAAATTAAAATTCGTATACGACATGAACGGCTCACTCTAATACTCTGGCACTCTGCTGCTACTCTCTTCAATGTTTCCGCTGTGCCACTCTTTCACTTGTGCACCTCGTCATTGTTGTATGTGTTTTACTAACTGTATGCTTTGTTGCTAAAACAAGATTTCACCACATGTACACATGCACACATGTTCAAGTACACAAGGCATAAGAATAATGCGTACACTGAAATTCATTCAGGGACCGTAACGATTTCAATAAAAATCAATTATTTCGATAAAACAATATAGTAACTTTTAATTTTTATGTTTTTTTGCTCTGAAATAATCGTTATTTTTGATTTAATCTTTTCGCTCAAGAATATTAATCAGTTGGTAAGTCTTACAACTTAAAAATGCATCATGTAACATGATCTTGATACGATTTTAATCTTAGTTGCTCCCATCACACCAGCATTTTGAGATTTCCTCAAAAGTGTAAGGAAAGCCAGAATTGCACGGACAAAATTTGCTCCCAGAGCTGGTTGTAACAACATCAATTTAGGTAAAAAAAACTTATGTTAACGAAATTTTTTTAATTAGTTGCGGCAAGCTAACTGCAAACAACAAAAACAAGAAGCAAAGTCCGAAACAGCAAAGATTTTGAAAACAAAATCACACAAACAAAAAGCATGCAGCCATTGCGAAGCGAAAGTGTTTACTTCGAGTTACGGAAAGAGCTGAACGAGCCTTGAAGTCAAAGTTATACAAACAAAAAGCATGTGGCGAGAGCACACAAAAATTGTTTTGCTTGAGTATGTGCGTTGTAGCCAAAAAAATTACACAAACAAAAAGCACATGGTGGTTGCGAACCGAAATGATTTAGTTTGAAAAGTGAAAAGAGCTAGAGAAGAGCTGGATATTATTTGTTGATTTGAACTGTGTGTTCTTGGAGAAAACGATATTTTGAGTAGTTTGGCTTCCATAGTAAATTTCTATTTCTCATTTTGGGAAACAATGATTCTGTGCAGTTCTTTTAAAGTCCATCGGTACAGTTTCAAAAGAATCAAACATTAAAGCCTCGATATGCTAAATATTTAAATACAGAAGTTCTTAACATGCAGTCATGGGTCGAAAAGCACCTGACGTTTGACATTGAGATGTGTGTCAAAAACTAACTGAACAGTGCTTGAGTGCTTCTTGAGATACCATTAAATCACATTGTTTGCAATGTTAGATACCCTATGCGAAACTATCGATACGAAAGAAATCATTTGAACTCTCACATATAATTTCGGCACAAAAGTTTCCAAAATCTTAAGTGGCACTGGGCTTGGCTGGTATCTGAATAATAGTGTGGAAAGCATGACGACAGTCTTTGAAAGAGAGACTTATACTATTCTTGACGTTGTGTGCAGAATTAATAAAAATAAACGGGGAGGAAAATTCAAGAATTCAAAAGTGTCTGCTGTAATGGTCTTTCGAAATTTTCTCGATTTTTCAAAAACCTTAAGCACAAGTAATTATACGGCAAAAAATGCAATAACCCTCCAAAATGCCTTAATCGGACTATGTATATACATTAGGGTGGGTCAAATTTTTTCGCGACAAAGCGTCTAGCAAAAACGTAATCTACGGAAAATTCTAAGAAAATTTGTCAAAGAAACCATGGATCTAAAATCAATATCGAGCCCCCGATTTTTGCCGAGAACATTTTTATATACGACATTTAAAAAAAAAAACATATCATTGCTTTTGCTTTCAAATTGATGTTATGATTAAATTGTGCAGTTGGAAATTATCATGTATTGCGGTGTTAACATTTTTTCGCCATTGTAACTTTTAAAAGCATTTCTCGGAGATGGACATATGCCATATCAAAACTATATTGCTTTTGGCTTACCAAGTGTTTTGAGCGAACTCAATTTGCCAAGTGGTCGCGATATTTTAAGATACTATTTTTTTTTTTTTTAGTGAGCGTTCCAGAAATGAAAGCAAGATGTCCTCGTATTCATTTTTCACTCCGCAAGTAGCGGATAAATTAATTGAAATTTGGAAGAAATTAAATATTGTTGTAATTAATTAAGAAAAGTTTTACGAAAAAACTAACAAAATTGCTTAATATATCAGGGACGTGAACCAGGTGAAAAATTTGGTCGGTTCGGTTCTACGTTCGAACCGTTTTTGCACTTTTGGATTGGTTCGTCAAAACGGTTTCTTTTTATTTGAATCGGGTTTTCGGTTCGGTTCAACTGTTCGGGAATAAAAAAAAGACTATACACATTATTTTTATTGAGTAACAATCCAAAAGAACATAGAAATATATATGTAGACTTAATTTATGTCTTACGCTATAACTACGTAGTAAAAAATTGTTATTTAATAAAAAATTTTCTTTACAATAATTGTAATTGATTATAATCAGTTGAGATTGATGAGAAGAATATCATCTAACAAGTCCTCAATATTTCCCCACAGGTCTCCGAGAATAAATTTTAGGGTGGAAAATGCCCTCTCTACCGAAACCTGGGTTGCTGGAACACCAAAAATCATTTGAGCTAATTCAGATAATTCTTTGTCGGTGTAGTTATTCCAAAAGTTCAAAACATCAACATTACTTATTTGAAAGCCGCCTTGTATTATCAAAAGATTTGATTTTATCAATTAATGATTTATATATGAACTCTCTTTCATGCTTCCCTATTTTTTGAAAATTTCATCAATTTCCATTTTTAACAAAAGAAAAAAAAGGGAGGAAAATTTGTTTATTGAAAATTAGTCAGAATGAATCCTCAAACCATTATAAAAAGTGTTTCGGTTTTCGGTTCGGATCAAACATTTGTGGAAAATTTCGGTTCGTTTAGCAAAAAAAGTGGTTTTCCGGTTCAGAACCGGTTCACGTCCCTGTAATAAATATTATAAAGGACATTTTAATTTTTGCAGTTGAATTGATGACAACTTGTAAGATTTTTTAGCATTTATGACCATTTTTCACAAAACCTTTCCGAAATTCGGCCTGGTTATAAAAATGTTTTCATGATAATAACAGATCCAAAAAGCTTACAAAAACCAATGACATATGTATGTTGTTTTTTTAGATGATAAAGCAGTGTTTTCTAAAGAATTTACTTATTTTTTATAAAAATTTCATATTAAAATCTTCTTGTTAAAAATCGGGGGCTCGATATTGATTTAAGACCCATGGTTTCTTGGTCAAATTTTCTTAGAAGTTACCGTAGATTACGTTTCCGCTAGACGCTTGGTCATGTTTTTTTCACCCGAACAATTTGACCCAGCCTAATATACATATATATATTATATATATATTAACTGATTAAATTGACTCATATGTTGCCTTGGCATATTTGTTAAAGAAAAGTATTGATCGATTTGTAAATTTACAAGAATATCGGTCTTTGCAACTGACTGTAAGTTCAATCATAAAATTAATTTCATATATACAATAAACTATATTTTATTAGGAAACCTAATAACTTTAAAGCCTATGACAATGAAAAACCCGGTAAATTGGCTAACCATGAACTATGTACTCGTACAGATGCCAACAAAATTGGAGCCAAAGAGCATTTTCTTTAGTACTTGAAAGAACTCAGTTCATGTTATTCTTCCATCGAATTTCCTTTGTTTTATAATTGAAATAAAAAAGTTTTGATAAGTAGTGATAAATAAGTGTTTCCTGTTTGTGCTGTTTCTATTTTGTTTGTTTTTTTTTCTATTGAGGTACCAAATTCAATCTAATCTCGTTATTCTTAAAAATTCGATTGTAAAACGGCAAGATAAACTATCAGCAAGATCTAGGCGGCTTAATCGTTAAGTATTTTCGGAAGTAATTTCTCATTTAAATACATTCTTTAAAGAGTGGAGAATCCATCTTCGTTGTCAATATATGTATACTTTTAAAGCGAACGGCCAAATATTGACTGAAGCCTTGATCGACCTGTAGGCCGATCTTCAATGGCGGATTTCTACATTTTTACGAACCTGTTGGTAGTTTCCCAAAAACTTTGTTCTAGAATTTGATGTTTACAAGCAGATTTCCTTGCACAAAAGAACGAAATATTGATTTCCATAAATAGCTAGATATTCTTGAGGAAACAATTGACGTCATTCGTTCAATTACAAAATTTGATAAAACTCTTAACTTCTTCAGCCTGATAAGCATAAGCAAGTATCATTATAGTTATCAAAAACAAAAAATTGATTATGTGAATAAATTTCTAAATCTGGAAAAAATATCGATTTCAACTTATCATTAGAATAATAGATTACCGATTGTTTTTTTGTGGTTCATTCAAACTTTTTATTTTTGGCATGGCAACTGGGCAATATATTGTCAAACTCTAAGCATTTACATATGTGTCGAAGAATTAACATATAGCCAAGCACTAATTATAAAAATTGATTGATGATCAACGTTTTCAAAGGTTAAAGAAAATAAAAATAGAAACACAGGGCCGCAGGTGCTGTGAGGTGCCTGCTAGGCCTGGGGCGAATGAAAGTTTTTTTTCCCCACATTTTGCCTTTTTTTTTTTCAGTGTAATTCAAGCGAAGGTGTAAGATGATGTGCTGATGGTCCACGATTGTGTTTTACGCTTGCAACAAAGAATACACACTCGTACCTTAAGATTTTAGCGTGAACAACAAACAACACAATAATTCTTCGTTTGAGTACTCATGTTGCTGCTGCTGCTGCTGCTGTTGTTGATAAAAAAAAAATATGATGATGTTGCTCAAAGAGGTTGAAACTTTAAGCTTTTTTCTTATGTTATTTTGCGATGAGTACTTTACAAAAACTTGCACAAATTTGTTTTAACGTAATTCGATGCGCATTTCAATACTCTGGAGATGCGGCAAAGGGAGGGGTTAAGTTTATCAAAAGTAGGAGTAGAAGTATCGATAAGAAGCAGAAGTATCAATAAGAGCATTTTGTAATTTCCTTTGATTTCGAAGAAAAATAAAAAAATGTATGTGAGTAAACTGAGGGCTCCATTCGGAATACCCAAATTTTGTTTGGAGCTGGGACATTTTCAAAAATTTTTTCCAGTCTTTTTTGTATTTCTAAGAGTTTTTTGACACTTTATTATATGATATAAACACATATATGTACATTGATATAAAAAAGTATTAAGTAGAAAATTCTTCATTGTGGAATGGGCACTCCAAGTATCGACGCACACTATTAAACCTCCAACCATATGATATTGAAAAAGCAAAAGTAAAAAGAAGAAGAAAACTGAAGGTACATAAGCGTACATATCAACATCGCCAAGATACCACAAAAGTCTGGAGGAGTGAAAAACAAATTAATTCTAATCTAAGGACATAAAAGGATATAAAAGTGTGGTCAAGCGTTTACGAGTACGCGGCCATAAACTAAACGAGCTAGCGAACCCAAAGATAAGCGTAAAACCTACCAAAAATAGCGAGTTAACGAGCGGTGCGTTGCGTTGCGTCTCAATGCGAGAAACATACGGCAACGCATCCACCCACGGTTTTGGGCAAAATGAAACAACAGCAGCAACAACAACAACAACGGTAACAAAAATACATTAAACACACTAAAACTGAACAAAATAAAACTGAACAAAATGAAATAAAAATAAGAGTAATAAAAATATATAAACTGAAACTCTGCATAAAAACAAAAACAAAACAGAAATTAAAAGATTTTAACGAGCACATAAGTCATGCGATAAATACAACAACAGCAGCAACAACAAAAACAATAACTACAACTACAACAAATTTGATTATGATTACACAAAACGCATTCACTTTACTTTTAATTTGCTACAACATTAAAGTATACAGCAGCAACAGCAACAGCCATAGAGCCATATCAGCAACAACAAAAGTTGCTCCCGGAGATGCGGCAGCGGCAAAGAGTGTCATGTCATAAAAAGAAAAAAACAAAACAAGCACAAAGTAAAGGAAAAACGACCAAGCGATGCAAGCGCACGAAGGCAAATCGAGGGCAAGTGTGTGTACGAATATCTGCATCTTATTCTAACCACCACCCATTCTTCTGAAAGCAAAAAACAACAAAACGAACGAGAAAAATCAAGTTAAAAAATTACAGTCGGTCATGTTGTTCATGCAAAATGTGAAGTTACAGCTCAAGTCTTCTTTTTCGCTACTTTCTTACAGTTGTAGTATTCTCTAGGTCCGAGCGGTAAGTCGATGAAGTACTCTGATTTTTCATGTATGAAAAGCTATATCCTTTGTGTTGTGCGTTTCACAAATTAAGTTGTTACTGTGATATATTCTTTATTTGCTTGCTGGCTGCCTACTTTGTATATGAAGCTGTAGGCAGTTTGCTTGCTGGCTGCCTGCTTTGCATAAGGAACTGTAGGCAGTCTGTTTCCTGGCTGCCTGCTTTGTATGTTGAGATGTAAGCAGCTCGCTAAACTATACAGGCACTTATTAAGCGATGTTTTAAGTCAATCTGCCTTTCGTTTGTTACACATTGTATATGGAGATATAGGCAAGTTGCCTACAAAGCAGTTATCCCTTTGGAAAAAGAATTTATAGTTGTGAGCATTGCTGCCTACAATGAGTATAACTATTCATCGATGTTGTGTGTAACATATTTGCCGTTGGGGTATTAAGGTACCCGAGAAAACAAAAAAGATTCCTTTCTTTTACATATTACATATTTCTTATTAGTAACCCTTTCAGGACCGAATTAAAGTGGGAAGACTTAAAATAATTGAGTTCATACTTGTGTTGATACGATCACAAAGGTTAACTGATATCAATTTCAAAGTCCAACACATCCTAGTCCGTCCTTACTGAAGGCAGAACAGCCGATAAGACAAAAGCAAAACAAATCGTGAAAGATATAGCATAACGGTAATTTGGATATGTGAAGACAATATTATCAATATGTCAATAGGCAACATTGATCCTGAAAAGGTTAAATATCCATTATCTCAAGTTTCTAGAAACAACGGAATGGCATTCATTCGGTTTGCGGAAAGTTTAATGATTCAACATTGACATGCTTTTAAATACTTCTCTGGTGTATATTGATCAACTGATGCTAAAAGAGTTTGGCCACTGCCTACAGTTTGGGCTTGAATAAAAATTTGAGCTTTACCTGCTTTTGGATCGGCAAAACTGAGATCAATGTTTTCCTCTAAGGGTGGAAATTTTCATAGTTACAGTGATGGTTCAAAGTGGCGGTTCAACCTATAGCTCGCTTTTACGCACTGTAATGTCTTTCAAGTGAAGGTTTTAAAAGCGTCAGAATGACTAAAGTGCAGGATTTCTAAGTCGCCAGGATTTACACGGCAAAGCCCAGAATTTCATGTCAAAGCCGAAGGGACTGGTAGAAATTGAAAAATTTCGGCAATAGCCGGCAATTAGAGGATTTTTGTAAAACAAAAAATAAAATGTTCATCAAGTTTCCGCCAAAAAAAAATTTTTCTTTTATTTTGAGAAGGCCGCGAATCGCTAATTGGCAACCCTGCAAAAGTTAAATGAAATTTGTTCAAGAAATCCTTACATTTTGAGAGAAAATCTGGCCAACAGCTCTGCCTCGTACAAGTCTCCCGTTGTGGCGAGATCTCATAAGTTACTGAATGAGATTGCCAATCAGTGGCGTGCCATGGAAAGTGGGTGCCCCAGGGCGAAGAGGTTATTTGCCACCCCTTACCATATTTTTTCTGTTTTTTTAAATTGCAAAATTCTCTCGAATTATTTTTTAGTTACTAAAAAAAAGGTACACAACATTAAAAGCATTTATATTTCATATTACGAGAACGATTTTGCCACCCCCCAAGTGGTTGCACCTAGGGTGTCAGTCCAACCGTGGTTGGATATACCACTTGCCACTTTTAAGTCTCAGGAGCCAGAAAACTCTTATTAGGTGAACAACATGATATGCAAAAATTTAGCGCCAATTTTCTTAACGAACTTTTTCATACGACCCCATACCGATCTTTATAACACACAACCAAAATTTAAATGTTTTTTTTTTTAGTTTAAATGTCGGTCGAAAGTAAGAAAACAAAATATTAGAAAACACGAACTCGAGTCCTCTTAAAACACAATATTGGGTTCCGTTTTAAAGCTTAATAAAAAGTATGCACAAAGTTCATATGGCGTTTCCCAAAAGATGTAGGATGCAGGCATATTAATTATTCGCAAGCAGAATACGATTTGAAAATGATATGTGAACTGCGTTGCAATTTTTTGCAAGAAATAGGCTTTATGAACACATTTTCTTTGAATATGAATAAAATTACTAAATATTCAGCATTTTTTTTCGTTTTAAGATTGATAGACTCTATCTATTGAAAATATTCTTATTGGAAAGCTTAGAGGAAACTGTAGTGTAAGAATATATAAATAAAACCTATGGTACTCCAAGCAAACTATTTGATTGTGAAAGAAATACAGACTCTGAAATAATGCTGATAATAATCCATAAAATATTTATTTAAATGGAACATTAATAAAACTATTGACCACTTGAAACCAAAACGAAAGTCACTAAGTACTTATATTGCAATAGCGATCATATCAAAGTTATTTTTCCTAGCTAGTGACTCCTTAAGAAATCCAAATCGCAGACCTCATGTGGCGTTCAAAAGAGGACAACCTCATTAGAGATTATTTTTTTTTCACAAATAATTTTTATCTCCATAAGCAATTACGCGTATTATATATTTAACATTATTTTTTGAAGATTTTGTTAGGACAAAGTTAATGGAATAATAGAATTATGTACAGAGTTAATCAGAAATCGAATAAATGAAAAGTTTTGAAATGTTTTCCTTCCTTTTATTTTACGTTTGAGCCACCAAAATAAAATTTTTAGTTTTGTTTTGCACCCAACTACAAAGCAAATTCGCATCACCACATGTCGTATGAGTGACATCTAATTTTTTTATAATTTTTAAGAAATAAAAATCTATGACGATATTCTAATGAAGATTTTTCTATAAAAATAATTGCTTAGCTAGAAGAAGTACTCACATAGATGAAAAATATTTCTATGAAATTATTATTGACAAATATATTTACATATGTATATAAATATATATATTTTGCTATTATCGATTTTATATTTAGTAAAAAAAAAATATGTTTATAAAGAATAGAATAAAAAAGTTATAATGTATTAAGAAAATACATTAGTTTAGACATTTTCTACACTACAGTGCAGTCGCGGTAACGTGAACTAAGTAATTAAAACCAAGATTGTTCACGGTAGCGAAAATGAAAACTTAAACCAAATTTATGTAGCGCAGTCGCTGTAATGTATTTTACATCAAATTTTTATTCTTCATATAATTTGTAGCAACTTTAAAAGAAACAAAAAAATTCTTCATAAATTAAAAAAAAAAAATTAAAATAAAAATGCATAAACAGCTTTATTCGTATTGCATGGTTGAGTTGAGTTCACGTTCGTTCACGTTACCGCGTTGTTCACGTTAGTCGGTGTTCACGTTACCGCGACTGCACTGTATTTTCATTTTCTTATGGTTTTATTATTTTCATTTCTAACAAAAATATAAAAAAAATTCTTAAGAACATACATATAACTTAATTAGCAAGAGCAATATTTTTAAAAACAAAAAATGGAATACAAATTCAAATAAAGCCATATGGGCACAGTGGCGTACCGTGCATATTTGGCGCCCGGGGCCAATAGTTTAGTTGACGCCCCCAACACACATATTTTATTTTTTAATTGCAAGAAAAAAAATTTTATTGACCAAAAAAAAGCGACTCCATTTTGCTTCTCAAAAAACGCTAGTAAAATGAGATATATTTCACATTGAATTACAAAATCATCCCACATACTCTCCACTCCTTTATAATTAAGTAAAGAAAACGGTCCGCACTTTTAGTTCAACAAAAACCATAGCAAAAGAAAATATATACGAGAACCATTTTGCCGCCCCTTCGGCCACCCCCTAGGTATGCTACTGTGTGGGTCTAGAATTAGACTTTAGGATAGACTGAACCCTGTTTAAATCAGAGCGCTTTCTTATTGCAATAACTATTAGGTGCATAAGCGCACCAAGGAGGGAGGAGGGGGAGGGGGGCAAAATAGTCTTCGTAATATCAAATTGAAATTTTGTTTTTAGCATAACTAATAAATCTTATAAAATGTTGGTGATCTAGAGCCATGGCTTTTGTGTTATATAAAAAGTGTTGACTTCCGTTTTTTCCACTTTTTTAATAAAATATTTGAGGCCAATTCAAACCTTGACATTTTATAAGCATTATTGTATTTAACAAAATTATTATAATTTGAAAAGTGTACTTAAATTCAACACATTAAATAAATTTATTTATATAAAATAAATATTAAATGTTGCGCATACGTCACGTGGTGCTACATATTTAAATATTATTTGAGGAATGATTTTTAAAAAGCTATAACTTTTGTAAAAATAATGACAAATTAAAAAGTTGAGCATCATTTTGAAGCATAAGACTCCTAGTTTAACAAAAAAGAAAAAAAAATTAAAAAATAAATTGTGGTGGTTAGATTATATCTATGTAAGTGTGGTAACATTTTAATTGACTTTTATTTTTTTATAAAGCCACTTGGTAAAAAAGTGGCTTCAACATTTTGGCCGAGACAGTCAATTGTTCAAATAATAAGCCATAACTACATTTCATTATTATCACTTCACACTTGTATGATATGTATTAGTCAACATTCAATCTCACTGAAAAACTATTAACATCGTCTGAATTTGCAGTCGTTGTATGTGATATGTAAAGTAAATTAGTTGAAAACTATAGTCTCGTAATATGACCCATATGCTGAATTTATTGATAACAAGTTTCAATTATAAAAAGCCCTTAAAGCTATATTTCCTAATGTCTCAATATCAATTTATAAATAGAATTATTAATAGCGTTCTATTAAAAATGTCTAGTAAGCAGCTATAACAAGCAAAAAGTTGATGTTTCCTATAAAAAATGGTTTTATTTGCAATAAAGTAATTTAAATAAAAAAAAAATAATAATAAAAAAATCTAGTACACTTCTATCGAGTGCTTTATTATATGCGACGCTACCGCAGTTAATATTCAATACAGGTATTATAAATTAATATTTTTTATCTGTTCTTAAATTAAATTTTATATTTGTCTACATTTTTTCAAAATATATATTTATTTTCAGCTGTCTGAGTGTCTACAGGTTTTTCGAAGCACGTACACTTCGAGTACATGTATTTGAAAGTAAACAAATATTTTCCATGGATAACGAGCTTATTTACAATGCAAACATGAAAAAAAAAAAAAAAATTCGTAAGGTATATGCGGATAAACTCGACAAAGTGATGAGCAAAGACGTTTTAATGTGTTTGGGATATGATTTTTTTTAACTTAAATTTTGGTGTGGACAAAATCGTTCGAATCACAAAAAAAAAATGAATTTTGTAATATAAATAATAGGAAAAAAATGGGCAATTTTCACGGGAATATTAGCCACATTTTCAGGAAATGAATATGAAAGGACAGATTATTATTTCCAGCAGAAAATCTTCAAAAATCTGATATATTTTTTTGACATTTGAAATATTTTCAACTCAAATAATATTTTCCGAAAGTTCAGAAAAATAAATGGCATTCCCAGATCCCTTGTCACGGCCATATATCGTTGCTCTAGTGATACCAACAACTCTTAACTCCCATTTCCCCCGCTTTGCATTGCATACACTATAAGTGGATACAATTCACATGTGGTTGTGGTGGACTAATTTAAAATTAGTTAGATAAAAACTTTTATTATCTGATAGCTACAAAAATAGATGCGATATTATGAGTACTTGTAATTAAATTAACAACAATTAACGTCGTCGTTGTTGGCGTCGGCGTCGTCGCATATTCGCAAATTCACATTCAGATGTTAAAAAAGCAGAAGAAGAAACAAACCGACCGGAGCGGAGAGGAGCAACAGAGGAGCGGTGGAGGAGCCATAAAATATCGCACGATAAAAACGTTGCTAGCTCGAGACTGCCCAACCCTGCGTTGCTCGTCCGCGCCCTACCTTATCCAAATACACAAATTGATAATAAAACTGAAAACAGACAACGAAAATAACAAGAAAATCATAAAAAAAAATAAATGAGAAAATATAATAAAAAAAAATAAAAAATTGAAAATATAATAAACTAATAGCATAGAGTACGCAGGGGAGTGTTAAGAGTACGCAATATCTCGAAACAAAAGCTGAAGAAGAAGAAGAAGACGCGCTGAAAAACGCAGCGCGGATAAACATTAGACATTAAAAATTATATGCGCAATTAACACTGATTTCCAGCGATAACAATGGTGATGGCGATGGCGATGCTGATGGTGATGGTGATGTTGATGTCGACCGAGTTGTTTTTATTGTATTAGGTTGTAGCTAATGTTGCTGCTGCTGTTGCTGTTATTGCAGGTATCATGTTGTGCTGTTGTTGTTGTTGTTGTTGTGGTCAGAGCCCAAGTCAAAGTCGTGGTTAAAATGCTGCTCAATGTTGTAGTTGTTTTTGTTGCTGCTGCTGTTGTTGTTGGTGTTGCTGTGTTGTGGTTTTTTTTTATGTGCGGGGATGTGCTGATCTTAATTTCACGTTGACGACGATGACTATGTTGCTGTTTTTGTTGTTGTTTTTGCTACTTTTATTTTGCTCGAGGATGAGGATGAAACTCTGAGATACAGCGTTGACTAAGCATCAGTGTTGTGTGGTTATATTGTAAAAGCGAATTTCTTGCTCGAGTTGAGCTTGGATAATGTATATATTTCCCAGTTTACACACAGAATATCTTTTCGAAAACTCATCTTATTTGTTGGCAAGAGGGGAAAAACCAATGGGTCGAGTACAGAGTTTTTCACACTCGGAAATTCTCTTTCGTTCTGTTCGTTCGCTGATATTATGCTTTGACTTTACGTTTGTTGTGGTGGATTGAGAGCGTAATTGGTTTGACATTTGTATACACATAAAAGAGATCAGACAAGAATTTTTTTCGCAGAACTTTCTAGTATAAGCCGTCATATTTAAAATTTTGCTATGTTTTATTTCCGAATAAAATAGCAAAATTTTTCACTTTTTTCTAAGGTTTCAGCCAGACTGTGTAATCTGAACGGGATGAAGTAATATATTTTTTATATCACAACTTCAAGAAGTTATAACCTTTTCTTTTGTCTACTAGTAATATGGCAACATAAATTCATATGAGAAGTTAAAAACTAAATGCCTTGACTTATTTTTATCAACTTGAAGTTGTAGGGGGAATGAGACACACTCATTTCTAGTTCAATAACATCCACAAATATCATTATTTTTGCAAATTTTTAAATAGTATGTGTTACTAGGAAGGCAACTTTAAGTTTAAGCTGTTTCTTGAAATTATGTATGGTATATCTACAGATAAAGGTCTGGGTGTTGTCATTGAAAGTTTATGAAAAATTCAATTTTAAAGTTATATCAATGCCACACGGTAATTATAAATATATGTACCTGAATTGATGCTCCGAAAATCGTTGTGGAAACAATGCTCGACATCAGTGTTGCCAAATTGATATATAGAAATTCCCGGCATTCCTAAAATAAAGAATTTTTCCTTAAATGATAACAAAATAATGTATTTTTTTAAATAGTTTTATATATCAATGCACACGTACGTTATCAATAAAGAAAAAAAAGTTAAATTTTTTTGTGGGAAAAGTAAATTTTTTTTTGTGAAAAACTTCCTTTCACTTTTTGGTTTTTTTTTTGGTCAACAATATCAATATGTATATCAAAAAAATTTATTTTTTCTATTTCTACAAGGCCTCCGGCTTTGACATGCAAGGCCGGTATTCTACTTGGAATGACAATCCATACCCAAAGTTTGTAAAAATTTGACTTTTTTCTAAACCAATGATTTCTTCATTGGCACTGGAAACTGCATTTAGGAGAAGCTTATAATTTTTACGAACCATATTTCATTTCGCTCAAGTTCCATAAAATATTGTTTTGAAATGATATTCATTTTGGTCCAATTCATCTCATCTTTCACCAGTTTCATCATAAACTAGATATTGTTTAAGTATTGTCTTTGTCTTTTTCTGGTAGTGTCATCATTAAAATCGGTGTTTATTTTGTCAACAATTTCATTGCAAACGTTGCCACTCTGTTGAAGGCAAAATAATTCTCTATCAAAGCTATGACAACCACAGAGTCTTTCAAATTCGTTTCGTGTGCCTGAAATAGTTAATCACTAGGTTGAAAAATTTGTAATATATATAATATATTTTTCATGAGCACCATACAAAATCGAAAATCAGTAGATCAATCAATTCTGAGCAATCCAGAACTTTTTACAGCACAATCAATATCTACATAAATCTCTATTCTTTGATATTTTTTCCAGTGCCTTATTCCCCCAAAGTTATTGAAAATTATGAGAGTTAGGTCGCAATGACCGCTTCAACACTGTTCAAAAAGACAACACAGTGCGGGTCTATCAAATAACTTTGAGAGACATCCATTTCTTAGAAACATATATGCCATAGAACAGTGTTCTTTTATAACTTTCAGAGTTACCAGGTTCAATCAATAAGATTAAATAAGAATACTCTATATACGAGTATTTTATTAAGGCTCATCAAGGTCTATCATTTGACACACATATCAAGCTGGAATCTTAAGCAGCACACTATTTTTCAAAAAAAGTTGACCCAAAATCAGGTGGCAACCCATGTTTGGGATAAGATTCGACAAGGCAAACCTATATATTTTGTTTAGGAGCAAGGTCAATCATTTGACACACATATCAAGCTGAAATCTTAAAAAAAAAAAAACAATATTTTCCAAAAAAGTTGGCTCAAAAAACATGTGATAACTCATGTTTTGGACGAGGTAGAACAAGGCAACCCTATATATTATACTTAGGCTCCCCGAGCTCTATCATTTGACATAAATTTCTAGCTGTAATCTTATTCTTTTTTAGTAAGGAAAATTATCCCAAAAAATGGGTGGCAGCAATGCAACCCTATATATTATATTAAGGCTCTTCGAGCTCTATTATTTGACATATATTGCAAGCTGTAGTCTTATACACTTCTAATTAAAAAAACAATTTCTCGAAATTCGATGATTTTCGGGCATCGGGACGGGCCTTGGCAAAGTATTCCTGGTGGGTTAGTCTTACCCAAAAGCAATACTTTCTTTGTTGTACATCGTATCCTGTCATCTGACACACTTGACTTTTCTGCAGCGGCCTCTCCGCTCAAAACATTGTTCTATTTACACACACTGAGTTTAAGTGCCGGCTACTTTTAGCGTTGAAATTTCGAAATCCATAGTATACTAGACTAGTGGCTAGGATAGCCTCAACATTTTTTACGATAGGCTCAACCTTTTACGTCGATAGTTCAACTCAGAAAAATCAAATGAAATCTACAAAGTAATTTCTCAGAGAAGACACTTCCATTACCTGACATGACATGACATATGTACGTGCGGGCATGTAAGGTATAAAAGTGCGCTCAACTCTGTTCAGAATTGAGGTTGTATCCGTAACATTGAATCTGTAGCTGTAGCTGTGTATGTTTCTGTTTTTTTGTATTAAAGTCGTTTTGTGCACGTTTTAGATCTCGATGCCTGTTTTATCAGGAGCACGTTACTTTTTTTTCTATTTTTATTTTTATCATTAAATAAATCGTCAACGTTGCCTTAGCCTTTGCTGGTTGTTGCTGTTGTTGCAGTTGTTTTTGTCGTTGCAGGAAAAGAAACTGAGAGAAAAATCATAAATATTTCAGATATGATGTCCGATTATTTTTATGGACGACAGAAACGTACAGAGACCTTAAAAAGTAACAAAAACAACAAAAACCATTTTGAAATGATAATTTTCCTTTTTTTTTTGGCTTTTTTTTTTTAATAAAAAGGGGGAAAAAACACGAAGGAAAATTATTGTAAAAAAATAATGGTAGAAGAAACGAAAAATCGGTTTTGGCCATGAGATAGGAGGATAAGAAGAAGCACGGATTTGGTGCGCCTTTAGGATATTGAGTTTGAGTAACGATTGATATAAACTTACCGTTATGAGCGTATTTATTGTCAAATCTACTGTCATCTTTAAGATATATGGCTATTATGTTGTGGTGTCATTAGAGATTTTTTAGGATATTGCAAATTGCAAGCAGGAAGAGTTCTAAGTTTTGCCTTAAAGTGCGACTTCGTCAATCAAACAAGAAGTCAAGTGAACCAGTAAGCTATGTAAAATAAATAAAAAAATTAAGAATCGGCGATTGAAGTACCATCGGTAGGCTTGAATGATTTTTTGTAGTTTCGAACTGATATGATCTGGTTTTGAATATATTAATAACCCACTTGGCATGTAACGTTACAGAAACAGTACGAAACGTACCAGAAATGTTTCATTTGAAACATTGTTACCGAAATCTTTCTTATACATTTAAACTTTAATGTTTCACATGCAATCATACTGAAGTGTTTCTGAAAGATTCCACATTCAAAGTTTTCTGAATATTTTAAATAAAGTCTTCCTGGCACGTTACACACGAAATCTTTCACATGTAATCATACTGAAGTGTTTCTGAAAGATACCAGATGTTTGCTGAATTTTCCTAAAGAAATCTAAATAATGTCATATGATCCTCTGTTTGGTACTATACTATGTTATCAATTATAAATTAAGAAATGTCACAAAAAAAATTCATGTATTCAACAATATCAAACAATTGATGACACGAGTAAAATAAAACAATAATTTAGAGTCCCGATAAAGTAATAAAATAACAGCGTAGCACAGAATAAGAACAGAGTCCGATGACGTCATAATAAATGTTTGTTTTTTCTGTTTAATCTTAAACAATTTCAGAAACGTTTCGAATGAAATCCAATGGTGGACATTGACACATTGTAGAAAGCTTTCTAATATGGAAATGAAAGATTTCTAAGACTTTCTAAAATTTCATGTGAAAGATTTCCGAAAGATTTACGAAACATTTCATGTCGAGTGGGGAAAACAAATCAGAAATCGTCAAAATATGGCATTTAGATTAACTTTCTAATGAAAACTCTGAAAACACCATCGTGTCCAGTAAATTTGTTTCCGTAAGAATTAGGAAATGGCAGATAAAGTTTATTTTTTCATGAACGCTTACATATTGATAATTGCGACCAAAAATCGCCTAAGTACTTTATTGTATAAACAGTATATGCGTACGTGACTCTTGCCTCGGAAGTTTAAAGCAAACATAAAAAAATTGTCTTATCTTGTCAAACGAAAACAAATAAAAAAGCGCTTTCGACCAAAAAATGTTGAGCTAAAAAGAAGAGCAAATCTGCTTAGAATGAATATCAGAGTTCATTTAAAATTAATGCAAAATAGTCCAAAAAAAACTTGCCGAAAATAATCTTTTGGGATATCAGGCTTAAGACCATTTTTTGCAAGGACTTCATGGTGAAAACGTTTGCATCATCCGATGTCGTACACGTTGGAAGAAACTTTTCAAAGGGTTGCATAATCCGTCACAGATCAAGCATATTTAGCACATTTATTCAGGACATTTTTTCCCCTCAATTCAATTTATATTAATTAAATTCATATAAGAAAGGCGAAACGCAATTTTCATTAATTTCGGCTCTGTACAAAAATCTTTTTAGGTCCTTAATTTTCATGGTCAAATGACAGCGACATCTTAATGAGATTATTTTTTCTGTTCGAAGGAATACTCTAACTTTTGCGTGCTGTTTCTATCAGGGGCTGTATGTCTTTAGCAAAAAATCAAAAAAAGAAAAGTAAAGTACTCTGTTGTCTTATTTGCAAATCTCAAAACAACTGATCGACGAAAGTTTTATTGTCAATAATCCAGTAAGGGCATAAAAGATCTCACTCGGATATGGAATAATTGACCAGATGGAAGGGTGATTTTGTAATGATTTTAAACTATGTATCTGATTGTTGTACCTGGAAACAATCATAAAAATTGCAGGTCTTCGGAATACACATATTTTGAAATCCAAATGAAGCCGCTCGACACATCAGTCAATGAAAAATTGGAAGCGGATGGGTCACATTATAAGTACAAGATGCAGTCTTTAATTGGCAACAGCTGTACACTAAGTCGGCTTAGTGAGACTTGCAGGAGATCTGTCGAAATAGAAGTTAGAAACCTCGGATTCAACTCAGAAGAAATGGAAAGTGATTGCCAAAAAAATTTTGGAATATGCGCCGCTGCTCTATGTTTGAGGACTTAAGGAATGAGAAAAATAACATCTGGGATGAACGCAGGTGGGTCCAGACAAATAGATGAAGGTATTTCTACATAATGTTTTGAGTTCGGCTTAGGTCAAACAGAAGGCGCTTGTGTGAGATATCAGAGAAGGATACAAGCTGAAGTTGGTAGCACATTTTACATATAAAATTCAGCCCTGAGGAGCAGGAAGTCAATTACCAATCAACAGATACAAAATACAGTGATAATACGAGTATCAGCAAACTATATATAACACTTCATGATAAAAACAAATCCAACAGAATTAGGCAATGCTGCAAACTGTATGGTATAATTGAATCCTACGAGCGACTATGTCACGAACAATTTCTTATGTAATTAGCTACATCAGAATATTGAAAATATTGTCATCATTCTCATTATGAGTATATTCCACGAAACTTTCGATTAGATACGAACCTGAGCGTATTCATTTAGTGGCTATGAGTTAAATAATTTGCGAGCAATAAAAACTTAGGGACCAGCAACAGCAAACGAATCGAATTTCTTGTGCGACGGACGGTGCTGTATTAAAATCCACGCCTATTTTATGCTCCTCATTAGTTGAGTTGCCGCAAATGTTGGTTGTTACAAATTCATATGGTGGCATAGTGGCAGTGGCAGCTTCTGTTATCATTGCTATTGCCAGATGTTACTGAAATTGGCAGCGCAGCAGCGAGGCAGAGGGGCAGCAGCAGTAGCAGCAGCACCAAATGGCTCTGATGAAAAGTGGAAGGTTTGAGTAAATAAATTAAAGCAAATTTATTATGCGTAACGCACAAGATTTAGTTTTTGTTTTCTTGCCAGAGGAAGGCGACCCAAGTTGCGTACTCGCACTTTTCATATATCTACGCAGATAGATTTAGTTCGGTTTTTATGCGTTTGCTTCTGCTTCTGTTGCCTTTTTCCGTCAGTCTGTCGGACGTTCGATTCGATTTGTCGGTCGTTTTGTGCGTAGTCTTTTAAACGCACGAACGCCATAAAATAAGCGAACTGTTTTCACTAGCGTGCACTATTACAGCCCAATACAGTTGTTGTTGCTGTTACAGAATACAGCTTTCAGTTGGGCCGTCCAAAAGCCTAAGAGGCCCTGTCGTTGAAGGCTGCTTTCAAAAACAAAATACAACAAACAACAACAACAACAACAATAATAAGCTGCCCTGACTTAGCAGAGTACTTGTGCTGTTTCGACACTTTTTGCTTGTGTTTCTTGTAATTTATGCTTCCTGGAGCTGTTTAAATGTTCAAATGGCTCGGCCTCGTAATTCTTTGAAATGTTCACATTGTTTGATTTCGCCTTAGTTGTATTTTGGTTTTGTGTACTCGTTCTCGTGGATGCTTTTACATTTTGTTGTTTGGTTAACAGCAGCGACCGAGTGTAGCCATTCAAGGCAATTACGCCTCAGATGCTGCTGTGCGTCATTTTGATTTAGTTCGAACATTCGAACACTACATCTAATAAGTATTGTTTAATGATTTTCAAGAAATTTAAAAAATAAGTGATTTAAATCATTCCATCTTCATGAAAAACTACTGTCTGAAGGATGCTTAAATCTTGCTTTAGTTTCAAATATGGCACTTTGACACAATGATTTTGAAATGAGAATAGTTTTCTTAGATCGATTGATCTCTTAGCTTGACGGCCGCCTATTTTCAAACGAAGCACATACTACCTTTTATTTCAGACTTTTTATTTTAGACTCACTTTCTCTGAGTTCTAAATAGTTTTTTTAAGTTTCCATAAAAGTTCTTAACACCGACTATAGAATGGGATCCTTCAGTGACCTAAGTTAATGACAAAAACCTGGTCATCTCTCTAAGCTTAAGCATGCACATTGAAAGATCAGCAGAGCAAGGGTAAAGTTTTTTTTGTTTGTTCCAATAATTTTGCTTGAAGAAGTCTAGCAACACAAAACAGACCTCAACAGGGGACCTCAAAACAAGTGAGCGTGGCAGCTCCCCTACAAGGTAGAAAGAGTTGGTGCATATAGCATTACTTTGACATAAATTTCATGTCCCATTTTAAAATGGGTGCCAATTCCTTTAAGACCTAATTGAAAAATTTACGACTTTATGGAAATACTTATAAAAATGTTTTAAGGAATAACCATAGAAAAACTGTTTTCAAAACATATCGTCGTTGATATTGATAAGCAATGTATTTAGTTCAAACTTAAAAAACTATATTTAATTATTTTATCGCGTCTGTCTCTGATGTATTGTGTTGAGGGTCTATACTGAATGAAAATATAAAAGGCAGACGTCCACACTGCCGCAATTTTAATAACAGCAATTGCGAATATGTAAAAAAGAACTCTATTAAATAATTTTATAGTTTTCTAACAGAATTGCCATTATTAGCTGAAAATACAATAGGCAGACGTATAGGTTGTTTTTGGAAATACATATATAAGGTTCTATATATTAAAATCGTCGAGTTTGGTCAAACTCATTTATTCATTTTAGAGACACAAAATTTTTCCGAATATATTTAATTAAAGTTGAAAAGCTTAATTTTCCCCCTTCAAAACCCACTTTGAATCATATCGCTGTTTTTTTTTCTTTGAAATATCGTAAATTTAAGTTTTCCAGTGATCCTGCCGCACTGAAAGTTATGCAGATCTGTATGTAGACCGGTGTAATAAATTTCAATTTATGATATTTCGGAGAAGAAATAAAATAAAAAAAATTGAAAAAAATTTAGGAGGATAGTCGCAACCAGTACTAAAATAAAAATTATACAAAAATCATAGACGCTAAAGCAAAATGGTGTCCGATTTGGCATTGAATGTCACATATACACAGACAGAAAAATAAATTATATAAATATTAATGACCGAAAAAGTATAGTAAGATTTTGATATACCTTAAGTGTTTAAAAACGTCTGCTGTCGAGAAAGCAGCGCTGGAATCGTCTACCTTTTCTATATGGCATTTCCACGAAAACGGATATTTTTGTCCCGTGCGACACCTTGGTTTTTTGCAATCATCTTAAAAAGGAAAAATTGCCCAAATTCAACCTTAGCACCAATTATAAAGCTAATTAGGAGCTATAAGTTAAACCTTTTGTCATAATAAAAATCCATTTTATTTTGACTTTTTTTTTATTTTAAATGTGTTCAACGGTCGAACGGAACCCATGGAAATGCCCATATTTATGTTTTATATAAGTAAAGGAACCAGTCAGCCAAAAGGCAGACGCGGTAAAATTATTTGGACTCATGATTTTTAGATGTTTGTAAGGTTGCAATTTTTAAATTCAGCAATAACTAAGTGGCAGAGTTTATTTCTTTCGTTTCTTATGACACAATTTTTATAATCTTAATTTGCCTGACGACAAAATCACTTAAGTTTGTGCACAGCAAAAATTGTTTTAAAAATTTTAGTTACTCTTAAGCGCAGGAAAAAAAAGTCTGCCTCTTGCACTTATCTATTTTTGTGTACATCAAATTTTTAATATAAATGGCAGACGCGATAAAATTGCTATGGTTGGTTTCTTTCTCTTATAGTTTCAATGGGCTCTCAATCAATAACACAGAGGCAACGCTAGTATAACTTATATTACAAAGAACTTCATAATTTTCAACCTCTGCTGCACGATAAAATTTTATAGAAATTTAGGCCAACGCCTCCCTAGCTAATTTAACAAACACCTGAAATAAAATTTCGTAAATGACACGAAACTTTTAAATGTTGTTGGTTTTAAAGAAAATAAAATTCTTGTATCTATTAGTTTTCTTCAGATGCATATTACTGACGAAAGAAGATCAAATACTACGACAATTCATTGAAATAAAATCGAAGAAAAAAACGGTTTACCCTGGTACTTTTAATCTGTTACACCTCACATATATAACTCTTTGTAGATAAGATGATACACGTCATATAAAGTTTCTGAAATAGTACGTAACGTACTAGAAATGTTTAATTTGAAATATTGCAAACGAAATGTTACAGTAATTTTGCTCATATATTTCAAATGTAATGTTTCACATGTAATAATTCTGAAAAATTTCTGAAAAGTACAAGACTTACAGTTTACAAATTTTTTCTAACGAAATCTTAACAATGTTTTATGATTCGATAACACTTTTTTGTTATCTGCATTGTATATGACATCAAATGTAGATACGTGTTTAGTAAAGAATTATTTGAATGTTACCAGACTGATTTCTCGTTTGATGCTATGTTAAGTATTGTCTTAATGTTACTAGCTCCAATTATTAATTAAGAAATCGACACAATAATAACTATTAAATATCATCTCCTAGTTATGCGGATAAAATGAATCAATTCCGTGTCCGATGGTGAAGTAAAATAACAGCGTAAGTGACCCGAAAAATAAACCAAAAAATTTCAATGCTCCATTTGTCCCCCCTTAAACTTACAAAGTTCCTGAAACGTTTCAAATGAAATCAAAGGACGGACGTTGACTCATTGCAGAAAGCTTTCTGAAATCAAAATGAAAGATTTCAAAAACTTTGTAAGATTTCATGTGAAAGATTTCTAAAAGGTTCACGAACCGATACATGCTGAGTGGGATATTCCGGCAAATGTTTCAAAATATTTTTAATCGAAAATGTATCCATTACTTTTGGAATCTGAAAGTAAATTAAATACTGAAGATGCTGTTTATGATACGTACAGTACTGCCACATACAAACTTTTATTTTGAAAATATTTTTAACATCATCATCTCATATATGTATAATGTTTTTAGATTCAAATTCAAGCTCAGAATCCATTTATCAACAAATGTTTGCTCTTTCTTCGAAAATGAATGAAAGTAGGCATTTCATGAGCGATTGCACTTCTAATATGATCTGAAAAAATTATCACAAAATGCATTTAAATTGCAATTACTGACAAAGCAATGGAAAAAACTTGGTCATGATGACCCAATCAAAATAAAATTTCCAAAGTTTAATAAAGAGTAAGCATTTACTCCAACTATTTGCATATTGCACAGTTCAGCCAGAAAGTAAATTACTCTGCCTGAAAAATCAACTAATTTTTTCTCAATTAGAATACTGAGGAATGGAAATTATTTACTTAACACCTCAAAGTTACTTAAAGCCGAGTATGTTTGGCACATCCGTTACCAACTCGCACTCAATGCAAATTGCCGTAGTGATTTTGTCAACGTTTGCCGCTCGCATTTTAACGACTGTCCAACGCAATTTATTAGGTATCCGCATGGCTCCTATCTTCCAATTCCAATGCAAGACCCAGCCCGTAGTCGTCCACCACACTCGCTCCGCTCTTATGTTACTTGTATTCTAATTACAATTTACAATTTGTTTGGGAAGTATGCTCGATGTAATGAATTATTTTAATGGCTCTAGGCAGTGGCAATCGCTCCGGTGCGCCAAGCAATTTAATTGTTTGGAAACGTTATTGGGAAACTTTTGTCATTAGGCAGTCATTACAAATACAAATTTAAATAAAAACAAATACAAACACAAATCGATATAAATTTGTTTGTGCGAATGAAACGGTGCTGTTGGTTAGCAGAGGGTCGGTGCGGCGGTGTAAGGGATAGCAGGCAGCATTCGGAGTAGCGCGTACGGTCCGTTTCTTTAGAATTTCCATAGAATTGCAATAAAATGTTTAACAAAAAGCGTTTCTAATCTTCATTTAATGATGAGTAGCTTCTGTAGGGGTATACCCAATGACACCCAGTAGGAAAAAATGTAACTACAATGAATAGAGTGGTCATCAAAATTACTAAAATTTATTTCCAAATTTTGGTAAAGGCATGCAAAAGTAAGATTTATGACAACGAAAATGTAAAAGAATAGTTTTAGGTAATGCTGGATTTATTTCGATCTGTAAGCCCAATTAATCCCTTAATGAATATCAGCTAACTTATGGTACATAGCTTTTTAAGTAAAATATGTCATTGGTGCCCAGAAAATGCTTTACCTTAGGCATATTTTGACTTACTCGTTACAAAATATGATCATACCATAAAGTTTTTGTTCTAAAAAAAACTGTCAAATGGGGTAACATTGCAAGTTTCAAAGCCATAGTGTAAAGTCTCGATTTGACGTTGAAACTGGTTTCAAGGAAAAAGACAAGGTCACTGTTATATGACCCCTTAGAAACCTAACAATTTTCGTTCTATCTTACTTTGTTCTCTAGATGTGCGCTATTGCTCTATTGAAATCAGAGCTTAAGACTTCCTTCTAGGTAGTTTTTTGGGATGCATTCGAAAATTCCCCAAAAATTATTCGAGTTGTTTTTCATTCTGAACGGAGGACTTTTTCTTGAGTTTTCAACAAATAAAAGTACCCTTAACTTTCTTATAAAAGTGGTTCTACTGCAAGCACCCGGTTCAATATTAAAACCAGTTGTTTGCTTTAAGAAAGCAATTGTGAATGCCCAACAAACTGTTACTGTAGCTCCTAAAAGAGGTATCCTCATGATTAAATTTGAAACATATTACGTTTAAAACCCTTCAAGAAGATTGCTTTCACAGATGCTCTAATTTTTGGTCTATCGAGTCAATAACTCAAAGATTAAACTATTTATATCCGATTGATTACTTTCAGCGCAAAAACTGAAAGTTTTCAGAGAATTAATGGAGCTCTGGACATTTCAAAATAGGCTGAGTTCATAAAGCAATGTTACGGTTAGTATACATACAAAGCAACCCTGTAATCAGGTTACATTGTTCAAACAAACTGTCCTAATACTGACGATTAGTAACATCTGTTTGCAAACCATCACTATAAACCAGTGATGGGCACATAGTGGCTTTATTTGCTCTCATTGCTCTCACCGTTATTCGACGCACAAGCTAGCGAAAAAAAATTAGCAGAATTTCAACGCTATCGAGGCACAGCGTTGACTTGAATTCAAATGAAAACAAAAACAAAACACAAAGGCATAAGCGACGTCGCTGCATTGTGTCTTGACGAATGTAGCAATTGTTTTTGTTTGTAGTGAAATTTGGTTTTTTTGTGCCAATGACAAATTTGGAAATGAAAGTAAAAAAAAACTTTAAAATTTGGTTTGTTGTTGTTGTTTTGCTCTTTTGTTAGATTTTTATGCCCACCGCTGCTATAAACAATGGCAAATTATCATTAAAACACAAAAATAAAATGTTCCTATTTGTAACATTGTGAAATTAGCAAATTAGCTGTGCATCACAAAAGCATCATTAAAAGTAATGATGCGTAGTTTGCCTTTTTTTGCGCATCATAAACAATCGATTGACGTTTAGGGACACATGACATTGTAACATTATAGAGAGCTGTATTACTTTCTCTTCGTTTACACACAGAAATTATTTCCGAAAATTCTTCTTGTTTGTAGGCAAGAGCGGAAAAACGAAAGGGACGAGGTGCAGAATTTGTCGTTTTTTGCAAACGCAAAACGAAAATCACAAAAGAGAATAGACAAGAATTTGTCTCACAGAATTTCCCAGTGTAAACGTTGACTTTGTATGACTGCAATGCAACTTACGTTTAGAAACTCATCCTTATTGCTATTTCCTAATGGGCTAGCCTGCTAGCTGGTTTGGTTTTGACTCCTTATGCCAACTAAGTTTCTTTCACAGCAGCAGCAGCAACTAAAGCTGCCTCGCTGTGAGCTGTCAAGTTAATTGCTTGCCAAAATCAGCCAGAGTAGAAACCAGTTTAAGACTCCTGTCCTGCATCCCTATGTGTATGTGTGTGTGTGTTGTTGTGATTGCAGTGCTTGAGTACCCATTTGGGACCCCACTTAAACTTGCGATCTTCTGTTGCTGCTTCGAGATGCGAGATGATTTTTTTTTCTGTGAGTAGCAATCGCATTTTATTCATTACATTCATTTTTGTTGTTGTTGATGTTGTTGTATCGTTTAGTTTGTATCGTTTTCCATTCCATGTCATACTTGTATAATTTATATATTTTGTTTTTGTTTCTTTTTCCTCTCTTCTCCTTCATTTCTCATCCATCTTTTACCAACTCAGTTAGTCAGTTGTTTCTGCTCCGAACATGCAACTATCTATTTTGGCCTTTTTTTTTTGCTGGTTCATTTTACCTCCACACTGCCTGCCTCCCACTTTGTGACCAGTTTGGTTCTCGTGAGCTCTTTTTGTTCCCATTTTTCAGCCTTAACTTGGTCTCTTCTGTGCGAGTACGTGTGCCATGCCAGAGTTCTATGCTCGCGTTTGCATTTTGTTGGTGCGTTGCATTTACGGTCGGTGTTGGTGCTGCCATTCAACGTTTGATGGATCAATGCAGAAGTTGGTGGTGGGTGGGTGGAATGAATGTGATGTGGTCTGGTAAGGTGGATTATGTTGGAGTGCAAACGGATTAAATATTGGTTATAATTTTTCAACATTTCGAAATGACATTCCCTTGTTAGATTTTCAATATTCTTCAGTTTGGAAATGAAATGAATAAAATAATATGCGCAAATAGGGCATTTTCCACTTTCCTCAGCCAACTTTCTTTGCATTCCAGTTCCGCAGATACATATATCCATTTTGTTTCCAATGATCGGTGCAACTCCAGCACTTTTATATCCAGAATAGAAGTTATTTTGGGGTAGACACAAAGAGTGTGTTATTTGTAGTCCAAACACTTAAAACTCCAAATTTATTAAGTTTTATCAGTTTATAAATTATTTAAAAATCGTGTTAACTCATTTTTTGTGTATTCACAATTACACCCCCCATTAGCATTAGTTAGAGTCGGTACAATTTTCGTTTGTTTCTTTTTTTTTTTCGTTTTTTTGGTGGCTGGGTCGTTTAATGGCAGATCTGTTACTCTGCCACAGTCGCCTTCTTACATTGCAATTTTTTTTCTCATTTTATATTCTCTCTTTTGCGTTTTGCTTTCCCCATTTATTCGTGCACATCGTATTTTCTGTATTGTTTGTCGTTTTTAGTATATAATTGTTTGTATGTTTTGTTATTGGCATCAACGACGTTGCCGTGCTCACGCGTCACTCTGTCAATGTGTCGTTTGTTCTACAGTGCAATCAACGGGGGTGACTGGGTGCTGTTGAGGTAATTTGAATGATGTCTCGACTGGAATACAAGTTAAAGGTGACCTGTGCTGCTATGTATATTGCACATAAGTAGTTTTGTTAATTTGATAGCACAGGAACACAGCAATTGTTTTATCAAAACAAGAATCACACAGAAAGAAGCCAAAATATTTCTACGGTTTTTTTTGTGTAATCTTTCTTCAGTTTCCTTTTGACTTTAATTACCTTTGATACTTCTAAAGCATTAAATTTTTAAGAACATACAATTTAAAAAAATTTGTCAAAACTTATGTTTCGGTCAGATGTAAGTCGAAAAGCAAAAAATTTAGGCGACTTATAATTTTAAGAACGAATATCTTAGCCACAATCAGGGCCAGATTAAGAAATGTGCCGCCCCTAGGCAGTTGCAAAAATTGCCGCCCCTCCTCCTCAAAACTTCGTACTATTTTCGAAAAAATTATCTTTTTTTTTTTTTCATTTTGATGAGCAAAAAAACTTGGTCCTCGTTGCTGAACGAAAAACACCTAGCAAAATTAAAAGTACATTGCAAAAGTTTTTCAATCAATGAAATGCAAAGATTTTTTCAAAGTTTCCACCACTATTTGCCGCCTTAGGCTCGTGCCTACTCTGCCTGTAAGGTTAATCCAGCCCTGGCCACAATAGTAAATATTTTAAATTTAAATTTTTTTCCAAAAAATACAAAGCCTATCTTTCAAACGATGCCATATATATTCATTTGTCATTATCTTAGTAAATTGAAATAAATCGCCAAATAAAATAAAATGTAGCAGAGAAATCAACTTTTTGGTAGATTTTCAGAAGTAAATGACACCTAAAGTTTCAAACTTTTTACAGAGGATTTTTGGGCAGCTGATTTGCATGTTTCTTAAAACCTTAAATAAATTACTAAGTATAAAAACAGTCTTGTAGCGAACACTTTTTAAAAGGCACATAATTTTAGAGGAAATTAATTAAACTTTCTTAATTTTATAGTAAGACTATGGATTTGTGATATATTTTCTTTCAACTAAGTGATTTTTTTTTTGACAGAAAAAATATTAAAAAAAAATTGCTCTATATAAAATTGCAACATATGTTTTGTACTTGAGCAGATGATATATTCCAGTATGCATCAGGATAAGACACCACAAACCACGCATAAATTTAGCCTCAATTAAATTTGATGTAGAAGAAAAGTGAGGACGACGCCAAGTATAGGATATCCATCCAAAAGAACATGAAAAGTCATGAATTGGGCATCATTTCATTTCAGAAGCTCATGACCACGATTTAAATATATTACGCTACGCAGGATCTTAAGTGTTCCAAGATAATAATTATTAAAGATTTTATATAAATGATTCCGGGACAACCAAATTTACCGATTCTCTGAAGCACCTCGAAGGCATTTTCAAAACATTGAGGTACATAACTCATGTTCGATTAATAAATACTGTTTTTCACACATTTTGCTTTATTTTATAAAGATTGGTATAGATTAAAAGTTTTATTTTACAGATGCAATGTTTTCTTTTAAATGCATCAATATAAGGAAAATAATTACTATTTTGCACACAGTGCATCTGCGAAAACATTTTTGGAAACCAAAGGGATTTTCATTTCGTTCTTGAAAATTTTTTTATTTTAATTTAGTCCCAAATAAGGCACAAAAACTAAATCAGGCTTATACCTAATAGAAAATTGTTCTTAGCTCGAATTTTCTTAAGTCAAATTAAGCTGGTTTTTCTTTTATTAAGAGATAAAACGGAATTACTCCGAAGCTTAGTTTTCCAGTTCGTTTTTAAACTTGGTTTGAGTGACCGCAGTTTTAGACCTGATCAAATCGAGGATAAATTTCGAAAGCTTAAGTTTTTTCACACACTCTAAACAGTCATTGTGCTGCAATCGTTGGCTCTGATGCAGGGTCGGAATAAAAAAACTGCCGAAAAAGCCGTGGGTAGATAAGCAGATTCTAGTGGCGGCAACTTTTCTGTAGAAAATTTTGACCTCTTTTGTAGTCGTAATATGAATATATACCTGCCTTTCAGAGTAGTCAATTGGGTAAAGCTGGGGAGGGCATTGACCCCCCAAGGGTCTGATATTATAATTAATTACATCGATTCAATTCAAAATATCATCGATTCGATATGTTATTTAAACTCTCGCCCGCCCCCCCCCCCCCCAAGCGTTTGGTGAAATGACGCTACTTGAATACCTTTTCAATTCTTTTTATTTTGCTTATGAAGAATGCTTCCTCCGGAGGAGACAGAAAATATTTTTGGAGGATAGAGTACCTTTTTCTTTCTAATTAAATTTACCGCATGCATGATGAAAAAATACTTTCCGAGGAGGCGGTAAGTATTTGTGCCTTGCCTTGCTCTGCTTTAGTCATGGACATTTGACACTTTTTCTAGATTGCTTAATGGGATGCTACACCAACCGAATGTATAACTGCAACAACAGCGCTGCTCTACTTGTGGGGATTGCTGCAGGCGGGCAGGCAGCGCCGCAGTATCAACGCGAATTAAGTTGGAAATCGGGCTTGCAACATCGAAACCGACGCATATCCAATGGTGCGGTTTTTTGCGAGTGCTGTTTTTGTTGGCTGGAACTGGCGCTGGGGCTGGCAAAATCTGTGCATTTGAAAGTGTGCGCCTTTGCTCGTCGTTTCGCCTCTTTCGCTATTTTTATTTATTCATTTTTTTGTTCTGTCCGCAGCCTGTTTCGCTGTTTTGTTTTATTTGTTGTTTGCTTTTTGTTTCATGTTTTCTCTGTTGTCGGTCTTTTTTTTGCGTTTTTTTTTCCCTCAGATTTCTGTATTCTGCATTGCTATTTTCCACACCAAATAATCGTCGGTTGGTTTTATCTTCTCGTTTTCTTGTTCGTCTTGTAAACTTTTCACTCTGTAACGTCGTCTGTCGTTTGTCGTCGTCGTCGTCGTCATCGTCGTTGCTGCTGTCGACATTATGCTCCATTCTGCTCCACGGCAGCAACTGCATTGCGCTCCACACCACATCCAATGGTTCCATTTGTCCTCGTGCGCCTGCCTCCCTGCATTTGTTGGACTGATTCTGTCGGTCGGTCGGTCCGTCCGTCCGTCGTTTTATCGGCCGGTATCTTGCGCTTGCATTTGCCATACCGGTCGGTTGGTTTGCCTTTTCGTCTTTCTGTCTGCATGTCGGTTGTTTGGTCGGAACGATTATTTGGCGTTTGGTATTTTGCTTTTGTTTGTTGTTTTCTTCATTCTCTGCTACTGCTTCTTTTTTAGTTTCATATTCTCTGTACTTTGCTGTTTAGTTCTCGTCGTTTGGAAACTGAGCAGCTTTTATGTGGGCTTTGCTTTGTTTTGTGAATTTCTCTATTTTCCCCAATCATGCTCTGCCTTTTCAACTTGATTCTGTGTATTCTCAGCTCTACTTTCAGTTATTCGCCGATAATTGATGTCAAAGGACGCGTTAGTACGGCTGCTCTTCGGCGCTGCTTGAATCCAACCAAAAAAGATTTAGGTGCCACCATTACTTTGGCACCCGCATTCACACACACACACACACACACGCACCTACAAGTAGGGCAGTACCATGCCTAAGGAGGATCCGTTCGTCAATCGGTCCCAACTACTGAAGGCCATCAAAAAGTACCCGGAAATCTGGGATTCCAACAACAAATTGCACATGTGCCGCAGCGTAACGTCACCCATGTGGAATGAAATTGCCGAACAGTTTGGAGGGCATGTCCCAACTGGTAAGTCACCATATTCATATTCAGTATTTCAGCTCTCTCCCGTTCGCTCTTTTAATTCTTACTCTCACGTTCTCTTCTTCATCTCTTTTCAGTTAAACTACAATCTATTTGGAGCCAGATGAAATACCATTACCATAATTTGGTACATCGCCAAATTCTTCACAAGGATCGCTTCACCACCAAGTGGGAACACTTTGAGCCTATGTCCTTTATGTATAACATCACAGTGGCGAAAATTGTTGGTGCAACATCAACAACCACCGAGACAGCGACACAACAGGCGGCCCAGTCGCCTCAACCCCAGGGACGTGGGCGTCCCAGCGGCACTTTCACTTGGCTGCCCGCCGTTTGTCCGAGTAGTAATGAAATCAGCGTGGAAACTTCCTCTTTCACTGGTTTCACAGGCCTAGTACCACCCGCTGCCATCACAGTCGAGGCTACTACGCAGCCAATGCGCAAGCCAGGACGCCCAGGCTCCATGAATAATGGCATGCGTGCACGCATTATCGATGCCATACGTGAAAGGCCCATATTATGGGCTGGTAGACAGAAGGAACAGCGACAAGGACAGAATCGTACATCGGCTGTTTGGAAAGAAGTTGCTGCCGAGCTGGGACTTTCAGCGAGTACGTTAAAATTTACGCTCTTCAATTAGCGCGTATGCCCATTGGTATGTTTTTTTTTCTTTCACAGGTTTGGTACAGACACGTTGGTCCATTATCAAACAACGTTACGTTGACGAATTGCAGAAGGAACGTCATAACATGTACAATCAAATTCCTTTTCACTCGACCTGGGAACACTTTGAACGTATCTCATTTATGCGAGAGATTCTCCTGAGAAAAGTCGATGATCGTGAGCAAACACGCGAGCGAATTCAAGAAATCGTTAGCGAAAAGCAGGGACTACAACCGCAATATGTACGTTACATACGATCGGATCCCACGGGTGTTGAAGGCTTAGTCGGTGCAAATCAAATGATCTCAGACGATGGTAATGGCGGCGTCGGCGTCGGCATGGATTTACAGCACAATGACGGAGCACGTCGGCGAGTCAAAACTGAATCTGATCTTGAATGGGATCCATTTGAGATGATCTTGCACGTGCATGGAGCAGAGCCCACTAACTAAATCACGCAAACAAGACTGAATAATATACGAGTAGAAGTTTATCATAGTAGTATTACCTATCATTAACAGCTACATGCTTTGTACGGATATTTTGTTTATTTATCTATCAATAAAGTTGATGTTTTTTTAATTAGAAAAATTTGATTTGCTGTTTTATTTATTTGCTCTAGGTGAAGAGATAATTAAATGATTCGTTCAGGTGGAAATATATTAAGGTATATATTGTAAAAAAGCATGTGAGCTTAGGTTGCTATGGTGAGTGACACCCAGCGCGGAAACATTTTGAAAGTTCAAATCAATATGGGGAAAAAATACGGGCGGACTACCCCTCCCCAGTGATGTTCACAGTTTAAGATAAACTAAACAAATTTTATAAGCCAAGAAAGAAACGAAAAGGAAGTTACGGCCGTAAGTAAAAGATTAATGGCCCCTAAAATAATATAATGTATCGCCCAAAAAAGTCATTTGAAAGAGATGAAGAAATAAAATTCTCTTGAGTCCAAAAAGAGTTAAACCTAAATATTACTAAAAAATTAAAGACTCATTGTCTCCCAAAATTTATCAAAAAAGTCCCTCAAAAATTAAACGTTTTCTATATACAAAAATTTCTTAATTTTCGTTCAAAAATAAGATTCCCAAAAAATTACAAGGGAAAATCGTTCAAAAAATATGAAAAAATAGAAAATATGAAAAAAAGTGACTTATAAAAATGTGAAATTTTGTGAATTTTTTTTTTTGGCGGTAATGAAAGTGATCTTAAATTTTAAGCAAATTCGCATTTAGAAATAATGTTCTGTATTCCATATACTTTTGGCTCTACAGACGAAAACTGATCCAATGGTCGATAATTTATGTGCTTAGAAAAATCGTTCAAAAACTGATATATAAAATAACCTTCCGTCACTTTCGGGAAATTTTTTTTTCTGGAAAGATTTTTTTGGAAATTTTTTATTTTATTTTCTTTTTATTTTGGTCGAATATTCGGCTTTAGATAGAGACGACACAAATCATAAAAAGGCGAAAAATCATAGACGTGCTGCCCTACAAGAAGAGGTTGTTGGAAAATTCAGATTTTGCTGTGCTACTTAAAGAGTTGGAAGGGAGGATTTTTTTTTGCCCATCAAGTTAAACATAGCAGAAAAAAAAAACCATAAAAAAAGTTTTTTTCAATTTTTTATCCAAAATTCAGTTAATCTATATCTATAAGAGGTAAGGTTTGTTTGTTTGTTTGTTTGTATGTTCAGGGTAATCTCTGGAACTACGGAACCGATTCCAAAAATTTTTCTACTAATAGAAAGCTACACTATTCCTGAGTAACATGGGCTGTATTTTTTTTTGATAAAAGTAAGGGGCGTGGCACTTTACATGCAATTAAAACCTTTAACTCGCTATATCTTGGTTCATATGATAGCAAGAGTCATAAAATTCGGTGTCAGGATGCACATAGCCTGTGTTAAGCACTTCACAAAATATGAACGGGACTAGACACCAGGAGCGTGGTGGCTATAAAACTTTAATTTAGGGTGGCCCTCATACGCAATTATTTTTAAAATAGCATTTTTACAAAGACCACTTAATCGGTTCACATGGAACTTGCACCACCTGTCTCTTATATGAAGACGCATAGCTAAGACGATGAAACTGTTATTTAGGGTGCATATTTAGGGTGACCCTCATACACAAATATTTAAAAAATAGCGATTTCTCAAAGACAGGTGAATCGATTCTCATGAAACTTACACAATATGGCTTTCATATTAAGGTGCACAGATAAGAACATAAAAGTTTTATTAAGGGCGCATGCTTAGCGTGATGTGCGAACATCGAAAACAGCTATCATTTTATTTATAAAGATTAAATTTGCTGAAAAGTATTCGCTCACGCCAACGATTTTTTTTCTTAGGATATCCTGATAATATATTAGAATCGCTTCCGATATTGAATGATTTTACTGCTTTATGACCAAACTCTTTCAGTTAATTTTAATTCTTTTACGATTTCACTCGTACTCGGCATATATCTTATATCCTTTCGTAGAACATATTTTTGGAATATTTTTTTAGTAAGACTTAGACAAAAATTCATATGGCTGATATCCATTCCAAATTTCGAGTAAGTTCGTGTGTAATTTTTTAGTAAGTTCTGCAAAGTATTGGAAAAATATCGCCACGTATGTCGTTGAAACTCATATTTTTCCCAAAAAACTAAAAGTCTACGCTTCTAACAATCTGCTATTTGCAGTTTTGTATCTCACTTCGCTTAGTTTTTTCTCGTATTTTTTTTGGGCACAGATTTTTTTCATTTTTCTTTTATTTTTTGATAATGTTGTTTCATAAATTTGTTGTTATTGTTGTTTGTTTTTTCTTCTTTAAAGCTTTGGAATAGTGCACTGGATAAGCCAAGCCATTGCATTTGCATTAAAGTGGAGGTACTTGTTTTCATGCACCCATATTTTTCTTTTGTATGGGTATTTCTTGGTACATCCACATACAGCTAAACGTACGTATGAATACACATGGAAACTTAAGAGTACAAGTCGAGTATCTGATATCTGATACAAAATGATGCATTGTTGTTAGTTCTCCGCAACAGGCCTGAACTCTAGTCAACTTTGCTTAGATCTTTCTTCGCTCGCCACTCCACTGCACTGCACTCTACTCCACTACTGCTGGCTGTTGTTGTTGTTGTTTTGTTTTCATGTTCAGCTCAACTGAGCCAATTGGGTCGGCGAAACGGCACGTTGAGCCACTATCTGCATCGCTGGAAGTGAATAAAACGTGATGTATCTATGGGCGAGATTTAGTTGCTTTATAAAGGCAAACGCACACACACACACACTTGCACCCCTGCATGTGTGTAGTATGCCTTGGTTATGAGTTATTGTGGTCATGATATCAAATGCTTTCAAAGTAAGAGTTTTTTTTCTTGTTGCTTTTTTCATATTCAATTTAACGCATAATCATTGCTAAGCCGACACTTTATACCTTTTACGTTTTTATCTTGAGCTGATTTGGTACAAAGAATGGAATCGGATCTGAGATATGATAGACAATGCTATAGCTAAATTATTTTCGGAGATTTTAATAGGATTATATGCCAATAGCATGAGGACGTTAATTAAATGCAAAGTGTTTCAAAAGCTTTAAAGGGCAGGGCGTGTCATAAGGAGAAAGCTCGGAACCTTAATTCCACAAGTGACAATCCAGTTCTGATTGGAAATCCAGTCCTTTATATTTGAGTAATATTTTTATTTCGCCTTCCCAAACTATATGTTTCAAATATCTGTCTTATTTTGGAATGCCTTAAACTCTTAGAAAATAATAAACATTAATGTTTTTGGGGATTTCTAATACCTTGAAATACACGGGGCGGAAGTTCTTTACTACTCATAATTTCTTTAAGCTTAAGACAAAAGGGAATAACAACAAAGAAATAAAATTTACGAGCAAAAGGAAAACCTTCATGCTAAATGAAGGATACGTTAATTTCAGACTTTTTTCTTATTCTTTTTCTTTCTGGAAATCAGGGACGTCGTCATCGTCGTCGTAGGAGTACCTGCGTGCGTTTTTACTTCCACACTAATGCCATATGATTCATGATGCGTTCTTTGCTGCTTGTAAATGTAGGTAATCCTTGATAAACCTATTAGAGGTGTCGTCGTTAACTTTATGTTCCTGTTGTTGTTGGTATTGCTATGGTAGTGCATTGTACTGCGACGACGGTAGCATGTTTACTGGTAACGCTCCTTTGAGTGGACGTGACAAACAACAGGTTCGCTTGCAGGTTTTGCAGGACATTACTACAATAGCTATTATATTGCTGCTAAGATTTAAGTCTAAGGATGCGGACGGAGTGAATTAAAAAAAAAAGAGTTTAGCTACTACAACTATTAGCCTTTCTAGCTATTTAGCTATGTATTTTGCTTCTTAGACTAAAGTCTTAGGATCACACAGAGTGAATTTATGAGCAAAATGAATAAAAATCATGCTAACGTGTTGTTATGACTTCCCTAAAGCATACCTTAACTTCAGTGCTGGGCATGGAAATCTAACAAAAGAGCTAAACAACAACATCAAGCAACAACAAACAAAACTGCCCACCACTGCTTCACTTGATCATATTCGTATACGATTCGTTCAAAAGTCTCGGCATTGAGGTATTGACTCTTGGACCATGTTCACCCGATCCTATAGAAGCTTTCCTCTCGTAGTTTTTAGAATATCGATATATAATGTATAAAATATTTTCGTTCAAAAAGTCTCGGTATTGAGGTATTGAGGCTTGGACAATGTTCACCCGATCCTATAGAAGCTTCCTCTCGTAGTTTTTAGAATATCGATATATAATGTATAAAATATTTTTATTTAAATAAAAAAGATGAATTCGAAAGGTTAAATAAAACTTGATAAGAGTGTTTCAAATAGTTGTAGAAAGTAAAGTCTGATGAAGTATCCTCTTTAACTGATGGCAGATGACAAATTATGTTAGTTAAAAGATTGTAATTGGTCATTATGATCAAAAGAATTCATTAAACAGAAAATGTATCAATGTATCAGTCAAAATTGCAGAAAAGAAAAATACTCTTAGCTTATCCTTAGCTTACGCATAGAAATAACCTCTACTTTTGCGTTCACTCTGGTCGTTGCTTAATACGTAAAGAACGAGTAATATGTGTAGCTGTAGCTGTCCCTTAGTCAACCTGTCTGTGTGTGTGTAAACTATTTGGTTTCCTTTCCTGCTGCTACCTATGCGAGTTAAACGAAACGCAAACTGTGCGAGCTAAATTTGCAACCATAGCTAATTGCATACTTCTAGGCACTCTTTCCATGTATTTTATTTCAAGTCACAACGAAAAGTTAAAGACTTGCATTTACCAATAAATTAACGGGTCTGCTCTTTTTTTCTTATGGGCGTTTCGGATTTAATTCTGCGTTTTTTCCGCTTGCAAATAAATCACTACATAAACCTGATGCATGCGCGTACATATGCAGCTGTAGAGTGGATTCACTTACCCCTTTGGTACCCACAAGCCTCAATTGAAACGGTAACGCTAGCAACAACAACGATGACACCTCATCTATTTAACCACAACACGGCTGAGGGGTGATTAAAAATTAATTAATTTTAACATTACGCATGCACGTTTTTTGGTCACCCTCAACCAACAAGCACCGATTTGAAAAACATCAATCATCGAGGGTTCGCGACACAGTGAAGCAAATTAGGAAAAATTTGAAAAAAAATGGAAATTATTTTAGGTTTCTTTATGAAGACACAGGTTATTACGATAAACGGCTTTCGGAATATTTTGAGTAGTGTTGCCAGTTATCCACCAGTGGTTGGGATTTTTTCGAATTTGTTCAACAGTTTCTCATCCTGGAATTGTTATTTGACTCGAAAAATACTAAATGCGTTGTATTTAATTAAGCTCTTAAATTAGCGATATTTTTTAATTACATGTTTGGTCACTGAATTGCGTAGCAATCAAAAACACACATTTTAATGCTCCGAAACTAATGGTATTATTCAATGTTCAAGATAATTCACAAGTATAATAATGTTCAAAATACTTTTTCTACAGCCAATACTACAAATCAAAGACTTAAACAGATGAGTCCGCTGCTGAATGTAGTCTACTTAACACATCAGTCGATACATACATACTATATTTTTTACATTTCTTTCAGCTATCATTCTATTTAATTTATTTTTGATTAATTTTTCTTAAACTCTGTGTTTGTGTTTATTTATTTGCTTTGAATAGTGATTTATTCATTTTGATTATGTGCATTTTATTTGCAACGCATTTTGTTCTTTAAAGCAAAAAATTTAGAAATTAGTTTCTCAAAACTCCGAGAATTTCTACCACAATATCAAAGGATAAGCTTTAAAAAATAAACTTTAATAAATTATTTTATTGCGTCTGCCTCTGATATATTGTGTTAGTGCATAGTATGGATAACGACAGTACAAAAGGCAGACGTTTGTGCCGTATTTTTAATAACAGCAATTGATAAAATTAAAAAAAAAACTATATTAAATAACTTTATCTTTTTTCAAGGATTTCGTTGTCTTCTTTCTTGTATTGCCCCTAGAAGCTCAAAATACAAGAGACAGACGTGTTGGTTTCTGTTTTTTTTTAAATATAAGGGGTTATATGCCTTTGGTCAAATTCGTATGATTATTTTAAAGAGAAAACATTTTTATTGAACTATATATTTGAAAAACTTAACCTTTTCTCTTCAAAGCTCACTTTGAATTATATCGATATTTTGTTTCTTTTTCCGAAATATCGGAAATTTAAGTTTTCCATTTATTCTGCCGTACTGGAACTTATGACAATCTGTATGTAGACCTATGTAATATACATAAATTTACTATGTTTCGGAGAAAAAAAAAATTAAGTAAAAAAAATTGAGATGCAATAGCAAAATGGTGTCTGATTTGGCGCGAAATGTTCCATACACACTGCCAGAAAAATAATATAAATGACCCAAAAAAAATAGAATAGCAAATTGTAGATAACAAAGCATACACAGTATTGGTTCTATATAGGATACAAAATATAATATAAAGTGAAATATACATATATCCTTAAAAACATGCACCTGAAGTGCTCAAAAACGTCTGCCTTCGAAAAATCAGCGCTGGAATCGTCTGCCTTCTCTATTGCTATGTTTCTTTTATGTAAAAGAACCAGTCAGCTAAGAGGCAGACGCGATAAAATGATTTTCTTCTCAATTTTTTATTTACATATTTGTAAAATTGCTATTCTAAAATGCAACAATAACTAAGTAGCAGAGGTTTTTTCCTTCGGTTTTTATGACATAATCTTTATAATTATCGCAATCTGCCAGACGATCGAAAATCACTTAAGTTTTTACATATCAATATATTAAAACAGCAACAAAAACGTCTGCCACTTCATAAAAATAAAAGGAAGACGCGTTGAAATTATGTTTGATACCATTATATCAGTTTTAAACGGCTCTCAATTAATAACGCAGAGATAACGGCTGTTCGTATTATACATGTTACTAAGAGCTTCATGATTTTCAACCTCTACTACTCTCTAGCTATAAATGATCTAGGTATCGGCTTCAGAAATCGTTGGAAAATGCAGCATCTTATAATCCATTGCCATTGCATTTTATGCTGGAAAGTAAAATGAGACAATCTTTGTCAACAAACAAATAAATGCTCGCCTGGATGTCTTGGGGTCACTTAACTCCATTAAGCTATTCATAAGTGGTATCGCTGTCTTGAGTACGCTTCTGAGGATTGAGGTCAAAGAAATAATGCATTATCAAAGATACTAGCAAGGGGTTGGGGGGGGTGGTCCTAAAACGGACAAGCAGGGGCGGGGGTTAGTGAAGTCCTTTATGGACGTACGTTTTTTCAATTTCCTTGTTCTTAAGAAACGACTAAAAATTAAAAAAAAAGGGAAAAAGGGAGGTGGACAGCATAATCCTTGTGGTCATCCCTTAGGAGGGGGAGGAAAGGCAGCAAAATCACACATAAATGGACAACCAGGGGAAAGGGATTGAGTTTCCAAAGTTTTTGCGGTCGTCTTTTATGGATGACTCCTATGTTCCTGAATTTTTTCATTTAGAAGAAGTAGAAAGCAAATGAATTGACAACTATGGTAATTAGAGCTAAGACTTTTGAAAAACAGCCAACTCAAGCTTATGAAGACAGTTTAGAGGACTCGACGTACAAGTTGAGAGTAGCAGAGTGTCGGCAAAAAGGAAAAAGTCAAATTGGTGCATGTGAAAGTCAGAAGTATACAGGAATACTAGAAAACAATTCCACAATCTTCTCTTGTTGATATGGCAACCGTGGTGATGTGGTCATTGTATTCTCAGATTATTTAAATTTAAACAACTAATTATTATCTTGTTCCACATTGCAAGAGGGGTGGGGGGGGGGGGCAAATGAGACAACAGCAAAATTAGAACAAAGGGGTGCCTCAGAAGTTTGAAACTTTAGACATTACAGATTCAGTAATATTACAACAACCGCAACAACAAATTGTTGCAAAACAAACCAAAACCAATTTGAGCCAAAATCGAACCGAACTGAACGGATCTCAACTGAACTGAACTGAGCTGGGTTGAGTTGAACTAATGATGTGAAGTTGATTTGTTTTGCGGTTCGTCAGGTGGGACTCTTTAGTGCATGGCGGCGCGTACTTACTGACATCCAAGAGCACAAAACGTTGGTAAGACATGCTGTGTGTGTGATGGTGTTGCTGAAATGAGGAATGAGGGAAGAAAGTCATAAATGGAGTAGGTAGACATGGGTTGGGCCCTATAACCGGGTAGTAGGATAAATGCGAACAAAAATCAGACCAAATGTTCAAGTACATAAAGTGCACCATCCTCAGGCTCAGGAAGGTGAAGGTAAGTTGGCACCGAAGTAAACAAACTCACAGTCGAACACACAATTTTACTTAATTTTATTTACTTTTGGTTGTTTGACTTATTCTCGCTTTTGTGTATTTTGTCATTTGAGCATATTTCACTTGTTTGTTTCCTAACCCAAAAAAATACAAAAATACAAAAAAAAAACTATGAACCGAATGACAGACAGACAGACTGAACGGAAAATAAATGACTGGCGGACTGACTGACAGGCGCGAAATGTCAGAGGCTTGACGCGTTGCAGTCGGCAGTGTGATGCTTTGCTTGGTCTGGGCTTGCGGCGCACTCCAATGTATTTATGAAAACTTTTGATGTTATCAGCAACACTGACAGTAACAACAACAACAACTACAACAACAACAACAACAATGACAATAGTAATAAAAACTATGTGTATGGCAATGCCAGTAATCACCGTGAAACTTGTTACTAATGACATAAAAAAAGCCCAAAGCAAAACAAAGGTAAAAAAGACGAGTTATACCTGTAAAACAAATACAAAAACAAAAAAAAAAAGTGAAATATGGTATTAAATACACTCGTCACAGGCATAATAGAGGGGGCTGTCGAAAATTAATGGATACCTTTTGACGCGCGTACCAGCCAAAAACACCATAAAAAACAAAGCGTACAATTAGTTGACAAAAGGGAAAGAAACAGAGCCTTTTAAGAAACATATTCATTAGATAACAAAATATCGAAAAGCAGCATTTACTTAAAGGCAGTGGCGTACAGTCAGGGTTGACAAGTTGAAAAGAAGGACCTTCAAAAAATAACATAATTTTTCCTTAAATTTTGTAAAGTTTTTTGTGAGAAAAAGTAATTTTTTTTTGTGAGAAAAAGTAAAACTTTTTTGGAACTGGTCGGGTCAAACCCAGCTACTTGGGAGAGGCAGCGACTTTTAAAAAATATTTCCGGGGGGAGCAAAACTTTCAAAAAATTTTCAAGTGACATTTCATGGGTAAGGGAAGGTAAAAATACTTAGGTATATGCTACTTAGTCACAAGGTAGTTTCAGCATCAACCTTGATCCCCAGGCTCGTTCGTAGTGAAGTTGTCTGCCTTGTAAGGACAGGCTGAGCCAGCGTCACAGGCAGGCTAATCCAACATTGAAAATGCAACATCAAGCTATCAGGCTGAACGGAGCTTGATTTCAAGGTTACTTTTTCTCTCCGTGCAATTGTTTCGTACATACTGCGTTTTCAAGTATGGATCTTTGCTCTATGAAATCTTGGGGGGCACTGCCCCTCCAAATATTTGGGGGAGGTCAAAAAAAGCTTTTCCTCCATAGTTGGCCCCTAATCTACTTGGCAACCCTGCGAGTGGATGAATTGGTTGCAAAATAAAGATATGCAAGAGCAAATGTTCTCAGATGTCATATTTTAGAAAAAGATCTCAAAATTTAATAAAAATTACCATTTCGATTCTTAAATATTTTATGAATAAATATAATGTTCGACTTTACTAATCTCTTTAGTGTGGAGTATTTGACTAATTGATAATTTACCAAAGGTCATCTCGGCATAAGTTAAACAGACCATTGTTGCGCTGCCAATATATGACAATATATAAAAGTATAAATTTTTAAAATATTTTTTATTTGTGGAAATCGAACTCTACGAATAAAATAGTCCGAACATCAAATGTTACAAATTACATAGTCTTTAAAAAAAATTTAAATTCTTATCTTTTATTTTTGAAAATTGAGCAAATTTCAATTTATGAATATTTCATGTTTTTTTTTTTTTTGAAAAACAATAAAAATGCCAAATCACAGCGAAAACACAGTAATTACGTCTTACACAATAAATTACATTTAATTTGAAGTCATAACTCTATACTATGAAGTGAATTAAAGAGGTACATGTAAAAATAATAACACTTTCTTAGAAAACTATATATGGGTGTCATTTTGCGCCTACCTAAAGGGGTGTAGAAATCAATAAATTTAATCTACTCGTAATTGCAAAAGAAGTTAATTTACGATATGTAAGTGTAACAAACAGACAATATACGAGTTAAATAAATAGCACAAGAAGACAAAAAAAAAAAAGAAATGGTAAATACGAAACACAAAAAATGGTAATAACATCAGAAAAAGCTCGAAATCGGAATCAATTATAGAAAAGTGCTACTGAACATGACAAGAGTGCAAATACGAGCAAAAGAACCAACGAAAGTATGAGAGTGCGTTCTGTGTTTGTATTCGTAATGATTGCAAGATATACCTTCGTCAGAGACACCGCCAGTGGCTCTTAACTATTGTTTAGAGGGAAACACACTTGTCGCAGTTAATACTGGAGTTTTATACTCTTTAACTTCTTCGATCAAAAGAAACTGCGTCAATAGGTCTTGATCACACAGAAAAAATTATTTTTGCTTTGCTTTTGTGTGGGTTCGCAACAAATCTATACAAAAAATAAACTTTTCACTCCTCGGCTCAAAGGTCACTGATGATTCCGCTCAAAGGACACTGATGTTTCCGTTCAAAGGTCACTAATGATTCTGCTTAGCAACGGATGAAACTGGCATGACTAGCTTTTTCATTGAATTTATCTCTGTTTAGTGTAATTTTTTGATGTTGACACACATTGTACTGAACAGTAAGCTCAGTAATATAATTATAAATTCTTTGCTGTTTCGATACATCCATAATTAATTAAAATTTGAATCCGCGTAGCCAAAGCGCACAAAAAGAACTTTGTTACATGTGAACTAGCATGCAGTATAACAATAGATTGTTCAATAAATTCGTGGAGCATTATCTATGCGTTTATAGCAGATTTAAAACCTTGACGCCATGTTTCATAAAAACATTTCCAAAATTTTATTTCGATCAGATTTCGATGGTTTGTATGAAAGTGGAAGTTCAACAACTGCTTCAACACCAGAAATCGTCCGCAAATACAGAATATGATTTTGGAAAATTGTCGATTGATCGAGAGAGATTTAGTAAAAGCTCTAGGCATTTCAATCGGCACAGTGAGCAATATTTTATGTAAAGTTTTAGGTTTCAAAAGGCTATGTGTACAATGGGTACGTCAACAGTGGGACAAAAACACATTCGAATGAGATTCGAAAAACCATCGCTAAAATGAAATAGTACGAATTGTTACAGCACCCACCTTAGGGTGCGGCCACGCAATGAGCGGCAAGCGATAGAGCGGCAACAAAAAAATTAAAGCATATGGAACACCATTGAAGTGGCCACGCAGTTGCTGAGCGGGAGATACATTTTTAGAGCGGTAGAGCGTCAACGCACAGCTTTCAATTGTGTTTTAATTTTTTCTGAAAATTAGAGCGGCAATCAGTAAACATGTCCTAAATATTAACCTTTATGCCGTCGTATCTCGTAAACCGTGCAAGATATTGTGATGAAATTTGGTGAACAGATACATATAATATATATCTTGAATTGGAAATAAAATTGGGCGGAATCGTAAAACTGGGCGTGGCACTTTACAACAATTAAAAATTTTGACTCTATATGTCTCGAAATTGACATGGCGGTTAATTGGATGCACACCAAATCTTCTTTTTCTTAAAAATAAAATAAATTTATAATAAAAATAAATAAATTCAAGCAAATGGCTATGACAAACAGCACTTGACAACGGAATTTTTTCAACTAACGTCTGGAATTTAATTTTGTTTTCAATTTGAACTCCATTTGTAAGAAATAAGACAACTAACGCTCTAGAGTTGCCGCTGAGTAAATGTCCACTTGCCACTCTGCGATTTGCCGCTTTACCGCTTGTCGCTCTGACGCTGCCGCTTGCCGCTCATTGCATGGCCGTACCCTTCTTCGCCAGATTTAGCTCCGTGTAACTGGCTCTTCTCACGCCTCAAAAATTTATTTAGTGACAAATGATTTTAATCAAACAAAGTTCTAGTATCTGGCGTATTCTGCAGATCTTCTGGAATTCCACGGTACAGTATGCCTTCGTTTCAATTTCCCTAGGCCAATATCTAGAGAATAAGTTCGGATAGCGATAAATGTTCTAAAGTTTCTTAGTGAACAAATATAAGTGACATTGCCGTTGAGGGTCAAATTGAGGTCAACTGTGATTTTTCATATGTAAGTCTATATTTTCTATTGCAGATTTGTTTTCTATGAGAAAAAATAGATAAATTTTACTAATGTATGTTGTTTTTTCTCTAGGATTTTTAATTTTAATCGTTAGTGATAAATACAATTCAAAAAAAAAAGTCAAAATTTCAACTTTTAAGTGAAAAGTTCTAAAAATTTATCATAATATTCAAGAAGATATTTTTTTTTTATTGTAACAATTTTTTTTACTACCTTTTGATTTGTACGCAAAAGGCAGGTAGTGCACAAAACTGCGCATCGAAATGAAAAGTCAGAAGGACTCGGCTGTAGGAAACTTGCCACATACAACATAATATTATTATGTCATTTAGTCCTTAGCTACGTCTGACAAAATAGTTCAACAACTTACAAATGTTATTCATTTCAAACTGACTGGTTTTCATAACAACCGAAGCAGACTTCAACAAAACCTTCGAACATTCTCGTTCAATCTTGAATTTGACCGAAATTTTTAGATGACAACACTGATTATTTCATCATATGTATATTTTGTTAGCTCGATCTTTCATTCAATACAGCTATCTCATTCATGCATTAAGCAATCGCTGCTGTGAACTGGTGCAAGTTGATGACGCATGATTGCTGAAGTGGTAGATTATTAGGTGGTTATTTTGCTTGAAATTATTGTGAAGGTGTGGATTTAACTTTCTGCTTTCTATTTGGGTTTATTTATTTTATTTTCGTTCTTGAAATTTAAGACATATCACTTCACTTCAGTTAAATTCTTTTTTAATTTTTCTGCCATGGAAGTTCTGGAAAAATAAGGATTCAATCCCTGCCAAATAGTATTCTTCCGAATCGATTTAAAACGTATCGTGTGGAAGTACATGAGACTTCTGATCGATTGCACAGGCTTAGAGTTTTGAATTCGGCAGAATAATTAGTCAGGTATTCTGGGAAGTACCGCACCAGAGGATGATTTTCAGATTTTATTGCATAGTGTTCAATCTCTCATTTTTTGATAGAAAGATTACATTGTAGATACACTGCCTCAAAATCTCTCAATGCACTGGCTTCCCAAAAAAGTTTGAGAACTCCTCGCTCAGACAATTTTAAAAGCACCCAGAGGCAGACAATCGAAATTGGAATCGAAATGAAGACAACACACGACGAATGGAAAACACAAGTCGCCAACAAACACCAACCGAACAAAGTCAATCAGCAGAGATGGCCAAAACGAATGGTACCAATGCGCTACATCTGACCAAAAGTAACATAATAAATATTTTTGCTTGGAAGCATAACTCATTCTCAGATATATTTATGTACACGACCATACGATTATTTGGGGCAAGCAAACAGTTACCAAAGGTTTTCATGCCCTAACCGGCGCATGTAGAGTTTGGAACGAAAACAGAAAAAAAATTAATATCATTACGATATACCAACGAGTACGAGTAACTTGGTTAAAATAATTGGTTTATATGGTTTTTTTTTTTGTTTTTTTGTTTCTTCACTTTATCAGCTTGTTACTAACTGACGGCGGGCATAGTGACAGTGCAGTTTTCCCCTTTGACTCATTTAATTATTTCTTGACTAGAGAGCCATGTCGACAACGGGAAAACTCATTGCAACAATGACAGTTTTTTTTTTGTTGCTCTAAAAAGTGACTGTCATAGTCATCGTCGTTGAATTGGCCGCTGTGATTTTCCACTGACCATTTGGTGTGCTATGCGACTTTACGCTATTAACCCGTTGATAACTTCTCACGTCAAGTTTAATCACACTTGAATTAAGTTTATTAATTAGCAGCATTATGTTAATTAAATTACTCGTATTTTAGTTTTAATTGTCTTAATTGAAATTTATTAAAACGCTGCATTAGGAAGATTATAAACCAAACAGATTGTGGGTAGAGAGTTAAGAAATCGATGGGGGGAGGTGAGTTGTGCTAATTTTGCCAGATTGTTTCGTGGTAAAATTTAATTTACTTTCAATTTGGAAATTTCGCTGGATTTTAGTTGAACCAAATTAGTAACTATAACATTTATATGACGCTGTTTTTTTCGCATACATATGTACATGGATATCTAACGTAAATGATGAGATCACTTAGTGTATCTAAGTGGCGCCACAGATAGATATGTGACCGCCTGTGAGATAGTTATATTATCTCCTCTATTTTCTTCAAACTGAATTATTGGCGTATTCCATGAAACATAAAGATTATTTTTTTAAATTTTCGCACAGCTATGAACTTGTGATTTTTTACAATTTTTCAATTAGTTTTCAATAATATAACATTTGAATTAAGCACTTAATTATGTCACTCAAATTAATCGATACTAATCTCATCGATTAATTCTTGATTTTTAGCTCTCCTGAAAGGTTTTGTCCGGTAAGATATAGCACCTTATCCCATGGTCGATACCGTGGTATTTTAAATTCTAAAGGTTTGACTTTCTAATTTTTTCATGAAAAAAAAAAGTTAAGTTCCCTGATTAAAAAAAATATTTTATATCTTTTAGTGAGCAGTGAAATTAAGGATCCGAAAATAATCTATATCGTGAGTTCAATCCAGAGCTCGAAGAATACTTCGTTAACTTGATAAGACAGTATATTTATCCTGCCGTGCTTTCGTCGATCAATGCAAAGACTAATGGAGATCGGTGACTTATAAGAAGCGAGGAAAAACATGTAATTTTTTTGACCTTAAATTTAATTCTATCAATCCAATAACGACGTACAATACACCACATATTATTCTTCGATTTTAAGTATAGCCTATCTATGTTGATCCAAGTTACTCCCAAAAAATGCATTTCTCGTTTTGTTAAGGATTTTGGATTGACAACGCACCATCCTAGATTTTTCAAGCAAGACTGAATTCTTGAAAAATTAACGATTCTCTGTTTCACCTTGTTCTATGGATGCATATAGCCCTGTCTTAAAAGCAGAATTGGCACGTAGTTCAATCAAGTCTTAAAAAAAAAGATACTGAGAACAATCCTACTATTTAGTTGAATAGTTTTACTTAGTTTTCCAAACTTTTGCATAGAAAGTGTGATATCCTTTGATTCGTTACCATTAATTTTTTGACCAAATTTTTTCGTGTCACAAAATGTAGGTAGCATTTACTTGTATAGTTATCTTAGCACAAGATGGTAGGCACTAAGCCTACTTGTGCGATCACGCATTTTGTCCGGTAGTTTTTGAGACTTTCTTAAGTAAATAGCGCACATATGTATGTAGTATGAATAGTGCGAACCAGCAGTTTTCATATATACCAAAGTTTGCCCAGTGGTTGAAATTTAACCATTATAGTGACAAAACAAAGAATACTTTTTGGTATTAAAAAAATTATATAAAAAGAATATATGTAGGATAGGGTATCATGTTGCCCTATCCCTATGTCTATCTCTTCCCTAGAGTTCAATTGATATATCTTCTTACCAAGCTTCAACAATATCAGTCAATTAATTTAGTTTAAAAAATGAGTTTTTATATTGGGGGCGTGGCAACGCCCACTTTAAAACATATACCTTTCTTCAGAATTCAATGTATTTCTGTACCGAATTTCATTAAAATCCGTTCATTATTCAGCAGCGAAAACGTTTTTCTCTATTAGGGGCGTGGCACAGCCCACTCAAAACAAATATATTTACTCAGAGTTCAATCTCTTTACATATCAAATTTCATCAAAATCGGTGTAGTCGTAACAGCGTTCTTTTCCATCAAGGGTGGTGCCACGCCCCTTTAAATAACTTTAAGTTTTTAATAACATTAAAATTTTTAAGCTAAATTTCATCAAAATCACTCTATTAACTTAATAGTTGAAACGTTTTTTCTTATTAGAGGCGTGGTGCCGCCTAGTATTAGACAAAAAAAATTACATTTTGTATTCTTCCCTTCTTCACAACCTTTCCAACAAAAAAAATTAGGCGAATATGTTGTAGAATGGCAGCTATAGGATAGAACCGCTTTGCCTATTTATATATAGATAATAATATGCAAGTAAATTAAACAGACCGACAAAATTTGACTTAATATGATACCCAGAATCCTGACTAAAATTCCCGAAGGTTTTTAACTTATAAATCCGAATTTGACTCATCAGCTCTGATTTTCGAAATATCTTAACCTAAAAGTGCAAAGGACGCTGTTTTTTTTTTTTGTGATATTGGAGGTTATGCCTCAGTGTTGGATGAAACTTTTCTAAATGACTCGACAAAACGTATGAAAGTACTACTCATAGCCCTCAAAAGCCATTTATATTCATCTCAAAATATTTTTTCCTCTTTGAGATATAGCTAGTGGAAATTTATGATTTCGTCGACATTTTGCCTCATCCATATGGTGCAATTGGTGAGCAAAACCGTCCCGTCGAGTCATATCAAAAATTTTCATCCTACACTGAAACATAGCCTCTAATATGACAAATAACCACTTTTTTTGCATTTTTAATGAAAGATATTTCAAAAACCTGAGCTGATGGGTCAAATCGGAAGTCAAATTCGGATTAATCGAGTCCAAAACTTTCGTAAAATAATAGTCTCGTTTTTGGGTCTTAAATTTTGTCGACCTGTGTTACCTTATTTTTTTTGTGGCCAAAAAAAGAACCCTTTTGATACGAGTTTTGAGTGTTCACTTAAATAAAACAAAAATGGCCCAAAGATATGGCGAAATTCTGCCAAAAATTTTCTTGTAACGGAAAATCAGACTTCGCCTTACAAGTCGCATATAAACAAATTAATTTGATTTTTAGCTAACGGACTATATGTTTGTTTTTTCAAAGCTTTCGAGCACTGGATTATGTTGCAATCAAAACAACACTTTTAAATGTTTAAAAAACAACTGCTTTATTTATTTTTCAAAGTAATTCAAAAGAATTGTTCACAGACTTTAAAATTTATATCACACAAGTTTATTTTCAAAATCAATTAAATTTTCACGATGTTCACTTCGCAAATCAAACACTTGTATTGATCCCTCAGCATATATGTATGTATTAACGTGGTTATTTATAGTCCTTGGATCTCAGTCAAATCTTTCCCACGAGTCACTGTATGTTAAAATGTAGTTGAAGCATATGTCCTTTAAGTAAGTTACATAACATTGCTTTTGAAAACAATTACCTATGATCAGGTCCTTATTATGCGAGCTTCTGAAAATTCAAAAGAAATCGGAGGAACTTTCTTTTAATTTTATTTTTAAATAATGGCATTTTAGCAAACTAAGGGCGATATTTAGTGCTCATTATTACTTTCACTTATATCTTTTGTTGTTCGGAAAAAATTAACTTTACTTTCAATTAAAAAAAATATGACGTCCAATTTTAAGGATGGCATTAATGTATGGAAATTTTTCATGACCAATGTCCTTCCTTTGTTCGTACAATCCTTTTGTATATCTTTATTGCAAAACTTATCATAAGTTATTCATATGTTATGCAGCGACGCACAAAATGTTGGCAACACGGAAATGTCCAGCCTGCGGGCTTTTTTTTTTTGCCTGATTTAAGGAGCGCTTTTATCATGGTTGCGTGATGCGTGTTATGCGCTGCGTGCTTCTACGTCGTTTCTATTAACCCGGCCATTAACTTAGTTTTTTCCAGCTATTGTTTCTGCCGCAGGATGCACTCGTTGCGCGCGTTTCTTGTGTCATCGTGTGCGTCTCAAATACAAACAAACGAACGAACGAACGAACGCTTACAAAAACAACAACTAAAAGCTAAACGCGGAGCTAAGAAAGCAAAACGCGGATGTACCATGGCCATAAATCAAAATTAAAAACGATGACGCAGCAGCAACAACCTTTTCGCGCACTTTCAGCTCCTTCCCTTACATCATCCTGTCGTCGTCGTCGTCGACGTCGTTGTTGTTATATCCAGCACTCTACTAACTGTACATTTAACCCCCTGGAGATGGCATTGCGATGACGAAACCATTATAAAGTCAAACAACGCGCGCTGATACGCAGGAGGAACCCGTTTTTAAGACGCCACGACGACATGTTGCTCTTCGCAGGATACGCGCAGTGCTGTACAGGACGCAAAATAGCAATAGATGGAATAGCAACAAATTCCAATAAATCGTGATAGTGGCCAGTATTTTTGTCCTATTCACATCGAATTGAAAGCGCCAGGCTTAACCTACTCGGGAAAAGAGCACCAAAACGGCGCCATACGCGAATGCAGCTTAACCTGTTTCGACTGCAATTGCCGATAAGGGACAGATTATAAAATTAAGCTGGCAAGGAAAGTGAAATTTGTATATAGAGACTAAAGTGGGGCTTAAGACATTATAAAGGTCAGAATTGTATCATATAAAAATAAGCAAGAAAGGTTACCATTGACCACGCCTACACTGCTGTTTTTCCAAATCAGTGCTCAATGTTGCACAATTTTGTCATATGACGTCGATGTAAAATGAAAATTAAAGAAATCAATGACGCATTGTAAGCACTCGACATTTTGTACAAAAAGGGTTAAGTGCGTTCGATGAAGACTTGCCAAAAGCAAACAAGCAACCCCTTAAGTTATTTTTGTTATCAAATTGAAGCCCTGCGTTTTAGTTTTGCGATCGCTCGTCCTTGTCGTGGTGTGGCATGGCATGGCACTTAGCAACAGGAGCATGAAAACAGCCAGGCATGCAAGAGCAACAGTATTCCTTCGTGTTGTTGCTTTCCTGTTGTCCTTAGCTTAAATTTTTTATTTTTGTTTTTATATGTAAGGACTTCTGTGTTCATTGAGTTTTGTTTTGATAAGTTGTTTCTTTTTATATCACTCCTGCTTCCGCTTTGAACACTTTTATTTTTGTTTCTCTTTCTTATTTTGTAATTTTATTTTTTTTTTCAGGGAGCCCTGAATCATGTATTCAATCAAAACCATGTAGTTGTGGACAGCAACAACAACAACAAGAGCGTTTATTGCAGACCAGGCCTAGTTTTATAAACACATGTATCAATGTACAGTGAGGAGTTTTGAAATTTCAGCAGGACATGGAAAAATCAAATCAACACATCATATTTAAGAATTTATGTAGTTACGATCATCTAACATGCAATATAGAGATGTGTAATTTAAAGCAGAGATGCAGACAAAAATCTGCTTCTGGAGCTGGTTACAAGAACATTAGTTTGTGTAAAAATATTTATCGAAAAAAAAAATAACGTTGACGAGCATTTTTTAATTAGCTACCGCTAATTCCGTAAAAACAACAACAAAACAAAATATGAAGGAGCAAATGACTTGGAAACAAAATCACACAAACAAAAAGCATGCGATGGTTTCGAAAAGAAAACCTTGGAAAAAAACTGAAGGAGCAAATGACTTGACAACAGAATCACACAAACAAAAAGCCTGCGACGATTGCGAAAAAAAATTGAGAAAACAAAAGCTGGAGGAGCAAATAACTTGAAAACAAAATCACACAAACAAAAAGTTTGGGACGGTTGCAAAAAAAAAAATTGAGGAGACAAAAGCTGGAGGAGCAAATAACTTGAAAACAAAATCACACAAACAAAAAGCGTGCGACGGTTGCGAACAAAAAGAGAGATGCAAAAGCTGAAGCAGCAAATGACTTGAAAACAAAACCACACAAACAAAAGCTGAAGGAGCAAATGACTTGAAAACAAAATCACACAAACAAAAAGCACGCGGCGAATGCGAAAAAAATTCAGAAAACAAAAGCTAAAGGAGCAAATGACTTAAAAAAAAAAAAAATCACACAAACAAAACGAATGTGACGGTTTCGAAAAAAAATGGTGGAAAAAAAGCTGAAGATGCAAATGACTTGAAAACAAACCCATACAGCCAAAAAACATGCGACGAATGCGAAAAAAAATTGAGAAAACAAAAGCTGAAGGAGCAAATGACTTGAAAACAAAATCACACAAGCAAAAAGCATGTAAGGGTTGCGTAAAAAAAATTGAGACAGGAAAAGCTGAAGAAGCAAATGACTTGAAAACAAAACCAGACAAACAAAAAGCATGCGAGGGTTGCTTAAAAAATTGGTGGAAAAAAAGCTGAAGGTGCAAATGACTTAAAAACAAAATCACACAAACAAAAAGCATGCGATGATTGCGAAAAAAATAGTGAAACATAAGCTGAAGCAGAAAATGACTTGAAAACAAAATCACAGAAACAAAAAGCATGCGATTTTTAACTTGAGTAACGACAAGAGCTCGATTCGTAGAAGAAAAAATTACACAAACAAAAGTATGCGATGATTGCGAAAAGAGTTCGTTATTTTTTATTATTGTTGTAAGAGCTGGAAGGGCTAAGCGAGCTGCGTATCCTTGCGTTTAATAACATAATCTAGACAAAGATCTGGCGAGCGATTTACTTATTTCTATGTATCATTTCAAAAAGCATGAAATTCAATAACTTAAAGACCTCTTTATGCATCTCAATTCGTCTCATACTTTTTTTCAGCTGTTTAGCTATGCTACCCATTTTAATTGCTAAGCAAAATCCATTGAAAAAAGCAAAATCCAACACTGTTTTGCGATATTCTCCACTGGCCCAGTGGCCTTCTATCACGTAAACCGTTTCGCCATGCAACACAGCAAGTAACCAACATAAGGGCAGAGAACTCGGACAGGGGCAGACTAAGCCATGTGGAAAAACAACAGCAACGGCAACAACGAAAACTAACCAAGGGTGTCCACTTTAGCTTCGACCTGTGTTCTATTTACAGCATTCGTCCAACTTTCGTTTCTTGGTCTCGGCCGACCGACCAAACGACCAACCGACCGACTCTCGTCTATGTGTTTCTTTTTTCCATTTGGTTTACGGATTTTGGATTTTCCCTCAAAGGATTTTCCCCCTATACAATTTTTTTTAACTCGTCGTCGTAGCGCAATGCAAAAAAAAAAAAGCTTGTTGCTATGCCATGGCGCCATACAGGACTGAAATGGAAATTCGCATTCGTACGTGTGTTTGTGTGTGTGTGTGTGTAAGTGTTCTATGTGTTGTTGTTGTTGTATGAATAATAACTCCGTATGCGAAGCAACAGTAAATGCCCACCCGATGGATGGACGAATGGACGCAGTAGAGCAATTCAACGCCGCGCTCCACCAGAGTATTTCCTCCTTTGCATTTCAAATTAAGTGCGTTTCAGATTTTTTGTGAATTGTTGCTTTTAAAAGGATACATAATATATACACACACACACACACGTACATGCACATTTTTTACGTTGTATTCATAAGTATGGTATTTTAGATTACATAAATCTGTGCACAAACTTACCATTTTCTCTATTGAGTTTCATGTGGTATGGACTTCTATGAAGTTAGGCTTGATGGTGAAAATTGAAAGCCCTAAGGCCATTTTAAGGACAACATTGTGTGGAGGAGGGCCGAACTTGTTAGTATCTGCTTCTAATCCTGAAATAAAAATTTTAGATATTTCACTTTTTTTTCAGTAAACGAGATATAGTGCAAAAGATGACCATATCTGAAATATGGAAGCTAATAACAAAAACAATAAGGCCTATCAGCGTATACTTTCTAATACATTCCCCTCGCCCCCCACTTACTACACTCACGCATACAGTTCGATGAGTAAACTATCCATTTTTTTAGGTAAAAAAATATATAGCATACTAGGGCCTCCAGAGGTGTTGAGCCTAAAAAAACTTGCTTTTTAGGTTTTGAAAAATCCAATATTGATAAAGGATTACGATATTTTTTTTGAAATTGAAATTCCCGACCCGAAATTCCCGAATTAACGACGAGAAATCCTTAAGCAACCACCGTAAGGTCGGTTGTGAAGCCACTGCAAGTTCGGGAATCAACGATTTTCAAAGCACGATCATAAGGAGGCGATAAGTCGTTATGACCTATGCTTCATGCAATTCATGGTGTGAAGGTTAGAGAGTGCAAAACCCACGAATTAAATTTATATAACAAAAGTGGGTTTAGCAGGGGAAAACTCGTAGCAGTTATAAAGCTGGGGACTGGTCAAATGGCAACTGCTTAGTGGCATGCAAAAAAAGTCAAAACTGCGTCGCTACTTTGTACATCAAGGTAATATGTCAGTTTATACTGCAGGAAAAAACATCAACTTCATAGCATTTTCAGATTGTTGAAAAATATCGCACAGTAATTTATTCCCTGAATCGAGCACCGTTTGATTTCTGGCTACTTTTAAAAATAAAATACTTTATTTGAGAAGTGTAGCCCAAAAAATATGGTTTGGAACAAGGATGCACAGCTCAAAGATGGATCTGCTATTCAAGCACTTACAATAATAACAAAATATATTCAGCTCAGCTCGAGCTCTTTCCGTTATTTGAGCTACATAAATCACTTCGGTTCGCAATCATTGCATATGCTTTTTGTTTGTGTAATTTTTGTCTTTAATACATTTACTCAACTTAAACGATTTTGGTTCGATATCGCCACATGCCTTTTGTTTGTGTAATTTTGTGTTCAAGACGCCAACTAATTCAGCTCTTTCCGTTACTTAAGTTAAAAATTTTCGGTTTGCAATCACTACTGCTTTTTGTTTGTGTGATCTGGTTTTCAAGTGCAAGCTAGTAGCTTTTTTCAAAGGTAGATAAATGCACTTAAGAAATTTGTTGGAATCAATGAATATTATGTATTGACAATAAAAAATATATCAAACTTAAGTAACACAGACCGACAAAAAAAAAGTATTGGTCGGAAACCCAAACAAGCCCACTATTCTTGTGTAAAATTCTTCACTGAGTTCGAAAAAAAAAAAATTGTCAAGCCCCTCAAGAATTTTACAAAGTATAGGTATATTTAGAAACAAAAATTGGATTTTTTAAATATTTTGGTAAGAAGAGTGTGGGAAATGGGGGGATGAAAGGGAGTTAATTTGATAATATTTTTTTTTTTCGAACTCAGCGAAGAATTTTACACAAGAATAAGTGGATTTGGTTTTCCGACCAAAATTTTTTTTTTGTTGGTCTGTGTAATTTTTGCCTTAACTTAACTTTCCAACCAATTTCTGTTAGTCCTTTCGTATTGTAATTAAAAATAGTTGAAAACGAAGAAGTTTGTATTTTTAAAAACGATTTTTCCTTAAACTTTGAAATGGATCTCCACACACTATATTATTCATGGTAGTTTTGAAAAAAAGTGAATTCAAAATGTGCACAAAAACGGATACGGACCCGTTTCGAACCCGTTACGAATCCGTCTAGATAAGCAGTTCATAAAAATTTTTATCTTATTTTCAATGTATCAGGGATATGTAAATATATGTTACTACCTTTTTTATATCATTAGCCACGTGCTTCTGAAGCTGACCTTGAAACCGAACAGAAATACTTGTCGAAATTTCTTAATATTTCTGATGAAAGAGCAAGCTACGTGTGACGATAGTATAGCCGCACACAAGAACTTTCCAGAAACTTCTAATTGCGTTGAATTTGTACGCTTGGTCACTATAGCAAAAAATTTTATTGGGATGTTTTAAAGAAAAATAATATGGATTTGCTTAAAGAAATAAGTTGGAGTCGTCCTTAAGCTCACAAATATTGTACTTATTTTAAAAAAATAGTCCGTCTCAAATCCTTATTATTAAAAAAAAAATGAGTCCGAAACAGATTTGTATATGAAGTCCGTTCCGAGTTTGAAACGAATTCGAAAAAGTAAAAAAAGCGATTCGCGTTTTTGAAAAGAATTTCATACGAAAACGATTTCGGATCAGTTTCAGAGACAAAAAGCCGTTTCGAATAAAATATCGAAGAAGCGAGTCCATCTCGAATTCGAAACGGAACCGTATGACACACTGGGATGTGACTGTATTCTGTTAGTCCTATTGGTGTTCTTGTAACTAAACTCTGTATGGGAACTTTTGGCACCGGTGGATAACGAGATGTTGAGCTTGACTTCACTTCATTTCTTACCAACCGAACTTGGCACAATAGAACTTCAAATCCACCATTCAAACGAATAGGACACGGGTCAAACAGGTGTAAAAAAGGACATTTCTCAATAACTAATCAAGTTATTGAAAAGTAAACCCTGTGTGTAATATAATTTTCTATTGCGAATCAAGGAAATAATGGTGTTTAAAACAACAAAATTCTAGAAGCTTTTAAAATTCATACGCAAAGTACTAAATTTATATTTCATATTCGCAGCAGAGAAGTTGGACTTTATTGCGAAATTTCTCGAAAGAACTCATTTCAAATACAAAATACCCAAACGAATTCATGAACGTAGGGTATGCAGTTGTGTTCAAAATGTTTACAAGCGAATAATAAAACAACAACAAAAATAAAAATCTCACTTTTTCACTTTATTACCAGCAGCAGTATTTGCGTATGTTGTTGTTTTCAACCCTTTAGTTGTTGTTGTTTCTGTGGTATGTACGTACAACAAGGATACTCTGCTCGTCGTACAACATATCATAAGGGCACACATATGCAACTTTTCGCCCATTATGTTACGCTTTGACGTTCACTGTATTTCGACAGCGATGATGATGATGACAGCGAGCGGTATTGCCGATGACGATGACGATGCGGATGATGATGACGATGCAAATGTGTAATTTAAAAGTTTCTTTTTGCAGGATTTCAATTCGCGTTTTTGTTTTGTGTTTATTTCGCTTTTTTTATGGCATGGAATAGCGAACAAAGGAATGGCGTATGCAGGTAGCGATTAGATTCCGTGATCCCGATTTATTTCATGTTGCTTATTGTTCCGCAACTTTAATGCATTGTCCTTTGTAGAACATCGAAAAAAAAGGGTGGATTTCAACAAAAAAAAAGCGTTCGTTTCTTTGCTATTTTTGGGTTGTTTTTCTTTCGTTCGTTCCTCTTTTTTGCCGCAATGGTGGCTGAAATGTGTGTCAGTGGTACAGTTTACGCTTCCTTTTGAAAGGAATCAGGTTTATAATGAGATCATAAAACATTTCAATATAATCAAGTTCAATTAAAAGCAAAGAACGGGCTTCAAGGACTTTTTGCTTCTTTCTTTTGGAACAATAGTCCTACTCATTTAAATATGCGCGTTTGAATTAAAGGGATTATTTATTTTATTAAGGATATTCATATAATGCTAGAAACTATGTAATGCATAACTTTTACTTCAAAGTTTGTAAAATGGCATTACATTTTTCTAAAATATCAATTTCCAACGAACGCTCGTCTGAATTTGATACGCTGCTTTTAAGCGAAGAAACCCATTTCCTGTTGGTTTCCTAACAAGGATCTTGTAACAAAAAAACGCGTGACGCGCCCAGCGTTAAGATTTACAGCGCCTACTGCAAACACCATCGTTTTTTTGCCATTCCCAGCATAAGCGACAAAATCGATAGATGACATGTAGCAGCCAGTAGTCACACTCAATACAATTAGTGGATATGCGTGTCTGTCGGTCTAGCTGTCTGTCTGTCTTTCTTAATGTCAATGCGTTCGTCTTTCATTTTCCATTGTCCGTCGACTATATCTTTAACTCACTAATGACAGCAATTAAAGCCACAGTCCAGCACCAGAAGCAACACTTCGGTGGGTTATTCGACGCACGGCACACTGCAGCACCAATCAATTTCTTCTAAAGTATCGTAAATTAGTGCTCGTCTCGACAGGCTGACAGTCCAAGAAACCGGACAGACAGACAGATAGCCAGGCAGGCAAGCCGGCAGACTGACACATTATCACGATGACTGATGTGTTTGTCATTAAAGAAATGCTTGTACAACAAAGCTAAAGAGATTTAAGAAAAGAAGGTTGAACGAACACTGACAGAGTCGAGAACAGAATGCCCATATTGGTTTAATTCATTTATTTATGTTTTGTTTTACTGCACCACAAAAAGATTAAGCTGCCATAAGAGAAGATTGTCCAGAACAGTAAGCAAGCGTACGAGTGTTTAGAAGTATCGTAAGATACAATTTTAACAGTACATTTAGCATGAGCGTTGCAACATACATACATATCTTCTCGATGGCTCGTTATGTCGGTCGGTATGGTCTGGTATGGGGAACAAAACAAATCTTTGATCTTGCAACTTAAAAGAAAACAAAGCATATCTTTAATTCTTAAATAAACTAGAATTATATATGTGGGATATTACAAGACAAAGCTAAAGGAACTGAACTTCTTGATGTCTTAGACTTTTGCTTAAAGGCAGTTTTCTTAAAAAATTGTAGCAACCTGGGGAATTCTCTTTTAGCTCAGAGATGCACACAAAAATCTGCTTCGGGAGCAGGTTACAACTACACCAGTTTGGGTAAAAACATAAAAATATTTTGCGAAAAAAAGATAGTGTTGCCGAAAATTTTGTAATTCGGATGCAGCAAGCAAACAAAATAAAACAAAAAGCAAAAGCTGAAGAAGCAAGTGACTTGAAAACAAAATTACACAAACAAAAAGCATACAGCGATTGCGAATTGAAAGTGTTTATCTCGCGTTACGGAATGAGCTGAACAAAAAGCATGTGGCCTTATAAGTGTTCGTCCAAAAAAATGCAATGCTAGTTCCATTTCTAAAAGATACCAAAGATGTCTCTTAGCAACTGTGAGAGCACTTTTTTGACGTTTGTATATGTGTAAGTGCTCAGAAGCTGTAATAGACCCAAGTCATTCTTTAGAGCCTATCGTCTAACAATTGTCTCTTTCCATATGAGAACATATATGAGGCTGATAAAATGTGAAACCCGTTACATTCCTTTCAATTCCTCTCAACTATTTAGTGAGGAGGACAACTTTAAGTGCATATATATCTTGCTTGATTCTCTGGTATCCTGAAACTGAAGTCGTTTTAAGACCAACCTCCGAGATACTGGAGTGAATGTTTTAACAACTCTTTGTAGTCTTCTCTTGGATGACTTTCATGTTTAAGAACATTTTGGAGGTACTATAGTTAACCATTTTCAATCGTTGTTTTCCTAGAAAACCTTGACCGGGACTTTCTACATACAGCATTGTCGTATATGACTTCTTATTAAGTGAAGTCCACAGACTTTGGAACTTCTTGAACTTCGAAAAATCTGGATCTCAGGACCATTTGATGGTATGCTGCAACACTCCTCAAATAGTAATTTCAATATAAGTTCAATGGTGTGCCAACCACAGCCATGTTAGTTCGAGCCTTCAATTCTCATACATGCCCTTGGATTATTCCTTTGTTATATTATATATCGTCAAAAGCCATGCCGAAGTTATTGTCAAATTGGTCTACTTCCCGAATAACAGCTTCAGCCACTTGATCACCAGTGTCTTTCAGTGCAACAGGTACGCCAAGTAAATGTTGAAAATCTTTGCCAGTCACTGAAACTGCAACTCTATCTTCCAATGTTTTGACACTCCCATGGGCAACTGAGGGCAACAGTTTACTATCCGAGACCAAATGGGGAGGATTTTCGAAGACTTTTGGACTCTTTGAGTTTCTTTGCTATTTTACTTTTATTGATTAGTACAAAGCAGTTCAATATTACATAGAAAATTCACTAGTTTGAGATAAAAGTTATCAATGTGTGCAATCCCAAAAATAGTCCAGTCCTTTTGAAACATATTGTATGCGCAATTTGAACGATTTTGTCTACGAAGTGATGCATGAAATAGAAATCTCAGCGCGAGGACTTCTTTTTCATTTCTTGTTTCGGGATCCCTAAGCCTGAAGTGACTACGCTGAAATTCGCGTTTTACTCGAAACAAAAGAAAATTAGTTACTCTCGATCAAAATTATGTTTTTCTTTTTCTTGTTTCAACAAGGGTGAGAAAATATTTATGATACAAAAAGACTACAACAACTTTCCACTTCTCATATCACAATTAGTAAGGAAATAACAAAGAATAAATCACGTGAATGCTTTATCACCTCCGAAGGTATTGAGCTGAAAAACAAAGGTTATTAAAAACTCATTTTCCTTATACTTGTGATAATGAAATAATCCTCTGGGATTTAATTTGAATACAAAACTACAAGGGGTGAGCCAGCGAAAGCCAAGTGTATGTTGTAGGGCTGAGAAAGTGGTGTTTCTCTATCTGGGAGAATTAAGAAACTGACTCGATAATTAAAATTCAGCTGTACAATGATGTGGTTGATGTGTATTGTAGTAGTAACTATAGCTACACTGCGTTTGTTCTCACACATCAATTGCGTTGAATTCTTTAGAGTCAAGCAAAAATTACTATGTAACATGTTGAATAGAAATGACCCAACGGGAAAAAGAATCGCACTTTTCGGATCAACAACGAATTGCTACATTTGTCAGCTATTTTCATATAAAGTTTTATATTGCATGTCATTTGAAAGGATCATAGGTTTTATTCACATTTAGTCAGCGCAAAAGTACTCAAATCAATGGATAAGAAAGCGAAAGAGGTCGAGTTCATGTCAACTGTGGTAGATGTCATTGCGAACGAAAGTGGATGATTCATGAGACCCGAAATATGAAGAATATACATCGACAGAAAGCTGAGGCATGCACGGAATATCATGTCAAAGCCGGAGATCTGGTAGGAATTTAAAAACTTTTGAAATAGTCGGGAGTTGGACGATTTTTCTGACGTGGACTTAAAATTTTTTGAATTATCGAGGCAAAAAAAAATGTTCATCAAGTTTTTTCTACACAAAAAATGAAGTTTTTACCATTTTACACTTTGCCATTTAAGGAAAATTAAATTTTTTTAGAAGGCCGCGAATTGCTTCTGTACGACTTTATCAAAAATCCAATATTGTGTTATATTGTAAAGAGTGATTTCTTAAGCGTTTGGTTTTTGAAAAATAAAAAGAGAACAAAAAATTTGCAATAATGAATGAAATATTTATTTGCAACGATACATCAATTCCTGCCATTTATGTTTTAAAGATTACTTTATGGAAATGTTGCCCGCGGCTACGCCTGTGTTGGTCCATTCGTAAGCTTTAATTTTAACATACTTTTTCATTAATTACCTTCCATTTGAACACCTCACTATGCATTTCCCCGCTGAGGCATGCAACAAATGTTTGTTGCCTATTATTCAATGCGTTTCTAAATAGAAAATGTGTACATGTTTGCTTACTTATACGCATTGGTTGTAGAGTTACACGCGTGTGTGTTGTGTGTTTGTGACATCCATAAGCACTTGGCAACAAAAGTTGCACAGAGCATTGCATCCTAGTAGCCGGCAGCACCCCTTTGCCCGTTAGGGTGTCATTAGAAATCGTTTTCATTTGCCATTCCATTCATCACTGTCACCAACAGCTAACAAACAGTCAACATTCAACAAAATAAGAGAAAGAAAAACAACGAAATGAAACAAAATCAACCAACAACAACAACAGCAGCAACCACTAAAGAGCCCCTTTCTGCCTGGCACTGTAATTCGCATCGTAGAGCTGTCTTTCGGCCTCTGTTGCTATGCCCCTTAAGCGTTCGAGTGGCGTATTGAATTTGTTTTATGCAGTAACCACTCCACGTAGAATTGCATCGCTATCGACAACACCATCGAAAATTGACGACCATAGAGGACCAAAAAATAATGGGATGCAATGAAATGGGAAAATTAATATAATTATTATGAGTTAAATTAAACATGCCGTTCTATGTTATACGCGCGAGTACGAACAACTAAGAGATTTTATTTTATTTTACATTGAAGCCTCCCTAAATTGCACAGCACGTTTTGACACAAACTTTTGATGATTTTTTGTAAATTCATTCGAAGGGAATATGCTGCTGAGTCAATACTTTTTATTTTGTTTTTTTTTGACTCTTATTTTTGTTGTAATTTTTTGTCCTGATTTAGGTTCATATTTTTATTTTGATATTATTTTTTTGGGCGGTTTTTTCTACACCATCTATACACACCAAGAACAGTGATGTAATACCAGGAAGCTCGAAGTTTTTAGCACTTCAATCTCGTACAACAATTATCCAGTTCTTCTCGAGCTCTTTTTGTTATTCGAGGTTAATCATTTCGGTTCGTTATCATCGCATGCTTTTTGTTTGTGTAATTTTTATCCTCAAACAATTTTGGTTCGATATTGCCACATGCTTTTTGTTTGCGTAATTTTAATTGTTTTCTCTTCAAGACGCTTTTTGTTTGTGTAATTTTGCCATCAACGAACTTAATCAATTTCGGTTCGCTTTCGCTGCATGCTTTTTGGTTGTGTGATTTTGTTTTCAACACATGCTTTTTGTTTGTGTAAATTTTTTCTGCAATTCACCAACTCAAGTCAAACAATTTCGGTCAGAGAATTTTTTTTTTTTGTAATTTTGTAATCACGAAGCTGTTTGTTTGTGTAATTTTGTCTTCGACGCATTTACTAAAGTTTAACTTTTTCAGTTCGATGTCGCCACATACTTTTTGTTAGTGTAATTTTGTGTTCAAGACGTCGACTCGTTCACCTCTTTCCGTTACTCGAAGTAAAGACTTTCGGTTCGCAATAGCTGCATGCTTTTTGTTTGTGTGACTTTTGTTTTGAAGTCACTTGCTGCTTCAGCTATTGCGTTTTGTTTTTTTATTTCTTTTGTTTTTGTACGCAAATAGTTTGCCGCATCCGAATTAAAAATTTTTCGTCAATGCTACATTTTTTTCTGAGTTTTTTACCCAAACTAATGTTGTTGTAACCAGCTCTCGAGCAGATTTTTGTGTGCATCTCAGTTGTAATATATCATTGGAGAACTACAATTACTATGGGCTATTTAGCTTTTAATTTCTTAAGGCAAGAAGTTCTTATCAATCAGAGTGCTGGTATTATTCTATGCATTCCGCTTACAAAGCGTGCACTGTATTTTTTATGATTTATATTTTTAGTTCATCGCTTTTATCCAGATCGTTAGCGGGGTGCAAATGATCGAATTTAGTTTGCAATTGATTTTTCAATGTCGCATCAGTATTAATCATTGAGCAGCAACCAACTCACACTAACAACTCAACGCACGTACGACACTCGTAGTCTTCTCAAGTGTCCTGGCAAAATACAATAATATAACAACAACAACAATAACAACAACACAAAAACATGTCCGTACCGCTGCATTGGTCGGGGTTGAATTTAATTGAATTGAGTTCGTTCGTTCTCTTTGTTATGCAAAGTTTGGCAACAATGCACGATGTTTGCGTTTAATTGTTATTGTTGTTGTTGTCATCGCTCTAAATCAGTTGATCCCTAGAGAGATATGCTAGCGTGGAAAGTGCGTAAATGCTTGAGAAAATAAAAATGAGAAATTGATTGGATGTTGAAAATCCCAAAGGCAGCGCGCACTGTGGCCGAAATGGCGATGATAATGGTGTAATTTAAGTACTCTCGTTGAAAAGAAAGAACTTCAAAACTGTATTGCATAGAAGAATGAAAAATTTGCCCAAGGATTATTTGGAAAGATATACATAAATACTAAGTAACTTCTGATAATCTATATACATAAATAAAATGCTAACCGTTTTCAATGTTCGCGCATCACGCAAAAATTACTTGACCAATTTTGATTAAATTTGTTTAGTTTTATTATTTAGATGCTTGGTCCTTATCTCCAATTAAAATTAACACAATATTCCTGTTAAATATCAAAATATTAAAGCTTTAAAAATTGGGATGTTATTCATAGTCATTGCGACATCAGCCACTGTGCTGCAGATGATTTTACTTGACTTAAAGCTCTAACCTTAATAGCTAAGAAGGCCAAAAGCTGTAATAGCTAAACTGTGTTATTATTAATATAGAATCTTGATTTCAGCCACTGTGCAGCAGTGTGTTTTTTTGCTTTGCTGCTAACAATATGAACTGAGAATATGCGTACGAATACGTTTTGCGCTTAACGTACGCCTTATCCCTTGGGAAATAATTTGAAACATTTTGAATGGGATCATCAGGTCACACAGTATGACAGCAACAAAAACCAAAAACCAAAAAGAAACATTAGCAACAAGTTCTAATCAGGATGATAAAATTTATATGAATTATTTCAGCGTAAATCAATAAACGAAAAATAGGGGAAAAAAACCCCATTAATTTTGCTTCCGCGCCACCCAGCACAATCCATATATAAAGCAAATCTCCAACCATCGATCCGACCACAACATAATACCCTCATTATCCTAGAAAACGATTATGCTGCCACAGTGCATAGACAGGATTCACGGGCTCATTCATCAGCATTCTTGACGTTGCCATTCTTTCCGATTTATTCGCTCACTCAACCATTCATCCATGCAGTCTCTTCATCATTTCATCATTCCGACCGTCAGTCAGTCATTCAATCATTCAGTCAGCCAGTCGTGCATTCATATTTCAGCACATGTTGCCTTGTTTTCATCGCGCTTTCATAAGCGACATTCATTCGCGCATATTCGCACTCCTCAGCTTTTGTTTGCATTTTTCTCAATACCAATTATTAATGTAGAAGGCAGCGAAGCAATTCCGATTTATGATTCTTTATTTTTCATTCTTATGAGTATTTTTTAGCGCTTAACCCCCGACACACAGCACAGCACAGCACAGCACAGGGGTGTTGCAACCCTCTGCACTACTACAAAGAATTTTGCGAGAATGCGCAAATAAAAATAAATGAAAGAAAATAAAAATAATAAATGAAATTGGCCTAATTTTGAAATATGGATTCCAATTTCGATTTGCCTCAGGCAAAAAACACAACACGAGAAATACGACAACGGCAACGACAACGACGAATAAACGAAATAACGTAATAAAAGAAAACAGTCAAATTTCAAATATAAAGATATGGCTTAGAACACACGGGGAAGAGCTTGTTGCCAAGGCATCGATGTGAAAATATATAGAATTACAAATGGAAACAACGGCAGGCAGCAACAACTACACTCTGCACCATTCATTTATTCATTCATTCAAAAATTTTTATTCAACCGAACTGGCACCTTCCCTATTGAGTTTTGAGTTGTGTGCGCCCGTTCCCTACTACTTACTAGCTACTTGCTACAGCCTTAAGCCATAGGCACAATAACAATGTGAAATCGGATGCGAGTCAGTTGTTTAGCAATTTTTAAGCACTCAATTCTTAAGCCTCCTCCTAATCCCATACGCATTTGATTTTCCTTACACTTCACTGAATTTGAAGTTAAGTCATTAAATTCTCTGTATAAAATTTTAATATTCCATTTGTGCTACGCTACGGCACGGCACGGCACGGTATATCCTTCAACTGGAAATAGATAAAATCGTCATCTTTAATTAGTCATTAGATTTTACAAGCACCTCAAACTCAAACTCAAACATTTTAATGCTGAGTAGTTCGTTCATTGGGAGCTGCATGAGTAGCATGATCGACTGACTGAGCTGAAAGCAAAAAAAGAAAAAGGTTTCGCCGGATAGAATCAAAATCAACGCCCACATCACTGTCGACAGCACGTTAGAGGAGTTGTTTTTAGGGGGAGCACTAAAGTAGTCAAGTCAAATAGGGAAGAAACTGCAAATCATTTCGGGCTCAGTTCAAGTTGAAACAACTCAACTTTTCTTTTATCGTTTTGGTCAACATTTTTTGATGTTTCATCGTCATTGCCAGCCCCGTAGTCATTGCCAAATGGACGGATAAAAAAGTATCCGTATAAGCATGCTGTCAGATTACATAGCATTACATGTTTTCTTTTTCTTTGCGTTCATGCCGTAGAGTTGCCATACTAAAAGTTTTTAGTGGTCAGTAAAAAAATTTTTATGCAAAAACTTTTAATAATTTTTGTAATAAAAAAAGAAAATGAAAATATGCCACTTGAATTGTTTTAATATGCACTTCAAATTGTCAGTAGAGTAGAGAATATGATGGTAAAATCACCAACTGAAGTCGAGCACTGGAGTGGAATCTTTAGCGTAGTAGAAAACGCGTCCATCCTAAGTCATCTTGGAAATAAACGCGAGAACACGTGAGTCAGGGAAATGTTGCAGAGAATTAAAGGCACTCGTTTATGATCGTGCACGTTGGAAGAGTTTTGTGGAGGCCCTATACTCCGTGAGGAGGTAAAGAACGCAAGAGATGACTCCATAAGGTTTGTACTAAGAAAGATTGCTTTATTTTGGATCAAAGCTGCCAACAAATGGAAGTTATGCAAAGGTGTTCCCCGTTATATGCGGTACTGAGAAATGGGAAAAACAAAAATTTTAAATTGAAGGGTGTTTCTCAAGAAACCATTTTCCATTTTTATTAATGGTTTCAAGAAGCGGTAAGTCACACAATATGTGATTCTTTTGGTAGGTCTTTCTTAGCACAACAACTTTTGCTCTGACGTCATAGTCAGTATTTGTGCATGGTAGGTTCTAGAGGTTTCAGTCAGTGGTGGGCACGTAGTGTCCTTATCCGCCCTCATTGCCAACACCGTTATTCGACGCACAAGCAAGCGAAAAAAAATTCGCAGAATTTCAACGCTATCGAGGCACTGCGTTGACTTAAATTCAAGTGAAAACAAAAACAAAACACAAAGGCATAAGCGACTGCGCCGCATTGTGTCTTGACGAATGTAGCAATTGTTTTTGTTTGTAGTGCAATTTAGGTTTCTTTTTGTGTTGTTGGCGAAATTGGAAAGGACAACAAAATAGCTTTAAAATTTTGTTTTCTGTTGCTTGATGTTGTTGTTTAGCCCTTTTGTTAGATTTCCATGCCCACCACTGGCTTAAACAATCGCAGTTTGAAATAAGTATATTGTCAAGTTTATCCTAAACGCCAAAGACAGAGTATAATTTTAGCTTAAGCTCCCAACTAACTTAACCTTTTTTGCGTTATTTGTAAAAAAAAGTAATTTTTTTTAAAGCTTATGTTATGTCATGGATTTCAGCAAACTAGAACTCACATACTTATGTGATCAGGGATGCCGGAACACCGGAATTGACCACGCCAAGCCTGGAATTCCATGTCAAAGCCGATACCCTGTTAGGTATTCAAAATTTCGGAAACAGCCGGGAATCGGACGATTTTTGTGACATGGATTTCAAAGGATTGTTGAAAAAATGAACGAAAAAAAGTTCAAGTTCTTCCCACAATAAAGTTTTCCCATTTCATAAATTAATTTTTTCAATAATGCTGACCAAAAAATAAGAAAACGTCAAGATTTTCCCAAAAATAAATTTTGGCTTTCTATCATTTGAGTGATTAATTTTTCTTATTTTTAAAAGAATGGCAGGGAATTACTGTTTCTCAACTCGGCAACCCTGTATGTGGCATGCGACAGTTGAACGGAAAAATTTTCACATCAGGTTTTGACTGAAGTATTCTATCTGCGAATCCCAACTTTTGTGCCGAACATTAAGGTCTTGATAGAATTCAGGGGAGAAATTCCCAAAACCACACTCATGGACTTAGCGCAAGGAAAGATTTCTCAGTTTGGGAATATATTACTAGTATTAAGGAATTTTTTTTGTTATATCCACAAACTTAGTCAATTCCTTTTATGTGGTATATCAGGGGCACACAACAGCATTTATGTTTTCGTCAAACTACCATTTACCGAGTTTCCCTTGCTTCGACGACTTTCACCAACCGCAACAAGACAATTGAGAAATGATCCGTTTAATTTCAGCAACTATTCACTTATTCGGTTTTCCTGAATTTGTTGTAAGGGGACATTCATAAATTACGTGAGTCAATATAGAGGGGGAGGGGGTCCGGAAAAATCTCACCAAGGGGGAAGGGAGGTCAATAAAAATCTCACGTCAACTTTTTAATGCAGAGACTATACATTATTATAGCAGATTTAATTTAAGAATTATAAGGAAAATCTTACGGAAGGGAGGAGGGGGGGGGCCCGTCAGACTTCACCAAATCTCACCAAAGGGAGGGAGGGGGGTATCCGAATTTTCAAAAAAATACCTCACGTCTTAATGGACGGCCCCTAACACGATCAGAGGGAGTTATTTCACAGGAGCGTAGTTAAAGGGAAAGGGGGTAGCCACCCCGGGCTTAAATGAAAATTTGCTTTTGATTAATAACTTCCAAATATGTATAATTAAAATAATTGATGAACCTTTTTGTAGTTCTGCGCCCCGAGCGTCAAATGTTTACGATACGCTACTGTTGTTTCATAAACGTCAAAATAATCAGAGAGGTAAATTTAAAGGGGCTTCTTTAGAACACTAGAAAGCTTCGCGATCAAAAGAGTTTAATGCTTATTGGTAATGAATTTTAATTATATTCATTTGATTCCCCACTCACTCAGCGCTAAGTGACAAACATTGCGCTTAGTTGGCAACTCTGTCACATGCTTGCATGATATCCTTTTTAATTTAGGAATTCCTTAAACTCATACAAGCAAAATAATGAAACGAGACACTAAATAACGCATGACATACGGACATACGGACAGACGGACAGAGGGAACGGACAGTACAACAACAACAACAACACAAACAGCATAAACATATGAGTATTGTATTCCTATACCGTTAGTCGTATGTACAAAGTAATTATTCGTATGTAGTAACTAACCAAGCAAACGAATAAAAATGTGTGTGGAAAGAAATAAAAAAAAATTAAATCAAAAAAAATAAAATAAAAAAAATACCAGGCGGAGATGAAGCCCTGGGTAAACAAATCATTTGATTTCCACCCCTGCTTTTCAGGAAGTGTTTGATTGTGTATTTGCGTGTGCGTGTGCGTGTGTGTGTGTGTGTGTGTGTGTGTGTGACATGACCGCGGTGGTGGGCGGAAGTGTTCCTTTTTTCAATTTCATTTTATGCAGTCAAAATAGAAAAAACAGCAGCAGCAACAACAGCAACAACAAAAAAGCACAAAACAAAACGGGAAATAAAAGAATAAATATGAAATTACGAGCGTAACATTTGGAAAATAACGTCCAAATTACAACAAAAACAACAACAACAAAAAAAGACAAAACATGGAAAAAAAATCCCATGGAAAAAATTATTTAATTAGAAGTCTGCTTGCGGGTGGCAAATTGCCAAAATGGTCCTTCCTGCTGCGAAAGCCTTTGCCCACAAAAGCGCCTGCAGGCATTGCATTCTATCGACCCTGACAAGGCTGTGCATTGAAATATAAAAAGGACCTACATCGTATATCGATGCTATATAAAAGTGCGATACTATGCATTCCGCATGTTAATGCTCATTACTCATTAGGGTCACAACAAAAGATTTGAAGGACTTTATTCAAAAGATACTCGCATATAAGAGCTCAATATACAATGATCGACGGCTCAAATAAGTCGCCAATAACAAGACATATGAATCAGAAGAGTAAATTCAAATCGATCCAACTCAATAAAACTGAATCGACTTAAAAGTTGAGTTCCAAAAACCAGTTCAATAAATGACAATAGAAGTTCTACAAATACGAGGATGGATCAAACTAAAATTTCATTCTATCGAACAGTATAGTCAAAGGATAAATTCATAGCTATAGCAAGTTATAATGATACAAGATGTTCTTTCAAAATCCACGGCGGAGGAGAACACATGAAAAAATTTTTCTGAGAACATAGAATCGATGCCAAAGACATAGAGGTTGAAGCATATATTAGTAAGAAATAACGTTATCAAGTTGAACCTCGATAAAGACAGCTTGGGGAAGTACACATGCTCTGGACGTAAAAATTTCAAAGTTCTACTTGCTACACAACATGAATCAACAACGATATCTGAAAACATAGTTGCAAGACAATCACGCAGGAACTAAACAGTGGCGACACAGGTTGAAACCGGAGACAGACTAAAACGAGACGTTCTCCGGGTAGTAACTTGGCTCAGAAGGAATTTATCCTATCTTTTTACAGAAATGGTATAAAACCATGAAATTTGTCTGCGAGAGAGTCTTAAGAGCTTATCACGACAATAAGTACCTACGCCAAAAATTTCGTAGATAAATTGCATGGTTTCATATCTTTTGGCATTGGGTTATAGTTGGCAACATACATAAACTAGGAAAGAGTAACTACAGCGAGGAAAATAGGCCAATCCTTTTTGCTAATGACACTTTAAAACCGGGTTGACGTCATCAATAGAGAAGATGCTTTAGAAATACGTTCACTCACTAGCAGCCAACTCGCTGAACAGAGGACGAAATGTACCGAAAGTGCCCTTACTCACACTGACCAAAAAAAGCACGAAGAAGACCAACTCTTTTTGGGGGGTTGTACCCCAGACGGTACATTTGCTATACTACTCCATTTAGCAGGTATATAAAAGTCTGTTCAGACGGCGAAGCAACTCTACAACCACAGGGGTACATTGGGACTAGTATTAGAATAAAGGACTAAGCTAGGCTTCCCGAAACTTGCAAGGAAGGAAAGCAAGGAAAGTGCTGAACCAACTGCCTAGAGCAGGGTAAGCTGGCTTTGAGTGAACCTGCTTTAGATTTATAAAACAGCTCTTTTACCATATAGCTCTCTATTGGTATCTCTCGCAAGCTGAAAGCAAATTAAGCTATTTTGCCAAGGCCTTGACAAAAATGTGACTTTGAACAACTATACAAAGACTATACCTAAGTATTAACCACGAGACTTAAGCGAAAGTGAGGAGGTAGAAAACCCTGCACCTTATTTTGTTGAAATTATCCCACGATCTTCAAATTTCGACTTCGAGAATTCAGCAGGCACAATTCCGAGGAAGAGGAATTGCGGAAATGTTAACGGAATTTTAAGGTTCGTTCAGTCAGCACAATTCAATCCATTGACATAGTGCTATAATCTCTTTGGCACCTTTAACCGAACACCGAAGTTATATGTAAGAATTTTAGAGGTTAACCCCCTGATTCATTTGACAAAATCAACATTAAAAATGTTTTGGAAATCCATAACTATTGTTTTTTTAGGTCTTTTATGATATAAACTTGAGCTTATAGTTTCATATAAAAAGAAAACGACTCAATGTACTTTTCCAAAAATCTATGTTGCACTATATTTTTCTCACTCCAATGCATAGTTTGTGTACTTGACTTGATACATCCACATCATGATACCGATACTACAACGCAGTATAAGTAGCAGGACATGGGACATCATCCGTGTTACTTAGTTAAAAGACATTTTTGCCGATAAGCGTCTTTCTGAAATAATTCCGCTTTTAATTAAGACAACGACAACGGCAGTGATGGCGATAGCGTCAACAATTGTACAAAAACAACGGTTGGGAATAAAAGCAACAACATTGAATAGTCAAACCAAATAGCAAACGGAACAGACTACAAGAATCGTGCTTGTAATTTCGACCTAATGTATGCCAAATTGTGACTGTTTGTTTCGGCCCATTTAATTTAATGAATTTTACTGCGGTTCACTTTACGAAACTAACCGCTCGCACTCGCACTTCGCCGCAGCACCATCATTGTGCTTTCGACGCAAATCGAAAGACGGACGGACAGACAGACTACTATGAAAAACTTGGCTGGGTTGCCATCATGCTAAGTGGATAACTGGATCGTGCTAATGCCGCGCTAAGTGCAGCTCTAATGGATGAAAATGAAATCCGATTTAAATGCGATGCGATGGAACAACAACAGCAACAACAACAATAACACTTCAGGCCAAGCTAAGAAACTTTAAGAAAACAAACAACAACAACAACGACAACAAAAACATGTCACTCTCAATCAGCTGTCAAATGAAAATGTCAAATATCAAGTGAAATGCGCTCCGTGGCGCGGCGCAGCAGAGTAGGCAAACAAGCAAGCAATTGTTCACGGAAATTCGGATCGGTTTGTTGTTGCTGTTGCTGTTGGCAGCTTCGATTAGGCCACAGAGGTACAAGTGGCCCTTGCACTGCACCCCACCAACAACAATAGCAACAACAAGTGAATATGATTCTATGTACCTATGAAGCAACGTTTGGTAAGTCACTTTGAAATTATGTAGCACCTTACAAAAATATAAAGGAAATAGATGAAGTAGTAGGCGAAAAAATCCAATGATTGGGATAAATTGATACAAAAATAAAATTTAATGTGAATTTCAAGAAATCTAACTCCCTACTTGTTACGCGTTGTTAACAATTTAATTTATATTACAGTCAGGGACAGCGGCAGATTGAAGTAGGACTATATCCCCAGGTCTCGAGCTAAAGGGAGCTTCTAAATAACGGATTTTTAGGGCATTTTCTAGGGCTTTAAGATAGAACAAGGGCTTATTTTTTTTGTATTAACGGGGCTCATTTACACTTTTTAGCACCGGCCTCCGCAAATTCTTTATTCGACTTTGTTGCGGGAGGTAGCGTTGCATTTCTTATGGTCATTTCTTCTCACGATTTTTTTTTAAATCGTATTAGGTCTGGTCGTGCGAGGCCGACAAAAACAATTTCGCTCAATAACTCGCAAAGTAAGCCACAAGTTGAAAAATATATTCAGACCAATGTTGTAGAGGAGATGAAAACACATCAATTTCATGCGGGAAAAATCTCGTTATGACATGATTTGATCCATATTTTATTGTTTCAACATTACTATTTACCATTGCCATTTTCGAAATAATACGGTTTTTATTGAAAGTCTTAAATTGGCATTACTTTTTCATATCTGAAAACCACATTTTTCACTCAAAATAACTATTTATGTTCAAAATTAAAGTGTTTATCTGAAATTTTAAGAGGGTGAAAGGTAGCTCAAATCTTGTCGTATGAAGATTTTGTAGACATGAAATCGATGTGCCTTTACCTCCTCTACAACATTGATCATAACTTATTTTTCTACTTGTGGCTTACTTTCCGAGTTATGGAGTGACATTTTTTTTTGTCGTCCTCTCACAACCAGACCCACTACGATTCTGGCGACTGACGCTTATTTCGATTATAAGCCATACTTAAACTAACAATTACAATAAAAATTACCATGAAAAATTCAACTCTACCTCTCGGACTAATACATATGGTTTGGGAACATATGTATGCATTGGTCTATGGTGAGACCCTATTTTTGGCTAATATATTTTCAAATTATTTGTAGGTCACTTTTCTTTTTTTGATTTTCGTAGCTAAAAAGGAAAAGTCTAGTGTATAGCGAAGGGACAAATCTGCCTGAAGTGTGATCACTCAAATGATAATGACATAGTATTCTTTCTCACTCATATAAAAAAGCATATAGTGACTCAAATAAAAAATTTCATACAACTTCGATCCAAGTTTTCTGGTTTTTTTCTTAATTTTTCTGCATTCTATAAGCGAATACCATTTTTGGACTACTTTTGATTAGAGGATGTCCACAAAAATTCTGGAATTTTGGCTCCCTCCTCTTGGGTTGTCTTTTTCTGCTCGATTTCGCTGCTTCCGTACCCATAAAAGGATGTCCAAAGGAGATTGTGCTATCATCCTCTTTTCTGCAATTTTTATTCGTTTCTTATGAACAAAAAAAAGGCGAAGGAGCGAAGTCTGAAAGGCCTTGACCTCCTGCTAGTCCCTTTTAGTCCATTTTTACGACCTTACCTCTGGAGAGAAATTGGGCCTAGTCCCATACATTGTAGCTCATTCTATTTTTTTTCTTCAGCTGCAATATATGTAATGTAAGATGCTTTAATGCCGCTTGTAGCGTAATCTAATCGAAAGTGAAAACTCGTTTCGTTAAGTTGTGCCCGTACCTACTCGTAATTTGAAAAACACGAATGATTACTTTGACATTTGCCGTTTGGTGTTTGGTGTTTCGCTGTAAACAAAAGTATCTATACGAATAAACTTGTACACTTGTATGCCCATATTCATATACGGGTACGTGCACACAGCTCGGAGCCCAACTCGAAGTGAGGCCCAAGGCGAAAAGAAAAGAAACGAAACAAAACAAAAAAAAAAAAAAACAAGAAAAAAACAAAAAAATTAGGCGCTGACTGACAAAGTGTAGGTGGATTATTACGATGTAAGAACAAACTTGTACGGGTCTTAGCTGACTGCTGGTGGTGGTGGTGGCTCCGTAAGGCACGCCATGAATACGGCATTAGTTTGTTTCAAATGTCACGATTGGGCACTTTAGTATGCCACCAGTAGTAGTAGCAGTGTAGTTCGGCGGATACAAACGTTCACACACTCACACATTTGTCAGTGTACCAACAACATTTGACGCATTCAATTTGGTTGTGCTTCAAGTTAAAGTCATGCCGTCCCAAATGTACGTGGAGTATGAAAGTATGTGCGATGCAACAATCGAAAGCAGCACCACTTTCACCGTTGTAATCAAACAAATCCTGCCATTTTCTATAATTCAGTCCTGCAAACGTACAAAGTTTGTTTGTCTGTCCCATTGCAATCGATTCGTCCCGCACTCAAGAGTAGCTCTTGATTGGAAATGAAATTAAAATGGAAATGAGAATGAGAAGTGAAAAAAAGAAAAATCGTACGGCAATTAACAGATCGCTGTTTATTTTCAATCATCAGTGACTTGATGTTTTTGATATTTACCTTCGTTACTCAAGGGTATGAAAGAAAATCTATACCGGAGTGATTTGACTGAAAGGTAGCGCTTACGTTTGTATTACGTTCGAGATTTCTGACAACTGATGACGATTTTCAACTCCTTCAACAATATTTGGGTTCTGAACATTTCTTGAATTTTTGAAAATTTTAAATTTGAGATTTTTGTTTGGCAGTTTTCGATGTCTTCGACTTTCTCAACATCTTCGACTTTTTCAAAATTTTCCGACTATTTAAATATTTTTCCTTATATAAAATATATCAAGTTTTCCAACATCGTACAATATTTCCAACAGCTCCACAAAAAAAAAAAAAAAAAAAAAAAAAAAAAAAAAAAAAAAAAAAAAAAAAAAAAAAATTCGACTTTTTCAAATTTCCGACTTTCTTTCGATGTTTTTCTACCTCTTCACCATCACTATTTCACATACTGTGAACTATCGACTTATTCAGCTTTTGTCGACGACTTTCGCAAACTTAGCAGATTCCGACTTTTTCCAAACTATTCGAAATATTTCCCAAACAATTCGACACGATATCATTTTGTCATCGGACACTTTTGGAAATGATATTGAACTTTGTCGATTCTCTTCAAGACCCTACAATTCTTTTCGAAACTCTGCTTGACAGTGCAGTTTATTAACCATAACGAAATACTCTGCAGCTTTTTCCATTGCATTATTGTTATTCAACCCCGTCCCTTTCTGTACCCAAGACTATGCCAGTCATCATTGATATCGGACAGGCAGGCCAGGCGGCAAGCATTCAAGCAAACAGGCGCATTAACGAGTGTCTTATTGTTGTTGTTGTTGCTTCATTTTGGGCAAACAGGTTTTAGCAGTTCCCAGCGTAGGCTGCAGAGTCAGCAGAACCACTCGATCGTATCGAGAATCTAATTTTGTATTTTTATGCCTAATTTCAAGGTTTTTTTGTTTTGGACAGAGTACCTATGTTCATTGCTATTCGTGCAGCTGCATCGTCTATAATTAGTGAGCGTTAACACTGATTTACTGCTACAGTATTCGAGAGATGCAAGATGAATTTGGGATGCTTCTCACTCAACAAAAACAGCAAGATAAATGCTCGTAGGCTCAACAGGAACAAAAGTCAGTCTGATAATAAATGCATAATCATAAACAATTTCAATTCAAAAGTAATAAAACGAAGAAAGCAATGAAACAGCGACACCAAAATTAAGAGTCATAAAACGAAACCCAAAAATCGTGGAAGATCGAAAACTAAAGGCTGATTGAACAAAAAGCAGCAAAAAAAAAAGAACGAAAATGATTGCCACAAATCACAGAAACTTTAATTGCTGAGTGCGTGTGGCTTGATAGCCACATTTGTTGAAAGCATCTCTAAGCGCATAGCAACTACGTACGTACTTGCCGCGTACGAACCGCGATTTGGTAGCAGTAGTTTTATAGCTGCCACAGTTGAATTATGATTTTTTTTCTCCCCGGCTGTTGTTCTCGTTTTAATGTGATTTTCTTTTTACTATTTTCTATTAAAAAAAAACAAATCTTAGCTCTGCCTCTATTATTATCATCGAAAATAGGCACTGAATGTATTCGACCCATGCAGACATTTAATAACTGCAACACTAAAATTATCGATTTTACGAGCCATCAATCGTTATTGTGTGCGCTCGTAAAAACATGCAAATAAATTTTTGGGAAAGATAAACGCCAAATGCGTTGTTTTCTTTTCATCTTTTTAATTTGGGTAATGCTAAAGGAAGTTAATTTTGGAACCCTTTTTGCTATAAAGCAAAGTTATATAATAAACGCAACAGCAACGCCCTTGTAAGCAAAAGATTCTTCATCACGCCCAGTCATTTTTAGTCTTTAGTCAAATCCGGAGATGCATACAAAAATCTGCTACTGGAGCTGGTTAGAACAACATCAGTTTGGGTAAAAAATCTCAAAAATATTTTGAGGAAAATAATTTGATTAGCTGCGGTAAGCTAATTGCAAAAAAAAAAACAAAAATAAATTAAAAAAAAATGAAAAGCTGAAAGAGCAAGTGACTTGAAAGCAAAAATTACACAAACAAAAAGCATGCAGCGATTGCAAACCGAATGCATTTACCTCGAGTAACGGAATGCGCTGAAGGAGCCGACGCGCCTTGAACACAAAATTACACAAACAAAAAGCATGAGTATTTCGGTTGGTTCCATACATATTGTATATGCATTTAGGGTAGAATGTAAGTTCCTTGAAGATAAAATTACACAAACAAAAAGCATACGGTAGTTGCGAACCAAACTGATTTAGCTCGAATAGCGGAAAGAGCTGAATATTTCTTGTTATTGCTGTAAGAGCTTCGAGCTGTTCATCTTTGGTCTAAGCCATCGATGGGCAAAATACGAAATATGCGTTCATTGTGGCTCTTTATAACAAACACGTAAATTTTCGTCTTGAGCACAAAATTTAACAAACGAAAAGCTGTCGATTGGCTCCATACACTCAAAAAAAAAAAGTGTTTGCCACAAATGATATAGATGGAACTACTTCAAGTGTTTGCGTGAAATAATAAAATGTTTGTCACAAAAACTTTTGATTTTACTTACAAAATAATAAAATTTTTTTTTGTCACAATAACTTTTGATTTTATTTACAAATTGATAGTTGAAAATTATTATAAAAAACTACTCTTTAAAACTTAACATAACATAGAACACAGCCTGGCAACATCGTCATCGTTCTTTGCTCCCAAACACTTATAAATATTTGATATCGTATATGTACAATGCAAGTAACAAAAAAGTTATTTCGAATCAAAGCACTACAAAATATTAACATGAAAAGTTTATAAGTGATAAATCGTTTGTTGAAATGAATAAGTGTTTGGGACAAAAGACAAGTGTTTGTCGAAACACTTCCATAAATTGAATTGTTTGACTGAAATATTTTGACTATTTGTCGTAAATAATTATATCATTTAGAAGCAACATTTTATAAAATGTTTTGTTAAAAGTAATTGAATCACTTGCCACAACTTAACATTTACTTGTGTCAAATACATTGGTTTTTCTTATATTGTCTACAAATACTTATAGTTTAAGACAAAAGTTAAGTGTTTGCTTGAAATAATAAGTGCTTATATTAAGCATTCGGTAATTTGCTACAAACGCTTTCTAAACAATCCTTTTTTTGAGTGTACATTTTGTATATACATACATTAAGAGTAGGATGTAAGTGTCTTAAAGACAAAATTACAAAAGTAAAAATAGCGGAAAGAACTCGAGAAGAACTGAATATTTTTTGTTATTACTGTAAGAGCTTGAAGAGCTTAAGGAGCTACGAGCTGTTCATCTTGGGTCTAAGCCAGCGATGGGCAAAATACGAAAAATGCGTCAATTGTGACGCTTTACAACAAAACACGTAATTTTTCCCAAGAAAAATGAGCAAAGCTACACACATTTTTATTGTTGTATTTATTTTTATATGCGCCATATTCACAATAAATCAAAATTGGGATTTGCATTGTTGTTGCATCATTCAGAAAAACAAAGAAGCGAGCGTACATGCAAGCAACAATGCGTACATTGAGGACAGCTTCTCTCATTTCATTTAATCAGTGTACTTTTATTATTACACTGATGTTGTTCTTATTTTATTCTTCGAATTGGTTTTTGGTTTATGGTTTATTGCTGAATGTTTCTTTTTTTTTTTTTTTTGTTATCGGGATCAAGGTGGATTTTCTTCTGTTTTTTTTTTTAATTGATATTTTCATTTTGCCCATCTATGGCCTAAGCCAAGCCCTTTTTGAAAATTTAGTATCGGAAATGTTGGAATTTCAATCTTTGATGTTCTTAAACTGTATGCTTCAAATATATTTAACAAGCAATTAGTTCCCAAAGACGATTCATAATGAATCTAATGTGCAGCGTTTGTTTCCGAGTTCAAAGTTCTAAGGAATTTCAGACGAATTTATAATAATCTTTGATATTCTATTAAAAGTTTCTAAAGATCAGGGCAAATGGAGACTTCTTTCAATTACATGGGCAACGATAAACAGAAATATTAAATTAGATTCAATCTGCGCCTTAAGCGACTCATTCAGTATCTAAACCAGAGATGGCCAAGTCAAACAAAAGTTAAGTATTTCGGCTCCTTAACATATATGATGAACTCTTTTAAACATTTGATAAAAAAGTCATTTTTAGATTCCAAAAATGGTAGAAAATGCTAAATACAATCAAACAACAATACAAATTTTGTGGCATTGTTTGTGTTTTTTGTCAACATTTCTTGTAATTTTTTAGTTGCTCATTACCAGTTTCATTGCTTTTGTACTGTAATTTCCTATTTGGAAATATATAAAGCAATAAAAATAATACGGCAAAATACGAACTAGTTCCGTGGCAATTTTGGTTTGCAAATTTATGTCTTGGTTCTTTTAATTAAGTAATTAGCAATTTCCATCTCCCTTACTCAGCTCTTCTGGACATGCCAGATCTGAGGTAGAGTTATTAGCTGGAGTAGATAATAACCATCGCAATAACCATCGGTTAAAAGTGGAATTATGTTGCCGTCTCTGATGACGCCAGTGCGCAATATTCCTATCTCTTTGAAAGAAATATGTTTGCATTTTATAGGGTTCATGAAACGCTATTATGTCTAGCAAATAGTCAGAATGAAAACTGGGATGTCCCAGGTCTACTTGATGAAGTATTAACATACCCCGATGTGTATAACACCAGCACCACTAATTTAGCGACCAAGTTTGACATGAAAATATGCAGTTGTGTCAGATATATTGTCATAGCAATAGTATTAAATAGTACTTCGCTAATATTCAATCCAATTTACTTTCATCATTCACAAATAATATTAATATTCTATACGAACGCTGGTCTCGAAAAAAAAGGTTCCCGGATTAGTTCGGAGACTCTAACATGACTAACGTCTATCCACCAACTTTTTCACCGATATCAATAAAAGAAGTGTCAAGTTAATCAAAGCGCTCTTACCCCGACTTAGATTTAAGTACACCGTCATTTGCATCAAATCAATCAAACAATAGATTTCGGGAACGTAATTGAAGACGAAAAAAGAAGGAAAAACCATTTAAATACGTTGAGTACCACTACTTATGGTAATCAAAATATTAAATAACTCCAAGTCAAGCATTATGTTTTCCAAATGAAACGCGCCCACCACCACCTCAAGCACACCTTTGAAACCAGCGGCACTACCAGAACCAGAAAATGAATTTCAAATGCAAGACATAACTTTCCAATAATCCCTAATTATGTGAATTACTCATGTGATCTTAGGAGCATAGGTTACTGGAGCGAGTAGCATTGGCTACTGGCTGTACCGGTTGTGTCTACCTAATCCAGTGACTTACATACTTGGTAATCAAAGCCGAACCACTGGTGTACGCCAGGCACGTACGAACGTTAAGTGGTTGTAATGTGAGCGTCATTTACAGTTTATTCGGATGCGGATACGAATTCGGTTGGTTTTGCTGGCTGCCTGGCCGAATGGATGGATGCATTGTGGCAGAGAGCTCAAAGCTCCGGTATTGTAACTGCGTATGGTTTCTTCGAACGAATGGTTTCCTTTAATGTTGTGCTACGCATAAACACCGTACCGTTCCCCGTACCTCACTACACACTCAACTCAACTGCGTAGTTCGTCGATATGACGCAATAGATTTTCATTAATCTCCTCAAGCCGAGAAGGGACAAAACAATTTCAACTCCAATTTTAACTTCGCATTCAATTTTCGCATTTTTTGTTAAGGGTAAATTAAACGAAAACTGTGCGCTATTAGAAGAAAATGCATATTGAAATGGGAAAAACGACAGATACCAGATATCAGAAGGGTGCACGGCACAAACGGTATAGGGTGCAGGGTGCAAAAGCTAGGAATGTTTCATCTGTAAGGGTTGTTTGCCTGCAATCTCTCGTTTGTTCGACGCTCGCAAATGCTTTCCCATGTTACATGGTAGATGCCATTTTGGACAATCCAACCAACATCCCTGCTGATGCCACTGACGTGTGTTATTGCGCATTACAGTAATAATAACAACAACAAGAAAGACATGCACGTACGCACAAAACAAGAAGAAGAAGAAGAAAAAAACTCCGCTTGGCAACAGTCACTCAATCGGTAGAACGCTGTCATCTGTGTTTATTTGAAACTCAACACACGGCATGGAAAATTTCGTGCCACATATTTTAAAGAAGACATATAAAATTCGTCACTCGTCATTCGTTGTTGACTCGTCATGCATTTTTTCGTAGCCGCATTCGTGTGTACGCTCACATCGCTCGAATAGAGAATACTTGGGATGAATCCTTTGCTGAAACTGCGTTTCGGCTTAGCAACACACACGAAAATATTGAATGTGGAAATTGCTTTTAAGGGATGCATACAAATGACATAGTGGTGGAGTGTTTTGTGAAAGCAGGTCAGATTTGCTTCTTATCATCAGAGCCAGTTGGTCATTAGGTTACAAGGAGCTTAGTAAATTTCATAAAGAGCGCAAAGTTCAGTGGGCACTTCTGCTTGCGGGCAGGTCATTCTGTCAAAAGAGACTTAAAATATTCTAGAATCTTGGATCGACTTCTTCCTCTCCATATTTCACTACTTTCTAGAAAAAATCATTTTTTTCTTCGTTGTCAAAAACGAACAGGAAAGACAAAGGAGCTTGGTAAATTTCATAATGAGCACAAAGCTCAATGGGCACTTCTGCTCGCGGGCAGGTCATTCTGGCAAAAGAGGCTTAAGATATTCTAGAATCTTGGATCGACTTCTTCCTCTCCACATTTTCTGCTTTCTCGAATGAATCATTTTTCTTTTCGTAGTCAAAAAAACAACAGCAAAGACAATGGTACGTAGTATTCCTGGTGATCAGTGAGGAGTTTCCAGTTGAATTGCGATCAAAAGCAAAAACGAACAATACAGCATTGCAGGCGCATTGGTACGTATAAGGTTCCGGTTCCACAAAGGGTGTTTCCATTGATGGTGGTTTTTGTGCGACACATTAAAAGCCAGAAGCGGCGCTTCACACATTTCCTGAAACAACAACGCAACAAAAAAAAATAGCACAAAAGCGCTTGTGTCGTCGAAGGAGCTACTCATAGGACTCTGATTGTGGTGAGAACAAAGAACACGAAGCCTAACAATAACAACAATTTTGCAAAAAAACACAAACAAACAAACAAACGGAGAAAACCCAAAGAGGTACAAAGGTAACACGGGTACAAAGGACACACACCAACAACAAAAACTAGATATGAACAAGCTCGTATCATTAGTTTTTGCGTATCACGTGATTCGCATTCGCATTCGCTTTGGCTTTCACATCTAGCGCGCTGCTGCATTGTTTCGGAATATGGCAGCACTTAAGCACCGGAAGGAAGGATGCAGCTGACATTTGTACTCGACGTTGTTGTCAATGTCGTCATCGTCATCGTCATCGTCAACGTTTCCATACTGCATGCAGAGAGTCATTACGACAATGATGATTATGGCGACGAGTTTGATATTTTGTTGTCGTCTTCACTTGTAGGCTCACAAAATCAAGGGTTGCTCCGCTGCAGGGAGGCACCACCAACAAATTTGCTCATTTTCACTTTGCAGCGGATTGATGCCTCCGCAAGCAGTTGCACCTTTTGAATACCAAATTGCCTGACACGCTTGGTGCGTAGATTTTACAAGGGTTGATACTTTTTGTTTTACTCCTCGCCGTCAACTCTCACCCGACTTGCAATTTGACTTGGTTGTCGTAAGGGTTGGCTCAGGTTTTTCGCCTCGGAATCAACGTAAGCAATCAATTTGTGGCAACACTCTTTTATGTGTCACTCAGATCGAGGTACTCGTAGCTGCACTGATGTCGATGTAGATTCTCCTGTCTGATTTTGCTGCCGATTATGATGCTGCTTCTGTCATAAATGACGACTTTAGCAGTTATGACGATGTTGATGATGATGATTTCAGAAATCATCCCCGTCAACAGAGAGCAATCAAGTTGATTGTGCTGCTGCTGTCATGATGTAACTAGCGGTGTTGCCTGTAAGGATTTTTGGCATTCCTTAAAGAAGCCCATTTTGTGGCTGTGCCTGTAATCAAGAAATGACGCATTAATTAAATGCGTAACTCTAGCATACAATATGATTACATCAAGGCTGCGGGCACCGTTTGAAGATAATTTCCTAAATGCGCAAGGATTCTTAGGAACGCGTTATTTACTTTATTAAATCCATTCAATTTGTTACGAAAGTCAGTTGCGAGTTAGTAGGTAGAAGTCATTTTATGTTAGACTTTTACACTTTTTTCTGATACATATGGAATCTCAGTATGTGAAAGCGCCCAAAAGACTTGGGCCCAAATGGAACTGAAAAGTTAACATATGTGAATTAGAATTCGATTAAGGGACATAAGCAGTCCTGTTCTGTTTCCGTTTCGGATTTGCTCAGGATATGGTATTCAAATTCGAAGTTTAATTGAGCATCGGAAATACGTTCAATTGTAGGAACTGGAAGTTAAAAAAAAATCCAAATTCCAACCATTAGATTTAGAAAAACTTCAAACATAATTCCACATTCAAACCAAATCGGAAACAGAACAGGACCGAAGATTTTTTTTAAAACCGAAAAATATAGTTTTTTTAAATGATATTATGAAAATTAGGCTTTGGAGCTAAATAATTGAATGATCAGAGCAAAGCTCCTATAAAAAAATTAAAAGTCACCTTAAAATGAAGAATAAATTTTCCACAAAATGTTGCAAATAAATTTTTTTTTTGGTGTTACATATCAGAAAATGGAAGATATGAGGTTAAGTTACTCGCCTATATTAGAAGGCATATGAGGAAAGACTGTGACTTGGTGGGTTCAGAGTTTAATAAGCCAAGTGGGGCGTGACACGTTTTGTGACACAAACAAATAGAAAAGTGGGCGCGGCAGATCCTAAACAACGCTATGCTGAAAATATATTTGAAGAATATTTGGGAGAAGACAAATAGGTGCGGCATTTTATATGGAATAAAAGCAAAAACACTGAAAATGGTATGGAAACGTTTGATGGTATAAGTAGGCATTGCAAAAGAAGTAGAAGTGATATTTTCTCACTTCTAATAAGATGCTGTTCATATATTACGTAACGCTGTTTTTCGATATTTTCGAACCCCATCCCTCCCTGAATCACAACCTGTCACATAAGCCCCAACTCTGTCATGTCACATGTCATGTTAGTGAAATATGTCAAACAGTTGTTCAGTGAGTGCTGTAAGCAATAAGCGCTGATGTCAAAAACAGCTGATTGTAGAAAATTTTATATGGCTGAGTTACAATATATTAAGAGTAGAACAAAGTGTAAATGGTTGAGCGAATTCGCTTACCATAAATTTGAATTTGTAGTGACGCAAAATGTTGCTCTTTTGCAGAGCTGCAATTGGTGTTTACATCAACGCGTGAAAACCCCTGATATGTCAAATATGCGAATTTCGTGCAATAAATCAATATAAATATAAAGTTATAATTACTGAATGATATTAAGTTGACATTTATTAATAATATTCAATCTCAAAAACCTGAAAAATGGCTTATAAAAATAACTTGTGTTATATTAAAGCGAAAATTGTTCTGAATCTATATCAAATGAAAACAATTTTTTTAAAGTATATAAGATTTTTAGGATTTTTCCTAAAGCGCAATCGTTTAAAATTCTCGAAAGCATAGCTACACAGCGGCAAATCGATGAAGTACTCGAAATTTTCATAAATGAAAAGTTATACTATTTGTGTTGTACATATGTTTCATAAACTACGAGTATGCGACAACTTGAGTCGTATTGACTACAGACTTTTATTCTGATTTTTGATTCAAGAGTTATATAAGATTAAAGACAGCTTGCTGCATGCTTTGAGTATGAAAATGTAGGCTGTCTGTTTTTTGGCTGCCTACTTTGTATATGGATATGTAAGCAGTCTCTTTGTTTGCTTTCTGTTTTGTATATGGAGATGTAAGGGGTCTTGCCTATTGGCAGCATGCTTTGTAAGTAGAGATGCAATTCGTTTGTTACACATTGTATATAGAGATGTAGACAAACTGCCTACAAAACGGTCATCCCTTTGTAAATAGAGTCCATAACATAAGTTTATAACATATTTGCCGCTGTGTATTTAGGTTTAAAAAAAAAACAAAGCGGAAACTTTTCGAAAATTAAAGAGAACATGTGTGAGCCCAAAAAAAATGTGTGTAGGATTATCAAGTCTAAGGCAAATATTTTCTTCTAATTTTTTTTCTCAGATGGAATTTTTTCTTTGGAAAATTCCCCAAAAAATCAGTAATGAATGAAATGAGAATATAAGATGTCACATTTGAGATCGCTAGAAACGCATATTCTTGAAGACATGCTGTTGCTCATGCTGGTACATAGGAATCTATGAGGCCAAATAAGGACTCCCCTGGTGCAATTTTACTTGGCTTCAGTGGGGTATGTTCGCATTCTTGGGTATTCAGATGGAGTTTTTTTCCTTCATCCCTTTTTAATTTAATTGAATTACTTTCTTGTAATTAACTTTACATACAATATGTACTTAAAAAGAAATATTTTCTTATAATCTGAATTATAATGATTAAAATAATGTACACTTTGCTCAAATAAAAGATTCGCTTTATTCACTGGAAATCTTAACGATTAGTTACAGCCAGCGTAGATACTAATGCGGTTTTCACAAAAATCGAATGTTCGATCAACCTCGCCCTCCGTTGCCCTATATCTAGGGTGTGTATGATTTGTACAATTATTAAAATATAAAAATATAAAATGATAAAGATATTAAGTAAACCAAAAATAGATGATAAAAGTAATAAAAAAAGCTATTTAAAAATAATATAAAAAAAAAAATAAAAATAAATTAAGACCTATTTTCATTATCGTGAACATTAGAGGAGCGAGCATTTGTTGTTTTTAACTTTGCTGCCTATGAAGTAGATACGTACATATGTATGTAAGTGCGCTTGTACATGCCTAAAACAGACATGCATACATATGTACTGTGGAACATTCAAATATACAGAGATAGGCAGAGTACGAGCGCAAACATTCAGACCCGAACCATTCAAAATTGTAATGCAAATAATGGAGAAACAAAATTATATTTGCCATCCAGCAGCGCAGAACAGCAACAACAAAATCAGTAACAAACAACAATTGTAGAAATTGTAGTTGTATATATAGAGAGATACAATATGTACATATATACATACGCACATTGGTAGAAACATAGATACATTTAAAACAACGGAAAAACAGAGAGAAATAAAGAACAACTCGAAGGCAATTGAAATAAATAAACAAATTGTCATTAGTACGCAACTAATAAAAGATACAGCGACACAAACAGACAAACAGACCGACAGATAGATAGAAAGTCGGACCATACGACCGACCAACAGATAGTCAACTAAGTCCCCAACACTTTTCCGCTGCCTTCTTCTTACCTCCGTCGCCGCGCGTCGAGCATTTTATTTAATTTTGGTTCAGTTCTGCTCAGTTTTTTCCACGCCATGTCTGCCGTTTCTGGTCTATCCAAACAAATGATAATAAAACATATGGATTCGTTCTGTTTTTTAAGTTGAGCATTGAAATGCTTCCCAAACGCAGCAAATTGAAGCAACAACAATATAACGATAGAAATAAATAAAAAAAAAAAACAGCAAAAACATACCAAACAGGGTGTCCTATTTGGGAAGGAATCGTATGTAGACAAAATAGTAATTCGAATTTACGAAAAACTATATAGTCTAAAGCTTTTTCAATTTTTGGAACTACAATGCATTTATATGAACAATATCTGTAGTAGCTTTTTTTGGACTGTTGAGATAAATAACCCCAAGCTCACAAATTGTTCGAAGCTAGTATTTCGATTCGCTGATTTTGCGTGCAATACTGAAATGGTCAAAAACACAATTCTCGATTGTTGCTTACTTTCTTGCGACGAATCAAAGTCTTAAAATGTGCAATAGATTTGGGTTTTTTTTTTTCAAAAATCAAGGGAGTGGTCCTTGGGATTTAGCCTATTCAACACGAAAAACACTATTATAAAACTACAACTTCAACAAGAAATTATTGTTCTTCGTCACAAAAAAGTAAACAACTACCAATGCATTCATACTCTAGTAGTTTTAATCGTTGCATGAAAGTGCATGCAAATACAGTACTAAAATTCTGATAAAAAAATAATAAATATTTCAACTTTATAGCTGCCATAACACAACATATGGTAATCGCTTAATTTTATTTTTTTCTTTTTGTCAGAAAGGTTGTGAAGAGGGGCAGTGCATAATGTAATTTTTGTTGAAATTTTGTACGGAGATAAATTGAATCCGCAGTAATCCCCTAACAGGAAAAACGATTTTTCTGCTGAACTAAAGAACCGATTTTGATGAAACTTTGACAAAAATAGACTGAACCCTGACAAAGGTGGTCAAGAAGAACATTACTATGGAGTAGGTAGAGTGTCCCCCTAATAATTTCCAAAACATAAGAATACATAAGAAAAATGTTTGTTTAACATTAGACATTAGAAAAAAAAACATCTTTTTTTAAAATACAGTTATGATTGGAACATGAATTTAAAAAAAAAAAAGAAATTATTTCGACGATGAGTCGGTTTTTTTTTTTCTATCTTGTCTGGATTTTGGCGCAAATACACTGATCTTTACCATCAAATTATATGTGTTTTAAAGAGTAAAACATCGACTTATTTTCTGTAGATCCAGAAATATTCCAAAAGAATTATTTCCCTAAGTAAAACTGCCAAAAAAAAGCTTAAAGCGTTGTTTTTTGGACACATATCGATACTTCCAACGTCACCAGATAGAGTTCAATGCGCAGATTTTGGTAAGCACTGTCCCTTTAAAAGTTGATAGTTCGAGTAACCAACTTATTCGTAGGACGTATCGATATGACATGCATAGTAGTGATAGAAAAATAGCTTACCAGAAATGGATCCAGCCTCAAAGATAACATAAGAAATGATATATGTAACAATAAATTTTTAAACATTGTGTTTCAAGCACATACATTCGTATTCGGTTGAAAAATATGTTTTTAGTGTTTGGTTTCCAATTTAAAAATAAACCAATTTTTTGTAAAAAAAACCACTTAACAAAAAGCATTTGGTTATCGCCATCAACTACTTCATAATATGTTCTTGCAATAACATTTTATTCTCAAACAGGCCCAAAATTAGCTCCCAGAAAGTCTAAGCTCTTAAAAATTTATTTTTCGCATTTCTCCAACGAGTCATGGAATATTTTTTATTAGAAATGGACCCAAAACAAGACCGGAGGCGGGAGAGGCCAACAAAAAAAAAAAAGTTTTGGTCCGAAAACAAAAACCACTGATTCTTGGTAAAATTCTTCGCTGAATTCTAAAAAACAAGTATTTCGAGTCAATCCCCCTAACTTTCCCCATTTCCCGCACTCTTTCCAACAAAATTTTTAAGAAATTCAATTTTTTATTTGACAACTACAGGGAAGAATTCCAACTCAGCGAAGAATTTAGAAACAAAAATTGGACTTTTTAAATACTTTGCTGAGAAGAGTGGGTTCGACAAGTTTTTATTTTTTTCAAACTTAGTGAAGAATTTTACACAAGAATCAATGGGTTTGGTTTTCTTTTTTTTTTTTGTTTGCCGGTGGAATTAATCTCGCATTTCCCAACGAATAATGTAACCAATTTTTCAGAGCTAGGAGCATCCCTGGTTATGTCTAAAATTTATTTCGAACTTTTCTAATCGATTGGTGCAGTACATTTTTTTTCTTCAAAAATAGGTCTTTGGAGGAATCGTAGGCGCCTGGTACATCGTGTTTAAAATTGTTTTTTTAACCTTTCCACATCGATTGGTAAAATAAATATTTGTCGTTATATGGGAACAAAATGAGCAATTCAGGCGCGTTTAATATAGATGAGCCAAGCTTTGTTCGAATAAAGCTTTATTTGAATATATTCAAATGAAAAATATAGCGAAATATTAATAGAAATATGATGCATATTAATTGTGTAACTTATTTTTTCTTAAGTCAAATACACCCTGTATAAGCATATATGTAAGTATGATACAATAGGAAAATGGAAAAATGGCAAGTCAAAGCATTTCAGATGGAAGTGATACAGCGGCTTTGTTCCTTCAAAGCTAAATTACATATTAAAAATAAATAAACCCATATAAATTTATAAAACACATTTGTACATTGCATGTTCCGTGTGGTATAAGCTACATGGAATGGATGTCTTTTATATTTGATACATTTGTTGGAGAAAATTCCACACAAAGATTTTCGAAAAAACTCCGAAGAATATGGATAGTATTCAGCTTAGATCTATGATTTCAACTAACCTAAAATTCAATGTAAAGCACAATAGGAATAAAGGGAACAAAAGCACAACAACAAAGAGAAATCCTTAAAAAAATGACAACAGAACACGAAAAACAATACGTTCAGCAGAATCAGCTGGAAATAATAATGATTAAGCGTAACCACAAGGAGATAAAATCAACAACACATACGAGTGTAGTAGATAGGGAAAAAGTAAAAAAATAAAAAAAGTTACATACGAAATGCATAGATACAATGCCGAGTATCATATAACTGCTTACCCAGCAGATACTCCAATCTGTGAATAATAAAAAATAAATACGGCGAGTATACAATTTAATGTGCTAATAAATTGAATACTCGACACGACCGACAGAGCGACGGAACGACAAACGCACGACGGACTGCCAGCAAAATACAAATAAATGAAAGAAAAAACGCAACGATATTTTAAACGAATTCAGATACTGGCTCAGAAAAAAAAAACAAACTTAGTTATCATACTACACTAACAAATATTAGCCCCTACCGTGGCAAGTTACCCCGTCCGTTAGCAGCATCAAGATCACGTAGTAATATAGCGTATAGTGTCCCGATTAATATGGGCCCATAAAGGAAGAAACCAAACGTAACGCATTGGGACATGTTTACCAGAGATATATGTACGAAGAAAAACATCCATCCATACATTCCCTCATACATAAAATGCCCGTACATTATGTACGACGATAACGACGACAACAACAATTTAAAAACAAGAACGGCAGCAGTCTTATGAAAATCCATTAAAGCCCCGACCTGCTACCCAATCCCCAACAACACGACGTTATATTTTTTGTTTTTTTTTTTCAGTTTTTTTTTTTCCTCATTCGTTCGCTGTTTCAAAACAAATAGCGAAAATGGGAAAAGTTGTGATAAATGAAATAAACAGAAAAAAAGTCAAAAAAAAAGTTTATATGAAAAAAATAAAAAATCAAGCGAAAAAAAAAACTAAATAAACAAAGGAAACTAGGCAACAAAGAAAAGAACTAAAAAAAAAAAGTGAAAAAAAAAAACAAAAACAAAATAAATAAAAAATCTCAAGAGTAGGAGTGTAATACAGTAGCTGTAGTGCTCGACGATCGATGATCGTACGGCCAAACAGACGAGTTAAGAAAAGCCTTTTGGTGAAACTAAACCATGCACGATTTTACTGCAGTCAACTTCTGCAAGTGTGCGAATACACACAAATCGTATATCAAAGCTACAACGTACTTAACAAAAAGTTTCGTTCAATTTCCACAAATGTCATTTGCTTAAGGAAAGAGCGAAACTGAACGCACTTTCTGTACGGAATCAGCTGTTTATGCATTGTATATATAAGAAAAAATTTTTGCAATGGACCTTTTAGTAGAAAATACTTTTGTTTTGAAATTAATAGAAAATGTGAAAAGATGATAATTAAACAGTAAAATAGACACATTTGATTGAAATCGAAATGTAAAGTAAAGGGCTTGGAGTGAAGTTGCAGAAATATGCATTTTAATGTACACACACAATACATACAACAATTTGATTGACAATTCAGTGATGCCACGCGCTGCATGGTACAAAATGAGCAATTTTGTTTTCTTAAAATTAGTAAAAACAGTAACTGGATTACATATTTATTGCTTTAAGTATTTAAATAAATGTCATTGAATAACATTTTATGAATGAATTCAATTTATTTAGGAAATATAAGAAATAAAATTTATGCAATTGTGGGAATATTTCACACGCTTGCAACTATGGCTACATCGCTTCTTAAGTTCAACGAAGTACAACATAGCCACTAAAAAGTCTTCTCTGAGTTTCTTAAGCATTTGACAGGCTTTTCGTTCAAATTTGACAGTAGGTTACGCTAGGCGATGCATGGTTTAGTTGGGCCTTTTGTTTGCGAGTATCTTCTACACGATATGTATACGAGTATGTACCGCTGACTACTCTTTTGGTTCGAGCACATACTATGTGCCTGTGAAAGATATAGTCGTAGATATGGCACAACAAGCAATACAACCAGTCAAACCAGATGTACAGCGACTGCGATCAATACGAATGTACTACGATCAGTATTGTTGTTTTGTCAGAGACACTACGCGAAAACAGCAGTGAGAGAGAGGTATCAATCGGATGCAGCAATAGTTGTTGGCAATTTTTTTACATTCGTGTTTCAAGTTGTTTGTTCTCCGCGAACAATCTCAGTAACTTGTTTTGTTCTCTTTAAATTGTCACTTTCATCTGTCAAAATCAGCTGTTCAAACTACACATAACGTGATTGACACAATGTACAATTTGATCTGTTCTCTGATTCTGATTTTGAGTATTGAGGTAGTTGACTTTTGCTCCCAATGTCTTGGAAATACAAATTTTGACAACTTGCATTTACCTACAGAGAGTTGTATATGCCCTACCCCTACCATCTCACTCTTTAGCCAACAAGCTCGGCAGATTTTGCTAGCCAATATTGCTACGTCTGAATAGTACCTTACAAAACAAGTTTTCTGTTTTTCTTGGCCTGCAAATATGAGCACGAACAAACACGATCAGTCACGTTCACGTTCTTAAACGATTCCAAAGCACAAGAAAAAAATCAACAAAGAGCAAAGAGCTTATGTATCTCGTATGCAAAAAAAAAAACACAAATACAAATACAAATGCAAAAAAGAGCAGAGACAAAGAAGTGCCACCTAATAAGAGAATAAGCACAAGAGAAACTTTCTCAGTTTTTTGCCAAATGAGTTTCCTATGAACGCACATAAATAAGAGAGCAAGACCCGAACTTCGCTGCAGTTCACGAAAGCTTCGTAGTTTGCAAACGTTTTGCGAGTTTTGTTTTCGATGTGAATGCCCGAATCCCCCACCACCACGCCCCCTGCTCCTGTTGTCAACAACAACGACAATTTATCTAGTCGTACTTGCAGACCTATCCTATGCAATGTACATTGCATTGGCATAGGACACTAACACATGTGCAGCAGTCATATTGTAAGACTCGATCGTTGTACCCCCAACTCTCTACGTCAGGTATTAAGTATCTACTTGTTTTAAACATAAACTATAGTATTTATGTAGGTATCTGTATGTATCTGATCACTGCGCATGCGAATAAAAACGGGAGCGGTCGTAAATTTTATTTTTCATAATTAATGACAAAACAGCTGTAAAAAAGTGGCGTTAATGCCATGGAGCAGAAGAGAAAAAACGAGTCGATAGTGCACTATTGCATTGATCTTTACAGCAGCTTCTTACTTTCTATCTTACAATTTCATTTGATTTTCATTACCATACCCACAGTTACGCTTAGCTATCTTAGGTTGAGTTTAATTAAACTCTTTTCATGCATTATTTATATGACCGAAGAAACGAGCGTTCATTTGCTCGATCATTAATTAGAAAAGTGATCGCGAAGGCAACCTTTGCTATTAAATACATTTAAACAATACAAAAGAACGTTTGTATATATCGCGATAGAACCACAGACAAACTGACGGCAAAACCTTAGCGACTGACTAACTGACAGACAGGGTGCATGATCGATCGATCGATTGACGCTTGTCGAATGATTGATTAGTCATCAACATTGCTTGCTAATCAGCGCCCAATCAGTTCTATGCCGAAGGTTATGAAAATCAAACTAACAGTAAGTCCGAAAATCACCACACACATGCAAAAGAAAGCATACTAAAATTGGAAAGCTATTACTTCGGGTCCCATTTAATTTGGGTGGTGCAATTATACGATCATATTGACTTTTTTATTATAGCGAGACATTGTATATTTTATTTAGAAAGTTATTTTCAAAATATTCTAATTTGGAAGTCAAATACAAAAAACAACAACACAAAGAACAACGAACAATTAACAACAGCTAACACAAAATGATTCGTTGCAACAGATATCTATGGTTCTGATAAAATAAAAAACAGGCATAGCAAATATTTGGCAGACATTGGAAAAATACCAATTCAAAGTAATAGCTATCAGGACATAAATATTTGCACAGGTGATTTGTTAATTTTTGTTGAAATTCACCAATCAGGAATGGCATGACACTGGGAATTCCAGGTGATCTAATCAAAAGTAAACAGACCGGCATGGGGTATTAAGAATTTCTGGATTCTCCAACTGTTGCTGTCTGTTGGGAAATTTTGGGAAATCATGCCAGAGAAAAACACATGCCAAAGGTATGTGAGTGGTTAGCTGGCCCGAGTTCAAAAACAACAAAAGTTGACAAGCGACAGTAACAGCAACAGCAACAACAACGATAATTAGAGAGAGAGCGCTCGCAAGTTAATGACTTGACATTGTGCTAAACTTTGTACAGAAACAAGCTAAGGAGCAACGTTAAGCTGTTGGTTGGGAAATAGAAGCAAAAACTTGCTAACATTCGTCGACAAACTAAGCCATCACCAAGTTCGTTCAGTCAGGTAAAAGCCAAACTGTTGTTGCTGCTGTTGCTGTTGCTGATGACTGATGCGCGAACGAAATGATTCTTCTGCTTTGGAATTAGAACGTTTCGTCTTGCTGCTGCTGTTGTTGTTGTTGTTGCTTGCTGTCGCCACCAGCTAGCGGGTGCATGTTTTCACCATGTTCTGGTTAATTTTAGGTCTGCTTGTCACTTACGCCTCGCCGCTGTTGTTGTTGTTGTTGCTGTTGCGCGACATGAACATGAAACATGAAAGACGCAACAATGAAAAAAACCAAGAGATAAAAATGAAAATGAAGGCGAACATTTGAAAACTGTTGCTATGCGGTGTGCTACATTGAAGTTGTTACATTTACTTGAATACAGTGCCGGACTTACATGTTTTTGAGGTGTAGGGCCAGATATATTTTCCGTCTTCTGGGGCAGGAATTTACCAGGCATGCGGTAAGATTTGTGGGCCAGACAAAATGGGTATTCTATGTTTGAAACATCACATGATATTGGCGTAACTACAAAGTAAGGGCGAGGCTTAGCCTACAGGTTAAGATCTTTTGCTAGAATCAGGCCCGGAAATTTGAGTTTTTCAGAAATTTTATATGACTATTTTTTATTAAACCTAGGAAAGAGCTTCTGGTAATGAGGGTTTCTAGGGGGGAGGGGGCGAAAGAGGAGGCCACCCCAGGGCGCAAAACCTTGAAGGGCGGCAAAATGGTTCTCGTAATATGAAATTTAAATTTTGTTTTTAGCATAACTACCAATTTTTAATCAATTTATTGAACCCGTTTTTTGGAGCATGGGGAAATAAAATGTTGGTAGGTAGTGGGGGGAAAATTATCTCTTCGCCCGGGCGCCTAATGTTCATTGCTTTTGAAATATTCTTTCCATCGAACACGGTAAGCTATAAGAAATTGCGCGCTAGAACAATTTAACGTCCAAAACTGAGTAAGTCGATTTCGCTAAGTCTGTCTGTCTGTGAAAATAAAAGATCTGCCGCTGCAGATCCTGATCTATTTGGCTATACCCTTAGTCTAGCCCTGTTTCAACATCGAGAGAATATTGCCATTTGGTGAGATTTTTCTTTATGAAATGGGTGCTAGAATTACGGAAAGATTTTTCTCTTAGATTTTTTTCGCCAAATTTTCCATAGAAAAAATATTCAATCCGATCGTGTGCATTAATTAGGACTTAATAAATATGAAAAAACTATCAAAAGTGAAAGGGAAATATAACCCAAAATGCATGGAAAAATTAACTTTCCTTGAGTTGTTTTATCAACGACGCCACCACTTCGTCTTTATATCAACAGTTTAAGAGTTTCATTACGACGAGTGCTTTGGAAAAGTTGGACAGACTATCTGGTAGCACCATAACGATCGACGCATTAGCAACAAACCGAATAAAAAGAAAACGCAGCCACCACTAAGTAACAACAACAACAGCAACAACATCGTACAACCAAAAGTTATGAAGACGGCAGCAGCAGCAGCAGCAGCGAATGGCGTCCATTCGATTGTTGTTACCAAGCCCAGTGCGATGCGCTTGGCAACAGCAACACAAAACGACGATAGCGACAGCAAACAAATTACGAATTGTCGAAACTGCAAAGCGGTGAGCCAACGTTATGACGAGCTGACGACTGCTCTAGTGGCAACGTCAAACTGTCTGACTGATCCACGTATCTGATGGTTGGTTGTTGGATGGATGAGTTTTTTGGTTGATGGCTTGTGAAATGTGCCAACAAAAGTTCATTTATGGCAACAATGTTGTTGTTTCTTTTGGTTATTGTTGCTTAGCTTTTTTCGTTGTTGTTTCTCTATGACGAGTATCTTTTGTTGAGTTTCTGCTCGGATGGATGTATGGTTTGCTGGTTGGTTGGATGGTTTGGCTTTGATGCCTGGCTTAGTTGTTTTGTCTTATAAGAGTTGGAAAGGAATTGTCTTTTTTTTTTTGTCTAAATGTTTTTCCATTTTTTTTCTACGTGTAACTGCATGTAGAAAATTTATTATCAAAAAAAGAAATGAAGGCTCTGATATGAATGTCGTGATGAAATGTCTTTTTTTGTAATGAAAACAAAAAAAAATTCCATTTATAACTTAGATTGTGATAAGAATGACTAAGAGTGCGATAGTTAAATATTTGTCACTTTTTATAAAAATAAAGGTTATGGGTGTTACTCACGGCAAGAGAATTTGTGTCTACAAAAAAAAAAAAGATTTGATATCTTTCGTTGACATTGAGTTCAGTCACTATGCTCACGATCAGAAATAAAAAAGTTGGAAAAACTTTTACGGCACAGCTGCTTTGGGGAGCAAAAGGCCATTTGCTAATTTCACCTTCATAGCTTTTCTAAATATAACAACATGACATATCTGTCAGGCACTTTCGGGTCTTATAAAGCAACATTGCTAGCATGAGTCAATATGCGGCTAGATTATAATACCATAATTTCACCATTTATCGAAAAAAACACGTAAGAGATTTTTTCGAACACTAATGATTTTGACGAAAGTTGACGAAAAAAAAAGAGAGGCAGTTTCTTTTCGTATGAAATATGAACTACAAAATGCTATTGGCCTTGTTGCCTAGATAAATCAAAGACAATGAAACTTGTGTTCTCAATGGCGGAACTTAAAGTATGTACTCCTTCTAAAGCGGCGTAGCATCTTCTGAAAATTCAAAATTTGCTTTCCTCGTTTAGTAAAGAAAATCAAATTTCCTGAAATTCGAAAAAGAAATCATTTTACGTCATAAACTATTCCTACAAGATAAAATAAAACGAAAAGTGGGCGGGTTTTTTTTGTTATGTGAACTTGGTACCTTCTCTCTTAAAAAAATGTAATGAAAAAGTGAAGAGCGATTGGAACAACTGGTGGCAATAACAACTGTGACAGAACACAACTGTCCTGGGTTTTAACGTGACCGTCTTCTGACTGTTAAGGCTTAAGGCCACACTCCAATTAATTTATACATGTTTCTAATTAGAGGACGACTGCAGTTGATATAGTTACCAAGTAAAGTAATGTTTATGGACGTCATTTCATCATTGGTTTGAGTCGAGATCTACCTTCATCTCTTGCTGTTTATAGAACGGCCACTAGATTAAGAAAATGCAAGTCCACACTGAGCTTAACATTTTGCTCTCCTTACGATTTAGATTTCAACCACAGCCACCACGATGCACACCCGGAGGGACTTACCGCATGCGATCCACCCTAAGGCTTCACGCAACTGTCAGGGACTTCTGACCACGGTTTGTCAGATTGGTATGCAACTTCACCTCTGGTCAGGCTTAGTAGTTTGCTGAAGGTACATACATATTTACAAGGCTCTGAACGAGCCAAATACAGCACAGTTAGCTTTCCACTAACAGTTTGAGCTTACCATAACGCCCAAGGGCACTGGTAAGCCCCTAATGGTGGCAATAACAATAATAAAACAAATCCAGTGTCGGATCAAGACATTGCAAGGCCCGGTGCTAAAAACTGATAACGTGGCATTTTTCATGTAAGAAATCACATTGGTGACCAAATAAAATGACATTCATAGAATAAATATATTTTGCTACAGTAAACCACAAAACTCATTGAACTGTCAAATTGGCCTTCAAAGGATGGGTTTGCATGGATTGACGTAATTATAGCGCTAAGCTCTTGAAATTCGGTACAGATGTTTTTATGTTAAAATAACAAAAATTTGTCAATATAAGAAAAATATGGTAACGGACACGCCTACCTCCCATACAACGGTGGGATGTGATTGCAAGATTTTCTTTAAAATGGCTATCATTTTCCAATAATTTGGCAATGCTGATTTCAAAAATGCTAAAAATGATGCGATATCTCTTCTAGTTTTCAAGTTATTAGAGATTTTCCCACTGGGCTTTGTGACCAAAAGTCGTCTCAAAATATGATGTAGTCCCCCCTGTGGCCATATCTAAATCAGGCGCTGCACTCATCTAATCTCGTGTACCTTAATATCCAGGAATCTCAAAAACAATGATAAATTCATAAATTCATTACTTAAAAGAAAACATTTCGATGCATTTAAGAATAAAAACGAATATAAAAATCTTTGTGGTGGCTAAAAAATAGCTACAAAATAATAGTGGTATTCATCTAAACGCGCAAGTTTCCCATTTGTGCAAATAGGCAATTTTGCGAGATGTGTTTCACGAACGGTCCCTTCCAATATTTTGTGCAATTTGTTGCAGTTGACGAGCATGTTATTTTTTTGTGAGAGAATCGTATGGGAAAAGAGAATGACAAATACAAAACGTGTAAACAATAAATTGTTACTGAGAGAATTGTATGGGAAAAGAGAGTGCCAACAATTGCACAGTTAACTTTTCTAGTTTGTTAAAAAAACTTTCCATACGATTTTTGACAGTTCATTTGCGAGAGCGTAAAAATGCACAGTTTGCGAGGGTTTTGCGTGCTTAGTTGAATACCCATATTACATTTCTAAGTTTTCGAACATTTTGTTTCAAATACCAGAACAATGTTGATTTATATGAAGTTATACATAGAGTAACTATTTGTGATAATAAAAAATACAGTTCCGAGGATGAGAGCTTCTAAATTTATAAAGTGTTTCGGAAGTAGCAAACTAAATGGCCCCAACAGCCTGAGGAAAGTGTTCTATTCTTTGCAATCGAAGCTCTTGAAGAGCGCAATAAAAAATTCATATTATTTATGACAAAGTATATTCATCTACTAACAAATTTTAGTACTTCGGCTATAATACTTACTTTATTTTGGGCTTAATTCACTCACGAAATGCACACAAATAAAATCTCGACTTGCGGCTACATCAATTTCACCGTACTGAGACTAAATACAGTGAATGCGAACGCACAGAACCTTGCGGCACGTATCTTTTTCCGTTACTGATATGTTGGCAAAAAAATGTTTGTCGAGAATCGCTTATTTAAGAAAATATGATGGCATATCACATTACATGACCATATCACAATACCCGAAGTTACTCTATTCTGATATTTAGCTCGAAACTAAAAGTAGTGGACGAACATGAATACTCTGAGGTAAATAATCGTGAAACTTACTATGGAAGCAAGGAAATCTTATTGAAATTCGAATGAAATTGGGCAAATACGAGTAAATTTATGCGTTAAAGCTTTTCAGTAACTTTTCGCTTTCGTCGTTTCTCGCAGCAGTTAAGTAAATTTTGATTAAAAATTCAAAATGTTAAATAAAACATTTTGACGACGACGTCTTAGCAGATCATGTAATGACAATACCTTTCTAGCAAAATTTGGCACAACTCTGTTTGTTGAATAACAACAGCAACAACAACAAAAATGGGCACCAACAACAACAACAATAGCAATAATAATACATGTAATGCGACTGACAGCAAAGCATTCAATCTGTCATTGTGAGCGTTAGACGCTGACGAGCGCTTTTGTTCTTCGCTAGTTCGCTTTTACCATGCGTTTGTTGTTTGCTGTTCGTTGTTCGTTGTTGCCAGGGCATGTTACTAACTTGTATTTAATTGATACAAAAACAACATAAGCAACAACAACAACTATAGCAACAAAAAACAACAACGACAACAACGACAACAACAACAATAGCATCATCATCAGCAACAATAGAAACAAAAGCCATTTCAGCACTTTGGCTGTTACTCGAGACTCCAGTCGACGACGACACAACTAACTCTTGCTATCGCATTAGGCCGCGTCCAAATCAGTTACAGATAACACTGCGACACAATTTCTGAGTCAACGTTTTGGGGCGTCAGCGATTTGGGTTGATAATAAAACTCACAGAAGAAAACCGATGAAATATGGTATAAAATTGTTCAAAATTCAAAAGCTTCATGGCTTTTTATACTAAATTTATAATTTAGGATCTGTATAAATTGAGCACATCCAAAAAATGCATCAAATAAAGTGAATGAAATAAAAATACAGAAGAAAAAGGGCACAATCAATCACGGTTTCATACAAAATGTACTGATATGATGATGGGGAATACAACTCCCCATATACGTAGAGAGTTTGTATAGGCTTCACTTCTCTCTTACTGCTACACGAATAAAAAACAAAGTGTTACTGACAAAGTGTTACTGACAAAGTGTTGCTTTCAATTCTCTTCTGAAAGACCTTTGGGGAATCCAGTACCCCATTACTAACATAAATAACAAATGAAACTTAGAATATATATCCATGCCTTAATTATTTAACTAAGTTTTTAACATGATTTTAGGTTAAGATAGCTAAGAATGCCCACAGCTGTAGTAGCTAAACTCTTTTATTATTATAATCAACAAAAATGCTGTTATGGGCCGAAAATTGTAATCAATGACCCCGTTTACATTGGCTCTTGTACTGAGTGTAGTTATCCAATTTGCTTTTTAAAACCAACAACATTGAATACCTTCTTCCCAAACTTTTTCTGCACATTTTCACTCCGGTTGCTACCTTAGCTTTGGCCCGTGTTGGCCTGACTTAGCTTGCATTGTTCGCTTTCTCGAATCAGGGCAAATGCGAATGTGAATGCGAATTTAGACAACGGTACTCGTATTCGATAGATACACAATTTATGTGTACCAACCAGCAGCAGTAGCAGCAGCAGCATTTGGAAGATACCAAGATGCCAAGACATTCGTTTGTTTTTACGTTAATTTGTTCAAAACACACAAATGCATGCAGGCAGGCAGGCAGCGGTAACAGAGTAGCAAACGCTACTAGCGACATCAAGAGCAGAGACCAAAAAACAAACAAAAAAAAATCAACATTTTTACAGAAGTCATAAAAATGAAAGCATCTGTAATGGCAATGGGTCGAATTTAGGGTCGAATTCGGTATCGAAGTTCAATTCCAGTTGTGGCTGGAGCGGAGCACAAAACAATTAAGCAATTCAACGCCAATTGAAACGCAGCCATTAATTTAATTAATTGACTCCAATGATGGGAACATGCAGCAGCATGCCATAAAGTATCAATTTATATTACATCGTTTTTGCTGTATGTTTAATGAAATACAATAATATAAATCGTTATATCAATACAATGGCATAGTACTAAGCCAAATAAATATTTAATAGATAGTTTTTCAATTAAACGTTTGTAGGTTATTTGAGCAGCTTCATATTGCATGTGTGAGAGAGAGTATTATATTCAGAGTATTGTCGTTATGTTGCTAACAATCCACTAAATATATCTACATACATGTACATGTGTTTATTCTGGAAAGTTACAGCCCTTTGATTACAAAACGAAATTGAAAACTTTAATGAAACTTCACTAAGTTTTCTTAAGAAAATATTTTCAATGAAGTTTCCAGAAAATATTGCAGAAAATCAAAAACTTCAAAATTCAGTTAAATATCACACAAAAAACTTTTCCGTAAAAAAAATATCTGGTTTTGGGTGTTATTTAAAAAACAGACACCTACACTGAGGTGAAAGTAAAACAACTTCTTAATAAGGCAAATAGGGTCAATTCGGCATACATTAAAATAAAAATAACAACGCTTGATCTTTGCATTACAATAGAAGCAAATTCAGATTTGCATTTAGAAGTTGAAACTGGCAAATATACCATGATCTGTTGTGTGCTTCGGTGAAAAAACTACAAAATATTCAAAGCCTAAAAACTTTATCAAACTTTCAGTGATACTACCTAGTCAATACAATATATTTCTGAAATTCGGTCTCATTTCTCAAGGATCAATATTTTTATTTTTAAATTGCTTCTTAAATTATTAATTTATTGCAATTTTTGCAAAATTCACAGCCATATAAAAACTTTTTTCTTTTGTTCAGCATGACGTATGAGTGACATTAATTTACATAAATCACACTGAAGGCTTTTTTGATAATTGTGAAATCCACTTATTTTGAGGATTAAGATAACCAATTTCAGATTCTAGCTTTTATTCGAAGATGTCACTCATCGACCTCGTTTTCTTCCTTCAAAAAATTACAGAAAACACCAAGAGAACAAAAGAAAAATAAATAAAAAGAATCCTGTTTTTTTGGCATTTTATGCCGTGTTTGAAGTCTTATAACTCAATTAGGGGCTGTCCATTAATTACATGAGGTATTTATTTTGAAAATTCGGACCCCCCTCTTCCCCTTGGTGAGATTTTATGGGTTTTGACGAGACCCTCCCCCCCAATCTTCCTTGAGACTTGCTTTATAATTTTCAAATGTAATCTATTGTTATAATGCAAAGTATCTGCATTAAAAAGTTGAAGTGAAATTTTTATTGACCCTCCTCCTACTTGGTGAGGCTTGGCGAGATCCTCCCCAATTTTGACTCACGTTATCTATGGACATCTCCTAAGTGTTTGCAGCCAGCTGTTAAGCTGGTACGCTAGTTTTAAAGACAATTTAATCAAATACTTACAAAATAAGCACAAGTAGGTTGACATATGCTAACAGGGTGATATATTGGTGCAAAAATGAAAAATATTCATACAATTTATGTGGGACAAACAAGACCGATGATTTATGAGTAAAATTAGGTATTCCGGAAATCAAAAAATAATTATATCACTCAAATCTCGGAAACATTTGGAAAGCAATTTTTGAATAAGTAGCTTCCCAGCGGCAAATATGTTATAAACAACTGCCTACAATGAGGCAGTAATGCTCACAACTCCAGCGATAACTGTAAATTCTTTTTACAAAGAGATAGCCGCTTTGTAGGCAGCTTGCCTACATCCTTATATACAATGTGTAGCAAGGGAAAGTCAGATTGCCTTAAAACATCGCTTACTTAGTATCTGTATAGTTTACCGAGTTGCCTACATCTCTATATACAAAGTGTAACAAACGAAAGGCAGATTGCCTTAAAACATTCTATGTATAATAAGAAAAGAGAATGTTTCTTTCAAGTAAAAAGATTTGATTGTCATGTAATTGTCATGCTTTATTTTAAATTCAAAACTGACATGTACTGATCATATAAATAATCTGATAGGGAAGATTTACATGACCTTGAGGTACTTAAGAATATCAATGGTTTTTTACTCCTTTAATTTAATTTCCAGGAATCTGGACTCTCAATCACTTCATAAACTCAAAGTTGATTTTAACAAATGCTGCTAGATATGTTTATTGTGTTAGTCGGTATGAACATATTTCTGTAATAAGTAGAGATATTCTGGATTCTAGCTTGAAACAATTCCTCAATTTGTATAATTTAATATTTTTACACAAACTAATTTACTCTCGATGCTCTGGGTATTTGTATGAAAAACTTAATATTGCCAGTCTTCTAGGTCTCTAAAGCTTATTGTTGCTAGGTATTATTATCTTAATTCTGGAAGGTTTTTCTTTATTAGCACTATACGACTTTGGTATTCTTTGTCTAATAATTTAAGACGTATAACTTCATTTAAGCTATTAAAATGATGTAAATTTTCTATTCTACTCTCTAAACATTTTCATTTTTCTCATACTTATTTCTATTCTTTTTTTATTATTTTTTTTTTATTTTTACTACAAATATGCACTTATTTATAGTCTCGTTTTTCTTTTATTTTTTAAAATCTAAATTAACCCTTTTTTATTTTACTGGCATTGTTAATGCCTGCATTCCACAGTTAATGTACTAACTATTCAAAATTTAAGTCTTCTTGTGCAAGCATTTTTTATTTTTTAAATAAATTGTGAATCGTAAAATTGTTTAGTTTTTAAAATATTATTTATTGACTAGCAACAAATTTTGATAGATATTACTTAACACTTAATTGGAAGTTTAAGTGCTGTTCATTGGGCTGAACATAATACCTACATATGTATTTTAGACGATTGAATGGGTTTAATTGGATTTAATATATATTTGGTAGTTAATCCAAATTTTATTTAATTTTATTTCACACCAAAATGAATACTACAATTCTCAACATATTAAAGAAAATACTATTAAATTATATTTTGCTTGGTATACAATTCAGATATTTAAATTTCTGTAAATACCAACGGCATCCAATGTAACGATAGGAGAATATCTATTTATTTAGTTATTTAGAAATAATCAATCTTAAAATATCAGTTTTTTATCTAAATCGATATTAAAAAATGTGTACGCTAGCAACAAAACAATATTTCTTCCGCCAAATATATGGTGTGATGATTATTAAAACGTAAGTTATTGCAACAAAGAAATATTTGTTTCAGCCATTTATTATTTGAGGATTATAACCAAATATTTGATTGGCTTAATATAGTAAGATAATTACCACCAAATATATGATTAATTCGATAATGTTATTCGATTCGATGGAATGTATGACATGTTAAATCATATAAAATATTTTTTTCGTCTATATCGAATATATGTATAATTTGTTAATTTCTACAAAATCTCGATAAATGTAAATAAGATGTATTCTCTGTGTAGAGGTTATAACAAATGAATGGGTTCAGCGCCGCCCTAAGGACAAAACCTTTAATATTTCGAAAATAAAACTGAATTGAAAAGTATATTATTGTGATAGGGTAAGAATAATAATATTGTGCAAAATATTTAGGTTTATGGTTTCTAGTTCACCCTGTTTCATGTTTTGTTATTTTTTCTACAACGCCAAATTTTTAACCATAGAAAAGAGCTAAAATCAATTAAATCACTTATGAATTTTTTGATGTTACCATAAACGAAAAAAAAGTTTTTAGAGTACATAGTTCTCATTGAGCATTTCACACTTTGTTTGTTTTTTTTTAAAACCTCCCTGGCATACCTATGACAAATTCGTCCATGCGTATCTCTGTATCTTGAAAGTGGCTTATGGGTGCGGTCTGGACCCCTAACCTAAAATACCTTTATCGTAACACCACCAAATTGTATCACTTTTCATTAAGTTGAATAACAAGAGTTTAAAATTTGTGGAATGAATTCATCATAGATGTCCAGAGTCGGTAGATTTTCGCGTAACAGAAAATCATTCCAAAAATCATATTTTCATATTCAATTGGACATTTTTACAAATTATTCATCGATGTTTTTGAAAAAAAAAAAATAATCATTCGCAGTGATTTATTATAAGAAAACATAAATTTATTATAATTAAAGTTTTTTTTCTTAAAAATTATGATATTATATTGGGAATTTCACCTGCGAAAATTAATTTTTTTCCGAAATTAAATAAATAGAGTTTTTGGAGCCGGAACCAACGTCAATAAGTTTTTTTCAAAGACCATATTATGAAGATCAAGTCTCTATTTTATTTTTGTTTTTTCAATTAGTTTTCGAAATATCGATTTTTTAGTAAACTGTAGACTTCTGTTCCGCTTTTACGGTTCATGGCCAAACTTTTTTTTTCCCCCTAATGATTGGAACATTCAAACAGAAACCTATATGTACGTAACTATCTGCATTGGTTTTAGAGTGTTTTGTCACTCCTAAGCAGGAAAAAAAAATCCCGCGGACAAATTCATCAAAGGTGTCTCTAGTAAGCAGTGAAAATATATATGTCCCGCGGAAGGTTAATGTCGATAAATAGGTTCACGCATAAGTTTTTAATGTAAACCTTATTACAATCTTTCCAATGGGCTTCAATTTTCGTGGAAAAGGGGGTTTCGAAAAATTATCCGTACATATAGTGGAACTTATAGGTATATTGATATATTAAAGAAGTGATACATTTCCAACATAATCACAATAGACCAGCATTTGCTCAAAGTGACTGCTACTCCTACATTTCTAACATGCTCATCCGTACTGTCCCTTCCTTCGCCAATGTATTAACTTCTTCATAATTCCTGTAACTTTATTTATTCATCAAAGTCGAAGGACAAATTAAGTAATGCATTGAAGAAACAACCGACTACTGGATATTGACGCCTTAATTTCAATTACTCAACTTTGAACATTCAGAGCTACAGAATAAGTAGGAATTTTAAGAAAATTCATTCACAGATTTGTAGTTTTCAGAATTTGCAGCAAGAAAGCATTTTTCTTTTTTTAAGATTATCGACAGTGTTTCCCTAACCCACATATTTGAAAAAATATTCCTCAAACGGCATAAATTTTTTATTGGATATGCGACCTTAATCGAAAAAGTGGTATTATCTTTCACGTGGAAAGTAATTACTTCAAAATCAAACAAGATATCGGAAAATATCATCAATATTTTTTTTTTTTTTTTATAACCAAACGTGCGAAACAAACTGTCAAAGTAAAAATCTGTTTGAGCTCAATGTAAGCCACAGCAACAACATTTAGATTAACACGAAAGCGAAAACAGGCAGCAACAAAATTAATTACAAGAAATGAAATCCAAATCGATTCCACTGAAGCTAATCGATCATATGTAGCCGCTGCTGATCTTGGCAAAGTCAAGCGGAATAAACCAAGTCAACTAAGTCAAAGTATAGGCTGTTCCAAAGAAGTTGATCAGAGGCTTATGAAAAGAACTGAGATTCTCAAAATTTAGAGAATTTCACGAGCATCTCTGTTAGCTTTTGAGAGAGCAACACAAAAAAATGCATGATCTTCAACCTATGCCACGAGAATCGTACGATCGATCACTCCTTTGGGCTGAATTTGAACAGCTGAAATCAAGACTCTGTTGCTTTCCCCTTTTGCTTTGCTAAGCTGCTTGGTATCGCTTGCAATGATTATATCTTGGGGAACGGACTTTACTTATTCATCAAGCGGCATTTATTGTTGTTACGATCAATGCAAAAATTTTCCACTGCTGCGGGCAGCAACATGAAACAGCAACGTCAAATCCAATTTGCTACATTGTCGAGTTTTAACTTCTGGGTTTAAATTGCATATGCATACATATGCAAACATATGTATATGTATATTCTTGACGTGTTTGTCGTTGAAAGTTAGTGACGTAGAACGTGACTAATAGACAATGCGTCGTCGTCGTCGTCGTCGTCGTCGTTGTCAAGTCATTTCATGCTCATGAACGTCATGGAGCAACTAGCAACGTTACAATTTGCAATATTTTTTACATGGCAACAGCAACAAAAAAAAATTTCATATTTTTTTTTTTTGTTTTTCTTTGAGCAACTAACAAACGTTTGCAATCGCTAACACACAACATTCGCTTGGCAACAAAGCAGCAGCAGCAGTTCACAATTGTGACGCGCGATTCACCTCTGCGTGTTGTTGAAACTGGGTTCGCGTATCATCGACGGACGGTGATTTGGTGCGACGATGCGTCGGTAGCAACAACAGCGGCGGCGGCTACTTGCGGTTATTTCGCAACGATCGACCGCTGGCGTTGTTTTCTCTTAAGCGGTAGCTAACCGCTTTAGTCTCTTCTTTTTTTTTTACTCGCTACGAGTTTGCAAGCTTCCTGCACCAACTCGAAATCGACGAGTTTGAAAGCGCTGCAAAAAAAAAATCAACGTCGTCGATTTGGAGCGATTGAAGCGCTTGCTGCCGCATATCATCACCAACTTGATAATGATCGCTGCGATGATTAGTCATACGCCGCAAAGTAATTAAAACGGCGCATTGCTCCCGTAGTGTTGTTGGTTGTTGCTATGCAGCGGCAAAATGATTCACGGCAACAACAGCTGAAATTCAGTTCAAAAAACTGAGAGTTCACGAAAAGTGAGAAAAAAAAAAAAAGTTGGAGAAATTGAACGAACGATCGTCTAGTTTTTGGACACCACAAGAGAAGAAAAAGGTCGCAAGACGAGTTTTGCAAAAAAAAAAAAAATCATTGACACATGAAGTGGAACTTGCAGTATGGCTAATCTAAAACCTACTCGTAGTTTGAAACTTCATGGGTGTGCAAAAGCAACAACAACAAAAACGCTAATTGCAATATAACACATTTTTTGTTTTTGTTCATTAAATTGCATTTAACGACCGTATTTTGTGTTATTTGTAGTAGGGAACATTCACCGATCATAGGTACATATAGCGTTAAGATAGCCCATAGAAACAAGTTCATATTGAGCATTTTGATACTACGAAATTTTAGCTTAGTTTTGCTTTTATTTCTAATCTTTGATGAATTTTGTTAAATTAGATTTCACTATCAAAGTACATTGTTTCACTGATAAGGCGGATTGGTTTGCTGAGAAGATACAGTACCTTAATTGCTTACATAGAGCTTCGCTGAGTTGAGCCATTTTTCCAAAATAGTTTTCTTATACCAATCGATAAGATAAGCTCCAAAAATTTATTTTGAAAGTGGAGGGGGTATTTCTCCACGTGCACGTTTTTCCTCAATTTAGTGTTAGAAAGCTGGTTTTATCAAAAGGGAAGTACACTCACAATGGCCCGTTTTGCCGCACTTACGGAAAAAATATGGTTTTGCCATTTACTCAAATAAACAAATATTAAAACATTTAAAAAGTAAAATTTTTATGCAAATTGGAATAATAAATTTAATGTATTCGTTATACGAACTTTGGTCATACGAGTCATTAATGTATTTGGGTGGCATCAAATTGAGTCTACAATGTTGTGACGCACAGTGGTGCCAAATTAAGTTTCCTTGGAAAATTCGCTTCCCAACTCAAAATTAAGTAAAACTAATTATGAAATTTCTTCTTTCACTCCCCCCCGCCCCCTTTATTTTTTTTTCAATTTTTAATAAATGAAAAAAATTCAAGAGTAACATTTCTATTATGGTCGCTCGAAAAGGCTTCGACTCCACCTTTTTGCTTGTCCGTGAGTATTTAGTGTAATCCTCAACCAAAATAAATTTGATATTACCTCTGCTGCAAATTTTATTCAACAATCGTAATAAATAATAAAAATAAGTAGAGTAACTTCGGGTATTGTGATATGGTCGGATAATGTGATATGCCATCATGTTTCCTTAAATAAACAACTCTCGACAAAAATGTTTTGTCAGCATAGCAGTAACGGAGAAAGATACGTGCTGCAAGGTTTTGTGCGTTCGCAATCACTGTTTTTGGACTCAGTGTGGTGAAATTGATTTAGCCATAAGTCGACATTTTATTTGTGTGCATTTCATATGTGAATTAAGCCAAAAATAAAGTAAGGATTATAGCCGACTTAGCCGAGTACTTTGTCATAAATAATGTGAGTTCTTTATTTGCTGAAGTGTGTTTTAATAAAAATAACCTGAGTGCATTATAACTAAAATTTGGATAATATGATATAGTCCAATTCGCTCCACCCAGTAAGGACTTTACCTGTGCTTTTTGCAACAAATTCTTCCAGAGAAATACATAGAATCAGACCTGAGTTCAATGCTTGCAATGCGATTTAATTTGGGCTCACAATGATTGTCTTCCAATTTTTGTACGTGAGTCATCTATCTGACTTTAATATGTTCACCTTTTCGCTTATTGATCTAGTTTCCTTTTTTATGGAAATTCTATTGCAAAATGTAATGTTATTGTATATTTAGTTCCTACTGTTTTATACTTGTTATACTTTTCATGATGGTATATCACATTATCCGAACACTATATATCACATTACCCGCCAATTTCATTTAGAGGTGTCACTTGGCTTTTTTCCATTTTGTTAAATAGTCTTAAGCGATTTATCCGAAAACTTTCCGGATGAATTAGATTTATTCGTTAATTTTTATATCTGCCTAGAGAAAAAAAGTCCTAAAAATAATAAGAAAAATTGCACAAAAAATAATTTCCCATAAAAAGTCGAACAGGCTGAAGTCCAAAATCTGATTTACTTTGTTCAAAACAATAATTTCTATGGATGAAATTTATTCTGGCGCAAAAATGATACTTAACGTTATACTTCATAAGTAGTACTTCTAACGTTCATAACATTAACATCCCTGTTAGGTACAGGGTGGCAAATGGTCCTTTAAATATATAAAATAAAAATTTTGTTTATAGCATTACTATGAAATCTCGTTAAGATTGTTGATATTGTTTTAGTGAATGGAAATTATTGGAAAGAATAGATTGTGTAGATGATTCTGTAATTTAAAGCGAAATATATGAGGTGCCCAGTTGCAAAACCGGCCAAGTCCAAAAAAAAATCAAATTTTGAGATATTCTAATATATCAAAATCTAGACCATGCCTTTATCTTTCTGCAATGGTTTTAGATTTAAAAAAATATTTGACAGAAATATTACACTTTTTGATTTATTTTTGATTCATGGATTTCAAAACTAGCCAAGTCCATGAACTTGCTTTCAAAACCAGTCCAACGCCTTGGAATCAAAACCGGCCAAGTCCAGTTCATTGGTATCAAAACCGGCCAAGTCCGAATTTGTTTTCTCAAAAACATACGAAAATAAAACTTGAAAAGTCTGATCTGACGTGCTTTAAGTAAGAAATTTTATAAGCTATCATGTGGGAAATACTTTTTAGTTTTTCAAATAACATAGATAAACGTTTTTCGTTGTTTGTCCAAAAGTATGAAAAATGGACTTGGTCGGTTTTGAAAACGGGCACCTCATATATTCATTTTGGTAGGATTTTTCGAGAACCAAAAATGAGAACTTTTTATTTTTTGTAACCAAAATTTTTTCTATTTCAAAAAAACACTGTTGGTAAGGGATAAAAAATTACCTCTTTGCCCCGGGCACCCAATATCTACTGTACGGCACTGCTTTCTCTCCACTAATGTGCTGCTAATTTGAATATCATTTAGAAAAAAAGGAAATAATTAGGATCAAGAGAAAATTATTAAAAATGGAAGTGAATTGCAATGTAATGAAGCGGAGATCGATCAGGATCTTCAGTGCTCTACATCAGGGATTCACAGCTCGAAGCTCGTTAAGCTCTTAGAGCAATAACAAAATATGTACAGCTCTTCTCTAGCTCTTTTCGTTATTCAACTAAGTCGTTACGATTAGCAACCACCGCATGCTTTTTGTTAGTGCAATTTTGTAAACGCACTTACTTAAGCTAAGCAATTTCAGTGCGCAATCGAACATGCTATTTGTTTGTGTAATTTTGTCTTTAAAGCGTCGGCTCATTCAGCTCTTTGCGTTATATGGAGGAAAACACTTTCGCTGCAGGCTTTTTGTTAGTTTGATTTTGTGTTTGAACATTACTATTAGAAATGGCAGTGAATCTTATGAATCGGAGGTCGATCAGGATCTTCAGTGTACTACATCAAGGATTCACAACTCGAAATCCTTAGAGCAATAACAAAATATATCCAGCTCTTCTCGAGCTCCTTCCGTTATTCGAGCTAAATCGTTTCGATTCGCAATCACCACATGCTTTTTGTTTGTGTGATTTTGTTTTCAAGTTACTCGCTCCCCAGCTTTTTCTTTTTGTTTTTTTTTTTGTTTACATGCAATGCCGGAACTACATATTTATAAGATTTTCGCCCATTTTTTAACCCAAAATACTTTTGATTTTTTACCCAAACTGATGATATTGTAACCATCTCTCGAAAAGGATTTTTGTGTGCACTTCCGCATTACATCACCAGCGTCAATGACGTATTAAGGTAGGGCTGGGGAGTCTATATTCCCGAGCATAGAGTTCAAGGAAGCCCACTCTTATGGAAAATATAGGGATTTTTTAGTAGCGTATATAGAGCCACCACTCGGCTCTTCTATTTTTCAGTCACTAATATAATTTTTAGAGCTGAAAAGAGTGCACGTTATCACTTTTTAACCGGAAACCGGTCTTATTCTGGCGCTAATCCTCCAAAACACTTTTGATTTTTGCTATTCCTACAAGAACATCTATGGTCTATGGTGGCATACCGCGATTGGCATGAACCTTCAAATGTAAAAGTTTTATTATTACTGACTTTGTAACAAAACTTAAAGTTTTCTTGGCTCAGTAACTACAAATAGTTCCTCTTTTTACTAAAGCAAACCAGAAAGGACACATTAAATAAAAACTTTAAACTTTAAGTTTTGTTCAAAAATGGAGACAAACATAAGGTTTTCCTAACGCTTTCAAGTATTGCATCAAAATAAATGGAGCCACATGACGCAACAAGCACCACCAAGCAGCCAGCCAGCCCAGATATAAACAACAATAATCAATAGTCGCACAAATTGAAGCTTAGAATTTCGGGATTGCTGTTACTGATACCCATGATGCCATGCTGAGCTGTTGCTGCTCGTTAAATGCCAAAGTCAAAATGAAGCATCATCGAACGACGACGACGACGACGTGTTGTTTTTCTTCAAATCATTTTATTTATTGATTAAACGCTGAAGTAAAGAAGGCAAAAATCCACGGGATCCATCCACGCGTATGCGTTCAGTCGAAGAGATAAGAAACTTGAACGAAATATCAAATCCCAAACCGAAACAGAGGGGCCAATCGACCATATAAAGTACGGTTCGGTTCGGCAAGCACTTATCAATATGAACACCTCAGCTTTTGGTACATAGTATGATAAAAATTACTCTCAGGAGGGTGGTGAAAAGAACACAAAAGCAAACAAATAAAAAACGAAAACGTATCCAGGATTGGGGGGAGCACGATTTGGCAATGCGAGTACATAAATATTTCACATATTCCACGTACAACAAACGAAGCAACATTTATATGGGAAGGCAGAACAAACGGGGTGTTAAAGTTTGGTATTATTCTTTTAAGTTCTAATACTAAAAACGTATAAAAATGAATTGCTTTTCTAACTTAAATTGAAAAAATCAAATAAATTTAAACAAAAAATACTAAAAAATGCAATAGAAAAATTAAAAATCTGCGAAACTCCAGGGAGTTTCTTGAAAAATTCCGGGGAAAAGAAAAAAAAACTGCGTTAGCATCACTGATTGTCGGTGCCATTTTCGTCTTATCGGCGTTGGACACTAAGACCTAACGGATAATGGTTGCTTAATTGCTAAAGCTTATCGCTTATCATTGGAATATGTAGCTTGCCAGCTAAATTTCTGCATCAGTTAAATAGATGAGCAGCTCATCGGTTCACAAATCAGCAACAACATCGGCAGCCGCGGCCGCGTTCGTCATCCGCATTGACGTCTGTAGATCTTCAAATTCAAGAAAAATAACAAAATTTTCTGTTTTTCCTTTTTTTTTTGCACTCCCGCAGAGATAAGAAGAATCGCCGCCAATTTCCCCCACACTAGCGAGCGGACAGGAGGGCAGGACAGTACGTTTTAGAAAACACAAAAATAAATGAAAAAAACCAAGTTGTTTTCGCCAATTTCAAAATTCAAAATAAACAAGAATTTCGAATATACGTAGTACTCTTGTATTTTCTCCTTTTTTCACTGTTGTTGTTTTTATAATTGACGATGATTGCAACGCTGGCACAAAAACAGCACCAACAAAAACAAAATCGCTGGCTACAAGATGGGTAATGGGTGCTGTATGCTGGGTATTGGAAGGAAGCTTCCGAGGAGGCAAAATTGAATTCTATTTTCAGATTTTTTTTTTTCATTTTGCTCATATTGTTTTTGTGTTTTTTTGTTTTTGAAAAACCGTACCAGTGAAGAGGAACGAAAAAAAAAATTAAATAAATACGTCAGCAGTGCATATTTTCCTGTATTGTTATTGTTGTTATTCTTTCATGTCGTTGTTTATTTTATTTTTGTTGCTAACGAGTCTTTTAACCTTGTCGTACCCTACAATTTGCGATGACAGCATATTTGTTCGAGCTCCATTCGAGATGGCAGACTTAGCGTGATAACAAATGAAAAAATGAAAATTTTGTACTTTTCAACCTTAAATGGGTCGTGAAAACATTTCGATCATCGCCGCTTAGAACAGTTTACAATTTTGGTATTCACACTGGCCTCGTTGATTCCTTAGTCGTTATTTGTTGCTTGTTTACGTACATTTTGTTTTTGTAAAAATATCGAACTATCAAACTAACGAGTAACAAAGTAACTAGCAATCAGCTGTTTGTTCGTTACACAACGTTTGCAGTCAACTATTGAATAATTTTAGATTTTGCACCTTTTTGCGGCATTTTCGTGTTTTTATTTTTATAGGTTAGGTTCGGTTAGAGTAGCGGCTTAGCAAGCATGTAGTTATAAAAGCTATATCCAGTTAGCCCTATTCAGGTAGTTAAGCAGCGATCCGATTTTATTTTCCGGTCGATTCGCTGAGTTTCTTGAAGAAAGCTTGTCCTAGATATCTGAGACTAGTTCTGACAAGGGCCGGACAGTTATAGAGAAAATGTTCAACAGATTCTTTCTCGTTTACATTCAGACAACTGCGAAAAAAGGACTGAATGAACTTTGAGAATGCTTGCCGATAATCCAGTGTGCAATGCAAGTCGCAATGATTCTCGCAATGTCACTGCGACTTTTAGATATTTGGTCAGTGGTTTTTGAATTATTATATGATTGCTATATTGCTCTGGATGTTTAGCAGATTTGCAGGGATCTTCAGTTCTTTGCTGCCTCAGAAAGAAAAAGCGAGAAGACTCTTAACTATATTGAACGGAATGTGCACGTGCTCGAAAGCTCCAGTTTTATCAAGAGAAGAACTGTGCCTTGCTAATTCGTCAGCCGTTTCATTTCCCTCAATGTTCCTGTATCCTGGAACCCAAATGAGAGTTATGTCGAGCTGACTTCTCAGCCTAGCTAATTCCTTCCTGCATTGTGCTACTAACTGAGACTTTATTGCATCCGAATTGATGGTGGCATGGCTATCGGAGAAGATTGCTAGTTTTCCCATATTAGAATTGAGCAGTAGCTACTAAAATAGCAAAGTTTTCTGCTTGGAAATCGCTTTCTTGATTGAGAAATTTCTGGTAGTTTTGAGTAGACTCCCGCTCCTACACCGAAGTCCACCTTTGACCTATCGGTATATATAATGATTTCAAAATAGCTGCGTTGGATTGATTTAGAGCTAGAGGGGGCTATAGCCTCGGGCACCGAGCTGAAAGTAGCTCCCAATCAATAAGATGTTGTGTAGATTTGTGAATGCTTTGTAATAAACAAAACAGGGCGATCTTTTCTTTTTATTATAGTCGATATATGTACATAAAAGCCTACTGAGGACCTATAATTATATTTGTACATTTTTTGCACTTTAAGGAAAAATATCCTTTTATATTTTATAAGAGGCGACTTTCCAGTCTTTAGCCTCGGACTCTGTAAAGTCTTTATTCGTCGTTGGGCAAGAACTATAGTTCTTATATGACTTAAAGAGAATATTATAAGCTTTCATTTGATATTGGAACTTATTTTGAGAATACAATTTTAAGTATGATCGAAATCGAAAAAACCAACAATTTTACATTAGAAAAATTTTTGTTAACGCTCACCCTAATGAATATGCTGTATACATATGGTAATAGTGGAAGCAAACATATGTCACCAATTAGTACGTTCAATTTATCCAACTATTGTTTAAGAAAAGCATTGATCTTTAAATTTACAAGAATATCGGTCTTTGCTAATGGCTGTAAGTTCAATTAAATAATGATATATTTTAATTTATAATGTCGCATAAGTGCAACATGAATTTTGTGTCTGAATGCTAGATGTCAAATTTTGGTTTCTTTCAGATAACCAATCAAAGAAAAAATTGTTTGAAATTTCTTTTTCTAGACCTAGAATCAAAAGTGCAAAAATTACAGTTTTTGGAAATATTTGAGGCAAAGTTACAACAAAATGTATTTTTTTTAACCATAAATGTGTCTCTTTAAAGCACACTTTGAATCATATCGATAACATTTTTCTTCCGAATTATTGTAAATTGACTTTTATTATACAGCTCTCCATACAAACCTACATAAATTTCAGTAAGGCAGAATAACTGGAAAATGTGTTATAAATTTCAATTTACGATATTTCGGAGAAAAAAAAGATATTGAAATCGATAAAATTTAAAGTGGGTTCTGAGGAGGAAGTATAGTTTCGTCCGACCCCATTAACGGTTTTATTTAAAAAAAAATTGCTTTTGATGTAATATAAACTCAAACTCAAAAACCGGAACCAACGTAGAAATTCTGACCTCGGATTCGAATTCATTGCTACAAAAACCGTTCGGAGAAGTATATTCGAGTTTCAGAAATATCGACCAGATCCTATCGCATTGTCCGTCGATATAAGTAAATAAACGTTTATAGAGAATTATCAACGCATTAAGTAATCAAACTTTGAGCAGAAGACCAATGCCGTATGTAGACAAAATACACAAATTAACTCTTAAATTTCAATTAACTTAAAATATTCTTCGCTGTTTGTGTTTTAGGCAGCTTCAAACAAGAATTTCTTAAAATTTTGAAATGTCATAACAATTCCGAGGTGAGATTTAAATTTATTACTAAAAGTGGGCGTAAAAAATCTTGCTAACTTTTCTTAATAATCAAATCATTAAAAAAGTACTTTAAGAATTCTGAAAAATTAAAAATTTCTTCTGAAAAAACGTAGATACGCGCACTTTATTGAGGAAAACATATTAAGTATTCAATATTTTTTTGGCCAGTCCTATTAAAATTTATTTAATTAAATTCCTCCATTTAATTTGTACATCAATTTGAAATACAGAAGCGAAACAAAGGAAGATAAATGGACATTAAGTGATTGTCACATACGATATGTTGGAACAAAAACGACTTAGCGTAGAGCTAAGGAAATGCATTTCGTTTGTCTCACCAGATTTTCATCAGATATTGCATCAGGTAAACGGTTGTTTTTCACTGTTTATTCAATTGAAATACTTCACAAAAGGGACAAAAGCAACAGCACTTGTGCAAAGCGGCAAAATCATTTCAGATCATCATTTTACTAAGTGCTAAATATAAAATTAATAATAATATGACATCATATCATCGCAATTATATTAATTTTATTGAATTGTTCTTATTAATTCTTTCAAGTTCGATGTGCTGGAATTTGATAAGAATTGTGGTGTGGTAAATTTGAATCATTCATTCACCTTTATCAGTAAGTTTATACAAACAGCTGACGTCATGACTGAACGAGTACTTAGCAAGAGAGTCCATCCACGTAAGCCAGATTAGCACGTATACTAATGCGGCGCGACTGACCTGCCTGGCAACACGTATCACTTCCGTTACGTTGCGTTCGGAGGCAAAGTTTAAGAGATCTGTTGAAATTTTTCAGTGATAGGGAAGTGCAAATAGCTGAAATTCGAGTATTCAGCAAACAGTGGTACCACTCACTGGACTGTGAGGTGTCGTCAACACACGCGTTAACGTAAACAACCTATTAAGCTGTCCAAAAAAAAAAAAAAAAAACAGAGAAAACAACAAATGATCTAAAACAACAAATGTATTATTGTACGGTACGGTATGGTTTGGTATATCTCGCGCATTAGGCGTAAATAACTGATAACACGAATTTTGTTATTTAAAAATTTTTATTTTTCGTTGTTTTTATCAAAAAATGCGAACACAAAAATAAGCTATTATTAAGAGTTTATGTATTTAGTTCAATGCCAACAAACTGTAGAGCTGCAAAAAAAAAAAAAAAATGTTAAAAAAATTTTGTTTTTTTCAAAAGTAAAATATTAAAATTAGCAACCTATTTGTAGATAAGAGCACGTGCTTGAAAAGGGATATTTACGAGAGACTTTTAGGCAGCAACTAAATTTTATTAAATATTTTAACCTTCAGTATTTATCAGCTGGAATGAGGCTGTTCAGGTCACAGTCGTTTAAAGTCCAATACTAAGTCCAATTTAATGCAAAATGCAGCTATAAAATATCTTTCCTATTTTAGGACATCTAAAAAATACAGCGATAACAATCTCATTTTGCTCATTCTCATTAGTTTCTCTTCGTTCTTTCTTTTATATTTTCATCAATGTCAACGTTAACATCAATCGTTGCCAAACGCAGTGCAACAAAAAGTGACTTATCTGAGACCTGGTATTTTTGATTTCATAAGATTCATTATTTAAAAACCAAAATCAATGTACTCCCTATCGAATCCATTTTTAAACCCAAATTGCATAAGTTTGGGAAATCTTAAGGAAATCTAATCCAAGTCTCAGTTAAGCTCTTGTAAAAGTAATCAAATTGCACGTCGTATAACTCCAATTTGTATTCAGGTTTTTTTTGCTTTCAATAGCAAACGTTAATGAGCTTATGAAAAGTGACAAATCGCTCGCTAATTTAATCTATTTTTATTATAGTTATCTTATATCTGAGTGTAGAACTAAATTTAAATAAGCTTATCGATTTCCGTTGAAAAATATTTTGTGATGAGTCAATGCTTTAATAACTCTAATAAAATAATCCTAACTTAATATAATAAAAATAAACCTCTCTGATCTAAAGGGTTTTTTTTTTTGTAATTTAAGGTATCTTTTTAAATTTGCCGCCATTGTTTTACGCGTACTGAACTACACCGATGTTTCCTTTTGATATGAATTAAATATATTCAGGCTAGTTAAAATGGATCGCTATACGCTATACGCTTTCATTATTAAAACTTTTTTTAAATATGGTGAAAGTTATTTAGAAGTTGGAAGAAAATTTCGGTTTTCAAAATGCGGTATAAAAAATGTTCCGACAAACCGTGCTATCAAGCTTAGCATTGTTAATTTTGCAGAAAATGGTTCAGTTGAAGATCAGAGAAGCAGCATTTTTCTTAGCTTGATATCGAGAGGTGATTGGAAATTTTTTAAGGTTTAAATTGGATGATATTGATATGCAGAGTATATGCCACACAGCAACGAAATCACTCGTTAATTTGAAAGAGAAGTTTTATAATCGAATAATTTCTCGGAGAATACACACGAATTGGTCACCAAGATTAAGCGATTTAACTACATTGGATTCCTTCTTATGGGGTTCCTTGAAGAGTAAAGCTTAGGCGGACAATGCTCAAACTGTTCAACACTTCAGAGACAACATCATCGAGCAAATATCACTAATTAAACCAGCATTATGCGAAAAAGTTATTCAAAATTTTGGTAAAAGGTTGACAGCGTGCCGAGCTAGCAAATAAGGTCATTCCTTTTCATTATTAACCGTGACTAATGTATACCCACTTCTGTTTTTACACGGTAGATACGTTCCCGACAAAACCGTGTATGAAAAGACATTTTTTTTTCTATACCGTGTAAGAAAAGACCGTGTAAAAACAGAATTGTGTGTATTTTAATTTTCAAATAAAAATAATGAAAAATTCCACACAATTTATTTCTTTTATTTAAAATTTAAAAATATACCTCAAATTTAAGCACCCATTATATATGATAAAAATAGGCGAAAGCGAAACAATTTTATTCCTTATTAACTGCCATAGCACAACATCGCGTAATTTTTTTGTTTTTTTTTTTTTGTTAGATATGTTGTGTAAAGCGTCAGTGCTGACTGTAATATTTTTTTCCAATAGTAGGCGGTGCCATGCCTCTAGCTCCCACAGCAAGCCTAATGAACCGAGTTTGATGAAATTTTGTGTGACGATAGATTAAACCCTAAGGAAGGGTATCAAAAAAATTGTGTGCGCATTTTAGTGTCGCGGTACCGCCTCTAACAGAAAAATACATTTTAATTTTGATGAAATTCGGAACTGAAATATATTGAAGCCTAAGGAAAGATATGTTTTTAATGGGCTGTGCCACGCCCTAAAACAGAAAACAGTTTTTTACTGCTAAATTAATATACCGATTATGATGAAATTTTGAACAGAGATAAATTGAACCTTGAGGAAAGATATGTTTTTTGATGGGCGGTGCCACGCCATTTCCCAGAAAAAATGTTTTATCTGCTAAACTAACTGATTGATTTTTATGAAATTTAAAAAATACTTTTCCACGGGTAAACTAATAGGAACCCTAAGGGAAGCTTATAAAATATAAAACTTGATTGTTATTTAAGTGGGTGTGGCACCGCCCTTTACAGGAAAATACGTTTTTAGTGCTATTTTCGTATGAACCGATTTTGATGAAATTTGGAGATTGAACTCTGTTTAAAAGTATTTGTTTTTAAGTAGATGGTGTTACATCTCTAACAGGAAAGTAACATTTTTATGAAATTTGGTGTGGAAATAGATTGAACCCTAAGGAGAGGGTGGAGAGGAGCAACAACATGATACCATAAATTTTATTTTTGGGAGCGATGCCATTTAATCAGGTATTGTATTGTCACTAGTTTTGTTAGATTAGTTATTTTAACAGCCACAATCATTGCGTTTATCTGACACAAAGAATTTCCACATCAAACTTTATGGTGTAAGACGCAGTGGATTAATAAATATTTTCACCATTTTGCTTAAGGAGTCCCGCGAATGCAGTTGCTGCCCTTGTCATAGCCTTGACAGCTACGATGCAGAAACATTTTCGAATCTCTATGTAAGAAATAGCAGTGTTATTGACAGCTTCAAATATATCGCTACCTTAAGTTGTTCCATGTAATGCCACTAAATTTAAAAATCACTCCGTTTATAGCAAAATCTTTCAAATACATGCGAATAAATGTTAATCATGGACAGATCACGGAGAGAATTTTTCCAAATTTTTTTTTTAAGAAAAGTTTTTTCTTAATACTTAAGCTAAGATTATTAATAAATGTCGTGGAACATAGCTGATACAGCGCTGATTGGAAAAATCAGATGCTCTCAAATTACTAGAAAGTGGGCTCCATAACATTTGTTAGCCCCGAACTACGCAAAAGTCTTAATCCGCTACTGGCAACAGCTGGCATAGGCATTTATTTTAACTAGAATTTCAAAGTAAAATTTCAAAGTTTCATATGAAACACTTAAGTAGCACTACCAAATTACTTCCTAAAAGTGTAAAAAAATATGAGACGATATTGTGAAGAAAAAAACTTAGTTAGTTATTAAGCAGATTTCAGCATAAAATTTTGCATATTCATACCTAGAAAAAACGTAGAAAAGCAAAAAAAAAGCAATTTAATGGATTACCAGCAAAGTCAAATGCAATACGAGTGCAATGTGCGAGTTGAGAGAAACTCCAATTGCACACCCAGCACCAGCACCAGCGGAGTTTCTATTCTCTATCACGACAGCAACAATTGCTGCATGTTGTTGTGTTCTGGAGTTGCAATCTTTTTGCTGACTCGTCAACGTGCGGCGCGCGATTGCACAACTGCAATTCGCATTTCATGTTGCGATTAATTTAATTGCATGTCATCTATCGGTTACACCGCGCCCTAAACAACAGACCCAGCTAATCGTTAATGCAAAATACAAAGGAAAAAATAAATAAATAATAAAATAAAATTTACATCATACTCGTATTTTTAATTTATTTATTTCCTTTTTTTTTACTTTTCTTTTGCTTTTTAGAGAAAAAATAAATATATGTAAATTAAAATGCTGAAATAATCAAACACGAGTGAAGAAAAAATAAATGAGAATCAAAAGGTAAAAAAACAAATAAAAGAAAAGAAAAAAAAAGACATCCAATTACACTGGTTAACAGAAAAAAAAATTTCTTGAAATTAAAAATTATTTAATCAAATTTACAGTCATTTGCAGTAACCGATATTCATGTGAAATTTCACAAAACGGTTTTGGTTTATTTGTACTGAGATTCGAACCCGAATCATTCCATGAATTGTATGTGGACATCCGCTCTTAACACTTGAGTCATGAGGGTTTCTGCCAATGACATGTACAAAGTGCAATAACCGATTTGTGAAATTTCACATGAATATCGGTTTCTGCAAATGACTGCGAATTTGATTAAATAGTTTTCAATTAATTTATAATAATCAGTCGACTAAAAACAAATTAAAATTGTTGAAATTATCATGCAATATTTTGGTTCAACAGCGTATGTTGGAACTGGAAGTAACTTTTTCGTCAGCATAAATTTGATGTTTTTTTTTCAATTTAAAGAAGCAACTGAACCGCGACATTTGAAAAACTCAGCGTCTCTGCGGTATTTTTGTAGTGACCTTCGAGTGGGGAGAAGACTTTTTGGTGCAAGTGTGATGGTTTCGATTTTAGTTTTTTGGGATGAGAAACATTTCTTGAATCGTTCGGAAAGAGCTCGGAATCTCTATAGAAAACTATATTTCCAGAAGCGCTATGATCTTATTTTTTTCTGTTCGGATGTTAGTAAAAGTATTCTCAGAAAAATCACAGATTTTATGGAAATATTTTCCAGCTTTAAAAACTCACGAAAATGCTTCGAAATTTCTATAATAAAATAATTTTCTTGGCAGCTCTTTGTTTTATCCAGCGTTAAAAAAGACTTTCGTGTTTTCATTTCATTTGCTTCGACTATGCTTTGACTGCGTAAACTTACAGGAACAATAGCAAAGCAAAAAACAAAAAAGCGAAAGTTGAACCGTCTCGACCGTGGCTGTGCTGCGAAGATCTCCGCAGCATGAAAGCAAAGCGACAGCAACTAAAGAGAAACTGAAGTTCGACTGTTGCTTTTGCTGTTGCTTTGCTTTTGCACCAAATCTTGTTTGAAATATAATTGCGCGAGGACATAGCCATGGACATGACATGGAATTTTACCCAGCATACCAAACTGATAGGTAAAAAAGAAACCTCTCGAACAATTCTCAAGCTACAAAACTTCATATTGCTACTCCACGTAGACTCAATTTAGACAAGTGCTATCTTCAAAGCTTCTGCTAAGGTACTCTGCTTTCAAATGACACACGCTTAGACCCAATGAAGTGATGCAGTAGGCATTTGCCCAAACTGCACCAAAGCACAGACAGCAACTAAGCGCAAAACTTTTTTTTTTCGTTTTTTTCTTGTTAACCTGTGCCCGTTTGTTTTGCCTCGCTTACACCGTTCATCCCAGCGCACAAGCCAAAGCCACCATCGTCTTCGTTGTCTTCTACTGTGCTGCGCTGTGCTGTGCTGTGTTGCGCTGTGCTGTGCTGTTTGTGCAAAGCACGGTGACTTTAGGTGCGGTACGGTGGCGTGTATGTTGAGGTTTAATTTGTTGCTTTAAATGGCTTCGCTCTTCTTGGCTTAAAGGGGACGTTGAGACGCAACAAATGCGGCACCCGCAAATGGATTGTATCTGACAGTTTGTCTACGGGTACCTCGTTCATATCTTGGTACTCGTATTTATTTAGTTATTGTTGCTGTTTCGCCTTGACTTTTGTTGTTGCTGTTATTTCTATATGTACTCGAGTAATTACTCACATGCTGTTGTTGTTGTTGTTGCTTTTTATCTACTTGTTTACTTATTTATTTTTTAATTTGCCACTCTCATTGTTGCTGTTGTTGTTGCTATACATAGTTGTTGTCCCAACTGTGCTGATAACAAGTAAAGTCAACAACAATTCGTTGCTCCTTCAACACCGCCGCCACTGCCACTGCCACCATTTCAATCATCCAGCCCAAAAAAACAAAAAATACTGCTCGCGACACAACAACAAAAATAGAAATTCTAATTGTATTAAATTTGTATCATCGTACTCGCTGTCATATTCACTATCGCACCTATACGAGTTTATGAGATACAAATTTTGTACCTATTCTGAATAATACTTTCTAACTATGTTGCACTATGCACAATTTATTACTACCAACTGGACAACATCTACCATTCGAATAGTTGTAGTAGTAGTGCCAAATTCAGAAATCTAACTGAAAGCTATCTGAAAGATAACTGAAACTATTGCGTTAAGAAGGATCTTTGCGCTTTAACAGCAATTACACCCAGAGGCCATCGAACCTTCATGGGTATGCTGATGAACTTAAAAAACCTAAGAATACACTGATGAATTCTAACACATAAATAGGGGGCACATTCACATTATCGCCCAGGCTGTCAAAAAAACTTCGCTCCTAGGCATCAGCGTCGACGTTTTTCTTTTATATCTGGACATTCATATATTAGATGCCTTACTGATACTGTCATTTCCGCACTTCAGCCGAAGTCATTGCACGATATATGTTATCTCTCTGCCAATATGCCTATGGTACAGTGCCCCGTAAGGTTCTAGTCAGTTAGCGGACAGTTTGTCGATTTTGGTTCAGAAGAGTTTTTACGCTTTTATGCAACTTGAATTAAATTTAAGAATGTTATTTTTAATACTTCTTAAATTCAAAATAAATTTGAAGTTTTCTGTGTTAAAAATAAAAGATATATTCATTACAAGGTGGGGCAAAAGTAATGTCATGTCATAATCTGAATTGGCTCTCATTCTGTTCGAAATGAAAAAAATTGGGTTTTGTTTTCACGGAAAGTTTATTTGAAGGTATAAAATTGATGACATTAAACTGGAAAAATGATATCGGTCAAATGACACCTACAAATAATTTACCTCTTTGAATGAAACCATTCATTTGACATTCAATGTTGGTTGACAGTAAATGTTGGTTCTACTGGAACTGGTAAGGAGACTTATCATAAGTATGTAACAAAGTTCTGTCAGTGGCATCTGATTAAAATAGTACAAACTGTCAAAATGAAAATGTTTCGTTCAATAAATTTAATATAATATATTTATTATATTATTTTAAAAGCATATTGTAATCAAAATTTCGAAAACAGTCCAAGGAAGGTAATTTCTGATGTCCTTGGAAAAGGAAAATCGGTGTCATTACTTTGAAAACAATGTAAGCTACACCAGTCGAAAGGAAATTGGTTGCAAAATGTTTTCGGAAACTAAAAATCTGTTCAACTTTGTAAATGTTTCGCAGACGTCCTGTCGGATATGGAAAATTTAACATTGTGCAATACTCATTTGTACTTAAAAGTTTAAAGCGATTATTCTATTTTTTTTTTTATTCTTTTATTTTTTTCCATATTTACAACAATGTTTGCTTTTGTTTGCTGTAGTTGTTATTGTTGCTGATGTCTAGCTTTACTCAACTTAACTATGTATATGTATGAGTATTCGTACAAACATAGATTGAACTTAAAAACATTTTGTATCCCGTATCATACCTATTAATATTCGTATATTTTATAAGCAATTGCCAGCGGCTTTGTACGTGGAGTTTGTATCTCAGCTCATATATTCTCGAGAGTTAAGTTCTGCCACTTTCTATATCAATTAATCTCCTTAAGTTGCTATAAAACTCTATTCCCATCTCTGTATCTATCTTTCATCTTCTATCGGGAAATTTTTTTTTTTTTTAATTCATATTTTAACCAAGCACCTATTTGTATAACATTCTCTTGGAAGATCCCTTTAATATAATAACTTAGGTTATACATCTATATTAGTTTCCAAGTTCATTTATCCAATGCCGTCCACTTTTTGTCAAGCGAGTGTTTCCTAGTCGACCATTTACAAAGTTGCACTGGAAACTGAAATTTTGTGGGGGGTGGCGTGCCTGTTTTAATACGAATTTCAAAAAACTTGTAAAATAATACTCAGACTATGTTGAGGATTAAGTGCTTCCAGTTTCTAACTTTTGTGACTAACTGTTTGTTCTAGACGATGATTCCTAATGAGTCATAAATCGTTTTTTTTTATGTGGAAACTGCGTAATTCCGAGGTTTCAGGAGGTGCCACACCCCATTACGATTTGAATTTCAAAATAATCTCATTTTAAATGATGACCACAGCTTTAAAAGAATATGGCCCATAATTACAGTCGCAAAATTAAGCTAAAACCCGGTTTTTACCCAAAATCGAAGATACAGAGTGACCCCATAAAAAAAAAAGAAAAACTTGCATTAAGTTATGAGAAAATTTTAAAATTGTAGACACAGTGAACAAATGGAATAATAAAAAAATCGAATATATGAGGCAGCGTGGCGAAATGGTTCAGACTGTGAACGCATAGCTCACAGTACGTGGGTTCGATTCTCGTCAAAAAATATGTTTTTTTTTTTCTATAAGCACGTCTTAAAATTAAAAGCGGGACAATGGGCTTTTAACTATTTACAACCAAGTTTTCAAGTAACATTTATTTTCAATGATGTCAATAAAAAAAACATTTACATTTGCGAGTATTGAACCCACGCACTGAGTACTATGAGTTTACAGTCCTAACCACTTCGCCACGTTGCTTTGTATTTTCGAGTTTTTTATTATTCCTTTTATTCACTGTATCTATAATATTTTGTGTCAATAACGCAGGGTAATCGCAAGTTTTTCTTTTTTTTTATGGGGTCGCTGTGTATCTTCGATTTTGGGTAAAAACCAGGTTTTAATTTAATTTTGCGACTATAATTATGAACCTATGTTTCTAGGATGAAGGTTTTCTTCAGACTGTTGACTGTAAGACAGGTAGCATAATGAGTCTTATATAAACTATCGATACTACGCCAAAGTCAGCTAAGTGCGTCCTTGGTGCGTCTCTTGGTAATCATGTAACTTTGCATAATTTGGTTTCGAAAAAAGTGGGCGATGACATGCCCCCAGGCCCCCATGAAAAAATCAAATTCATAAAATCTCAACACCTATTTGCCACAGATGAATGAGTCTTGGTACATATGTATATAAAAGGTACCAGCAGAAGAAAGTTGCATTGGAAGAAATGGGTGATACCACGCCTATCTTATAAGAAAAAACCAACACTTTTTAAATCTCAGCAACTATTTGACGCATTGTTTGACAAAAACCTTGTACATATCTTTCTTATGGTTTGTGGAAGGTTCTTAGCATAGTCTAATTTCGAAAAATGGACGTTGCCACGCCCTTCATATAAGAGAAAATTCAAATTCATCACTATCTGAGGCAGATGTATGAGACTTGGTGCATAAACGACAAAGACTATAACCAAATTAAACTCATCGCCCCACGTACCCACCTAGGGGCAGAACAACGTCTGTCAGGTCTGCTATAGTACAATATAAAATACTTGCCTGACTTTGACATAGTGCTAATGATACATACATATATATATTGTTCTTGTCTTTCGTATTTTAAATGCCAGGGATTAAGAAGTGTTGTTGCTGTTACTTTCAGCTTATTTCATTATAATGACGACCGCATAAGTTTTCATGTGGGTGAGCGGGCGGGTAGAAGTAGACTATAAGGTTAAGGGTATACATTTTTGAATATTCATATCTACGAGTATATATAATTTCAATGTTATTGTTGTTGCTTTTATATTGTGTAAGTATTCTGTATAGCAAATTTACCTGAGAAGACAAAGGCCAACAACAACATGTGAGTAACGATGTATATATGGTATGTATGTATGTATGTATGTATGTATGTATGTATATATGAAAGTATCTGAGTTGATCGCGTTGCATCAAAAAAATTGCACCACCTTTTGTCGCTAAGCTCAGCAGCAGCAGCGATTTGTGATGACGGCACGTAGTATATCAAGCGACTTGTGGCTTGCGGTTTGCTCAGACAGTTTGGCGACCGTAATCGCTTACAATTGCTGCTGTCGCTGCTGACGTTTCGCTGCCATTGCTGGCCTTGAAACTGATAATTCTAGCGAAAAGCAAAACGAGCGAAAATACTCAGCGAAATTTATATTATCGCTTGTTTTGTTGAATACCTACGCTAATAATTTTAGAAAATGAGACCCATTGTCTGCAAAAAGTAAATATTTATAGTTTAAATAAATTTTTTTGAAAGACCAAACGCAATATGACGACCTTTTAGGTATTTCGAAATAAATATTTCAAAATAAAATTGGTTTCTTTTAAACACAGCGTAGTTTTTGTTTTATTTTCATTCCTCAGGGATATTTTAAAAGTGACATCTACAGAGCGGTCATACAAACATATAAAACCCTGGATTTTCGAAAATTTACCTACACTCTTCGATAATTTGAACTTTTTCAATTTTTCATTTCAGTCAAACTTTTCGAGTTCTATCGAATTTTTCAATGGCTCTCATTTCCAATTAAATGTTAATTTTTCATATTATTCAGTACATTTCAACTCTTTCATATGTCGATACTTTTTGAGTTTCTTTCATTGAATTTTTCGATATTTTTCAATACCATTCAATAGTTTTTAACATCTATGTCTTTGCATATCTTTGTTGTTTTGATCTCATCTCAGTAGAAAAAGAAAAAAAACAATGAAACTATTTCCAAGGCAACAAATAAGCTGGTGAGTTATATAGTCGAAAAATTTTGAAAAATCGAAAGTCGATGACATAATTAAAAAGGCGAAAAATATTGAATAAAGTTGGAACAAGTTGGAAAACTTTGGGAAATGTTGAAAGAGTCGAAACCCTGTCACTTTCTACTTGTAAATATTCTTCGGAAACATAAAAATATTATTAAATTCAGCGTTCAGGTTCTACTGCGTAGCTAAGTAAAGAAGCAATAGATTGTTGCTCCGGATGCATATTATTACTAGTATCTCGGATTGTGAGTAAAATTCCAGTGACGCCTTAGGACTACGTGTCTTGAGCGGAACTATGGAACTACAAATGAAAAATTTGTGATGGGAAACACACCACAAAGGAAATATTTCATTTCTCTACTTGCAACAAACTCAGAAGGAAATGATGTGAAATGTACAAAAAAATAATTTTGATATCAAGCAAACAGTTAAGAAACTTTAAAACTTTTATGTGGAAGGACACTGATGAAGGAGCAACGACTCACGAAATGGCTTTTTTTTTGTAATTGAAAAAAAAAAATTGCTCAATTTCAAAGAATATTTTTAAAAAATGTTTCATAGTAATTTTTGGTAGAGAATATTTTATTAATTGCTAATAATTATTATATTTGAATGGATTTTTTTACGTCCAATAACACAATAACACGTAAATGCCAATAACACAAGCCAACAAAAAAAAAAGTTTTGGTCGGAAAACCAAACCCACATATTCTTGTGTAAAATACTTCGAGTTCGAAAAAAAAAAAAAAATTGTCGAACCAATTCCCCTCAAGAATATTACAAAGGATAGGTATATTTAGAAACGAAAATTGGATTTTTTAAACATTTTGGTGAGCAGAATATCGGTTTATTTTCGAAATTTTTTTTTTTACAAATCGATGGAAAGAGGTCAAAATCAGGGGTGGTCTCGGAAAAATGTTTCAGCAGTGGACCAAAATTCGACACTTTTGGATTACTGGACCACCTCTTTATTTAAATTACATTCAAAGGAAAATGGAATATGCTTTACTGATAGCTTTTAGTGCACCGAATAAATATTACATTTGGAATAAGGAATAGGTATTATTAAATAGACACTCAAGTTATGCATCTCCTAAAATAATTTAGGAGAAGTAGCGTTTCTTTAATCTAATGAAAATGTGCCCTAATGGAAACGATCTGTTTACTTTATTGAGAGAAAAATGTTAAGGGGCTATACCAGTGTAACCCATGAAAAATTAGGCGATTTTCGCGAATTTTTTTTAAAGAAAGTACTCGATAGAATGTTTTGAAGGTTTTTGCATATAAAAGGTATATTTTTAGCTATATTTTAAGATTTTTTTTTACAAAAATATTGAAAAATAGCGGAGATATGTGCCGTTTTCGGGGGTGCCAAAAAAAAAGAGTTCACCAACTGCAAACATGATTCCGGCCGAATGAATAGTTGAAACGAAAAAATTCATAAAGGTTATTAAAGTTGAAGGTATTTCCTATACAATGACCCACGATTTTTGAAAAATATCAAAAATTAACAAAATGGCGTAGTTCTGAAAAAAAGTGTCGTTTTTTTGGGGTAAAAAATGGTTGTTTTTTTAATGCCAAATTGACAATTTTCAATCGTCGAAAAGATCGTAGGTTATTGTATAGTAAATATATTCAATAATACTCAGTTTCAATTTGAAGTCGATCGGTCTATGCCTCTTTGAGTTATGATATCAGCAATTTTGAAAAATGTCGTTTCGAGGAAAACGCGTTCAAAGTTCCAACTATCGAGGTTTATACCTGCGAGTGGTCGCTCTTTAGAACGCTGCCATTTAAAAACTATTTAAGATACAACCTTGCCGCTATCACAGGATATTTTTAAAAGTATAAACTATCAAATAAGCCAAAACAAAAAAAAATCGATTTTTGAAAAAGGTCACACTGGTATAAGTGTCGAGAAGAAGGCAGATATCCTCATAAAAATAAGGTCCAGTTAGGAATTTTCATAAGTTCTGTATCAAAGACCCTTCAAAAAGGAAAAAACCGCATTCAAATTTTTTATTTAGTGCATTCTTTTCTTTCCTGAAAGAGCATTAGAGTTTAAGACCACTTTTTCTGTTAATCAATTAAAGTTCGAGTTTACAGCTTTCGATATTATAAAATAGCGAATGCAAAAAAAATACAAAATAACATATCGAAATTTCAAAGTAATCGGAAAGAGTCAAGCATCCAAAATGAAAATTTCAACCGCATTACCCCGTGTTCATCAATTGAGAAGCACAACTTTTGTTGAAAAAAAAAAATTCCAAGAAAATCTTAGCTCAGTATAACGTGACAACAACACTTAACTTTTTATTAACTTCAAAACTGGTTAAATTCCAAAATATTTTATGCGTTTTTTCATAATTTCACAGGATTTTAAGTAACATAAAAAATACACTAAAAATAATAATTTATTCTTATCAAAAAATCGTGTTGGTAAACTTTTTTTCGGTGAACTTTACTTTATTTTCAAAAGCTAAAAAAATAGAATGAATAAAAATTAAAAATTAGAAATATGCCACGCCCACTTGTCCAATTTAGCCCACTTTTGGTTCAATAAACTATATTCGTGATCGACATCCTCATAATAAATTTCAGCACAATAGTTTGTATAGTTTGCGATATGTGCCGCAGTTAAATTTAAAATTTAGGGCGGTGACACACCCACTGGTACAATCCAGCCCGGTTTTGATCCAGAAATAGCTTTCCATAAGCAAACATCTTGCACCAAATTTTAGTATGATTGCTCACATATTTCGATAAATATGCCACTTACCGTATTTTACTTGTATGGGAGGTGCCACGCCCACTGGTGCTATTTCAGCCAATTTTGATTCAGATATACTCTATAGCAACTGAACCACTTACATTAAATTTCATAGCAATTGCTGCAATAGTTCACTTAAAACAGCGCTTACAAATTCATGTTTATATGGGAGGTGCCACGCGCACTGATGTAATGCTGTCAAAATTCATTTATTTTTAAAGCTTATAGTAACTGACATCTATAGACCAAATTTTATGAAGATTACTCTCATAGCACACTATCTATAACAATAAACGTTTTTTGCTTATATGGGAGGTGCCAATCCCACAGGTACTATTGAACCAAATTTTTGTTATAAGAGACCTTATCGGAAGTATATCTACCTCATTAAATTTCATAATGATTACGTTGTTAGTTCTCTTTATATAACGTTTATAAATATTATGGGCGGTGCCACGCCCTTGAGCGAGTTTTTTCAGTAAAGTAGCTGAGATTGTATTGATGACTGCTTTCAGCGGCATCATCCCCAAAATTTTTATGGAAATCGTTTGTTCCAATTCTGAGATATATGGAATCAAAATTCTTAACAGTTGAGAAGTGCCACGCCCATTTTCTCGAAACCGTCCACTTTTATCTCAATTCAATATATTTGATATGTATCCATTTACCAAATTTCATCGCAATATCTTGAACGGCTCACAAAGATATGGTAATTTAAATTATAAAATTTAGGGCTGTGCCACGCCCCTGTACGACCTTTTGGAAACTGGAAACCCAGCCTAATCCTAATTTGGTTCACATATGCACCAAATCACCAAGTTTCATCAAAATCTCTGCCTGGGCCTGGGTAAATTTACATAGAGTATGGGCGGTAGGCGTGTTCATCAACCGATTTCGCCCGTTTTCAATAGCAAGATGCCTGCAAGAAGATGTGACCTGTGTGTAAAAGTTTCATTCAATTAGCTTTCTTGGTTTTCCCGTAAACCTGATTTCAACGGACAGAGACACGGACATCGCTAAATCGACTCAGGTGGTGACGCTGATCAAGAATATATATACTTTTCCATACCTGCCACGCCCACTTCAAGGTGTTCCAAACGGAGAGACAAAGTGAATATACCCTTGGTGTAGGGTATAATTATAAGATGTGAATTGATGAGCAAAAAAAAAAAAAACAAACAAAGGTCCTCGTTTTTCAAAATTTTGCCGCCCCCGTTTCCTTGCCGCCCATACGCCATGGTGGCGTCGGTGGCGTATGCGGTAATACGGCCCTGCATACCGTATTGTTTTTGGTGTGCTGAAATCGAATCTGGAGGCAGCATTGCTCCATCACGTCAGGTTTTCGAGATATGCTTAAAAAAACATAGGTATATTACTTAAAATATCAAAACATAATACATTTAGGTTAGAATTTTTCGAAAATCTGACGTGATAATGCAATTTTAACGCCGGATTCATTTTCAACATACCAAAAACCAAAAAAAAACAATATGATCTTCCAATTTCTATACTTTTTTGTTTGTGGGTCTGTGTGGGTCTATCAATAGGGGTCATTGAAGAGTAAGTTTTTGACGTTTTCTGAAATTTCGCTTATGATGGCAATGTTACGTGAAATCTCCATAAGGAAACACGTTAACATGGCAACAGTGTTGTCAAATAACGTACGATATAATGTGTACGTGATGCTTAATTTGTGCATTTAATAGCATTGACGTACTAAGCAACGGTGACAGTTTACACTAAAATTGACCACACTAAATGCATCATATGCAAATGTGTCCAGTGGTAAAAGAAACGTCACTTTTTTATAACTTTTTCGCTCGTCAATTTTTACGTAATTTTAAGTGGGCAGATATTAATTTATTATTTATTTTTAAATTTTTTTTTTTCAGATTTAATTTTCCATAACTCAGACTTGTAAAAATTTAAATTTTCAATAAAATACGTCATTGTACGTAATCAAAGGTTTAAAGTGTTGTAATTTTTTAATTGCAATTGTTCTTATTTGGTTTTCATTTGTATACCCCCCCTCCCCCCCACTGAAATTGCATTTCTCTGCTTCCTATCGCCTTTGATTTCATTAAATCAATCTCTTGCAACAATTGACATTCTAACGCTTGTAGTTCAACCAAATTGGTGGGGTGCTATTATGCAGCTGACAAATTAGAAATGACCTAATCGCCAACCAAGCCAGCAGGCAAATCGAACAACAACAAAAAAAAAAGCTACATAGTAGCTTTCAGAGAACGTTAATATCTTGTCAGTGAAATGAAAAAAAAAAAAATAAAAAAACCCATCCCAAATAGAGTGCCGCGCGTCATTAAGAGGAGCCGCCGCGCCGCGTTGGTCGTAGCAACTTATCGACTTACGAAAAATTATAATGTTTTTGCTTTTCTTTTCTTTTCTTAATACACAAATTATTTTTATTCAACTAATTTATTTTGTTTTCGTATTTTTGTGTTTCATTTTTACTGGTGGTCGGTCGCTCATAGACTTAGGCGCTTCGTATCGGCTACTTTTCGTCATGCCCATATGAGAAGTTAGCAGTTTGGAACAGCAATAAAATAACAGTCCACCTAATAAAAAATAGATATTATAATAAAAAAAAGGGGGCTGAAGGAATTAATAGCCGACGGCTCGACCCAGCTCAAACAACACATAAAACACACAATACAATCCGTTTGAAAAAAACTCAAGAAATTTGCATAAAAATCGAGTTTATAATTCAAAAACCACTAATATTCGAGTGTGTGAATATGACTCATTAACGATTAAATATTCAGTTCGAGAGGGCCACCATTTGGTCCGTCCGTCCGCTAGTAGCGAGCAACAAAACAACAAAATCATAAATTAATAAATCAACCTTACCTACCTTACTATCTATCTACAATATATATAAAAATGAAATGAAAACAACAGCAAGACAACAACAACAAAAACAATAAAACAAAAAACAACAACATGTTGGGGCTACTTAACTAGGTTGAATAGAATAAAACAACCAACTCGTGTGTGAAAAGTTTCAAAAGCCAGAACAAGTAAACAAAAAAATTAAGCAAAAAAAAATAAAAAAAAACAAAAGATTTTTTAATTTGAAACCCGTATAATTTAAAGCAAACAAAAGCAATTCGTTGCGAAAAACAGATTTTTACACTCGCTAACATGATCTCTATGACCACAGACCAAACAAAAGCAAAAAAAAAAAAAACTTTCAAAACTGCACCGTTTTTAATTTTATTAAAGAGGGGAAAATGTGTGTTGCAAATCGTTACTCGCTACTCGCTAATCGCCACTCGCCTTGCTGTAAAAGCGATTGAAATTATAGCTACATTAGCACTGGGCAACATCGAATTAAAGGGCACTCGTACAAATAATTATGCATAATGATGAGAATTCGGAAGACAATGGAGCATGTGGCTGCGGGTGTATATTTTGTGACCGACAGTAACAGCAGCGCAAAGTAAAGCAAAGCAACGCAAACGAAAATGCTTTGCATGCAAACCTGGCTGGCGCTGACTGGCTGCTTGACATCCACATGAGAAGCGGAGAACAAATGTGTAATTTGGAAAGTTACGCAAGTGGAACTAATTTAAATGCAATTATCGGTTTAGCAAAACCTGGTATTCGGTCACAATAGCAGCCCTCATTGTCGCACTTTTATCATAATTCAAAGTTAAAAGCAAAAAATTATGCAGATACGAAATACATGCACATAAGCAAATGATGCTTTTTTTTATGAGAGATATTATTAATTGAATATTCAGAAGATGGCCCTTTCATGACATCAAACAAATCGTGTTTAATAACGCCAGAGCCGTAGTTTTGGCCTAGATTTTGCTTAGGTCTTAGCAAGCTCAACATTTGTCAACCTCAAACTATTCATAGAAATTATAAGGCTCTTTATTCATTAGTGGTGCCTATCTGACACCAGTAAACATAACACTTTTTCTTTCCGTTTATTACTCGACGTCTTATCCTATGGGTATATGGTATACAATCTTGATTAGTGTCACCAATGGCAGTCAATCTAGCCATGTACAAATACTATCTGTCTGTAAAAATTGTTATTACTTGATTAGTAATCGAGTGGTACCAAAATAGCCCGAGTTATTATCGCAAAAAAATAACTAGTATGGGTGTTATCTTTGGTCGGATCAAAAATAAAATACCCTACACTGCGATTAATACCCTACGAACGATTAAAAGTTGCATTAATTTGAAATATTTAAACTTTGGCGAGACCAAAGGTAACACTTTTTCTAGTTTTTTTATGAACACTCTTCTAAAGGTATCACTTTTCAAGTTTGAAACGCTTCCGAGGAATTAAAGAACATGAGGCTTTTTCACGAACTCTGTTAGATGTAAAACAGACTTGTATATGAGACTACCATTGGATACTAAGAATCGCATGATTTTCGATAAACAATTATCAATATATTAAAAATTTTCTTTACAGATTATTTCTTATCTCAGACTTTTTGATTTTTTTCCGAGATGTTTTTTTTTTTTTTTTTGAGGTAATGACCCCAAACTGTGCGGCATGCTTATTTTCACCAAAGGCTTAATTTGCTTCAATCATATGTGTCTACCATGTGCGAGTTATTATCAAATCCAGATATCTACATATATATGAGCTATTATTTTTGAAAACCTTCATATTCTCCAAAACTTCTGTAGTTCGGAAAAAATGAATGGCCGGATAATAAAAATTTGTGGTCAATAACATTTGTTCTATTATCAGCTGATTGAACAATTCTTAACCACATCAGTGCCAGCTTGATATTTCGATTTTGTAAATTAGAAGGTGTCTATGGCTTAGTAAGATTACCATTAATTCATATTTTTAAAAAATATTTTTTCAAAAATAACAGCTCATATATAAAACTTAATGTGTGATGAACTCCTAATCTGTTCAACCGATCGCCGAAAGAGTAGTACATATGTATGTTTCTTATGGTTTCCGAAAGGTTTTTAGCATAGTTTGGTTCGAATAAAATGGGAGATACCACGCCCCCTATATAAAAGGAAAGAAATCACCATATTTCATCAACGCAGATGAATGAGACTTAGTACATACAGTTACTCACAAAATTGAGTATACACCCTGATTTGAAAGAAATATTGACAATTTTTAAAGAAACTAAAAACTTTTACGAAATAATTTTAATGAATTGGGATAGATACCAATCTTACTAACTAATAATGAGCATAAATTGTATTCTTTTTATAAGAAACAATAAAAATAATTCATAAAAACGTAAATTAAAGCAAAATTTAAGTTACAAAATTGAGTATACACTTGCAAGTTTTGAAAAGAAATTTGATTTTTTTTTAATCACGAATTGATTGGAAATCATTTTAAAGTTTGTAGAGTTATTTCGACTACTAGTTTGAAGATAAGCTCAAAAAAAAGGTCCTCGTTTGTTACGAAAAACCTCAGCAAAATTAAAAGAATATTTGAAATAATAAATAACTTTTACTTTACAATGCAAACATCGACAGTAGCAAAACCATCCAAAAGTAGTGCATTTCAAGTGAAAAGTAGCAAAGCCTTCCAAAAGTAGCACATTTGCTACTAAAGTATGCCATCTGGTAGCCCTAGCTTTGATATAAGATTACAGTTAAAGTGCTTTATAATATGTACGTCAAACGTGTAATTTGTATAAAGAAACTCAAAGGCTTTGGTTGGCAAAATAAATATTTCAGAAACTTTTTTTTTTATACCAGATATTCTCGCGAATTTGTACGCGTCTGTTTCAAAAGTTCTTATATAGTTCAATCTATTCTTCTTTCAAAATAAGCCCGGATTCTCCGAAAAAAACCATAAAGGTAAAGTCATAAGAAAACTTGCTTTCTCATCGGCAATTCTTTTTTATTTTACTGAGTTTCGTTTTACTCTCAATCTCTCAAAATAGCTTCAATATCAGCATGCATAGCTCTCCCTAATGAGTTCACTTTGTATAATTGTACCTTAGAAAAAACAAAACGCACACACACAAAAACACACCTCAAACGGTTTGTTGTGTTTGCATGCTTGTTTCAATTTGTGCAATTTTAAGATCTTAATAACTTAATATTAAATAAGAATATCGTGATAATTTTCACTGAAAGTTGAGACCAAGCGTCTAAGGAATAAAATTGAATAAGTTTTATTAAAATCAATTTAGTAATTTATGTGTGATGCGCGAACATCGATGGACATAGCTCTCATTTTATTGATATAAATTGAACGTTCGAGGTTAAAAAAATATCGATACAATAAATATAATACAGTTAATTGTTGTTTTTATTAATCGGTCTTTTATTTAACGACTTTTTTCTAAATCGATAACAATATTTCTGCAATAAAAATATTTTTATTATACCAAAGCGACGTTTTTGTACGCTCAATAAATCAGGTGGTATATATCAACAAGTGAATGCTTAAGACAAATAAATATTTGTTTCAACTTAAATATAATTTGTTAACTATTACTAAATCTTTATATTTGATACAATAACTTCGTACGAATTTGCTGCATGCCAAATACTTAATGCGTCTGTATCAACAATATCATTTGTTAACAATTACCAAATCTTGTTATGTAAGATATAAGCAACTCTATGTACTTGCAATCCAATTTTGTAGGAAAGTATTTAAATATATGTATTTTTAATTCTAATCCACGATGAATATTTTTTTGTGACAGAGTGAAGTGTTTGTTTTTTGTTAGTTCCATAAAGTCGATTTGTTTCGATATTTTTTTTTTTTTTTTCTGTGCGATAAAATGATTTATTTTCTTACTTGAGCAGCCGATCTCTTGATTCTTTTCATACATATGTGCTCTTCTCTTATTCGCTTTTGAAAGTCTCTAAGCCACAAATATTGTAATTGTGTTTGGAACGATTAGTGCAAAGTCATGACTTATGATCGATGTAAGACTTTTTTGCCTCTCGAGTCGATTGGGTTTTTTTTTATTTTTTGGGTTCTGTTGTTCTTTTCGAATAATACGAAGGAGGAATATAATGAAATCCAATTTTTTTTTTCATTTCATCTTCTGGTTAGGTTGAAGTTGGCCTGACAATATGGCGTGCTGCGAGTTTCGATGACTGACGGATTTACAGCTTCTCCACCATCTCCCGCACACTCTATCCACTCCACACACAGTGGGTATGGAGTGTCTTTTTTTTTTAATATGTTCACGTTGTCTCGTATACTTTGCTTTCTTGTTAGGTCTTTTTTTTTCAGCTGTTTATTTTTTAAGTCGCCTTGCCATAGCTTGGTTTGGCTCGCTCGCTCGCTCGCTGCTAATGTTATTCATTATTGTCTGTCGAAGTCAATTAAATATCGTTGAGTGGTCAGCAATGGTTTATGCCGTCATCCTCGTCAGCATCGTCATCATCTCCATTGCTGCTATCAACATCAATTCAGCTTCGATCTTAAAGAAGAGTTTTTGCGTACCCAATCGTTGGCTATTGTTTTTATATTTTTTACCATAGCACAAAAAAGATGCGCGTTTGCCGTCAGTGGAGCCAAAAAAAAAAAAAAAAGTTATCACCATCACCATCATCAGCACTAGAGAAGGCATCAACAATAACAACAAGAGGGGGAGGGGGGGGGTTGAAGAACAACACCACGCCATGTGGTGGTAGTATTCTAATCATGCTACGTTAATTATATTAAATAAAATTAAATTTTTTAATTATTTTGTTTTTTTAAGTGATTGGTAGCAGAAAATTCGGGAATAACAAATTTTTAAGACAGAGATGGACGCTTGAGTGTCTCATAATATGTTTTGAATGTTCTATCACATGACCTATGACGCTGGAAAAAAACGCTGGGAACAACAATGATGGTATTCGTAGCAAAGCAATGATGGACTGATACTGGGAAATTTACTTAAATATTCGCTCCGGTAATGTTCCTTTCATCTTTTGGAAACATTAGAGGTTAGTCCTTCTATTGAAGCCTGTCTTCAGTTTCAGTATCTTGCGTATCTACGTAGTCGACCCGAAAAAAATTGTCTCAACTCAAATAATTATATATTGATTATGACTTAAAATTTCATTATCCGATAACTACGAATGCATTGATATACTTAAGGTGGTACTCGTATAATTGAATTACACAACCGAGCAGAAAGAAAATGCCTCAAGAGTTGAATGTTTTGTCTCTTTTCTTTACATAAGGTTTCATACTTTGTCACATGACATTTTTATTTCCAACGAGCAATTAATTTCTGCCTTAATAGGATAAAGAATACCAAAAGTGGGAGCTTATTCTATCACTTCGATACCCACCACCACCACCACTACCACCAGTGATGCCACTAGGAAGACAATTTTCGTGGCAAAACGGTAAGCAGCGGTGCAAAAATCATTACTTCGCTACATTTTTTATGAGCATTTTCTGATCATTTATTCACGGGTAAGACCCTCACATAGAGCATTCTCATATGACCTCATAAGCGATTCTAAAAAGCCTGCTACATGGCACAAGGTTCGTAAAAACAAATGCTCACTTTTTAAATATAAATTTTTGAGATATTACTCCAAAAAAACCCAAAAAATATATATGTTCTAAAAAGAAATAGAAAAAATGATCTTAAAACAAACTATATTCGCTTCGGAAAAGTGAAATGAAACTCGGAGTTTAATTCAGAATCATACAAAAATAAAAAGGGAAATCCGTCAAATTATCGGAACTTTAATTGATCAAGTTCGAGTTTTAAAAAAAATCCATAACGATTACCGACCATTAGACTTAGAAGAACTATTGACATTCAATTTTGGACTTTCGGACTTCCAATTCCGATCTAAATCGAATTCAGAATAGCTCTTATTATGTAGCCCAAAAGTGTTCGTTAGTCATTGACGATAGTTTCTTTCGCTAAACCATCGTATATTTTTTCATTTTCGACCTCGAAAAAAAACTATGTGCCCAGTGAATAATCAAAGATAATAGTCATAAAACAGTCATATTTATAAGCGTATGCTGAAAAACTACTCCTATAAGATTCGTTAGTCGTTAACGAGAAGTACGATCGATAAACCATCTTCTAAAATAAAACAGTCATAAAACAGTCATAAAACAGTCATATTTATGAACATATTTTGACAAACAACTATTATAAAGCTATATGCTAAAATATAGAACATCTTGCAGCGTCGTAAAATCGCTCAATTTGATTAAGCGCTGACCACCACCCGACCGACTGATTGTTTCAGTACCACGGCAGTACTACACCCCGCGCCGTTATACTTAAATGAGGGCTTTTTGTTTTCTCTTTCCTAGAGTTTTGTCGTCGTTTCAACGTTTTTACTTTTGCATTTCAGATTTATTTTTATTTTTTTATCTTTTAAATGCAAATGTTGTATTTTTTTCTTTATTCTTCAGTTTCAGCTATTTTTCGCTCATTTTATCCACATGCAGCGAGCGCAGTGCAACGTCGTCGTCGCGCAACGGCTGCCAATTGTAGTTCATGAACGGGCAGCGAACTCGCTATGAAAAACAGTACATGCACTAGCTAGCAAAGTGAAGGGGCACAAAGGGAAAGAGGTTGGTAGTTAGTTAGGTGATGATGAGGTGCAGAGGGCGCAAGTTGCAGCCGTAGCCAAGAGTTGTATGTAGCGCGCTATGATGAAGTGAAGTGCGATGATATGCGGTGTCGTTTTGTGCAACGTAGCGAGAAGAGAAGGTGGGCAAGCGAGAGATAAAACATCGTTGAGGTGCAATGCTGCAGTGTGCAAAACTAGCGGTTGCATTGTGGTGGCCATAAATACAGGGTATTTGTTACAAACTACTATTCTTGGGTATCTTTTAAATGATTTGTGATCAAATTAAAATCGAAAAATGACCCAGAAAAACTTTAAAAATCGGCAAAAATTGCAAGGGATTTTTATATGCGAAGAAAGATGGGCGATTTATCTTTTTTAGTTTAGATTTGATATCGCAGTTTTTTCTTCATAAGAAACTGCCCACTTCAAAATATTGACTCATCCTATAAAGCTGCTTTTGCATTCAGATTGCATTTCACTTTTTTTACGTGTATTTTTTGTTGTTGAGCTCTGTTGCTTGTTTGCCATCTAACTTGTTTGGTTGAATGTTGGTGTTTTTATTGTTGCTGCTAACGTTTTTTTTCTTAATCGAATTTTATGTACGAGCACACGTACATAACAGCAGCAGCAGCGGCAATAACATAAATCTGCCAATGTACCAAAAAAATCGTTTGCCACTATGATCTTTACGTTTTCAGAAATCAGCTTCCTCTTAGTTTTTATGCAGTTTTTAATTAGATGAAGATACACTATCTTGAAAATACAATATTATGACTCTTGAGAAAAGTAATATTCTAGCTTCTGAGAAGCTTTAGAATAGTCATCAGGTTCAAGCAGATAGAGAAACCCAAACATTTACTCTAAAAATATGATCTTATCTTCGATTCTTTGGACAAGGTTGTACCATATACCATCTGTGGGGAAATCTCATAAGTAGGAACAATTGAGTGCTGAGATCTCGGTGTCTTTTTAATAAAATCAAGCTACCTATTTATAAGTTGAAATTGAGAAAATGGAGAAAGGCTATACTATTTGAGTGATTAAAAAGTCGAAAAAGAAGTGTAAAAGAACGAGCTAGAAATCGAAATAGCTATAGACATTTTTTAAAAGCTTTATACTCTTATTTGATGGTAGTAGTAATGGTTTTCATGTAAAGAAAATTATTGGTTAAATTAACAACAAGTGTTAGTTGACAAGCCAACAACGTTTGTATTTAGTTAATATAATGATGTGATTACTTTTGTGGTAAATCAACAATTTTACGAACTATTCGCTACTGTCCGACTTTTCCCCTATGGTTAAAGTTTACTTAACATGCAAATCAAAGTTAAAATAAAACAAGGTTTATCTGCTTTATAAAGAAGTAGAGTTAAACAACAACCTAACCAGCAGTTTACAATTCTGCTGCACAGTGGTATTTTGACGGACAAAACGCAATTATTTGAACACTAAATTTCAAAAATCTAATGATGCAGTTTTTTAAAGAAATGTCAGTAAAAGATTGTGTGTGAGAAACTGATTATTTTTATTGAACTTTTTTATTATTAATTAAACGGAAAAATTATCTTGATTGTATAAATGATTTAAAAGATATGCGCAAATCAAAATGTCACTTTAAAATGGAGCATTTGTAATTTTCTTTGTAAAATTATCTACTTACCTACATCCAGCTATGTACGTTCTCTGAAAGTAAAAAAAAAATTAAAGTTTAGAATTTACTCATAAAACTTACGGCATAAAAGTTTGCGCATATTTGCGCAAGCTGAATAAAGTTTTAGGTATTCTGAAAAAGGTCACGTAAATTTCAATGCGAATTTGCAATTTTATATAAAAATAGTGTGTTGCATACCTTTGTATTTTTCTATCAAAATTCGTGCACTGTGAGAAATGTGAAGAACCAATTTCTTATCGAAAAATGTTCTTTAGCGACGAAGCTCATATGGTACGTCAACAAACAGAATTGCCGAATATGGTCTTTAGAGCAGCCAGAGGCAGTTCAAGAGCTGACAATGCACGCTGAAAAATGCACTGTTTGGTGCGGTTTGTGGGCCGGCGGCATCATTGGACCGTAATTTTTCAAAAATAATGAAAATCGCAACGTTACAACGTCAATGGAGCAAAATACTGTGCGATGATTAGCGACTTTTTTGTCTAAAATTAAAAAATTGAACTTGGTTGATATGTGGTTTTAACAAGACTGTGTCACATGCCATACCATAGACCTATTGAGTGGCAATTTTGGTGAGCAATTAATCTCACGTTTTGGAGCAGTCCATTTGACCCCACTAGACTATTTTTGTGAGGCTACGTGAAATCTTTCGTGTACAGGGACAAGCCAGCCACAATTGTAGCCCTGGAAAACCACATTACAGCTGCCATTGGTGAGATACCGGCCGAAATGCTGGAAAAAGTATGCCAAAATTAGAGCTTACGGATGGACAACCTCAGGAGTAGCCGTAGGGAGCATTTACATAAAATGATCTATAAAAAATAAATGGCAGGAATTTATGTATCGCTTCAATTAAATATTTTATTCACTATTGCAAATTTTTTGCTTTTTTTTTAATTTTTAAAAACCAAACGCTTAAAAAATCACCCTTTATAAGCAAACATACGTAAGATTATTCGTTAGCTCCCTGAATTAATGTTTAGATTTAAAAAACAGCAAAATTATAAAATAATCTTCACTGTAACTTGCCTATTTTTTATATATATGAAGAGTAAATTAAACTTTACTTTGCGGTACATACTATAGGATAAAGTTATTCGGCGGCAGTTGACCTGCCACGCCAATCTTTGTTTTTCCTTACCTAAAGGAGGCGTGTGCCGAAATTCGTTGCTTTTATAATTCGAACAAACATTTTAATGTTTAAACCTCATCTAAGGTGGGCGTGGCATATGGTATATCCTTATAAATTTTGTTTTTGTAGACCAAAGGGAGGTCTGTGCTACAATTCGTTGCTTTATTATAATTTTAGAACCTTTTTAAAGTTTTGCCTATATGGAAGGTAGGCGTGGCAGTTGATCATTTGCACATATCTTAACAAATTTTCTCACACGTTATATATGTAATAAGGTTTGTGCTGAAAATCATTGTTTTATTGTCATTTTTAGAACAGTTTTGAATATCCGCTTGTATGACAGGTAGGCGTGGCAGTTGATATTTTGCCTCATTTTTCTAAATTTTCTCATTACTGATCTCAGAAAACGCTTTACCGAAATTCATTGATCTACTGCGATTTCTGCTAATTTTTTCCTCAATTTGTATGAATTCGCACCACTGTGCGGCTGCCTACGAGGCCTCATCTGATTTCTTCACGTTGTTGTTTAATTTTGGTTTTTTTTTGTCTTTTTCGATGCCATCGATGTCGGTGCCGCAGTTTTTTTTTTTTTCTTAATTTTCTCTTGATTTAACATATTATTTTCATTTTTATTTAAAAATTGGTTTCTGATTTTTTTTTTTGGAGAAATTAAAAAAACCAGATAAGAAAATAAAAACAAAAAAAAAATCAAACCACAGCAACAATTGTTGCTTTTTGTTGTTATTGTTGTTGTTGTTGCTTTTATCATTTTAATGCACAACAGTGGCGCAACCGTAATTTAAGGCTGGCCTGGCCTGGCCTACTGCTGTGTCCAATTGCTGCCCTGGTCGCTGTTGCTGTCGTTTATTGTTGCCGTTTGCGTGTTGCGCTGCATTTAGTTAACGTAATTACAAAAGTTAACGTTAACGTTTTCGTACACACGGTGAGCGAGTGGACGAGTTTTTTTTTCTGCTGTTGTTGATTCGATGCCTGCCAATGTTTGTACAATAGTTCATTGTTGTTGTTGCTATTGTTGTTGTTGTTGTTGTTATTGTCGCCGTATGTTGCTTGTTGCTGCCGTTTTCATGTTGCTCTGTGCAAACTCGTTTTGCAAAATCAGGTTTCTACAATATACATACATATAGTCTTTTTGTTTACAAGGCAAAACAACAACAACAACAAAAAACAAAAACAAAAAGTCAAAAATAAAACAAAAAAAAAAAAAACCCAAGCTAAGCCTATGGTTTTGCAGCTAAAGACGAAGCTTCAAATTCAACTTAAGCTTTGGCTTGTGCCTCTAAAATCCAACCTCGGCATCGCAGTTGTTGTTATCGTATGCCTTGGCTTGAGTTTCTCAAATTGCACTTGAGTTTTTGGTTAAATTCATACGCAGCGTAAGCATTGAAGTTCTGAAAGATAAATAACTTTTGACAGTTTCAGATTCATTATTTATGAAGAATACAAAAAGTAGAGATATATCGGGTCTAAATTTATCCAAGTGATCCGTATTTTGATTTTTTGTTGGTATATAATTACATGCCATTTGGCATTTGAATATGATTTCAGGCATATGAGCATCGCGACTGGCCCGAAGACAACACAATCTGGAGGTTCAATTTTTAATTTAGTGGCTAACTCAAGTCATAATCTCGAGAAATCATGTCAATTTTAAGTAAATTTAAGGTTCCTATTTATGAGAATCCAGTAAATTTTCAAAAGTTGTTACGATGAAATGGCGTACTGAGTATAACTGATGCCAGTGCTGCCAGATTTGATGAACCTTTTGACTCTCTAAGAAAAACATCTAAAAAGAAGAGTGTACCTAAGTACCTTTTTTGAAGAAATTGAATAATTCAATTAAAAATTCGTCATAAAAATGCATTCCCAATCTATTTTTAGACGAAATATCTAAAATTTCAATAAAACTCTTAGCTGCTTGCGGATAATTTCAAAATATTTAGGCCAATAAGTACAAATTTGAATTGTTGAATCGTATTGATAGTAGATACAATAGTGCTACAAGGTATCTTACAACCAAAAGTAGGCGAAATGTGGGCGTGGTAGCTCTATACATGCAAAAACACTTACAATGTTATATTAAGTGTGTTATGGGAGTTATGTTTTTAGATATGAATTTTGATGGGATTTCATTAGTGGTCGTGGCACATCCCATACAAGCAAAAACGTTTAATGATATAATTAGTGTACTATATGAGTGATCCTAATAGAATTTGATATAGAGATGTCGGTTTCTATAAGCTTTGTAGGATTTCGATAGGACTACATCGGTGGGCGTGGCACCTTTCACGTTAACAAAAAGTTGTAAGCTTAGCAATTTTTGACTTTCCTTGAATACTTTTTGACTATTTCAACTTTTTTCAACATTTTCCCTTTTTTTTTGATTTTTCAGCCTCTTTCAAATTCATTGAATTTACAAAGATTCCAAAAGGACTTTTTCAATCTGTTGCAACTTTTTCGAGTTTTTCACCATCTCTCAACTTTTTCCAATGTTTTCCATATTTTATCAATGTCATCCAAACTTTTTCAACTGTTTCGACTTCTTTAAATTTTACTCAACCTCTTTCAATTGTTTCGACTTTTCAACCTTATCCAACTTTATTCGTCAATTTCTAATATTTTATTGATTTTTTTAGCCTTTTCCACTTTTTCAACCTGTTTTAAGCTTGTTCAACACTTTCCATTTTCTTTCATCTTTTTCAACATTTATCGGCTTTTCAATCGTTTTCACTATTTTTCAAAAATTTTCCACTTTTTCAACATATTTCAACTCTTTCAATATTTTTCATATTTTATCAACGTTATCAGCCTTTTCCACTGCTTTCAACCTCACTAAACTTTTGATGCATTTTTCTTATTTTAGAATTTTTAAACCGTTTTCTACTATTACGACATTTTTCAACTTGTTTCACCTTTTTTTAACTTTTCCCATTTTTTTCGACGTTTTCAACTTTTCAATATTTTCATATTTTTTCGACTTATTCAACCAAATTCAGCTTTTTTCAACATTTCCATATATTATCGATTGATAACTTTTCAACTGTTCAACCTCTTTCAATTATCGTCAATATATTTCATATTTTTTCTAGTTTTTCAACCTCTTTCAGTTTTTTTTTTTTGACTTTTTCAACCTCATTCAACTTTTTACGAGATTTTCAACTCTTTCCAAAACTTCCCATATTTTATCGACTTTATCAACCTATTTCAACTGTTTCAAGCTTTATCAACATTTTTGACCTCTTTCGACATTTTCCAACAATGTCCTTATTTTTATTTTATTTTTCTGCCTTTTCACACTTTTCAACAGTTTTCAGATTATTCGATTTTTTAACTTCTTTCAAATTTTTAAATATTTTCCATATTTTTTTTAAAAATATTTTTCATATTTTTTTGGATATTTCTAGATCAAAACGAAAAACAGAACTATGGTCCTGGTGCTATTATTTAAAATTTTGAATATACAAATATGTGCATACAAAAAAAAATAATAACTAATAATACAAGGAAGACTTAGATACTAACAATTGTTCTCGTAAAGACTTTTTCATAGATTTGTCTCATTTCGGACACAATCGTGGAAGTCTTTATTTATCAAAATTTCTCTATTATTTAATTACATTTCTAATTTCTATTTTTATAATATTTACAATGTTAAAAATCACTATTAAAACTATTAATTTAGCAGGCTCATTTCATGTCTTTTGGATGCTACTAAATATAATGGCGCTTAGTGAAAGAGCTATACTTAAAACCTAGCACTTGATGGCAACAAAATTCTTTTGATAATAGAACTAAGAGGAAAAATATAAGGCTTGTTAACTCATCCAACATTGATAAAATAATAAGGGTATTCGAACAAAGTTATATATTCCCTGCAAATGGTGCATGAGCAATATATTTATAGTGACATATAAAACAAAAACTCTGTTTCATTGAAGTTTCTTGCGACAAATATGCTTGAATATTTTTACTGCAATGAGAATCATCAGTTTTGAAAATTACGCAAATAAACAAAATGTGAAAATTTCAGAAAAAAAATTATTGAAATTAATTTTTTTTTTATTTTTTATTAAGTTTTCTTTTATTTCAACTTCTAATTTTACCAACATTTTTTAAACTTGTTATATTCGCTTTCAAAGCCATATGTAAGTCTCTTCATATGTATCAGTTCGGTACGCGATTAACTTTACGATGTCGTATACAAACAGCGTTGTTCGAATACCCTTCATAAAATAAATAAAACCTTTTTCATATTCATCATATGAAATTTTCATAGTTTTCATTAAAAAAAAAGTTCTCCGTAAGTATAAAATTTTCCTCCTCTATGTTTTGTTGAAATATCTTATTTTATTAAGCGATATTTCCTACATTTCGATTTTACAATTTTGCTTACAATCTAAGCAAATTACGCCAAAGTTACCAATGAAATTTTTTAAAAACGAAACGAAATTCGCTTTTCTATACGAGTTGGAAAGTTTGTTTTTTGGTTTAAAGTTAAGAACCATTTACGATCATTTAAGCCAATTAAAAGCGTTTGATCACAGCTCATAAGAGAAAACAGCATCATTTGCAGTTTTTTGACAGTTGCCGCAATATTGCTTAGATAATGCTGTGTGTTCATTTCTTTGTGGATATTGCTATTTTGTTCAAACAACGTTGGTGCCATCTTTTTATAGAGAATCGTAAAAACTTTTTACGAGCAATTTATTTTGGATGAAGCAACAACAGTCACCACGAATGATAACAGTTGATAGCGCAAACAGCTAAGCAACATATTTATTTAGTGATGTGTGGTACTGTAAAAAAAAAAACTCTCTTATTGCCGAATAAGATATTTTCATGCCAAAAGTTTTATTGATTTTACAAACACTATGTGTTGATGTGAAATTTTTTTGGCTTAAAAACTTTCTTCACAGAGCGACTATGAGCACTTTTTTTTAGATTAAGCCACATTATCATTGTAGACTATTTTGCAAATCTTCCCAAGCGCTATCTTTCTTCATTTTTATCTACACAAAATAAAGATCATAAAAATCATTTTGATTGATCGCATGATTTCAGTCAATAAAATCAATTAGATAAGATATCGATTACTCGATTAATTTGTATGTGAGCTTTAGTTCTATATATCGGAATATCACACCCTTAAACCAACCAAAATATTTCCATATTTCTTGATCTAAATGCATCTTGTCAAATCATTTTAAGTTAACACTTGTTGTTTTTGTTGTGTGTGTGTGCGTACGTACCAACACTTTAAATGTAAATTAAAATAAACAAAAAATAAACAAAAAAAAACAACAACGCGACACAATTGGCAACGAAAAAAAACTGAGGACCAAAGCACGAACGCTAATTGCAAATTCAATTACGAGTTGCCAACTACTACGACAAATACTCGTACTGGTACTCGAACGGCTGATAGAGTTCAATACACTTTGCTTGGACAGCGCTGCAATGCTGCACCGCACAGCGCTGCGCTGCGCTGCTCTGGGCCGCGAGTTGCACTCGTGCTGCGGCAATAAAAAAGTGAATTACGAGTGCAGCAGCGTTTTGTACTACACCAGATGAGCGCGCTGCACTCTGCTGCAACGAATGCAACTCGTTGTGTTAACGGCCTGCGGACGGACATGCTGCATATGGACAGATAAGCAAAGTCAATGCGTCGTCGTCGTCGACATGTCAGAAAAAGAGGTGGCAAAAGGGTGCGGAGTGCGGAAATTTGGTCATGCAGTTGCGATTGAACATAAAACGTATGACAGACCCAGTTTTCAAGTGATCAACTTCTTACATTTTGTTGTAGCTAACTAACTGATTTCGTTTTTTTATTCGCTTCTTTTAAACTCTTTGCTTATGAGCTGAAAGATTTACTATATGTGCGTTTGTCAATTTAAAATATGTTAGAATCAGTTGATTAAGACTTTTATAACTCTTTATTCTGATAAGCCTTGGTTACCAGAGTTTCAAGATATTCAAAGTTATATTACAAGTTGACCCTTGAGTCCACCTTTTATTAGCATTTTTTAACATTGAGCAATAATCCAAGCATTATTTTGTGGGAAACGGTCTAATCTATGTATATCTTTTGCCTCAGCTAATTAACTATCTGACTTTTAAAAAGAAAGCCATTATCTAAAACTAACTTTATTTACTTTTTATCTTGAATATCCTGATAACCTGGGTTTAATAGACAAAATTTTCGAAGTACATACAGGTTCTTTTCTCTGAAAATTTCTTACACAGATGGCACAATGTGCCTAATCTATCATCTTCGGAGTATTGCAAATAACGATGGAATTTTAGATTTAATTTGCATAGATAAAAAATTTAAAAATTTATAGCACATGCGACCCCAGCAGCAAACGAAGAAGTTATCAAGACAAAAATTCAGCTTACGAAGCAATAATGTCTTTAAAATAGCTCGATATCGTAATTAAAAAGATACTTTGCCTTTGTTGAGAGATTTTGTTTTGTAATAGCTTACTAGAACAACATATAAAACCATAATAAAGAGAAACGGTATAATGTTTTTAATAGGATTTTTAAAGACATAAGGTATCAATATACTGTACAGTACAAAGACATATATGAGATATAACTCACATCTCATATGTGGGCCTATACTGTACATAACAAAGTAGTTTTACAGACATGAGGTGGCATGTTTCGTGTGTGTCTTTATACTGTAACTGAAAAACATGGGTTTTTATACTGTTCATTTTTTGATTCGATGTTAACGTATAATTATATATCACAATCCATAGATTGTACAAAAATTCGATCAGATAATAATTATACTTTCAAAGATCTTTGAAAAACATCTTTAAGTCCCTTAAATAATTTTAAATGAACTCTACAAAAGACATTTGTCTGTGAACGTACTGTCTTCAAAGTCTTTCTAAGGTGTCTTTTAAATACCTAAGAAAGATACTTTACCGAGTTTCTACGTAGATAACAAATAGAGGAACATGTCTTCATACTTCATACGCCAAATGGCATCTACAAATACTTTATGTATGTAATATGTTGACTTTATACTTTAAAAGGTCTTAAAAAGGCCTTTTAAAGAAGCTATTTTTACTACTTCTTTAAGCTTAGATTTTCAAATTATACGTATTGACGACTAATTTTTTTGGGTCATGTCTTGGAGTTTAGATTTCCAGCCTACAAAAATATTTCAAAGCGTCACCGCCACAAAAGAGCACTGGAAGGTACTGGCAGTTCTATCTTGCAATTACGAAATTTATTAAAGTTGGAAAACAGAAAAAGTTCATAAAAAGAGTTCCGACATACTATACAACAAATTTTTTTGCACCTTAATAAAAGAAACATCTGGCACTGGTTATTTTTATAAACTAGAGTTCATCCAATGGTTGGAATTAAACCATTATAGTGACACTGCAAAATAGCTCAGTACCAATTTACCTGACTAAATGTCATAGCTCCCAAAAATAAACATCATGGTATCATGTTTGCACTTAAAACAAGTATTCCTTCTTAAGGCTTAATCTATTTTCGAAGCAAATTTATGCAGTCCATTACTTTAGCCGTGGAAATGTATTTTCCTGTTAGAGTTGTGACATCGCCAACTATTGGAAAAAATTACATTCTGCATTGCCCCACTTCACAACCTTTCCAAGAAACAAAAATTAATCGATTATGTTGTGTTATAGCAGCTAAAAAGAGATGGAACCGTTTCGCCTTCGCCTATTTTTATATAGATACAAACTTTACCTCATTATATAAAAATAAAAATGCATATTAGAAGTCGTCTCAAAAGATTGCTTTGTCAATCATATGATGTCCCAAAAAGACCAAAAGGAATGTCTGGATTCTTCTAACTCAATGAATTTTATTTAATTTTTCTCTCTTGCTTTTTAAATTCATTTAAGACTGTCAATTTAATATTTGAAGAGTTCGCAATGTGTCATAAGCTGACGTATACATCGTATATCATGTTTTACAATAGATGCAAAAAATTTCCTAATTAGTTTCCATATACAAGTTCAATAAGACAATACAACTCTCTGTATTCATTTACTGAGAGAATCAGATAGTTTTACTGAGAGAATCGTATTGAGGAAGAGAGTAACAAAAAAGTTCTTTAGACAACAAATTTTTTGCTGAGGGAGTCGATAGTGATAGGATGCTCACACATGTCATATTCTGACTTTATGGCACCTTGTGAATTCCCTAAATAATACACTACAGAGTCGTAGCTCATCTTTCCTTACGATTGGGTTGCTGCTGAATGTGAAAAAGTTTTATTGTAAGAGTTAATACTTAACTTTGTCCAAACAGTTGTAAGACACTTTATTTTCACTTTCAAGTACAACGCAGTAAGAGCGGTTTTTTCAACTTCTCAAACTCGCATAATCCATTTTCGTACACTTCTAATACTCAAGTCATTGTTAAAGATTATAAGTTCGTGAAGAAAAACAAACATAAAAAATTGAAATTATCCAGAAAAGGGGATTGCTACATGACGACGACGACGACGATGTATACGATTACACGAAGATTGCCACGTTTCGGGGGGTGTTGTTACCATGTGCGGTGCGAATTAAATTGGGGGATCAGGGGAATGAGTTTAGTCCTGTGACACAAACAAAAATGAAAATTTCAACAATAAATTTGCATTTTTTTGTTGTTTCAATTTTTATTTTTCTCCTTTTTTTTGCTCTCTACGTCCTTAGAGGCAAACACGCCTTCACTGGCAGTGAAAATTTCACCGTTCCTGTTGCCAGCATTCTGCCGGCTGTCTACAGGAAATGGATTCTGCAAGTGACTGGTAAACGACTGCCCTGATTTTGGCCTAGCTGTGGTGTGGTGTGGTGTGGTATGTACCACTTGTAACTTGTGCGTAGTCACCAGTCACAATTTAACTCGTACCCGAAAAAATTTGAATATAAAATCTGTTTAAATTTAAAAAACGTCATAAATTTTATGCTGCTGTGCTTTAATTTACATAGCACATATAAATGCTTACCGCGCTGTATTTTCTGAGCTCAGGCGTTTGAAATCCGTCGTGAAACGATGGCTATTGAAAGCATTAAAAAGAGAAAAATAGATGACTGCAAACGGGAACATCGGAAAAAAATCTTTTTCAAAATTGGAGGGTTTTTTGTGGACTAAGTGCTTCCAGATTCCGAAATAGTTTTGAAAGATAATGTAAACACCATTGTATTTCATTTGTATAACAAAATGAACATGATCAACCAATCGCAATTTGAAGATCACATTTCGCCAGCTTGCCCAATTAATATTTCCAATATGTTCACACAAGATCGCTCAGCTTTCGTACATATGCACAACCATAATTTTCAGTACGATCAAAATGAATTACTTTACAACGACACATCGAATATTTATGCCTCTCCAATCGAAAGTCTTCCAAATTTTTTTTTTTTTTTTTTTTTTAAGTTTGACCTTTTGTTATTCTAGTCATCCAGCCCGGAAAAGTTTCCTTGTGCGGTCGTGCTATAAACTAAGGCTTCCGGAATACAAAAATTTCAATATCCAAAATAGGTATCCATATCAGGAGTACCGTCTTTTTGCTCAACAAACAATCGCGTCAGAAGGGATAGGTGTACCTATTCCATTAATCCAAATCTATATATAAGTGGGCGGTGGCAAATCGGTTCCATCCCTTTTTAACTGTCATAACAGAACATAATCGCTCGGTTATTTTTTTTTTCGTTGGAAGGATTGTGAAGAGTATCAGTTCAGAATATAATTTTTTCCAATAGTAGGCGGTTTCACGCCCCTATTAAAAAATTTGACGGTTAAACTAATGGGTTTTGATAATATTTGGTTTGGAGATTGAACTCTTGGAAGTGTTTTAAAAACTTTGCGTTATTTTAGTGGGCGTGGCACCGCCTCTACAGAAGAAAACGCTGTTACGACTGAGCTGCGACACCGATTTTAATAAAATTTTTAAGGGAGATAGATTGTTTCTTAAATAAAGGCATATGTATTTAGTGGGCGTGCCACGCCCTTAACAAGAAAATATTTTTTTACTGCTGAAGGCAAGGAACGATTTTAATGAAATTTTGTGCAGGAATAGACTGAACCTCTGAGGAAATGTATTATTTTTAAAGAACAGAGCCACGCCTCCAACCAAAAAATATGTTTTCACAGCTGCTTACAATAATAAACCGATTTTGATGATATTTTTCATAGAGATGGACTGAACCATTAAAAAAAATATTTATTTTGGAATTGGTAGCTCCACGCCTTTTGCAGGAAAATTTGAAATTTTCTATGGAGATAGATTGGAACTTAAGGATAATACAGAGTTAGGGATTAGGTAACATAATACCGTATTATATTTGGTAGCGATAATATTTAATCAGGTAAAATAGTACTAAACTGTTTTGAATTGTCACTTTAATGATTAAATTTCAATGAATTTTATGAAAGAGCTGCTGTAAAAGTTCGGCTGTCACGTTCAAATCAGCTTGCATTACTCTTTATCATAGTTAAATCTCACGTTTGGCTGATGGATGGTTCGGCAATATTTGGAAGAATCTCCGCGTCGCTTACTCAAAGTGTTTCAGTATTCTCCTTTCGAGGTTCAGTAATTCTGGAAGTGGTCTCTCCATCGTTTGAGTTGACTGTCATGAAGTAAGTTTCTAGTAGTGTCCAAACAAGCAAGTTTTGTTTCAAAAGGCTAAAGTAAGGGTGATTACATTTTTGTCCGCGGTGATAAGCTTATAGCAGAGGATTAGCCACGCCGAAACGTACAAAGTCATTAGAGAAAATATTTCATCATTGAAAGACTACATCTTTTTCCTTTCTTTTCTCTTAGAAAACAACATGCCTGAGTAATGTAAGTAACTTGAGTTAAGTAAAGTTTGATTATAGTCCCATTTCAAGCGACAACTATTTAAGATCTTATTAGCATTATTAACATATACTTAGTATATTCGGCAATTTATATAAAACTCTATTAAGTCATTAAGATGTATATTTTATACAATTCCGTATAATCACATATGGTATTCAGAAATTACATGCACGCAAGCCTTTACATATTGGCTGTCTGGTGATTTACATGTTATCGATTACAATTTTAACATAGAAAATTTGTTTTTTTGTTGTTGCTTTTTTTTTTTGTTTTGAGGATTTTCGGTGGGCGCCACAAATTCAATTTTGTATTCCAAGAACATGCATTTTGCTTTATAGTCTTTCTGGGGTTAAAATACATATCAAGTTGTAACAAAATTCTAAGAAAATGCGTGCGAATAAGTAACATCTGCGTATAAAGGTTGCTCATTTCCGCAGCTACAGCTTCGTTTTTTTTTTTCGTTTTTTTCTGGTGTAATTTCAAGTATTTCTAATATTTTGTTAACTAAACTTATGGTGGCAGGGGGGGGAGTGGGGGAAACGAAACAGAAAACACAACAACAGCACAAGCATATAAATAAACACCTCCAAGTGCTGATATCCCACCATTCAAGCATCCATCCATCTGTTTGGAGCACCCCCCACACCAATCGGATTAGAAACATTTGTGGTACACATGTTTGGGAAATTGAGGAAGCAGCAACATAGCTGCGGGCTGGTGTCTGGTGGCTCCGGCTATGGCTCTCGCACGCACTTGCACTTGCGGTGGCAACAACGAGTTGTTCCCTAAGGAAGTATTCATCTAGCAAAAGTTTCCCATCTCGCACCAAACAAACTGAGCGCGAGGTTTTCGTTCGGCGTCGTCGTCTTTGGTTTTCTTTCATTTCATTAACATAATCATTCAAATTTGGAGACTTTGTAGGTTTTATGCAGACGCTTTGAATGTAAATATTTTAATATTGAAATTTCATTTACATTTGAGTGTTGAGCATGTTGAGCTCATGCTAAACTTAAAAGTTTTGTAATTTGGTCTCTTAAGGTGAAATATTCTTTGAAGAATGTAGGTACTTTTTGTCAAACAAACTGTAGGTGCTCGATGTATTTCCTTAAGTGCAATATTACGTAGAATATTTTTGCGACATGATTCTTGAGGTTTGGTCAAAAATAACTTCGAAATTTTTTGACGCAGCTTAATTTTCAGCTTCTTTTATTGCCTCTCTTCCACAAAAACAAACATACTCGTATATTAAAGAGTGTCATTTAACGTTTTCATGTGAAGAAAATAGACGTTGACTTTAATTGGGGACACATCGATTTCATCCTTTTCCAGCAGCTCTGCATATACCGAAGACATATCAGAATTATGCCACGTGACTTATTCTAGGACTCCCTCAATGACTGAAGACCTGAAGCATGTGCACTAATTAAGAAAGAATTTAACTCCCTTCTAAATACAGGTAAATGTCTTATGTCACTTATCTAAAGTTCTAGGAAATCATCAACATCATGACTTGATACACGAAGACGGTCGAAAACCTGATGGCCTAAACTTAGTACATGAAACATTTTACACTCGCACTATTACCGCTTCAATGTCAATCTTAATGGTGAAATATTTGTATATTAAAATTTAGAATATAGACCAGGGGACTAATAGCACATATACGTCAAATAGCAACGATACAGTAAAGCCGCTTGCTACGATACACTCTATGGTTTCAAGAATTATATGCGAAACTTATGTACCCACTGTACATATTGCAGATAGACCCACGACTACAGATTGGAGACAAGGTTGACAGATTGTTAATGAGGACAGAGCCATGTGAGCAGTTAGCTTTTTTAATCCTTTTAAAGCACGTGGAGACGATGGATTGCATATTTTCAGCACATATTTAGGAAGGCCTTCAAATTATTATGCAAAGTATATATGTTATCGGCCAAACTAGTTTAGGATAAAAATAGTTTTTCCTAGGCCAAACTAGTTCATCCAAATCGTGTTAGGATGAACCAGTTTAGCCTAGGAAAATACTAGAATAGAATCGTTTGTTTTATTTTGGCTCTAGGTCTTTATTATAAATTTTATTATTAAGTTTTAATTATTTCCCAATATTTCGAAAAACATCGTTTTTCATCATCAGGGGAGACTAAAAAAATAAATTTAAATACATTACAATACAATAATTACAAAATTTTAAGTCTTGACAAATAACAAATGAACAAAAAACGAATCACTAACACAATAATTAATATTATAAATATTGAACTTTAAACTTTTAAACTTACATTACACTTAATGAGGTCTGAATTAGAACTAAAAATGATTTATGAGGGCACGGTAAATGTGAGCACAATTTTCAGTGTCACTCTTAAAGTTCATCCTAATGTTTGTCGGAGTATTTGTGATATGGAGCATTTCGAGCATTAATCTCTTGTCATAATTCTTCTCTTCTTGTAAAATTTTAACGTCGTCAAAATTCGGATGATGCCCGAAATCCGCACAGTGTGCCGAAAGTGCAGTCCTAGGGCCTTGTCCAGTTCTATTCTTATGGTCAGATCGGTGTCCTGAGAGTCTTGTCCTGAGTTTAGTTTTAGTGGTGCCAACATATACCTTAGGGCATACGTTGGACCCGTCACCTAGAGCCAAAATAAAACAAACGATTCTACAAATTAAAAGGTCGAATAATTTTTCAATTAATTTATGAAAATACTAGAATTATACTAAATATTCAGCCGCGACTCAAGGTTTACTTCCTACAATAACTTCAACATCGGCATCGTGGCGACTTTCGGCCGCGGTTGACTATATGTAGTATGTCCTACATGGCCTTCGCTCATACACTGGCGTTAGATTTACTACAGTGAGCTGCGGTCGAAGTCCACCGCGAAACCAGTGGTGGATATATTGATGGACTTAAATTCTGAGTCACGAAGGCCGCCCTCCTTACCCTGATATACTACAATTTCAAGAAAATCGGGAATGAGAGCGTTAAAATAAATAATAACCCAATTTCATCCTAGGCTAAGCTGGTTTATCCGAACACGTTTCGGTTTGGTCTAGTTTATCCTGAAAACTAGTTTTGCCTGGTAACATATATAATCTTTATCAGCGTCACAACCTGAGTCGCTTTAGCCATGCCCGTTTGTCTGTCTATCTGTCTGTGTCTTTCTGTCTGCCTATCTTTGGAAATTAGGATTACGGCAAAAACAAGCAAACTAATTGAGCTCGACAAGCAGGTCAAATCTTCAAACAAGTTTCTTGGGATAGAAAATGGGCGAAATCGGTTCAAGGACACGCCTACCGCCCACACAACTAAGACATTTAAAAAGTTTTTTTAAGAGAGTTTCTTAATGTAGTGTAACCAAATTTCTCAAAAATACTATGAAAAGCTCTAGAAAAAAGTTCTCATGTCAGCGAAGATTTCAAAATGTTATACTGAGAGAATTATTTAAGGTGATCCAAATTTCACACAAATAGTCACTTAAAGCAGTCATGAAGACAAGCTAAGTCACTATACTGGAGAAACTTTTTTGAAAGGCGTGGCACAGCCCACAATATTCAAAAACGTTATAATAAGAGAACTACCAAAGTAATCGGTACGAAATTTAATATGGCATATATATTTGCTATAAGGTATCTTGTAATTAAAAGTGGGGCGCAATAGTACATATGGGCGTGGCACCTTCCATACAAGCAAAAAATGTTAAATATATAGCAATGAGAGTATCTACATAAAATTTGATGTGGATGTCTTGGTTGCTATAAGCTTTGAAATTAAATGGAATTCAGCAGGATTGCATCAGTGGGAGTGGCACCTCATGTATTAGCAAAAAGTTGTAAGCGTTATTTTTAGTGAACTATTGCAGCATTTGATGTGAAATTTAATACGTGGTTTATTTGCCGTAAGGTATATCTGAATTAAAAGGGTGCAAAATAACACCAGTGGGCGTGGCACATCCCATATACAAGTTAAATACCTTTTTTTGACATATCTAGCTAAGTATGTGAGCAGTCATATTAAGTTAAGTGTACAAATGTTAGCTATTTCTGGATCGAAATCGGGGTGGATTGTACAAGCGGGTCACCGCCTTATATTTTAAGACTAATAACGACATATCTCGCAAAATTTTACAAGCTATTGTTATAAAATTTGGTATGCGAATGCCGACCACGAATATAATTTATTCAACCGATGGAATTGGAAAAATGAACGTGACACTTATCAGCCTTTCTCAAATCTTCTAACTTTCTTGGACTTCTTCGTTTTTTACCAAACTCTTACAATTTTATTCAATACTTTTCCTCTTTCAGATTTTCTACAAATTTTCTTAATCATAGAATCAAAATAAAAAATCGAACAAAGGTCGGTCTTCTGGTACTTTAAGTTAATGAAGCCGAATATCACAGAAATACAAGAAATGGTTCGGCCAAGCATCAGACAAAAGATTTGGTGAATTTCGAAAGGAGGGCGAAGTATAAGCAATTTAAGTAAATATTGCCAAATTCAATATGGATACGTTGAGTCTAACCAGACAGCATGGATTATGATGGAAAAAATACCTTTTTGATAAAAATTGAAGACGCACTTTAACTGTTAACGCGGTGTAGGGTATTTAATTTTTGGAGGGGCCAAAGATAACACCTTTACCAGTTTATTTCTATTTATTTTGTACTCAAAAACTAGCAAACATAAAAAAAAGTTGTCCACTTAAGAAAAAATATGCACTGAAAAAATAATTTCTTTGTTTTCTTTGCTTTATTGTTTTTTTTTAAATTTCATAAGATAAAAACAAATATCTTTTAAACATTTCCTTTGTCAGATTACCAGCTTTCGGAAAAAAATCAATACAAATACAAACGTTGTGTACCTTAGTTAAGCGCTCGTTGGCACGCTTCAGTGGGTTAAAATAGAAAGTTTTTAACGTAAAAACATAAGGGTTATACTTTAAATATTTTTCAGCATATCCCTTCTTATATGCCACTGCTTTGCCTCTATGTATATGTTCTGCAAATAAAGTTATTTTTCACGTAATATAGGACCTTTTGTTGATTACTCAAACTTTAAGTATTAGAATATGTTTTGATGGGATGATTAAATTGCAAGTGAAATGAAAATTTTTGATTTGTATTTTTTTGTTGGCTTATGTCATTTCTCATAGAATTTGCAATTATCTTGACTTCCTGTGATGTTGCTGCGAATGAAACTCAGCACCCGGAAACTGACAAATTCCTCAGGAAGATGATTGCTTCCATCTGTACCTACTTACTAATGAGAGTGGGAATGCAGAAAGATTCTACATAAGATATGCTACCAGATTATTATGTGCGAATTGTTGTGTATATAAAAAAGGAAGGAAATAAAAGCAAAAATATAATAAAAATGGCCGAAACAGCCTTAGCTACAATGAAAATATGGGCGGCAATAAAAGAGGAGGAGGAGGAGGTGGAGGTGGGGTGTGGCAGCGTCGAGTGAACCCAACTGGCAATGGCTATTAAAACCGCACGAGTTTTCGTTTATGTGCGACAACCAAAAAAAATGTCCTTCAAAGGTGCCCGCTACTCTGCTGGGTGACGATGACGATAAAGCTGATGCCGATGCTGATGCTGATGTTGATACCTAAAGTTGGGTGGTGTTGCGGCTGAATGGAGTGCAATGATTTGGAAGCTATTTACGACATTTATTGTTGTTCGGCATTTTCTTCTTGTGCTGATTTCTTTTATTGTTGCTGGGCCCTTGCGCGTTAAGTTCTGGCTTTGCATCGTCATCTACCGTCCCATTTTTCTGATATTTTCGTTTTTTTTGTCTTGTTTGCAGTTTCCGTTCGATGCATGAATTATGATTATTTCAATTCGCTTTCCTGGCACTTTTTCGGGTCCAAAGGATACATCTCTGTGTGTGTGTGCGAGTGCATTTTAACGCGTAGTACGTAGTATTAACGACACGTGTACAAACAATAAAGGAAAACAAATTTAATGGCGTAAATTTCAAGATTTCAGCTCAGTTTTGGCAAAATGTGTCCGATGTGTTTTCAAGTGTAAATGCGACCCATAAGTGTGTTTGTGCAGACCATGTCATAATAAATGATTTTTTTTCTTTTTTTGATTTTTAATAGTGGATTATATTAAATGGCACATTTTAGTGGCGTGAAAATCCAAGGTAGTGGTTTTTTTAAAGTAGCTGGTTTTGTTCGGCTGAAGCACGTTTTTGTATTTATATAATTTTAATGTATTGACACGTGATTGACTTTTGACCGTAAGACGTTTACTTTTAGCAAATGGGGCCACCGATTTGTGTAGCTACGAAAACACACACTTTTTGATGTTTAAAAATAACTGATTTGTTAATTTTTCAAACTAATTCACAGGTTTTAAGAAAATTGCATTCATACTTTAATTGCACAACTTTTCAGTTGAGTCACGATGTAAATAACAAATTTTGAAAACTTAAAAACTTCATTTTTCATAAATCTTTATACCTTAGCGACCTTTTGCATATGTCCTTACACCGGCATTTGGTGAATTTTAAAATTTTGAGTCGATATTTTTTGAGAGGAAGCAAAAAATCATATAGATTTGTTGGAAAATATCTTTATGTTCCTTCCAGTCCCAACATCATCTTTAGTCATGGCAACACTACTCAAAGGCTTGTAACTTCAGTTCGAAAATGCTGCAATATCCGAACAATCTAGCAACATCTAGCGTTCATTTTGTATAGGAGATACCATCGAATAGCAGGCAGAAGCTCGTTTTTGTATTTACCATAAAAAGTTTACTTATAGCAAATAACGATTTATGTAGATACGAAAAACACACTTTTTGATGTTATAAAAAGAACGGTTTTATTCATTTTTCAAACTAGTTCACAGGTTTTAAGAAAATTACATTCAGCTTTATTGCACAACTTTTCAGTTGAGTCACGGTGCAAAAACTTCATTGTTCAGAAATCTTTATATCTGGGCGTCCTTTTACATATGTCCTTACTCCGGCATTTGGTGAATTTTAAAATGTTGAGTCGATATTTTTTGAGGGGAAGCAAATAATCATATAGATTTGATGGAAAATATCTTTATGTTCCTTCCAGTCCCAACATCATCTTTAGTCAGGACAACACTAATCAAATGGCTGCAACTTCAGTTCGAAAATGCTGCAATGTCCGACAATCTTCCAAGGTACCATCGAATTTTTCTTTCTTTTCCATCGTATAAATAAAACGTTACAATATCTTGCACATACATGAATGTTTCAAGAATTTATACAACATTAAAATTGCAAAGAATTTAATTTCTAAAAATAATACTTTCGAATAAAAACGGTAAGTCGAATGTTGATATTGTATTTCTTTTTTTTTTAATCAATGCATTACGATCCTTTACATTAAATTTCCAAACAATGTATTTAATATGTCGTAACAAAAGCTGAAATCAACTGAAATGAGTTCACTGGATACACTCCATATTGGGAGCGAGTGGGTGATTTCTCTTTACAGAAAGTGTCTTTCTTTTCCAACGGAGCAAAATCTCTTTGTACGTACATATGCCAATTACGACAAAGGAAGCCTAAAGCACAAAAGGACCAAAATCGAGCTCCAAGCACCAAGAGCAAAGAATTTTTATGGACGAGCAGAGCATTACGCACAGCCCATTACACCATTGTGTTGTGCGTTCCTTGTGCGAACAATGAATGGCTAGATGACTGACTGGAGCTTGAGCTAAATCGTCAATCGGATGCAAACGACGAAGCAACGCAATAATGAAACAAATGAAAAGTGTTATCTTTGGCTCAGCAGAAGCACGAATACTCTAAACTAGGCATGAGTTTACATTAATAGCGTATGTACGTTTTTAAAGTTGATACCACTGAGTGATATGAGTGATCTGGTGTTGACAATCAACTGGTCACAGGTCAAAGGTTCGGCCAGCTTTTTCTTCTCGAAATTAGTAGCTATGAATTGAAAATTGTCTTCGTTGGAGTATTATCTTAAATTGGCTTGATCTGTCCGAACCAATAAAGTCCACAGATTTTCACCTTTTGAGCTACATCCACGTCATTGTTAGGCACATATATTTATCGGTTGAATATTTTTCTCCTTATAGCAGCCTCGCGAATAGGACCATTAATACGACATAAAATATTCTTCTCAAAATACACAGAGAGCTGTTCTGCAACCAACACGTTATTCCATACAGAACAACAAGAAAAATTGTCTGATACCGTAATGCATTGGTTATTTGAGAGAGAACCTTCGAGCCCAAAACTTATGAAAGTCCGTATAAGTTCCTTGAGCCCTCGAAATTGTTACTATTGATGACAACATCTCGCCCTAGACGGAGCTTGGTTTGCTACAAGACAACTCATGAATCGAAAATCCCACTCGTTTTGTCATGTCTCCAATTTCAACGAAGAAGTCACAGAGAAATTACTGGGGACAGCGATAATGTCAGCTTCATCTTCATATCCTGGCAACTGGACAGATTTGTAAAAAATAATGTCATCTGTGCCTATTCTTGCCCAATGCCAAGGATGCCCAGCTCGAAAATTGTTAAAAAATCGTTAAAAAAATATCTCTCGAGCTCTTTCCGTTAATCGAGCTAAATCATTTCGGTTTGCACTCCCCGCATGCTTTTTGTTTGTGTAATTTTTTCCCTAACGATCGGGTCGCTAAGCTCTTGCCGATAATCAAGTTAAACAATATCGGTTCGCTATCGCTGCATACTTTTTGTTTGTGTGATTTTGTTTTCAAGAGGCGCTGGCTCGTTCAGCTCTTTCCGTTACGCGAGGTAAACACTTTCTGTTTGCAATCGTTGCATGCTTTTTGATTGTGTGATTTTGTTTTCACTTGTAACTTGCTCATCCTACTTTTATTTGCTTGTACGAAATACGAATTACCCAAATGTTATTGTAATTAGCTCCCGACGCAAATTTTTGAGATCATCTTTGGCAATCACCCAAATCGCACAGAGCTCTGCATATTTTTAAGTGTTGTACGGCATAACTGAGTTCATTTTTGTTGGAATTTCGACTACTGCTCTTTGATAAGTCCAATCGATTGACACTTTGTGCATGCAGCTTGAAGACCAATGAAAGGTGGTGCGTCTCAAATAAGTGAACATGGGAATATGAACCTTTTGCACGTAAGCTTAAATGAAGACAATACTCTTATGGTATCAATAATACCATCTCAATATTGTAGGGTACTTAAAAAATAAAGGATAAGGATAACAAAGTTCAAGTCAATGGCTTGGAAGTAGGGCCGAAAAAAGGCCACATTGTAATTTGCGAAAAACGAAAAAAATATTTATACCTACGTGTGCGTATCATACGGCTAACGCTTTTATTTGTTTTTAATGTATTTAAGCCATAGTGAAATACTTTGAGACAAATAATAAAGGAATTCCTACCCAAACCATAGGTTTCTTTTTTTTCTTTTTTCAAACCTTTTTATATATGAACTTCCCCAGTGCAAATCATTATGCTCCCAAATATTTCAACATCAACCCTAATTTCTCCTAATAACATAGAAGCAGTTCAAGCAGGATTATTTGTGGTAAATTGTTCCTTTAGGACAAGTTTACAAGCAGAGTATCGTAATCACTGAGCTAAAAAAAAAAAATCGGTGTGTCCTTAAACTTAAGTGCAATGCATAGGCAATGTAAGGCAAATGCTGCTGATATGACTAGGCGAATATTTGATAAAAGTTTTCAACGCTCGAATTCTTTAAGATGAATATATTGATAAGTTAGTTACGGATAGAGAATGGATTCCCTTAGTAAGTTAGGCACTTTGAACTGGAAAAAACAAAGGAATTGTAATAATCCTACAATAGAGTGACAGCAGAAATTAATAAGTCGGTTGTTATGACTTTTTCATTGTTCACATACCTTAAACCGCTTCAATTCAATGACTCTCATAATATTCGGTTTTTAATCATTTAGTTTATGTTAATGTGCAATCTAATCCAATTCGATAACTTGGCAATTACGCCATACATTCAAAAAATCTCTTTCCCAGCAGTATCCTTAAAACTTTCACTTATTAGGTATCCGTTTTAAACTTAAAATTTATTATCTTATGCACTCCCAAAATGCCAACTATACCCATTACTTGTGCTCGTATTCCACGTTGATAAATATCCATTCGTCATTGTGCATATTGGGTTTCTTGCGCGAAAATTGAAAATATAATCCATTTCTTTCACCATTTTCACCATCTCTTTAAAAAAGAAAAAAATGGAATCATCAACTTGCGCCGTTTGTTCTCAAATGACACCGACAATGGATGTTTATGGTAGCATGTGATCCGTTCTGATGTGCGATTCGCTTCATAACCGAACCGCCCCATCCACACCCCATTCTGCCTTCCTGTTGCCGCTGCTGCTCGTCAATTTGGTTGTTGATTTGTGTACTTTGTTGCCAGCGCAAAATTGCGAAATTGAAAGAAGACGGAGTGGAGACAGAATTCGACCGCATTCGCATTAGGAATAAATAAGATATGCCATTGTCAATATTTGATGGACTCATCAATTTTCTCCGGGGATATCGTTCGTCGAGTTCGTTTTCCATTGCACGTCAGTTGCTCCCCCAACAACAATAAAATAAAATATACTCGTAAATTTGTTTAAGACAGACGACGACGACGAAAAACTGTCAACCGTGGTAGTTGCCGTCGTCGTCGTCGTCGTAGTAGTTGTCGTCCTCATCGATGTCGTTGTCGTTGCCGTTGTCTCGCATTTCGCGCTTTCCCCTATGAGAACTTGTGGAGCACGATAAATGTGACCATTTTTCAACAAATCACAAACTTGTTCCGTGTTCCTTGTTACTTGTTTCATGTTTCCTGCTTTTTTTGCTTGTGGCCTATCGGGCAACATGAGAATTTTGGGAAATGAAAATTGCCCGAGGTTTGGTAAACAAGGCTTTTACTTGGAGTTTAAGGTTTTATTTTCATGCAATTTTTATTTTGTTTTTTTTTTTCTCGTTTTTATCTTCATTTTACCTTCGATGTCAACTGGCATTGGTGTGAGATTATGGTAAATGCTTTGGCTTTAAATGGCAACTATGGGTAACATTTCTTAACATACGACGACGACCCCAAAGTTATTTCGTACCAAAGTTAATTTTAAGTTTGGCAATAAAATTAAAGTCTTCAACTACACAATTAGATACTCGTATCATATAAAAAAATGAAGGTCCTTTATTGCCACAGTCCTTGTTGTTGTTCAAGTAGTTGTTGTTGTTGCTGTTTCTGTGAACGTTGCTGTTAAATTGACAAATTTCATTACACTTCCGAGACAAGCATTTTCCTGAGGTTATCAGTAAATGTAGCATTTCTTTGAAAGAGCGATGAAGCTGATAAAATGACTTTTGCTTGGTCCTTTTTCCCAATGCCCCGATCACACCGCGCCCGCTTGCTTAAGCATCTGACACACATCAACTAAAATTGGCCATTGCTGTGTGAGAATACATGCGTACTTATATTGGCATTCAGATGAAAACTTATTTCCACCGCCACCAACATCGTCAACAACAAAACAGTTTTCTTCCTTTTGCCATTCTTTGTCGACCCATAGTTGTACATCCAGCCCTCGGCTGCTCTTCTCTGTCTCCAACTCTCAATATAGCATATATATATTTTCACCCGCTCCGCCACCCCCTTCAACTATTCTGGTAGTGAAAAACTTCTCGTGCATAAGAAACATTTTAATTTCGAAGGGTATTCATTGGAAATTACCATCATATCCTGATGCCTGTTTGCACACAAAAGTTAAATTGAATTGTGCTGTGAATTGCGAGCAGGAAGCCGACAGCCGTACTGCAGGACGAAGAACGGGCGGTACGTGCAGCAGTAGAAAAAGTTAAGGAAGCTAAACTTGGAATAGCAGAGCACAAGAAGTAAGAACAAACTACTCGTACTTGTTCTTGTCCATCGCCGTCGCCGTCGTCCTCATCGCTGTTATGACATAGTGTAGTGAGAGTTCCATAGAACGATAAAAAGGTCTCTCCCAGCAAATAGCACCTTAGCAAGACTAAGAAGTTGACGTTGAAGAAAGCAAAGAAAATGGTTACCACCCATCGCTGTTAAGAATTGTCATGTTCAAGTGACCGCTACCTCTTGAAAGGCTGAAGCGACGACCAAGTGTCGATTCGCCAAACAAACTGACAGTTTTTCGGTCAACTTTGACGTTGCTGTTGTCAAAATATTTATGAAAGGCAATCGCTCACAATGGTGCCCTGCTTTTAGTGAACTGTATGAAAAGATTGAAAGCAGGAAAATGCATTTGATTAGAGCGACTAAACGTTAATAGTTGGCCAGTAAAACAACAGGCAAGGCAGAAGAATACAGGGTAGTTGAAGAAAGCTAAATATCTGCTAAGTTAGTTTGGCTGGGTCGTTGTTACTTTGTACGCCTATAGGAGCGCAATTGATATAGGACCTTAAATTAAATGTTTCATTCTTTCATTTTGTATAGATAGATAGATTTAACTTGCATAGTCTAAGGTACATCTCATATCTAAACTTCAAACTATGCAAAAGTGTTCCTTACATAAAAGCCCATTTCTTACTATAAAGCTAAAACATACAATAACCAACCAGAGGTTATTCAACAAATCTGGATATAAAGTCTCTAAATCTTTATGAAAAATTACGCCCAGAGAACGACTTAGAGGTGCTCAAAGAGCGCAAAAATGAGAGCGAGAAAGCAGTTAAAGAGCGTAAAAAAACGTTAGTCTTTATCTCGCGTAACGAAAAGAGCTGAACGAACTGGCGCGCTTTGAAGACGAAATTACACAAACAAAAAGCATGAAGCGATAGCGAACCGAAATTATTTAAGATAAGTAGGTGCGTTTAAGATAAAAAACACAAACAAAAAGCATGCATTGCAAACCGAAATATTTTCTCTCGAATAAAGGAAAGAGATCAAGAAGACCCCGAAATTTTTTGTTATTGTCTTAAGAGCTAAACGAGCTATGTATCCTTGGTATAGGGTATTTGTTTTGAATGACGTACTTTCCAATAGTTAGACGTCAAATATCGCAACGCTTGTGTCATTTATACTCGGTGAGTTTTGCCACTTACATCTCAACAACTTCAACAAATTGTGGAAATTTTCTAAATTCATAGCATTTCAACTTTAATTTTATTTAAGATTCACGTGATGTCTGGAAATGGCCTCGAAGTTTGCGTGATGTAACGTATTTCGGATTTTTTTTTTTTTGTGAAAATATAAGATTTTTAGACCATTTCGAAGCCAAGGTTTTCCGAATTATTACCGAGACACGAATATTCGCAAATTGGACGTTCAGATTTTGCTATAATAGGGACCGTAGCGGCGATCACATGACCAAAATGATAGTAATAAATGGCAGAAAATTGTACACCGAATAAAGCCAAAATTAGTTAATACATAATGAGAGGAAATCAACAGATTCAATCAATTATAGTTCCAGAAAGAAACATGACAAGGGAGCATATCACAGATTGAGACATTTTGCATATACATATGTACTATTCTTTTTCTTGGATAAACTTAAAAAAATATAGTATAAAGATTTTTGAAATAAATGATCAGTTTAGTTCGACGGTTGATTTTACTCCTATGAAATTATTTAATCTGACGATCGCGCAAATATGATGAGCGTTCTTTGGTTACAATGAGTGTCAAAGATTATAATAAAGAAGCAATGACATCAACCAACGATTTTTTCTTTTACATTGTCAGTAAAAGGTTGTGAAACACTATAAGTAAACAGCGCATACAAAGCGATTATCATCATATTAGCCTGCCCATACATTATACAATTTGTTGTACAACTTGATAGTGCTGCGTTAGTTGATTCAATTTGTTGTACAACTTTAATTTGTGTGTGCACTTTGTAGCGCCAACAACTTAAGTTTTCCAGCCTTCCAGCGATTATAACTCTTTTCATGATTAATAAATACACTCCTAAAATATACGAATACAATTTTTCAAACTTTATTTCCTATATTTATACATTGGCCAATTTAATTAGTTGCAAGTTAGTTTCTCGTTCTTTAAGGACTCCCCCAAGACCATGTTTGATTTGAGGAGTTAGAACTGTAGGTAGTGTCACACTCTTAAAATTTTTATTTGAAAAACTCTGCAGGCAATTCCACCTGCGCTTAATATCTTATTTAGTTCAAAAGAAAATATAGTAAGTAGATTTTTAAAATTTTTAAAAAAAAATATTGCTTTGCATGTGTGGGTTGTGCTACACCCCCTAGAGTTCTTAGTTGCAAAAAAAAACCAAATTTGGTTCTTCAGTTGATTACGAAACTCTGAACTACAGCAGCAATAATGCGGTGAGGTTCTGAGATTTACCTTCACATTATGAGTTTGTGGATAAAAATCTTTTTTTTTTGTCATTTTTTCACTGTAAAACTCGCTGCAGAAGCATTTTGTATAAAAGTGACACATTTTCAAAGAAAATTATTCAAACTAATCAAATTATATAGTAAAAATTTCGTCACAAATTCCAAAATATAAAATAAACCACTTGACGCAGGATATTACTCATTAAGGGTGTCATTAGAAATTCTTAAGTTTCTTAAATTTTCTTGTGTTGTTGTGTCCAACTTTAGAAGTTTCAAAAAACTTCTTAAATCGCTTGTCCATTTTTCGCTTTAGATTATGTCATTTCAAAAATTTACATTAAGTAAATTGACTTATAAACCACCCTGCATAATAATTCACCAAGCCGTTTATCGCCTTTTGTAGCCAAACAGCCAAACAGTGTACGTACGTAGCGAGTGCTTGCGAGAACATTCGACATAGGGCACACTGGGCACGGTACTACCAGGCTCGATATACCGGATTCTGTTTACTTTTACTTGCGCGCAAGTTTTGCATTAACTTTGGTAATTAGCTTTGTTGCCGAGTTTTTCGTTTCAATTCTTTATTTCGCTTTTTTGTGTTTTGTGTTTTCCTGCTTCCTTGTTGGTCTTGATGTAGATACTTCTCGTGCTTCCTTGTTTGCCAGTATCGTGTGGAGTCGGGTAATAACTTTATGTTTACGGGCATATGGTGTATAACATGTATTTCCGCTTAGCACAACGTCGGGAAGCAAAGGAAAACGTAAAAAAAGGAAATCTTTCAGTCCTTGACGTTTTGATTGCTAGCTAACCCGAGTGGACACCACGAAATCCAAATCTAACTGTATTTACGAGTAACTACGGCAGTACCGTAATTAATATTTATGGCCAGCTATGAAATATGATCCAGCTGTAATTGCTTGGAGTCAGACCATTCGGAGTCGGACAAGCGGTGTACGCATGGAATGTACTAGCGACTACGAACTCGGTGGCCTTGTGTGCAGGTGGTGGTGGAGTTGCTGTTGCTAATTGTTTGGAAGTGTTCTTTGGACAATGAAAATGAGTTCAACAACTTGTCAACTGATTAGTTACTAGTACGAGGGGGGGAGGGGGCTTAGCTAGCGCGTTCGAAATTGTTATCGCATTTATCAAAAAAAACCCTGAGCCGCCTCAACTATACTACACTACGTGTCATGTACAGTACCTACTCGCTTCATATGAATTAATTCGGGTACGAGCCGCAGTAACACTAATGAACACTGACGTGTTTCTGACGAAGATAAACAAACCCAGTGACGTCTCCGAAGCATCTGAAATGTGTTCTAAACATGCAATGCAGTAGGTTCAGTCGGTCGGTCGTTCGTTCGTTCTTTCGTTCGATTGTTATACTGGAAATCAGATACGAGTATGAAAATGTCGTCTGATCCCCAACCTTACAAGTGAAATTCCATAGCATATTCACTCAAGCGCTGACACTGGTGCTGTCACAATTCACTCTGGGTTATTCAAAAGAAGGAAGACATATTTATTTGCGTGTTCCATGTCAATTTGAGTGTCAAATTTAAATTTCCAACGAAACCAAATCCAACACAACACAACACAACACAACAATTGAATCTGTGGCAATTGCCGACACCACCAACACTTTTCAGCAGGGTCGTTGGGTGAATCACTGAAGGTTCAAGTTAAGAGTATAGGAATAATAAGAGCGATAGCCCATCTACGACATTGTCGACAACGACAATGAAAAAAACGCATGACAAGTAAGAGTTAAATCCGAGCTGTCACAAATTGAAGATGCAAAAGTGTTGGCACAAAATACACTTATTTGCGCCCAGCCAACATGGTTGTCATATACTTCCACAGCAGCTAAAATTGAAGCTGTCAATAAGCTGTCAAATGCGCATGAAGCCTAGCACCTTCTACATAGCAACGAAAAAGCCCATGAAAAAAACAAAAAAGATGCTTAGAGTACATCAAAGGGTGTATCGAACCCTAAGGAATTAAAAAAAAAAAAGGTTAAAGCTTTGTACTCCCCTTAATATTCCTTACACTTCCTTCCGAAGCCATTTCTTGAAGAGTTTTTATTACAGCATAAAAACTCTTTTGTCAGTTATCAATACTGTGCTTGAAAAATTGCATGGACTGTGAATGGGGTCGTCCATAAAAGACGTCCGCAGCAAGAGGGAAGAGGGAGAAGGTAAAAAAACGGACAAAAACTGACAAGCAGAGGAGGAGGGAGTCAAAGTTTTTTAGTTCATAAGAAACGAGTAAAACTAAAAAAAGGAAAAGGAGGGTGGGGTAGCATAATCCTTTATGGAGGTCTTTTAGGGGAGAGGTAGTGAAATCGGATAAAAGTGGACAACCAGGGGGGAGGAGAACGGTTAAGATTCCAGAGTTTTTGCGGACATCCTTTCTGGACAACCCCTAAGAATTTCCTATAAGTTTTGGCGTCATTACAATCTTCAAGGTCAAATATCAGTAAAATCGAACTTTGGCAAATATATTAATTTTTTTAGGTCTAAAATCTATTCACAGGATGTCAGACGAATATAACATTTTGGCACATGGCTTACGAATGCACCTCAATATAAGTAAATATTTTTTCTATAATAAAGATGAAAGTTGAGTTTAGCTACTACATTTCTTAGCTCTCTTAGCTATTGAGGTTTTTACCAGAATATACAACATATTACCAACATAATTAGCATATTTGTTAACTAACAATTATTTTGAATTACAATCACTGGATTGTCTTGAATCAAAACACATATTACAATTTTAAAAGTAACTGCTTTATTCATTGTTCAAAACAATTCACAAGTCTTCAAATATTTTTCACATGGTTGGCTTTACTCTACACAAAACTGATTTCCCTTGGGTACTAATGCAGGTTGACATTTTCGTTCTCATTTGTGGAAACTGTCATCTTTTGGATATTGATATTTAGTTACCACAGCGATTTGCATTCAGTTGAAATCTTCTGAAAATTTCGTGTATTTTCGAAACGATATTTTTTTAAAATCGATAAATAAATCCAAAAATACTATTAAAATACAAAATAACATTTTACATACACATTATACTTCAAGCCTGAGTTACAGCGCTTTCTTCATTTTATTTTGATTCCTTTGATCCCTAGTGGGGCATAAAGCATTAACTTCACCAGAACACCATTGTATGTGACAACTACTTTTTCTTTAATTATGTTTAAACGGGTTATAATCATGACATTCAACATTTCAATTTCCAGTACTTCATCCACTTTAATTCGGACTAGAATTTGCTTTTAAGCAAATCATTAGGTCAGAAAAAATGTCTGTCAACTACTTGGCAAGCGTTAATTAGGTTTGTCTAATAATAGCCTCAAAGGAAACGCATGACAAAAATTAAGAAAATTTATTTCTGTCAAGCTAAAAATAGGTCCAAATTGAACTTAGCAAAATCTAATTGCGAACTAACTGGCTTCTTACGAACCTTTTTAGCCGGAAAAGCGAAATTCACAATAAGCACTGCGCAAAATTGTACAGAATTATAATAATAATAATCATTTTGCCACTGCAAATTTGCTGCAAACTGTGCTACTGGTGAATATCATAAACATTTCGTTTGCAAAGTCGACAAGTTTTCGGCATATTTGCAGAGGTAACATTTTTTAATTTCAAGCTGAAGGGCTTTTTGGGATTATATTTAATGTTCTATAAACAACTAAGCAGCGTCGCAAAACTTTGCACTTCGGCGAACTTGCGGCAAATTCGCGGCACATTTGCCACGTCAAAATTTTTTCATTTCATGCTATAGTGCTTTTTGGGATTCTATTAAATTTTCTGTAAGCAACCAAGTGTCGAAAAACATTGCGCTTCAGCAAACTTGCGGCAAATTCGCAGTACCTACTTGTTTGAAAGATACAAAGCTTAAGTCTAGCAATACAGATTATATAATATTTCGGATAGCTTGAATGGTTTATCTGCTGTCAGAATCGAACTGAACGTTGTTAAATTTTTAGTTTTCGAAGAGTTTCCACATTCAACTTACATAACTTCTTTATAACTTCATTACAACCTGGCATACATTTTTTATTCAATTTCAGAAGAAAAAATCGTTCTACCGGCTTCTTTTCTTTAAAGAAAAAACTTTTGAGCAAAATTTTTCACATTCTCTGCTCTCTATTTTAGTAAATGTAGAGTCCTTTAAAGAAACAACCACCTCCCCATTTGCCTGAATTACTATCAGTCCGAACATAAGTGAAAATGCTGATAATGCTTTAAGTTTTGAAGCACTCAGCAGCTACTTTTCTCATTGGGAATATCCTTTACTCACACTACTTGAATACCATACCTACACTTGGTCCTTTCACAAACACTGCAGAAAACTTTTTATGGTTGCTTTGAGCGGCCATCTTTCATTCAACGCATTTCAATTAAAGCATTGGCCGACAGGACGACAAAGGACGAGGATGCTACAGCTTACGTATTGCTTAAAGATTTCTTTTACCTCGACGCACTCGTCCCGCGCGCCGTATTGTAAACTATGTACAAATGCCGCAAAACTTCAAGTACAACTGGGCGGGTAGAGAGCGCCAGCCAGCCCAAAAGCAGAAGCTTAAAAGCGAAGACCCTTTTGACATCGTTTTCCTGTTCTTTTCTTTAGTGAACACTTCATGCTTTTTTTTTTATTTCGCTCGTAATTTAACTGCGCATTACTATTAAAAATCGCATTTCCATGACTCTTTTAAGGTATTAGAAACGTTTATTTGTTGATTTTGGACATTAAGCTGAGGGACAACTACGGAGCTCAACAATGAATTGAGGGTAGCTGAGCCGAACATAAAATCATTTCCTCACAACTCTTCACACCGAACAACAATGAAACACTTTTTACGACTTTATTTCTTCGTTATTCACTCAATTCAATGGATCAGTAGTAGCAATGGCTGTGGCTGTGGCAGTGGATGTGAATGTGGCGCTGGGAAGGATGAGTGTGGCTGCTGGTAACGACCTGGCAAATTGCAATAACTTCAGTTTGCTTCAGTTCAGAGCACAGTTTGCCTTACAATTCCCAGTTATTCACATTTACGATATTCTCTGCACAATGGCTCAAGAAGATTTCCATTTAGATTTATCGTTTGGGACTTACGGCGACCAACCAGCAGCATTTCAGCATTTCATCGTTTCAACGCTGCTACCCATATCTTAAATGCCAGCTGATTCAAAAGCATTCAAGTTCAAATGCTACTCTTATTCTTCTCTATTCTTTTATCTAGTAAAAGGATCCGTGTAATAAAAAGTTTATTAGTTCGTTTTCCATCTAAAGCGTTACAAAGCGTTTCGCTCTTTTCATTTCATTACTCGTACGAACGTTTTCCAAACGCAAGCAAGCAAACAAGAGCGATTTTTAGTTTTATGGCATTTTTATTGCATTAGCTCTGGATTCATAAATTCTTGCTTTTGAATGACATCTGTTAATAGTAACAGATTTATTGGTAATTTCCTTGAGAAAAAATTAGGAAAAAATCAAATGTGAGAATGAGAATGAGCATGTGTATGTATGGTGCTATGTACGAGTATCTATGGGAATATGTGTTGACAATACACTCCGTATGTATTGTCAAAACTATTGATACGAAATGCGTATATCCATGCAATATAATTTATGACTTTTATATATTAAAACAAATTTTACTGCGCATATTGCGTACAGTAATGGCAAATCAAAATATATTGATTTAAAATTAAATAAAAAAAATATTTCGTCTAAGACTGTGGCTCGGATTTAGTTTCGGAAATATGTAAAGCTACATACATATATGTATAATTCAACATATGATTTAATAAGCCATGAAGAATTTAAGAAAGTTTACTGTCGGCCCCGTAGTTTCTAAGTTATCAGGTATTTTTAAAAACTTTAAATTTATTGCTATTCATGTAATATATAAATGTTTTTGGTAGTAGAAGAAAGTAGAAGTACAAAAGAGTACATTTTTCTGTTTCAAAGACAAGGACAGGGGCGTGGCATCGCCCTAAAGTTTAATTTTTATGTTGCCATGCCTCGCAAATCATGCGATATATTGTGATAAAATTTGGTAAACAGATGTAGATCATAAATATCTTTAATTGTAACAAAAGATGAGGAATTAGAAAGTGGGCGTGGCACTTTTCACCAACCGAAAATTTTGATTCAATGTAACTCAAAAACGGTACCTCCGATTTTCATAAAAATTTTAGAGTTGCTACCATTGAATGCAGTCATAAATACAAGATAAGGCATCATACAGACAAAGCCCGTTGAAGGGCAAAACTAGTTGAAGGGCGTGGCAACGTCCACAATATTTATAATACGAGAAGCAATATTTCAGAAATCATTCTGAAATTAAGTATGGCAGATAAACTTGCTATAAGGTATCTCACAACCAAAAGTTGGCGCAAAAGTGCCAGTGGGCGTGGCACATTCCACAGAAGCGAAATTCGCATAATGTTATATTTAGTTCACTATGAGAGCAATCCTAATAAAATTCAGTATAAAGATGTCGGTTATATATGTTATACATATGTTATATACATAAGTGTACTTTCAAAGTAATAGTTATAAAATTTGTTGTAGAGATGTCGATTTCTATAAACTTTGAAATTAGGTGGAATTTGACAGGGTTGCCTCAGTGGGCGTGGCACCTTCTATATTAACAAAAAGTTTTTCATGTTATTTTAAGTGAGCTATTGCAACAAATGGTTTGAAATTTAATGTAGGTAGTTTATTTGCTATAAGGTATATCTGAATCAAAAGCGAGTGTACTAGCACCAGTAGGCGTGGCACCTCCCATAGTATTAAAATACGTTAAATGATGTATAAAGTAAAATATTTATGTACATATGTATTTGAGCAATCATACTATAGTTTGGTGTAAGAATGTTGCTTATAAAAAGTTAATTTTGGATCAAAATCGGTCTGAGTTGTACTAGTGGGTGTGGCAACACACTAAATTTTAAGACTAATTACGGCGTATCTCGCAAATTATACAAGCTTTTAGGATAAAATTTGGTGAGCGGATGTCGATAACGAATAAAATTTATTGAACCAAAAGTAGGCGGAACAAAATATTCAGCATACTTTTTTTAAAAAAAAGTTGTAATGAGATGGTTAATTGAGTGGAAAAAATGGCGGAAAATACGTTTGAGGTCGATCGAAAAATCGCCAAATTTTTTGAAGTTATTCAGCGCTTGGCCTAATCAAAAAATGTTATTTCTTCAAGTTTTTGAATTTTTTAGCGCTTGACCTACTCAAAAAATTTGACATCTTCAAAAATAAAAATTCCCCAATAGTTACCCTGGGAAGTGGCCATTGATTCGTATATGCATCACCATAATTGAGTGCTATACATAGCTCACCTAAACAATCTGGATATATAATTTTTAGTGTGGAGAATAACATTAGTCCTTTTGAATCTATTCTTTGTAGGTTTTGTCCACATTTGATTAATTTTAATATTTGTGATTAATTTTCAAAAAAATATCTTTTTTAAACTTCCACTTAATCCTAAAAAGTGGGCGTGGCACAAGAAAAAAAAATTTTAAAGAAAAGCCAATAGATTAAACTTTAATATAAAAATTATGAACCTTCGAATTTTTTGTTATTTTATTATGAAAAAAATGTCCAAACATGAGGAATTTTCGTGATTCGTTAACGAATCAAAGGTACGATATGGGTTAATCAATTTTATCTTAGACATTATTTTCGATATTTTTAATCTTTTCAACATATTTCGACTCTCAACTTTCCTTAACATGTTCCATATTTATCGATTTTTTTTGACTTTTCAACTTAATCGAATTTTACAAGATTCTTCAACATTTCTACACGACTTTTTTAACCTATTTCAATTCTTTTCGCGATTTTAACTGTTTCAACATTTTTCGACATCTTTCAACATTTTTCAACTTTTCTGAAGTTTTTCAATCTCATTCAACTTTTTTCAACATTTTGCATACCTCCTGGTACTACACTATTATACGACATTGTTTACCTTTGCGCCCGGACTGTCTCTCGGTGGTCCTTCATCTCTTATGTGTGGTGACAATTTTTCAAATTTTTATAAAATGCAGAGTACGAAAAAGATTTATTTGTTTATAAAAAGCGAATTAAATGATAAAAGGATTTTGTTTTTGAAAACTTTCGAACGATTAAGTTCAATTTATCTCCTTCGATATGCCAAAATCTCTTTACACATCCCATTTTTGTTTTGATACATTTTAGATTTTTATGCAGATTTAAAAATATATAGTAAAATTTAAAGAAAATATTCTAAGAATTAATAATTGTTTTCGAAAAGTTAATATTTTCAGAAATAAAATTATTTTAAAAATTGATTCTCTTATTTTTTGTATGTAGATTTGGAAGAACTTTAGCGAAACAATGATTCGATCACATGATGAAATGGTAATTGGAACATCATCAGCTATTAAAATGCATAGCAAAATCGATGGCCACAAGGTTCAGCTCTTTACATATTGACATGTAATGCCCCATATGAAATAAAAGTATAAAAAACCCAAAGTCTCAAATACCCAAAAAGAAAACAGCGAACAAATTTAACACAGCCGTTAACGATGGAAAACTAACTGAGATTACACTTGAATCCTCTGCAACGAGCCTTATTAGTTTAATAGGATTTGTCCGAAAAGACAACGCAATTTCCAAACTGTTCATTAAACTTCAGTAACGAGCCTTTCATCAATTTTCCCCAATTTAATTTTAATGACACGCAAAATAATAAAACAGCGCTTTATTGGCCCAGAGCGCGTTACAGCCGGCAATTAACGTAGAGGCGAACGAACAGTAGGACTGACTGAATTGAATTGCACGGGCGTCAAATGTTGACTTTGGCACAAAGTCACTACTCTTGTGCAAACGATGAAAATGAACGGGTGCTGGCATAGTACGAAAATTGGTTTACTACTTCTCGAACTTCATAAGTTACTCGCGTACACACGACGCGTCGTCAGGAATGAATGTTTTTTTTTTTTATTTTAGTTTTTATTTTATGCTGTCATAAATTTTAAGGGTGCCGAATATAAATTAAACAGTAGTTAATGCGCTACCAAAAATCATTACTAAGTAGTAGGGTGGAGCGGAATAGTGCGAGTATGTTTTTAAAAATAAAATATTGCCTTGACTTGGAAATGATACTTAAACTCATAGGTGGGCAAAATTTTCGAAGTAGGAGCTATTTACAATAAAAGCAACAAAAACAACGACTACAACAACAGAAAAAACACCATGAATTGGATCTCGCGAAAAAAAAAATTCTGCAGTAAATCAAAAGCCAATTCCAAAAATTAAGCAAGAACAACATGAGTGTCGAACAGGGGTCGGCAAAATTAAAAATTAGAGTGTTTAGGTGTAGATGAGAGAAAAGAGGCTGCACCGAAAGAAATTTTTTGTAGAAATATAGAGCAAAAATTGGCTCATTTTTTCTACTTTGCCCACCTGTGCTTTGACTAATGAAACAATAAAATGAAAAATGATAATTAAAACTGAAATTTTTGTAAAATGCGTAAGGTGTTTCAAACCTTACTGAAATCGGATGAATACTTACGAAGTTATAACCAAAACACTGAAGCCTCCATTTTTTGAAGTCGTTTAGGAAAAAAATACGACTTTTTACGCGTAGCCAGTTTCCTTGTGCTCCATCATAGGAAATTCTATTTATTTTATTGAGTTTCGTTTGGAAAATCAATTTGCTCTCACGCTCTCTTCCAAATAAATTCATAGAAAAAACAAAAACAAAACGCACACACACAAATACACTAACTAGCCATTCATTTCTATTTGCGCAAATAATTTTTTTATGCAATTTTAAAATGTTAATAACTTGATATTAAATAGGAATATCGTGATAATTTATATTGGAAATTGAGACCAAACGTCTAAAAAATAAAACTAAACAAATTTAATCAAAATCGACGAAGTAGTTTCTGCGAGATGTGCGAACATCAATAGACATAGCTGTCATCATTTATGTATTTTACGTTCTTCAAAATTGAGCAACATTTTATTTTAAAAAATATGTTTTTTCGCTGCACCCTAATTACTAAGCTCGTTATTAAATAAATGTTGTTGCTGTTAGTTGTCGTTTGTCATGTTAATTTCGTCCTTTTAATGATGATAGGTGTCGACATTAAACAAGCAAGATATTGTGGTCATTTTGTATTTTAGCCCCATATCTAGGACTTTTTGTGATTACTTTAACTCGATGAATGACAACCTACTTATTCTTATTTAGTGGAATTTTTTTTGCAAAAGTTACTTGAAAACATTCCGGTGAGCCCCCTTTCAAGCAATGCCACGAAAAAATCAGCGTTACTGAAAATTTAAGCAATTTTGGAAAAATCACTCAAATTTGTGATTGCATACCAAAATCATTTTTCAAAATATATTGCCTTAAATTCTTTGAACATCTAAGCAAATTATTTGTAAAACAACTGGATTTTGTAACTGTCAGCGCAAAACGTGAAAATATGCAGCCTTTGCATTAGTAAAGTAATTTTTTAAAAGGAACTGAAAAACATCATCAATCAATCAATCGTTTCGCAGTTGTGCCATCGACTTGGAATACCAAAGAGTTCACATTAGGTACATATCCTAAAAGGTTGCCGCTTTGCCATTTGGAGCAAAGAGAGTTCAGAGTGAGAAAATATTACCGATACCTAAGTCAGCCTGACTCTCGGCCGCCCACCCAACTTCACATCCGTTGAACAAACAACTGACATCGTTTAGAAAAACAAACTTTACTATTATACCTTTTGTTGTGCGATTTCTTTTTTATTTTTCTTTCAAAATAAAGTCTACCAACTCACACATTATTTTGTTGAGTTGATGGCATCCCCTACTAACCACCCACCCCCAATATTTTGTACAGTTTGCTTTTATTTGATTAGCGACATCTCGTCGCCCTTGCCAAAATTGTTTATTTATATTTGTCATCGACTAATCTGGGCACAATCGTCCTTTGTGCCTTTGCGGGTCACAAAAATATGAGTATACTCGCACTACCTTAGGTGTCCAAGCGAAACGGGTTTTTTTCCATTCTTTGCTTCATTTTTTCTTTCAACTTTACTTTGTAGCCCCCAACTTTTGTCTGGACAGGCCCTAGCAACGCGAAGTGATTAATCTCTTTCATTTCTTATTGTTGTTAAAACGACGAAGATAGCGATGGAGATGGAGATGGTGATGGTGATGGCGATGGCGATGGCGATGCCAAAGACGAAGTCTTATTCAAAGGCAGAAAAAAAGCTCATTTATCATCACGGCCAACAAACATCACCACAATAAATGACTGCTTCATAGCCATGTAAAAAATTAACGTCCAAAACATCTTGGCAAAAATTAAAAAAAAAAAAATACAAAAACCACGTGCCGAACAAAATCGTCACAAGTAACAACAACAACATTACATTAGTTGCATCCAAAACAGAAGTCCACGTCTTCTTGTTTGGTAGTATCTTTAGTTCGGAAACTGAGAACCATTTAATAACATCATCATTTACACAGCCTTTTTTTTTTGGTTTTGGCGTCTTCGAAACTTGGAAGTGTAGTTTGTTTGGCTGTGTATGCTGGTCAGTTTGTGATAAGGATTTAAATTATGGGCTTTTTGGCTTTAATCAAAAACTAATAGTAACACTGTATAACAAGAAAAGTGAAGTCATCGGTTAGTTATTGCCCACCCTATGTTATGGGTGTTGGCAGGAAATAATTTGACTTTAAAGCAAACGAAATTAACTACGACTGAAAAGAAAACATACTTTTATTGTTTTCAAAAAAAATTATAGATTTATTCACTATACAAAATAGTTCACAAGTTTTAAGAAATTGTTCACAAACCAACTGTTCATGTAGATACAACTTTTTGTATCAGAGCTTACTTTTGGCAAAATCGTTCATCTGTCATTCGTGCTTCAATCGAGGTTTCTTTTCAATACCCATATGTTTGTTCCCTTTTCATCTTTTTTTATATTTGCACTTTTATTCCTTTTCTATTTCACCAAAATGTTCGCTAGTGCTTTATTTTCTATTGCTTAGGCTGATTTTCTTTTAAGAATCAAATATGCATTAAATATTGATATCTGGTCGCATAAATAGCACATTGTGACCTAAAAAGGTTTTTTTTACCGCTTTTAATTCATTTTATACCCTACAAATATTGTCATCTTTTTGTAATATATCAAATGGGCAGTTATAGAATTGTATATATATTCTTGATCAGCGCCTTCAGCTGCGTCAATAAAGTCATGTCTACCAGTCTGTATGTCTGTCTGTGGCGTGGCACCTCCCATCAATGTAAAATTTTAGAATGCTATGTTGAGTTTGTTATCTAATAGGTAGTGCAAATTTTACACAAATACCCGGAATGGTTCGGACAAACACGGGACAAAAAATAGATTTTTATAACAATAAATAGCACTTTTACAAAACGATAGGGATGAATTAAAAACTAATAGTAATTTCCAAAGTAAAATGTTTTTTACTATGGCAAAACTTAATCCTGGCCTATATTTATCACGAATTGCCATTCCTCGACCATATAACATGAAAAAAACATTACCAGGGACTAGTCTAAGATTTTTATCTAATAAAAAGAAAAAATATTTTTAGCTTTAACCATGAACATCATGGAAACGGTTGGACGTATTTCAAGATAATCAAAAAAATTGATTTTTGTGATTTTGTGATTAGAATACTCGTATCTTAAAACGGTGTCTTGACATAATCCCCACGGACAAAATCCTCATTTCTTAACTGGGGATTATGGTCGCAATTTATTTGGACTTAAACCCATTTTAGGTATGGGGTTATGTCCGCAAAGATTTCGGACATTATCTCCAGAAAAATATGTTCAACACCGGCTATGTACGTCCTTAGAAGTTGTCATAAGCCCTAAACGTAATGGGGATTATGACCGAAAAAAAAACGGACATAAAGCCTAAAATTGTTTACATTAATTACATTTTTTGAAAATAACCCGTTGGGATTATGTCCGAAAATTTTGCGATGTCCGAATAATTTGCGTACATAACACCCATTTACGTTATGGGGGTTATGTCCGTGGGGATTATGACCGGGTTACTCTTAAGACACTGACCAGTAATGGTTACCAGAATAGAAACACTTTGTCCAGCTGAATATAAAGGCCTTATAAATCGAATTTCGTGGATTCTTAAGTACCATGGACTTTTTTTGGGGAAATATTCAACGTTGGGTATATTACCCTGTTTACCAAAAATGCACTACTCAAAGCTCGCTTAGCTCTTCTAGCTCTTACAGCGATTACAAAAAATATTGAACTCTTCTCGAGCTCTTTCTATTATTGGAGCTAAATCATTACGGTTCGCAATCACCGCATAATTTTTGATTGTGTAAATTTTGTCTTCAAGACACATACTCATACTGCTTTTTGTTTTGTAATTTTGTCTTCAACAAATGCTATTTGTTTGTGTAATTTTATCTTCAAAGCACTTATTCGCGTTAAGCAATATCGGTTCGCTGTCACCGCATGCTTTATGTTTGTGTTATTTTGTTTTTAAAGCGCGCCGGCTCGTTCAGCTCTTTTCATTACGTGGCGTAAACACTTTCGGTTTGCAATCGTCGCATGCTTTTTGTTTGTGTGATTTGTGTTTTCAAGTCACTTGCTCCATTTGTTTTGTTTTTGCTTTTGTTTTTGATAGTTCTTTAGTTGGACGCAATTAGCTTGCCACAAGTAATTAATAAATTTTCGTAACGCTGGCTTTTTTCGCAAAATATTTTGGAGCTACATACAAGCGCTTACATTAGACACAACTTTCGCATGGTTGGAGAACGTTAAGTTGAATAGATACGAATAATCTTCTGGATGACTTAAAAAGCCTTTTCTTTCCTATATGATATTGTGAAAATATTATTTACTGTGTTACAAAAAAAAAAATGCATTAAGATGACAGCGCCAAAGTTGTGACACGTTATACAACGTCTTGTGGTCTTTTACCACTACTACCCCTTTTTTTTGCAAATTCAACTGTGTTGATTTTTCTTTTTGTTTGTGAAATTAAAACCCGTAGGTATAGCCAAAATTTTGTGGCGATTCTGTTGCCAAAACACAGCGTGAACGCAACACTTACAAAAAATGACGCCGAAAGTCGATCAGCACCCTGGGCTCAGTTCACTTGTTCGTATGTAAATTAAAGTATACTTTGGACAGCTCTTGGGCACTAAGCGGAGTGAATACGTGAGCTAAAGCAGATTCCAAATACAAACAACGTCCACACATTTGTTCTGGCCTTGGCTTAAAACTTTCATATAACTTACAGACAGTGTGGCTTGTGCGCTTTGTTTTGTTCCTCCTCAATGTTGGTACCGCTTGACTTCACACGTTTTTGTTGTATTTGTGTTTTTTCTTCTTCGCTGGCTGACATTATCCTGCATCCTGCACTGTCAGCTGAAATTGCGAAAACTCATAAGATTCGTATCTGGTGAATTTTCGCAAGCAGAATTGTTCGTTCGATGCGAACAAGGATGATATGCGTAAAGACTCAAGACAAAACTGATGTGATGGTAATGAAACCGCTGTGCCGCTCCGCCGTTGCTTTGTAATATTTTCACCAATAAAGCATAGATTGGGCACGGTTCCAGTAGCTGCAGCGACCTAGCCAAGTTAAGTCAAGCCAAAACATCTTCAAAGTAATGACGCACCCGGAAATTCGTTTGTACGAAGATTCACATCCGACTGGCTTCCTGTTCCTTTGGTGCTTTATGTGCGTCTAATAGAACTGAATATGAAATTCTTTCTGTGAACTGTGAATTGGCAAAATGTGATGTCTGCTGCGGGAATCAACGGAAGTGCGGTCGCTCCGGTGGTCTTATTATTGGCGGCTCGAATATGCGAATTTGATGCTCAACAAAGTATTATTTAGTTGCTTTGATAATAATTGTTAAAATGGTTAGGGGAAAATCGATAGTGTGACTTGAGAAACTATGATACAGAGTAATATCATTTCACCGTTTCATGTTTTCACATTTCAACGTAGTCTTTAATAGAAAAGTTCTTTCTTAATGTTGTCAACAAGCAAATAAGCAATTTTCGTTTACAAAACTTAGAAACACAAAAATTTAAAGTCTTGCTTACATTGAGCCAAAAAAGAAAATTTCACTTAAAAATTATTGGATGAATATTCCAAAAATAAGAGGAAATATCACCAAAATAAATCAAAAGTTGAAACAGTTGAAAAAGTCTAAAATATATAGGAACCATTGAAGAAAGTTGAAAGAAAAAGAAATTGAAAAACTCAAAAAAAGTTGAAAGAGGTTGAATAATGTTGATACAATTCAAAATCGATCAAAAATTCGAAAAAATAAAGAAAATAATGAAGAAAGTTGAAAAAGTCGAACAAATACTTATGGGATATATTGAAAACAATTAAAATGTTGAAAAAGTCAAAATAATATGAAAATTGCTGAAACAAATCTAAAAGAAATGAAAAAGTCGAAATGTGATACGCCCACTTTTCCAATTCCGACCACTTTTGGTTAAATAAATTATATTCGTGAACGACCTCGGCATACCAAATTTTGAGACAATAGCTTGTATAGTTTGCGATATATGCCGTAATTTGTCTTTAGGGCGGTGACACACCCACTGGTACCATCCGGTCCGATTTAGATCCAAAAATAGCTTTCCGTAAGCAACACTCTTACGCAAAACTTAGCATGATTGTTCACATATTTCGATAAACATGCCACTTAAGGCTTACTTGCATGGGAGGTGCCACGCCTACTTGGGCTTTTTCACCCGCTTTTGATTCAGATATATATTATAGCAAGTGAACCACCTACATTAAATTTCAGATCAATTGCTGCAGTAGTTCTCTTATTACAAAATTTATAAATATTGCGGACTGTGCCACTCCCTTTAACGAGCTTAGCCAGCATTGATGGCTTAGCTTGTATTGATGACTGCTTTCAGTGGTACCATTCTTAAAATTTTTAAGTAGTTGCCAATTTCGAGTTTTACGGAAACAAAATTTTTAATTGTTGTAGAGGGCCACGCCCACTTTTGCACAATTTAAGATGCGTGCATGTGATCTGGATTCGTCTACTAAATTTCATCACAATATCTTGCATATTTTACGAGTTATGACGTTATAAAAACTAAAATTTAGGGCTATGCCACGCCCTTGTTAGAGCTTTTTAAAACATGAAACCAAACTTAGTTCTAATTTTGTTCACATTTGCACCAAATCAGCAAGTTTCATCAAAATCGCTGCAACTTCTCGAAATAGGATTGGCCACATATGCATACCTAGTGGGCGGCGGAAGGCGTGTCCATAAACCGATTAAACCCATTTTCAATCTCAAAGAGCTTGTTTTAAAATGTGACCTGTGTACCAAACTTCATTCAATTAGCTTGTTGGTTTTCCCGTAAACGTGATTTAAACAGACAAACTGATGGACTCAGGTGATGACGCTGATCAACAATACACATACTTTTCTATACCTTCTACGCGTTACAAACGGACCCTCTGTATAGGGTATGAAAATTGCCAAAAATCATAGAAAAATTCCAAAAAATTGCTGATAAGAGAGATATATAATTTTGGTATTAGGTTAAAAATATATTCCTTTGAAAGATTTTTTTAGAACAAGTTTTTATTTTTACTTTAATAAACTTAATTTTTTTAAGTGAAACCATCCAAAAAGCAAAACAGAGAAACCATCCAAAAAAGCTTCAAGAATCACCTAGAGTTTAGTGTAAAAATTTTTACCAAATAACAGCAACCTTTATTTCATCAAGCCACTTGAATGATGTGATGCAATAAAAAACACACTTTCTGCGTAACAAAAATATCCGTTTTAGTTACTGTTCAAAATAATTCACAAGTTCTAACAAAATTGCACACAAGCACATATGTAAGTCAACTTTCACGACGCTTTTTGCGTTGTTTCATCGATTAGTCAAAAACTTTAAAATATTTATGCACTGGTGTAAGCCAGCTATCTATATCAGTTAGGAGATTTCTGAAAACGACTGGAAACGCTTGATTGATCTGATATTTTCGCTGATCTATTTTTCTCGTTTTAGTTTTAATTTGTGCGTATTAATTTATTTTATGCTCTTAGAAACATTTTTTCTAGAAATGTTGTGCATTTTCGTAACAATGTTTTTAGTGATTTAAAAAAAAAAATCCGTTCGTATATCACTTTTGTCGACTTTAATACTTAGGTAATATATTAAAGCTCGCCTTTAAAGGATATACAATTTCAGTATTCATTTTCGCGTATTTGATTAGATTACTTTCGTATGTTTCCTCTTTGCTAATGCAAAAGTCAGGAAAGACGGAATTTTCTTTTTCATCTAACAAAATAACAAAATAAATTCCACTCATATCCAAAAGTAAATACGCAATACATCATTTTTGTTTTTTTTTTTTGTTAAACGATTTCAACTTGTACGCATAAAATCATTTTTGAATTTTTAATCAAAATTGCAAAGCCTCAATTTTATCGCATATTCGCTTTTATCCTTGTTATAACACTCGCACGCCTTGGTCCTTGCCACCCCCCTTTCAACCCATTTCCATAGTAGCACTTACGTAGGCTTATACGATGGCCCAAAGACTTTAGTGACGCCGAAATTTGAGCACACTTGTATGAATTCTGGCACTTCGATTAATTTCCTGTATGAGCAGACACTCATATTTTCCACAAGCATGTGCAAAATTTTGAGTTAATGGCAAGGCATTGCATTGCTCCCATGTGAGCAAAAATTATGGGCTACTTAATAAGAAGCGTTCATTCAAATACGAGCGCTTGTGTTTCATATGTAGGATATTAGCTCCCTCGGGACAGCTACTTTGTAACGCAGGCAACATATCCTTTTTGTTTAGAGAATGTATGCTGCTGGAGAATAAGGAAATTCTTATGCCAGAGAAAAGCAAAAGCACATAAGATAACATCAATTTGAAAACCATGTTGGCTTATGGTCGGTCCACCTACGATGCCAATCGGCAACATTTATACCGTTTGAGACGAATCTCTTCATGAGTTTTCTTAAGAACGAATGACTTCTATTTATAAATTTCACCTTAAGGATAGTCGTAGTTTCGCTGTGGAAGGCGGCATTCGGTATATTTCAAATACATAGTCGACTTAATAAAGGCAAAAGTAAAACATTTGCTTCAGGCTGGATTTTGTAACAGTTTGCCGATTCGATTATGAAGCAGGTCGTTTTAGAAGAAAGGGTATAACTTTATAAAGGGTTCACATAAATGAGGATAGAAAAAAAAATGATTTACTGTACAGCTTTTTTCTCTGACTGCAAATCAAACACACAGCTGTAAATATGTTTTCATCCCAGAAAATTTCCGTTTAAAAACGATGAAGCCATAGCAGGCGTAGAGGGTGATGAATCTTTAAACTCTGTTGGGAGTGAGATTAAGATATGAATACAATTTGCAGCAGAATAGTTAACTATATTCAGCAGTTTGTGTTAACTTTCTAAAAAGCATTGAATTTAACCCATTAACTGCAAGTGTCAGCTTTGCGACTTGCGTAAGTGGTTGTGAAGTATCGGAATGTTTTAAATTAATTCTTTTGAATTGACTCATTTACTTTCTTAAATTTAATATTTGAGTTTTTTTATAAAAAAAGAGCCATTAACTGGCCCAACGGTTTCGACTTCGTGTTAAGAAATTTCATCGTATGACTTAATTGAGATATCATCCTTGCTATAGTCAACGATATCTTATTGCAATCGAAGAAAATTTATCAATGAAAACATAGGTAGGGAAATGGGAAATATTTCTAAATCAAATATTCCCACTTATATACCGAACTACTTCGATAATTGAAGTCTTAAATCAGATTTTTGTGAACATCCTGTATCCTTTTGGTTAAGCAAAAATATCGATGCGACAAAAAATGTGGGTCAAAAAAACTTTGTAAGTCCCAATCGCCATGTAACGTTTCAGAAACAGTACGTAACGTTGCAGAAATACTTCATTTAAAATGTTGCAAATTGAACATTACAGAAATTTTGTATTTTAAACATAACAATTCAACATTTCACCTGCAATCATTCTGAAGTGTTTCTGAAAGATTTTAGATTCAAAGTTTTCTGAACCTTTCAAATGAAATCTTTCTGACACGTAACATAATATTGTACGGGTTTGTCCCAAAATGTGTATTTCGTATAAGTGTGAGGCTCGTATGTGATAAACAATAAAAAAAAGAAAATAGTTTTTTTTATTTAACAGAAGTTATATAAAAACATTTCATCATATCATGCAAAGTTTCTATTACGTTTCAAATGAAAGTAAAAAGCGGACATTGAAACATTGCAGGAAGCTTTCTGGAGTGAAAATTAAAGCTTTCTGAAACGCATCTGAAGCTATGTAAGGTTCCATGTAAAAGATTTCTGAAAGGTTTCCGAAACGTTACATGGCGAGTGGGATATTTTGATAATTGCTGAACATTTTCCTAGCGATTAATGCAATGTAAACTATTTTATAGAAAAAGTAAGCTGAAGACACTTATTTGGTTATATAATCTAAACTTTGACAGAAACACTCGAAAGTTCTTTAAACTTTCACATTCCAAAGATAGTTTACAAAAATACTCCAGAAAATTAGGGAAAGGAGAAGAAATCAATAAGGAAGAAAGGAAAATACAAAAATACTCTAGAAAATTAGGGAAAACAGAAGAAATCAATAAGGAAGAAAGGAAAATAAGGAAATATGAAAAGTATAGTATAATACTCGAACCGGCAATTGAACGCCTGTGTTACTATCACTGCGCTATGAAGCTTGCACGTTATACTACAAGCAAGACCAAACAAAATCAAGAATGATAAATTTCGCTAGAACTTGCTATTTAACTGTCGAGGTGAGGACTTGTAAATTTTTGTGAACAATAAATAAAGCGTATATTTTTAAACATTAAAAAGCGTGCTTTTTATGACAAGAATAAAGTTTATTTTTTCACAAGCAAAAAGGGTATTTAGCTCAAAGCAACATAACAACCATTGAGGGGGAAAAACATTTTCCTCACATCTCGAAATGACCTAACTATTACCACCCGAATGAAATCAAGACGTGTAGCTAGCATTAGACAATCATCTTCATAAATCTTTTTCTTATTCTCTTCTCACACATTGTATTAGCACACAATGGGTTAATTTCACATACCACATGTACATATTTCATACGAGTAGAGCTTGCGGTCGGTCGTCTTTGGATGGCTGCACATTGACCAACAAGCAACAATCCGAGCAAGCCAACAAGAAACGAATCTTAGCCATTGGAAATTTAACCTTTTAATAAATTATCGCAACTAAGCCTTTGATAGAAGGATATCTGTACGGTCCATTAATGTTTGACTCTGTCGACTTGGCTTTGATGACAACACAACACAACGGCGCTGGCGACACTTGCTTCAATAATTCATCCGAATCATGATAAATGTGCGGATTTTACACTGAATAGCCTTGGCTACAGCATTGTCAAGCATGGCCAGGCCTACGAAAGTAAGTAAATTGGCAGGCAACACGAGCGCCTGCACTTTTTACTCATATGCTGCCGCTGCCGCTGCCTTCCTTATGATGGGGTACTGGGTCGGTCGGGTGCTAAGCGCTAGAAATTGGCAGTGACAGTTTCCGAATTTTTTTTTTCCCTTTCTCTTCATTGCGCTGCATGTGCTCTGCATAATGAATACGAGAGTATATTTGGGATTTGGCTTTACGCACTTTCTCCAAATCGATTTAACCCTTCTCACAAGCCATTAAGAGCCGGTAATTTATGACTTTCCTTCCTTCCGATGCCATACCCATTCCATGCACCACCCACCCATTCGATTGCTGTGTGCCCAAAATACGCAAAATCTGCGATGGTTCTGCATGAAAATGTGCCAATTGTGTGAACATCAACGATACGGATTTAAAGTATGGCTTCGAAGTCAATGGGCTATCTTGCAACACCTACGCGTATGCAAGTGAGCAAAAGCAGCAAATCCATTGAGCCTGATAGTCAACTTGAAAAGGAACACAGACAGACGGACGGACAGGATATCAGTTAATATGTGCTTAACGGTTAATCTCTCTAGGCTCATGCAATATTTATAAAACCACGTCGCTACATCAACTTGACCATTGTGTTTAATTCTCAAGTTATTTGCATAGATAAGAACAGCATCCAGCATTCGGATTTATTTCACATCCAGACGACTGATGCAGCCTGTTGTTGTCATAACGCTACAAGTACTCGTACCTACAGCGTAACAACGCGAATTATAACGTCTCATTTATCTGCCGTACTTTAATGAGGATTCACGGATTCACGCACTAACAGACTCACGAACTCAAGGCACTTGCGGTAGTCAGCACTCCGGAGTTTCATTATTATAACGTTAACGACAGCGAACCCATTAATTTTCAATTTGACCATGGCGCAGGAAGACAACGCGGCAGATAAGATAATACGGACGCGTCGCGTCGTGTCGTGTTCTCCTTCTTCTTGGTGGAAGCAGCAGCTTACATACAGCTTTTGACGAATAGCTTATACTTTGAGAATAAATTGTTTCCTTTATTTTCGGACAGATTTATGATGATAAATGAGTAACCATGAAGTGTGCCATTAGATGAAATAGAAATTATAATTTGATTCGGCTTTTGCAAATTTTTACCAAGAGTCTAATGCTACCTGCTTGCGCACACCTCACTAATGCCCAAAGCAGAGGTAAATTATAGGGATATGGTATTTGCGATTTTAATATGGATTGAGAAATTTTTTGAATTATCTATTAATTCATAATCTTTCGGTGAACACACACATTTTGAGATCTCATAGTGAACTTAATCCATGTGACGCTGGGAGAGTGAAAGCAAATAATTTGAAAAAGTTCTTTGCAAAAAAAGAATAAGATCAAAAAAGTTACAGTTTTTCCGAAGTGCACCGAAAAAAAGTGCTTTCTTAAAGTAAAAAAAGTCTTTATTTTAAGAAAAAAGTGTCTTAAAATAACTTAGAATGTGGCAATGTCTTTTGATTCTTTAAAATGATTTGGTATCGTAATTAAAAAGACACTTTGCTTTAAAGCAAGATTTTGGATTTATAATATCTTTTTAGAGTAAGATATAAAACTTTAATAAAAAGAGACGTGAAAATATCTCCAATATGCATTTTTAAAGCTCATAATAGGCTGATCATAAAGACATGAGGTGGCATACCACGTGTGTTTTTATACTGTACCTAAAAATGTTTATAAGAACATTAAGTGGGATGTCTCGTTTGTGTCTTTATTCCGTGGGGATAAAATTTACTTAAAAGACTTGTCGCCTCATGTCTTTATGCTATTCAATTTTTTCTTTTTGATAAAATTAAATTCAAAAAAATTAAATTCGATAAATTTAATATTCTTTATTCTCTTAATTTTTCAAAGAGCTTTAAAAGACATCCTTAGTCCCATAGTCTCTGAAAAACTCTACACAAGGCACTTGTCTGGGAACGCACTTTTAGAGTCTTTGTAAGGTGTCTTTTAAAAACCTCAGAAAGATGCTTTACCAAGTCTCTTCAAAGATAACAACACAGTCTTATAGCATGTCTTAATACTTAATACGCTAAATGGTTCTTAAAAGTCCTTATAAAGAATTTAAAAATATAATATTTTGTCTTTTTACTTGTCTTTAAAAGACTTTTAAAAGAAGCTATAAGTAATATAATAATAATATTTTCAAACACTGACTCAAAAACTCAACTTAGTGCTAATTGCAGTGCCGGATCGAGGGATATCCGAGCCGTTCAACCGAACAGGGCGCTCTTTCGTGAGGGACGCCTTCATTTTTTTTTTTGTTTGTAGGAAAATACTTGATCACTTGTGATCCTTGAATGACAACTCTTCTGATTAAAATGACCTTGAGGGTGCAAGTGTTCCTGAAGCTAAATATTCCACTAAAAACAGTTTTATAATAGGCTGTGAAAGGTAGGTATAGAAAAGGGCGCCCACGAATTTCTGAACAACCCGCCCACTATCCTCGATCCGGCACTGGCTAATTGGGATATCGCTCGAAAGACGCTCATAAAATTAAAGGTTATCAAAGTGGGCGGCAGTTCGAAACATCCAAAATGTTGTATGAAAATGGTTGCTTTGCGCAATTCACTGTTGAAATAATACTTCTAAATGAAACTTCTACTAATATAAGTCTTATTACAACAAGCTCTTGCTTTTAAGGAGAAGATTATACATTTTTTTTTTTTTGAACCATTTTTATTCATTACTTTGATTTGGCATAAAGATACAGGTTGTTAATGAGATAGATTATTCCTTTTGATTTTAACAGACATCTTTATTTTACTGAATAGTTTCTAATGATCAAATTCTAGATTTTTCATTTATCACCAGCACTGCAAGTGCAAAAAAAAAATCTCTCTTATCTCAAAGTAAAAAATAGATAGATTCCAAATGCTGCATTTAAATCTCTGCTTCCCAATCGCACTGTACAAGTAAGCCTGGAGGATAGACTCTTAAGAGTGCCATACGTACTTAGTACCGATCGTCAATCGCAATCGTATTTTTTGGGCACAGGTGCGGCTGCAAGTTTGGCGCGCTTCTCCAGCTGAACTGAGCAATGCAAGTCGAAAGCGTGGGAACATACCGAGTACGAGCGACAACAGCACGAAAAATTGTGATAATAAACCCTCATGAGGCCAATTTCAAATCGTATGCAGAAAATCCATCTTAATTTGAACAATACACGTAGCAACGTGTCAGTGCATGCGCAAAAACGAATCAAAGCAAAATAACAACAATAAAATAAAAAGAATAGAACAGTCAGAGGATCTTTAACTTAACGCTACTTGCATAGTTCATTCCACAAGGGTTGATCTTTCTCTTATGAAAGAAATCCAACAGGTTCCTTTATAACTAGATTACGGAAAAGAGTAATCTCGGCGCAGAAACTCTCAAGTTAGTTTTATGGATAAGGCACGAGATTGATACTTCTACTTTGCGTCATATATCACCACACGGAGCAAAGAGCCTCCACGAATTTCTCTTTTATCGTGCACGGTCATTAATTGACTTCAATTCTCTTCAACATTTCAATGACCCAATCACTTCCTGTTCTAGTGATCGTTTCTGCAATGGTTTTGGAAGACCATGTTTTCTGCTCTCCTCAGCGACCCACTTCAGTGGTTGCCGGCATACTTCAGTTGGTGAACGTGTGTTGCCATTTGATTGCTGATGAGGATGGTTCTGTGCCACCAAATTCTTCAGATTCAGCGATGCCAAAGATAAAACTCCATAAAAAAAACGAAATGAGATTAACTTTTTTGCAACGGCCTATACATTGTAAGTAATCTGGTGTATACGACCGATTCGTAAAGTGAAAGATATAAAGAAATGTTAGGTTTCGACTAATTATTCCAAGCCCGAACAATACGAGCACAAAACTCATAATTGTGTGCGAACAAGCAAATTCGAACCTACAAAGCAGAATGAAGCAGAAGAGGTTTTATTACACAGGCTTCTTTCTAAACATTCAGGTCGAATGATTCGGTAGGAAGAGAAATGAAGAATAAAAAAACAGAAAAAGGCACGAAATTATTTATTAAGGCGACAGATAACAAAAAGAGAAAAATACAAAAAAAAAAGAACGATAAACCTGATGAGGGTAGCTGACGACTATCTTCTTGCAACTTTAGGGTATTAGTGATCAACCCTATTTTTTTCTACTTTTTTTCTTGAAAGTGAAATATATTCATGTGCATAGAGAGATATTTAAAGATTTGGATCAACCTTGCACACGGACAAAGGACACATAACGATCGATGGGAAAGTGCAGTGAATACAAATTTCTAAACACAGGTGTGCCTCCCTCAATCATCATTTATACCGAGTCATGCGTTGAAAATAAGATTTCAATAAGACCCAAATGAGCAGAACGAGATTCTTTCAACGATTTACGATTTAAATTCACACATTGAAGTTTATTTGCTCGTGGAGATTTGCACTTGGGTCTTAAGATCAGGTACACAATCAGGTGCATTACTTTATTGTATGATGAAATTATTGTTTGTTATTGTGAATTCGGTGCATAATCCTTAAGATTATAATGTGGCCAATGCAATTTTTAAAAGATCTCGTTACATTCATTCATTTCATTGATCAAATCTTTTAAGTCAAAAGAAAACATTCTAAATAATGCGGATTTGAAGAATTTTAATAAAAGCTTATGAAAATATGTGGTATGAAAGGCAGACACAGAATGAAGCATGTAAGCAATAGGTGTGTTATTTGTGCTCAATCTGGGTAAATATTTAAACATTTTTGCCACAAAAAGCATTTTTTGATGCAAAATTGTGGTGATTTTTAAAGAGAAATTGAGTGCTAAAAACCATTTTTCATTCAAGAAAGTAAATTAAAAGTTCATCTCGTGAAATTTTTTTTGGCTAAAACTTGTAACAGTCAAAATTAGGGACTAGCAAAGACCGGAGAATGTAAGCAATTTTTTCCAAAAATAATTTTAAATTTTTTTCTATCGGTTAAGCGATATTTTAAATCGTTCCCACTCACTTTCCGGAATCTGTTTTCCGAAATGGACCTTTTTCGGAACGACCAAAAACTCGAAATTTTTTTTCCAGAATGTACATTTTCCGGAACGACCAAGAACCCGAAATTTTTTTTCCGGAATCGATTTTCCGGAATATACATTTTCCGGAACGACTGTTTTCCGGAAATAATAATTACTAACTTCTGCGTCATGAGTAAAATATTTTGTATTTGTATGAAATTTGTATAAATTTGAAATTTTCACAGAACTATGTTGTGTGCGATTGAGCGCAAAAATCGTAGGTCATCCCCGCGATCTGCATATTCCGCGTAGTTTTGAACGAGTGATCTGATTCAACGTTGAAAGTCCAACCATTTCTGTTTTGAGTCATCCGGACCTCGATAGACTGCTATACTACAACCTGGTGTAATATCAGCGGTGACAGCTCTAGCGAGACATTCCCGTGCTCGATATTCCCACACATTCCTAGTAAATTTTGCCATTTTCACTTTTGCCCCGAGTGTACAAGTAAACATTTATAGAAAGTTTTGTGCCCACTATTTTTGTGTCCATTTTTGCGTAGAATTTTGGAAAATAAAAGACGTTACAATATCAAATAGAAATAGGAAAGTAATAAACAGATTGCGTTACTAGTTACAGCAACATGAGTTGTGGATTTTATGCATACGGATAGTTATCATTCCGGAAAATGTACATTCCAGAAAATCGAATCCGAAAACCGTCGTTCCGGAATAAAAATTTCAGGTTTTTGGTCGTTACGGAAAATGTCCATTCCAGAAAACAGTCGTTACGGAAAATGTACATTCCGGAAAACCGATTCCGGAAAAAAAATTTCGGGGTTTTGATCGTTCCGGAAAATGTCCATTTCGGAAAACGGATTCCGCAAAGTGTACGGTAATCATTTTAAATTTGTCTGGAAAATCGACCAAAACTCAAATTACGTTATTTTTTATTTGTTTTGAAATCTTCGCTAATGGTCTATTGAAATGTTACAAAATTTTTGCCGAACCATACATTTTGGATAAAACTAGATTTTTTTTAAGTGTCTGGGGGGTCAGTGTGAGTATAAAATTCGGTTTTTGGGGTGAAAGCCGCCATATTAAAATAGGATGTTCCCTCAGATTTTCCGCTATATCTAGTAAGCCGTAAGCCTCATAAAATACTCTTCCAAATCTTTTTTGTAGACAATTAAATTTTCTACAATCTAAGTCTAATACTACATACCGTAAAATTAAAAAAGATAAAATTAAAAATGGACTAAAATTTTTTTCTATTGATTTATGAAAAAAAAAACATCAAAAGTTTTTATTTTCACTAAGAAAAGTTAATGTTCCCTTCAAATAAATGTATGTACATATTTGGTTGATAGATTTTAAAAATATTTATTAACTATTAACAAATATTAATGGATATTATCGATTTATTTATGAATCGATATATTAAAGTAATGGTTTTTTGCTCATCGAGTTTTACCTAAATCGATATTAATAAATGTATATGTTTCTTATGCCAGATACATGATTTGGTAATTATTAACATGTGAATGTTAGCAACAAAGAAATATTTGTTTCAACCATTTTTTTATTTGATAATTATTACCAAATATATGATTGCTTAAGTATAATTATCCAAATATAATTAGTTAATTATTAACAAATATATGATTAAGGGGCCATCCATTGATTACGTGAGTCTAAATAGGGAGGAGGAGGTCTGGCAAAATCTCACTAAGTCTCACCAAAGGGGAAGGGGTTTCAATAAAAATCTCACGTCGACTTTTCAATGCAGAGAGTATGCATTATTATAGTCTCATAGAAGGGAGGGGGGGTCCCGTTTGAACTCACCAAATCTCACCAAGGAGAGGGGGCTCCGAATTTTCAAAAAAAACACACTTAATTGATGGACGACCCTATTCCAATAATATTATTGGATTCGGTGGAATGTGTGGCATGTTAACGTGTATCAAATATTTATTTCGCCCATACCAAATATATAATTTGTTAATTATTACTAAATTTCGATATATGTATACAAATAAATCGTTTTCCCTGTGTAGATCATTGTATTACGAGCAATTTTGTGTACTTATTTTATTAAATTCTTAAATTTGGAGAGGTGTTAGAATGCTGCAAAAGGACTAAGCCAAAAGGTAACTTGTAAGTATACAGTGTGTTCCATTTTAATTTCCCGAGGTCAATATCTCGGGAACTAAGTGAGATAGTGATAAATGTTTTGGACAAAAGTTATGAGATTTGAGTGAAATTCCATTGACTTTGCCTTTGACCTTGAAAGCAATAATCAAGATCAAATTGAGGTCAACTGTAATTTTTTATATGCAAACTTATATTTTTATTGAAAATTCATATTTTTTAGGAAAAAATAGCTACATTTTATGTGTATATTTTTGTTTTCCTTAACGATTTTTAGTTTTTGCGTTAGTGATAAGAACAGTTTTGGCCATTATTTTAACTTGCATAATTTTTTCTTCTAATTTATCAGTTTTCTTTGAAAAAAAAAACACAGGAGCAAAACATATGGGCATTTATACGAAAACGAAAGTTTTTGTCCCGTGCGACACCTTGGTTTTTTGCAATTATCTTGAAAACGAAAAATTGCCCAAATTCAACCTTAGCACCAATTATAAAGCTAATTAGGAGCTATAAGTTAAACCTATTGTCAAAATAAAAATCCATTTTATTTTGACTTTGTTTTACTTTAAATGTTTTCGACGGTCGCACGGGACCTATGGAAATGCTCATATATTTTTTTTCCATAGAATATAAATCTACAATAAGAAATATGGGCTTGCATATAAAAAATAACAGCTGACGTCGATTTAAACTTGAGAATTGATTTGAAGGTCAAAGGCAAGGTCACTATTTTATCTCCTAGAAATCTTATAACTTTCATCTACTCAAAATTCAGCATTCAACTCAAAATATCATTTACCCAATAGAGGATAAAGAATTGCAAAAAGCCAAACAAATTCTCCTCAAACCTTTTTTGTATAATTAATATTTATTTACCTCACTAAAAATATTAAAAAAAAATTTTAAAGTTGATTTATTTTATTTATCAAAAATTTCGAAAAATTGTAGCGCAAGAGTTGTTCGACTTATGCCGAAAAGTTATCAACTAATCCAAATGCTATTCACAAAAATAAAATCAGCAAAAACTGAGACCTCAAGGTTCAACTTCTTATGTTTTGGCATAGAATGCCCCATATACTTATGTATGTATATGTAGGTCTTTTTTTACACTTATAATACAATTGACTTACAAAAGAATTTCGCTTTTTTTTAATCTAACAAATGTATATAGTAAGTATTACATTTCTTCAAGCAAACGCAGATTTTTTTTTTTGTATAAATTAACCCTTCAAACTTAAGTCTCACAATAAACAATCCCTGAGCGGAGTACTTTGCGTATCTTTGAATACAAAAGAACAACACCAACTTTATTAAAATACTTATAAAGAAAAAAAAAAAGTTACCAAGTTGTTAATAAAACCCGTAGATAATTTACATTTTCATATACAGTTGTGTGCTTGAATCTTGGAAATAAGCAAGCAAGCAAGCGAGTACCCTTACTGTATCGTTCTAACGAAGTTCAAATATTTCGATAGGGGCTCGATACTGCGCCAACTTTTAATTGTTTTAATGATGCAAATGTCCTTCTTGCCATTGTTTGTGTTGTTTGTTGTTCACTGCCAACGAGGTGGAGGCTGGAGGATTATCCTTTGAAAAACAAAAACAGGATAATGACTAAACAGCTCTTAGGAGAAACTTTACAAAATTGCGTTTCTTTTGCATGTGAAATAATCTGTTTGAGCAGCATTTTTAGGTCATCGCTGGCTTTGTCATTTCGGTCGTCGTCGCCGGTTGTAATGGTCTCATATTTGGACAAAAGTGTTTTAGTAGGCTTTCTTGCAGAAAGTTTTGCCGTTAAGCAAAACAAATACAAAAAGTATTCGAGTCCTTAAAACTTTAGCCCTTCCTTGATAGATCAACAATTCAAAGTAATTACGTATGGAATATTCAAAGCTCTATGCTGAGCGGGTGGGGTTGGGTTTGGCATAAAAGCCATCGCTTTTGCGAAAACAACATTCGACGAAAAGATGAAAGATTTGGTAAGTAAGAGAAAAGACGAGATATGGCAATAGCATGGAAGTTATACGTAATGTGTTCTTTTATCTACCAAATGGTTTGTTTGTTTCCAAAAGTTTCATTATTTTGTAATTTTTAATCATTTATTGAAGGCTTCCTGAAAACGATGAGCTCAATGTGAATGCAGTTTTTCAGCACAGTTTTTCTTTTAAGCAAAATTTTAAGAATTTCGTTATGACATAATTTTATATTATTTCAATTGAGTTTGATATAAAATTTTTTGAAAATTAAATTAATTAAAAATGCAATCAAAAAGTTCCTTTCAATATGTTATCGGGGATATTAAGTGCCGAGTGAATTAACAGTTTTATTCCCTTTTTATTCAATGAAACACAAACAAGAAAACAATTTCTAAATTCGATGATTTATGTTGTCCTAAAATAAAATAAAAAAAAAAGAATCCATTAAAACCGATAAAGTGCTGTGACAGAATACAGCAATGGTGTACATATTACGATTATGGTGGTGGTGCTGCCGACGACGACGACGACGACGATGGTGGTGGTTTTAAGTATTAGTAACCAAGTGCCCTTGAAAACTTGCAATGGTACTTAAACAGCTGTTTTTAATATATCGTACGAAACGTTCGAGAACATGAATAAAATGTTGCTGTTGCTAACCGAATGAATAACAAAGTCTTGGCTAAATATACATACATGCACAGTACACACACACACACGCATACGTGGACCTCAGCATAAGCAGAGGGTGCAAAAATTTCTTGCACCACTCGCCCTTCACATGACACATGCCGTTTTTGGCGAGGATCGACAGCATGCAGCATGCGAGTGCAACATATTTTGATGGCAATTCGTAAATTCGACCCACGGCAAGTATTCACTGGCATGGGAAAAGGAGTCAGTCGGTAAATTTGGAAGCGAACAAAGGCATAGCAACAAAAACACACAAAAACCTGGCGATAGAGTTGTGCCGCATTATTTACATTCGAAGAGTACACTATCGTATTCCGTAAAAAATAGACGTTTTAGTGGCAAGTTATTATTCCAATCCACCTTAAATGGATTAAGTTCACAGATAACACATTTTATTTGCATTCACTAAGATTTGGAAATAATTACCAAGTAATGTAGTTGACGAAATAAAAATTTGGTATTAGTTAGTATGTCTCTATATAAATAGGCCATAACACAACATAATCGCTTGATTTTTGTTTTATTAGAAGAGTTGTGAAGAGCGGCAGTGCAGTGTGTAATTTTTTTTTTTCTAATAGTAGGCGGTGTCACGCCTCTTACAAAAAAATATGTTTTAGGCATGGCAGAGCCGCTACACCGATTTTGATGAAATTCGGTATTGAGATCGATTGAATTTTGATTAAAGATATTTGTTTTGAGTGGGCAATGCCACACGGCTAACGGGAAAATACGTTTTCACTGCTAAAATGAGCGGTGCCACGCCCCCAATACGAAAATACGTTTTCACTACTAAGCTATTGAATCAATTTCGATTAAATTTGGTATGGAGATAGATTGTAGATTAAACCTTCAGAAAACTGATTTGTTTGAAGTGGGTGGCACCACGCCCCCAATAGAAAAATATGTTATTTTAGCTAAACTAATCGAGTGATTTTGATGAAATTCGGTATTTAGATATGTATATTGAACTTTAAGGAAGGAATAGAGATGGGATTGGAGTATCATGATACCATTTTTTTTTTTTTTGGAAGCGATGACATGATATCCGTTTTTTTAAATCAAAAAGTTTTTTTTTTTGTTTTTATCATTATATTGGTTGAATTTCAACCACTGGGCGAACTTTAGCTTAAATAATTTTGTTGAATTTACTACAATGAAACCTTGTTAAGCGATACCTGGATTAGTGGGAAACCTCTATTAGTCAGACTCACTTTAAGGTCCCAGCACTTGTGCATCAAAATACCTCTATTACTGGGATTATTAAACCTCTACATCTGAGATATGGTTTTTGAAGTTTTCGTCTCTATAACATGGGCCCGTTTAGAAATAACCTCTGTAAGTGGAAAATAATATTTATGTGTGTATAATTTCTTATTTTAAATTTGAATATGTACGATTTGTTGGTCTGAGTAGGCTGTGAAATTGTTGTTTTGGTAAAATTTCATAGAATCATTGACTTAAGTAGGCTGTCATTTACAAATAATCATTTGCATAAAATTTTCTTTTTTATTGAAAATGTTTTCCCCTCTTAATAAAAAAGATTCATCTTGATCTCTCTTAGTGTTACCCTCTTTAAATGAGAGAAGCCAATTTTAAGCCTGATTATTTGGAAAACTGTGTAAATGGGAACCTCTTTAATTGAGACAAAAATTTTGGTCCCTTGGAGATCCTAGTTATCCAGGTTTCACTGCTTATAGCATATTTGGTTTATTTCGAAATTCAAATTGCCAAATACCAAATTATACTAAGTCATATTTTAGTTGAAACAAATATTTATTTGTCGTAAACATGCACTAGTAGAAGCATTGCCCCCCTCCCCCGTAGGATCTGACATTACTATAAATTACATCGATTCAATTCAGAATATCATAGATTCGATATGTTATTTAAACTTTAGCCTCCCCAAGCTTTTGGTGAAATGACACGACTGAAAGAATGACCCATATGTATATTAAAATATAAGGTCGATACATAGACAAATGACTCCAGTTAATGGATCAAAGATCGCTGCAGAATCTCGAAATTTATCAGATGGCAACGATTGGCATCCTAAAATTGGAACAGTATGTTAAGTCATATGGCACATAAGATTCCATTCATTGATTTGATGTTTTCAATTTACAAATGATATGAGGGAAGAGCAGCTGACAGCAAAAAAATCAACTGGGATGCAGAAACAAAAACTCACGTAAGAGTAAGGCACGAGCTGCATTCTAAAAATACCGCATGCATATAGTATATACAACAGCCGGATATCCTGCTATCAGGATATACTACTTCACAGACAGAGCACATAAAATTCGGCAGCGGTGGCGGCGGCAGTATTGTAAGCTAATGTCTATATTCATTTTTCAGTAGATCCGGTTCCCATGGTGAGCAAACTACCACCACTGACTGATCTTAACAATCCTTTTACTCATTCATTCATTCGTTCCTTCGTTCATTTGTAAATTCTTTAATTTATGTTTTCATTTATCCTGGAATTTCATTGAATTTCGGTTGGCAAGCAGCCTGTTTCGAAACATATTTTGGATGCAAATGTGCATGGACAATAGAGAAAGAGTAGGGTGCAGCATATTTTTAACATTCCTGGAAGGATCAAACATAATTCAGCTGTTTGTCACTCACCCTCCTCTTTGGCAAAAGAATTAACACCGAAATGAGCCATCAGCTAATTAATTGAAAATATATACAAAATTGATAAAGTTTCGAAAACCTAGAAAAATAGGGAAAATAGTCTCGATAGTTTAGAAAAAAACTTAAATAAAAATCAATATATTGGTTTTTGTCATGACTAGCAATTAAGTGTTCTAAATAATATTTTTGAGAAACTTCTTCCTTAGTTCCTGTGTATTATCTTCTGCATGTTTTCTTGATCTTTGCAAATATTTGTTGCCAAATTGATAGACAACAAAAGCGTTTTGATTGTCAATTTTCATTTTTTCATAGGGGCAATTTGTCACTCTGACAAAACACTATTATATAGTACTACAACATCCTAACTCTGTGAACCGCAATTACAAGTCAATTGTCTGTTTTGGGACTCAATACCGTGACCAATTTTTCATTCTGTGCACTTAAATGCTTTGTTCTTTTTCCATTGTTTCTGTCTTCTTTTATGCGAATGGCAGGGGTTAAATTTCGAAAGTTTAAACTCGATGAGTTGCACGTATGCACACATTTCGTTCAGGTAAAAGCAGAAACACTTTTGAGTTCGAGATGATCTTTTTAATGCAACATTTGATTTAGAAATGTTTATGTAAATGTAGTTTAATTCAATACATATGCGTTAAGATCTGGCATAGTTGGCAAGCCGTACAGAAAACGAAATGGTCTATTTCTTCTTGTATGATCTACAAAAAGTAACTGATCTTGGCGCTTGTTCGAAGTGATAAAGTCAGTTATCCTTGAGTCAACAAGAAATTGTGCTTTTATAATTCAGCTTTAATGTGTGCAAGAAATGGCTTGAGTAGCATTAAAAATTTTTTTCAGTAGCTTCCGACATATATTTCTGTTTAGTAGATGGCGCTGTTATACTTAAGGTTTTCTCCTGAAAGAACATTGCAATCGACTTTACTAAATAAAATCTGTGATATACTCTGTCTTGTAGCTAAGCAAACAGTCAAACTGAAGATCCTTCTATATAACTTTTCTAGAAATTGTGTTCAGATGTTGTGGAAAGAATACATTGTTCTTCTACACTTCATAAGCAGCTCGAGATGGATTTGTGCGAGGGGGCCTCAACGGAGGCAAATGCAGAAAAAAATTATGGAGAACCATTTTTTCTATGATACCGAAATGTTAATGTCGATTTTTATAATTTTGTTATATATCGTGTGGCTGGACCTCAAAATCCCTCCCTTAGGTTCACGTTTATGATAAAATTTTATGATGTTAGCTTTATTCATTACAATTTCAATCACTGAATTGATTACACACTTTTTTTGTTTTGTTTAGTTATTGTTGAAAATAATTCACAAGTCTTCAAATAACTGTTCACAAACTTTAACTTAGCTATACACAAATTAATTTTCAAAGACACTAGTTGAAAGACTTCTTTAAAATTCAGAAAATCCCGATCATGTCATACTTTTTCGATTATCTACCATTCATTTACTTTTAAGTTTTCATTTACGTTTCAATAGCTTTTCGTTTGTATATACTTGTCCTCCTCTTTGTTTTGTTTTGAGCGGTTCGTTTTCTGAGAATTTTTTTTCCCAGAAGTTTCTTGTATTATCATTACAAAATCTAATCTGTAGCATGAGAATCAACCGGCACAAATTTCATTTCGATTTCGAAATTAATCAAGAACTTTTGAATATTTAAGCTTCCTTCGACAGTATCAATACAATTCGATACTTTTACTGGCTTTTCGATGCTATTCGAAACTATTCGATTATTTTTGATTTTTTTGAAACTATTTGATACCATAAAACTTTCGACGACGTTTTCGATACCTTTCAAAACTATACGATACATTAATGAGTTTATCAACTACATCGATACTTGTCGCCTTTTATGGAATTTTTCGATACTATTCGGTATTTTTTAGATTTTTATTGACTTTTACGATACTATGCAGTACTTTTAGTCTTACATCCACATTTTTCATAAACATTTTGAGAAGTTTTATCGACCTTTCGATATTTTTTTTTTCTATTTAAGGCATGGTATCATACTTTACCAACAAAACTGAAAAAAAATTAACCATTATTAAAATTTAAAGTTTTTTTTATAATTTCTCTTGTTTATTGTTGACAAAATTTCGGAAAAACATAAAGTGTCACAAAACCTTTAAAATGTTTTGATTTGTTTATTTATTTATTTTGTGTTTTTCTTGTAGTTAGCTGATTGTGTTATATAGTACCTATGGTCGTAGTTAGCACAACGTCAATGTTTGTTCTATTCGGTTCCTTTTCAAAGACATACCCGGCAATTCGTTGTAAGAAAACTTAGGACGCGGAAGAAGTCTTCGACAAAGCAACCAGCGAAAAGTCATATTTCTTTCGATTTCCAATTGTACCTACATATACTCTGACAGCGACCTTACAACTCTAAAAAGTGCGATGGGCAAATAAACTACAACGCAATATAAACCTTAAGCACCTGGGATCGGCGGTGCTTATGCAAATAATTGATAAGCTAATGCAATAACAAACGCATTATGGTTCTTATTGTCGAACCAATATGTTTTGCAACCCGCTCGCAGCGCTTGGGTGGATAACAGGGCTGGATCCAGGTGCTGATCGGAGGCGCAAAAATATCTAAAATTATATAAGTTTTCCTAAAATATGCGAAAATGGAGTTTTTTTTTATCGAACGACCAAGCACTTATACCATTTAGGGCTCGAAATTACTTTCTTAAGAGCAAATCAAAGCAAAGGCATTTTTTTTCTATTCATAAATCTAAAGAGAGGGGGCTAGCATAATCCGTTGTAGACATTCTTAATGGGAAGGGGAGTAGCGAATTCGGACAGGGGGCCAAAATTCTAAAAATTTTACGGACATCTTTTATTGACGACTCAAATTGATTAACTTTATTTATTAAAATTTCAATCACTGAATTGATTGTGTTACAGTAAAAACACACTTTTTAATTGTGTTTAGTTATTGTTGAAAAAAATTCACAGGTTTTCAAATAATTGTTCACAAACTCAAGCTTCACTCTACACCAAAGATGGGCACATAGTGGCTCTATTTGCTCTTATTGCCCTCACCGTTATTCGACGTACAAGCAAACGAAAAAAAATTCGCAGAATTTCAACGCTATCGAGGCACAGCGTTGACTTGAATTCAAATGAAAACAAAAACAAAACACAAAGGCATAAACGACGGCGCCGCATTGTGTCTTGACGAATGTAGCAATTGTTTTTGTTTATTGTGCAATTTGGTTTTTTTTGTGCTAATGGAAAATTTTGAAATGATAGTAAAAAAATTTCGTTTGTTATTGCTTGATGTTGTTGTTTTGCTCTTTTGTTAGATTTCTATGCCCACCGCTGCTCTACACTACACACAAGTGAATTTCGAAAGACACTTGTTGAAAGACTTCTTTCACTTTAGTTCCCCAGCAGTGGAATACAGTGCACATTTGGCGCCCGGGGCGATGGGGCAATTTGCCGCCCCCAACAATAAAATTTGCAACATGAAAAATTTTTCTTTACTAAAAAAATAAAGGTTCACAAAATTAATTCAATATGCTGATAGACTATATTGCCGCCCCAATAGTTGCACCCGGGGCAACCACCCCCTTTTCCCCTAGGTACGCTAACGCTTCCCTGACATTGCTCTCACTTCACTAATGAGGGCGGCAAGTGACAGTTTTGCTTCCTGCGCCCATATGCCTTCTCCCGTCCCTGGTGGATGAGGTACATAATTAATAGCGATAAGGTAATACGATAATATCTGCGGTAAATTGACAACGGAAAGCGAGCAAACAAGCGAGAATCACAATTTTATCATTTGTACATGAATTTTCACTTAATTGAACTAAACATAATTTCGTTATAGTTTTTCAATCCAAAGAGAGGTATTAAGCAAGAATTTGTTTACGGGAAGGGCCTTAGCCAGAGGTGGCCTAACTTTTATATGCCAGGCGTCAATTTTATAAACATACGAAGTCAGATGCACTAAACTACAATATACGGAAAAAATATTATTAAATTTATGAGGAATAAAATGAAAACTATAGGGGTTTTTGGAAAAATTTTACTATGGTGCGCAGTGTTGGTAGGCCAGTCAAATATTTCTTTAGCAAAAATAACATATGTTATATATGTGGTAACATTACCACATCGATTCAATCGTCAAAATTTTGAAAAAATCAGTTTAGCGATACATTGGCCTTACCAGCTTAACAAAACCCAAATTACGTGCATATACCTAACGTACCATGATATTATATAAATCATGATAACGTGGTTTATATACTCACACACTGAATTTCCCTGTAAAAGTATGCTACATACACCACGGTATACATCACAAGGACATGTTCTGATGAAAGCAACAAATGACATTGTTTCATCAGAGAATATTTAAATCCATACTAAAATAAAGTCATATCTTTAGCGTAAAAATAAACAATGAAGTATTTCATCCACAATTCATAGGCTACGGGTAGAACAAAGGAAAAGTGACATGTGCTGTCGGATGCAGCTAAATAACAATTAGGATGGTACGGGTAAATATTTGTCAATAACTAACAACTGGTAATGCATGTGTGTCTTTCAGGCAAACCGATTTCAATGCTAAACTACATAAATATTATTTGCTCATTTGTACCTTTGCGTGCGAGTATGGCAAACGATTTACGAAACGAATAAACATTCGACAGAGAAAATGTATTAAAAGGATGTCTTTGCTCTTAATGTAAGATGTTAATGAATTAACAATGGTACTCTATTACCATATATTTACTTACTTCATATAATGTTGCATACAGAACTTTTTGTTTATTGTGCAGTGCTGGATTTAATGAAATCAAGATGAAGTATTTAATATCGTAAGTTTTTTCAATGTTCTTCTCAGAAAAAAGTAATTAAATTTCTATAAATTTTCATTAGTATGAAATTAGTACCTTACTTTTTCTCTCATCATATTGAACTCGACGATATTAAAAAGGATTTTTCAATGAAACGGAAAAAAAATGTTTCAAGAAATTAAATAAAATACTATCAGTAATAGAAATTTAAAATATCTGCACCCACAAAGTTTTGAAAATCGTCAAATTTTAGTTGACGATTTAGACAGTGGAAACATCAATTGACCAGAGTGTCTAAAAAGTAAAAACGAAACCTTCAAGATGAATTATAACTCACAAAGTTAAACAGAACGCTTACATGCCTGAAAGTAGGAACATTTCAAGTCACCATAAAGGACTTCAAAGAAAACAGTCACTAACGTCAATATTTGAAACCTGGAACCGAATTTCAGTTGGTGATTTGCGCAACGGATGTCGCCGTTTGATTCGGACGAACATAAGATCATGATCATGATCCTTCGTCTCAAAATTTTCAAAGTCCGGGGAAGACAGTTTTTGGTGGAGACTTGTAAGTTTTGTAGCATATTTGAAAACTTCAAAGTTTGACAGTAGCAAAGATTGTCACACATTACGAAGCTCTTTTTGATTTTGCAACAGTATCCCTTTTATCACTATGAGTTGTCTTTCAAAGTTTCTCATCTAGTTAATACCTTACTCAGTGATGCGTTTTAAATTTTTCGCTCTTCGGGGAAGTGCCAAGCCTTTTATTGATATAGAATAATAAGGTTTTTAATAGTGAAAACATGTTTGAAATTCACTCAAAAATACATCCACTGGTACTGAGAATCACAGGGAATTACATCAGCATCAGTTGCATTCCGAATTTCTTTGAGAACGAGAAGGCCTCTATAGTACGAGTGGTATAGAAATATAAATTTAAAAAATTCTGTTCAATGAAAGCAAATATTAAGTTAACATCAAACTAAAACTGCTTTTCCTTGGCTATGGCACTCTGGCTATTAATTTGCATTGTCATGAAAGGTTACCAGATCAATTATTGAAAGGGTTACGACTAAAATTGAACCCTGAAATAAGTAATAAAGAAAAACAAATATACAAGTATCTATATATAAATTTTTTGATAACCACAAATCAAATAACATCAAAGAGGCAAACAATAAAAGTTAAAGAAGATAACGAATATGAAGTCAACAGAATTAAGTACACAATGCAAGAAAAACAAAACTTCGAATAATACCTTCCTACATACATGCATATGTATATTGTATGTACATGCTAGGGTGTCCATTATTTTTGAAATCAAAAATTTTTGAAAGCGGCAGACAAATTTCAAAATAAAAATGAGACCGTGTACATTTTTCACATAGTACTACTAAATTCGATATCAATCTTACCCTTCTAAAAATCTTCAATTTTAAAATAACAGACACTCATGTCCACTCCACATGTAACGTTTCGTAAGCCTTTTAGAAATCTTTCACATGGAATCTTACAAACTTTCAGTAACGTTTCAAAAACCTTTCATTTAGATTTTAGAAAACTCTCTACAATGTGTCAATGTCGGCCTTTCGATTTTATTTGAAACGTGGACACTCGTGTACTTAATATGCAGCTATAATCCGTAACGTTACGAAAATATATCTCATTTTACTAGCGTTTTCGAAAAGTAAAGCAGTGAAGACCTTTTTTTGAATAAGAAAATTTTTACAAAAAAATAAATATTTTCTGTTGGTAGGGGGCGGAAAATTACCTCCTTGCCCCGAGCGTTTAATGTCCACGGTACCCCATTGGTATCATCCCACTCAAAATGTCACTTTTAATAAACCTTTCAGAAAGGTTCAGTTACGTTTCAGAAATCTTTCATTTTCATTCCAGAAAGCTTTTTACAATGTGTCAGTGTCCAACGTTTCTGAAACGTTACGATACCTTTTAAGGTTCAGGGGAAAACAAACATTTTTAATACGTCATTAGATTCGTTTTGTTCTGCGTCCCCTGCGCTGTTATTTAATAATGTCATCGCATCATCATTTGCGTTGATACTTAATATGCAAGTTTATTTTTGACGTTTCTTAATTTATAATTGACGATAACCTATACTTAACATAACATCAAACAGAGAATCATACAACATTACTTAGATTTCATTAGAAATATTGTGTAGACATTAATCTGGAACCTTTCAGAACACTTCAGAATGATTACATGTGAAAGACTTCGTTTATAATGTGTCAGAAAGACTTCATTCAAAAGGTTCAGGAAACGTTGAACCTAGAACCTTTCAGAAAGACTTAAGAATGATTGCATGTGAAATATTATATTTGAAATATATAAGAAAGATTTATGTAAAGTTCCGTTTGCAATATTTCAAATGAAAGATTTCCGGTACGTTACGCACTATTTCTGAAACGTTACATGTCAAGTTGGTGTTTTATATATTAGCACGAAAACTAGTAGACAGAAAAAATAGTTTTGAGCTTTTATGTTCATTAGGGGCCGTCCATAAATTACGTTAGTCAAAATAGGGGGGAGGGAGTCCGGCAAAATCTCACCAAATCACAGGGGGGCTAACGAAAATCTCACGTCGACTTTTTAATGCAGCGAGTATACATTATTATAGCAGATTACATCTAAAAATGATAAGGAAAGTCTCACGGAAGGGAGGGGGGGATCCCACCAGAACTCACCAAATCTCACCAAGGGCAGGGGGCAGCGCGAATTTTCAAAAAATCACCTCACGTAATTAATGGACGTCCCCATATTTGAAATAAACTTTTTTGCACAAATCTTGCTCATAAAATAAAAGAGCTTTAAACTATATTTCAGATAGTCTACTAGCTTTTACGTCAAAAAAATCAATAAAATTCAAATGTTAAGTTTTTAGTGATACTGAGCTGAAATACAGATAGCTATACAGAGCTTCTCGGTGAAAGAATTTTGCGATATAACGGCCACCCTAATGCACACAGTAACTTTCAAGGCAATGATGAAGATTGCAAAGGAAGAGCAAAGCAACGAGTAGCTACAACATTGATATTTGCTCACTAATGGACTGATAAGGTTTCTGTTACTTCGTTGTATATATGTATGTAGTATATGCATGCATTCTAACATAATGTTTCAGGTATAATTTCATTTTATATCATATGAGCCAATACGAATGTCAACACAGATCGTTCAAAAGGTGTGGCTGAGTTTTCCCTAAATGTAATAAAAACACATTGATTCAAAAACCACCTAATCAAAATATGAATTTGATTTGTAGGGTGTTTGTTTTTTCTAGCAAGTTAATATTGGCAGCCAACCTATTTTTGGCCGCCAATAGCCTTATTGATAAGAAATACAAAACTTTTCTGATTAAACAAACTTCATAAGTTGTTTACATGCAAGACATTGACGCCAAACTGACTGGCTGCGACTTACCCACAGGTTTCACAATGCGAAACTCGTTGCGAAATTTAGTGTTGAAGTTTGAGTATGAACCCATATCTAGAATATTATACGTACGCCACTGAACTGCATTAAGAGGCAAAAACAATGCGTTACGCTACAATTGGCTGCAATCAGTCATACTAATTGTCTACGATATCGTAGGTTAATGATTTCGTTATCTGAGTGCGGACAACTTGTGGTTATTCGAGTACACTGGTTATTTCTTGTTATCGTCTCGTACTCGTACTCGTACTTGCGAAACGATACCATGACTACTTAGCGGTAACTGGTTTTAGTTGGTGAGTAATGTAAAACCGTCATAAATAAATCCTCTGCCGGATCCATAATGATATGAAAATATGAGATAGGAGCTGAAAATTGACAGTTGTTAGAAGTCATAAATTTCCCGAATATCGCGTCGTATGTTTATCGAAATGCCAAATACTTTTCCCCAAATTTAATTTACAAGTATTTTATATTTATTTATTGTACGAGTATTTGTTGTTCGCTTCGCACACACACATATACAGCCGTATTTGAATGTGCGTGTTGAGCAAATATTAGAAAAGTTTCGTAATATCTTGTTGTTCTTATTGTTGTGTACAATTAACCGCCAAAGTTTCTTGCCAATGAGGTTGGAACTTTCTGATCAAATGTATTTTTCTCACACACCACACTACTCGTACGGAATATTTCAATTTGTTCGTCACTCGTAACTCGCTGTAACACGCTAGGCGATAGTCGATAGAGGCTGCCGCTTTTAAAACAGCCTCAAAATCACAAAAGTTTTGACACTTTGCACCATAAATAACACATACTTAATCGACATCCACAGATAAAAATTAAAAGAAAAATCATCAGCAACTGGTAAGTTCGCAAAAGATGGGTCGGTTACTTGTGATTTATTAATTTAGTCCAAATAAAGTTTGACTTATGTGCGAGTATGTATGGTATATGCACACCCTCACTTTTTTTGCAGTGAGCCAATTAAATTTTACCAATTATGTATTCGGTTTTTGGTCATCGCCATTGATAAACGAGTTATATGAGCTCCAACTAGCAAAAACTTTTTTTCAGTTCAAATGGTTGTTAGATAACAACCATATCGTAATACATATTACGAATTTTTAGTTTATTAGCCAGATATTGAGTTCATCTCTCAAGACAAGAGAATTTAAGTTTTGGAATGGAAAAACTTTTATAAAAATTGAGGACTTTCTTTATATAAAAAATGTCCAAAATTTTGAGCGATTATTCACGCATTCTGCTTTTGTTGTAGGGCCATTTTAAACATTTATTTTTTTGCTATAAGCTATGTGCGATTTTGCTCAAAGGTTGATATACCTTTTGCGGAAATTCTTCCGATATTTCCTTTATAATTTTCTTCAGGCGCTCGTCAAGAAATATGTTTGTAATATCAAAAGAGTTTCAAAGACAATTGCATATAAAGGGAAAAAAAATGTAGAATTTGAGGCAATATTTTTAATTTTGCTATGATTCTTAACTGGTCAATGGAAAAGGTAAAATATAGTATGCTTGTTAATTTTTTATCGTCGGCTAATAAAGCTTACTGATGACACCATGTAGCAGTGGTTTAAACTAGTATTAGCAGCTAAGTAGTTGCCCATTTTTTGTTTCTTTAATACATTTTGAGCTTGTAACTTCCTTGTGTTTTTTGCACTTACAGTACTGAACATGAAGCTCACGAAATAATATTATATTAAATTATAATCTGTTCCAAAAACACAATTAAAATTTTGGCGAAATTCGCAATTTTTTTTTTCGTGGCAATGTCATTTTGAGCGTTAAGTCAATTTCGTTTTATTGAGACTTTGCCTTTCTAAGCCCAACATTTTTTTAACCAACTAAATTTTGTATCTTTGCGATAATCTCTCATATACATATACATATCTTAAGAAACAATGCTTAAAATCCTATTTCAGAGTGGAAAAATCGATCCCAATAATCGATGTCACTATTCGTTTGACTCCATATCCATACTGTCGAACTTTTGATCACATATGGAGCAAAAATAATGTTTTTTGAATATGTCTGGAGCACAGCTGTTTATTTCCTTTTATTCACCAAAAATAGTTATTTAATTTTTAAAAACAAATTAAAATGCAGTGACAAGCTCGGAAATAATTCAGCAAATGAAGGGTAGTCCACTCTGTAATAACAATGTTACTAAAAGTAGTTCCAAATAATTCTACTCGGCATATAACGTTTTAGAAAGTTTCAGTAACGTACCAGAAATATTGCATTTAAAATATTGCCAACAGAACGTTGCAGAAATCTTTTTTATATACATATGTATATCATATATAATATTTTACAAGCAATCATTCTGAAGTGTTTCTGAAAGGTTCCAGATTCAACATTTCCTAAACCTCTCAAATGAAATCTTAAATTGACTATCTGCAAAAAAAAAAATGTATACAGTACCTGATAATGTCTGTTATAAGAGTACATTCTTACATTAGCAATTAAAATTTGTACACTTTCCATCAAAAACACAAGATTTGATTTTTTGTAAGTGGTCAATATTGCTTTTAAGCTGACTATATACAAAGCCTTTCACTTGTAATCATTCTAAAGTTTTTCTGAAAGGTTCCAGATTAATGTCCACTCAATATTTTAAATGAAATCTAAATAATGTTTTGTGAACCTTTGTTTGATGCTATGTTAAGTATAATTTGTTGTCAATGATAAATTTAGAAACGTCACAAAAAATAGCTGCATATTAAGTTTTAAGAGCACAAGTGACGCAATATAAATAGAGTTTGATGACGTAACAAAAAATTTTTATTTTATCGCCTTAATCTTACAAGATTTCTGTAACGTTTCAGAAACTTTTCAAATGAAAACAAATGGTGGACATTGACACATTTTAGAAGGTTTTCTGAAATGGAAATAAAATTTTTTTTGAAACGTAACTGAAACTTTGTAGGATTTCATGTGAAAGATTTCTGAAAGGTTTGCGAAATGATGATAAAAGGATCTACTGGATACAAATATTATCGAATTCATACATGGAATAAAATTTGTCAAAACTAAACCAGCAGAAGAATCTTGAGGTCCCCGATTTTGTTGATTTTTTTTTTATTTGTGGGTATTATTGCATTGCATTAATATTAATAATTAATAATATAAAAATTTTGATAAGCAAATACAAATTAAATTTCTAGCATACATATGTATGTAGTTGTAGAAGCAGCAGCGATATGAACTTTCTGAAATTTCGTGCAAAAGAGGCGGAGTGCAGCTTTAATTCAGATCGATAGAGTTTGCGGAACAATGTTTCAAAAAAAAAATAGTTTGAGAAATATAGGAAACATTCAAAAAACAAAGCCTAGAGCAACCGTTGTATGAGCAAATCGCCACCACTGATGAACTTATGACGGTGACGGTGACGGTGACAATGTGTGGCGGGCAAATGAATTAAGATGAATTGGGCTGAGAAGCAGCCACATAGAAGATTGTGAATAAGTCGATAAAATGAATGGAACACATTGTGAGTCGACATCTTGTTCACATGTTGAGGTGATGCACGAAATAATCTTGACATTCACTTGCCACCCAAAGAAAACAACAACAGCAACAGCAAGGACAGAGCATCTTACAACTTATCGCCCTGGCGGTGTCCCTATGGTGCAATATATTTTTTTAGATAAGCAGCAAATTATTTTCAACCTAAATTTATTGTTATTGCTGTCAAAATCTAATCCAGCGGTACCATATACAAAAACTTGATGTTAAATGCCATACATCTGGCCTGACAATATACTACATACAGATGTGCATATGTATATAGCGTACAAAATAGAAAACAACAATATGCATATATGTATAGTATGTATGGAACAGTCAGTCAAACAACAATGAAATGTCAACAACGATGTTTCTAATCAAATTTACATCCACGTGTCTGACCGTCATATGGAGAACTCTGATTTCCAGACAGATGGGTCGGCGCTAATGCGCAAATAACTAAAATAAACTAGTCGGTCGGCGATTCGAGTCATCAACAACTGATTTCATTATATAACCTAACCCATGTGTTATGTATGTTAAGCAGAGTATTAATTGCGATTACCCGTCTCGAATCACAAGTACTCGCAATCGCATTTCTACTACAGAATACTACGTTGTTTTGTAAAACGCAAACCGAATAATTCTGGTCTGGCGCAAATCGATCGGCACTCCAAGCGCGATAATTTTAATATTTCATTTGAGTTTCTATTTTTAGCTGTGGTCAATCAATTTGCTCTCATACTTCAGAAGCGCACTCAGACGACAGAGCCGTCGTTTGTTGGGTGTAAAGATGGGAAAGTTATCGTACTAACAGCTATGTATACCATAATCCAAGAATTATATAGGATAGAAGATTAACACAAAGTTATTTTTTTAAGCGTGTGGTAATATGCACAGAGTACTTTTTGAAAAAAGAAAAAAAAAATCCAATTCGATATATAACGATATGTATATGGCTCTGTATTTCGCTTGAGTTCAGAAAGCGTTCAAAACTTTTTGAATATTATTTGATTCATTCTGAGCGCCAAGACCGAAGAACTTCGAAATCAGTAATTATCAGAATGATTTTTTCGATATTTTCGCATTGGAGATGCCAACCATGAAAGAAAAATAGCCCAACATTTAAGTTCATATACTCCAACTTTGACCTCTAAAATATCGATTCTTTGACTTAAGGTAGCGAAACGCCTTGATTGTAAGGCGAAAATTTCAGAGCTTTAGAAAATAAAAGAGAATTTCAATAGCTAAGAAATTGAACTAAAAATAAGAGGTCGAGTAGAGTCCTTAGGTTTTCGATTTTTGGATCAGCTTATTTAAATATTTTGACGTTTCTTATTGGCTTATTGGATCAGTCAAATTGGATTTAATCTATAGGAATTTGTACAGAGGGCAAATTGGTTTTAAATGTACTTGCAGGGTCGATCAGGATTGCCAAGTGAGCAAGATTCAAACGACAAGGAATTTCATTTCAAAAACGGGGGCCTGATAGGAATTGAAATGTCTGAAATAACGAAAAAAAAGGTCACTAAGTTTTTCCAACACCAAAATTGCAGTTTTAAACATTTCGCTTCTACAAAGACCTCTAAGAGGACGTCTATAAATTACGTGAGTCAAAATATGGGGAGGGGGTCTGGAAGAATCTCACCAAGGGGGAGGAGGGGCTCAATAAAAATCTCACGTCAACTTTTTAATGGACTATGCGTTATTACAGCAAACTACACTTAAAAATTATAAGCCAAGTCTTAAGGAAGAGAGAGGGAAACCCCGTCAGAACTCACCAAATCTCACCAAGGGGAGCGGAGGGGTCCAAATTTTGAAAAAAAAACACCTCACGTAATTAATGGACGGCCCCTAACCTCCTGATTTGAAGTAATAGTCTTTTTTAATCATTTGGGACAAAAAGTTCAAATTTTTCTATACGTCCGCGATTTGTCTACTCTGTATCTGATCCCCCTATATTAAGGCCTCTTTTCTCTGGTATAATCTGACATGAGGATCTACAAACTTTTTTTCTCTCAATTTTTTTATATTTTGTGATCCGATATACATATCTAGTGGTACCATCAGAAAATTTATCCAATAAAACTACAATGCTGACGACGCTTCTGAGTTATAGCATCATCAAGAGCAATTGGTCGTTTATTTAATGAATATTTATCTTTCATTAGCAAAGTCAAACTGCTGTGCTGTATCTTCAAAACTTAAAGACACCTCGGAAGAAAAGAAAGACCAGAAAAGACAACTCTTAAGAATAGGAGACACTACATTCTCAATAAAAATTTTCATACCGCGGACCCTACTCGATATTTCTATTAAAAAATTTAACGTTGAATAAATTTTTAAGATTTTAAAGTCTCATAAACTTAACGTCTCTGATCCGAACACAATTTCTTATGCCACAGTTCACTGATCCGTGCACAAAAATCTCCATTGGAAAAATTCTGAATATATTGAATAAAATCATTTCCATCATTCTACATACAACGAGTTGTCATTTCTAAGGGGCATAAAAGAGCTTCCTAACATTTCATCTTGAAACAATAACGTACATATTTTTATTTTTCCGCCAAACAGTTGAACCCCGTTCAGCCCAGTGATTTTGGTTCAGTTCGGTTCGGTTCGGTACATCTCTTATTTGCTTAAAAATTTAAATATTTTTTTTTTTTTTTTTCGTTAGTTATGCTTGACTTCGAAAGGCACGGGTACGAGTAGTTAGTTGTGTTAATTTATGACTATAAATAGAATGAATAATAAAATGAAACAAATTTATTGAATAATTTCACATTTTTATTTCATTTCGCCAAGGCAAGAGAAGGCTGAATTGTATGTTTGATTCGTTGAGTTTATGCGGTATGGGTTCTCATACAATGGCAGCATTGTTGTACGCGTACTTCGGGACTGTAATCGCGAACGTTGCAGTAAAAGATAACGTTTGCCAGCCATCTGAGCTTAGTTTACTGAAGTCAAGCCAAACAAAGCTAAGACTTTTTCAAAATATTTCAATGAAAGATTAACAAGCATTGGGCACGCTTTCTAATAGTGATAAGGCATAGGCATCATCAGCGACAGATAAGGTATGACTGATATGTAACTGTAATTGCTGCTTTAAGCTCTAGCGATTTAGTGGTGATGTTAATCAAGAGGGAGTTTATTTTTAATTTTGTTTATTTAGTCTACAACAGTTAGCAGCATTGGTACGTTATACCTTTGATAATGACTATAACAATAGCTATACAAAGTATGCATAATTTGCGGATACATAGATAAAAGAGAAAATAAATTAACGAAACATTTGATTAAACTATGCAGATGTATCATTTTTTTGGTTATATTTAAGTTCTATGGTTTTCTCGATAGTATTCTATGCTTTCTGATACCATGCGGTTATCTTACAATTACCTTTTGGTAACTAGTTATATCACGATGTTTAATGTTGAGAATTACATCCAAGACACATATGGAGCATTTTATTTTTTTTTTCAAAAAAATAATTGTTGTAGTTCAAAACTTTATAGCGCGCGAATTTCAAATCATAAAATTGAACGTTAACTTTTAAAGCTATGCCAAGTTTTTTGAGAAAGTTCAGACTATAGACTATAGATATATTAAAAAAACAAATTTTAGCATACCATATCTTAAAAATTTTCTCCTACTTTTTCCTGGAAAGGTGAAGAAAGGAGAGTTGCAAAACGCGCAAGAAATTAAGCGCGTACAAGATACATAACAGCCTTAACAATGATTGAAGAGTTGAATATACTGATTTTGTGTTTCAAAAATCAGAATATGTTTTCGCTTCTGAGGGCAGTATAGATGCTGCACAAACAAGCCGAGACTGAGAAAAACATCTTCAGATGTGATGCTATTCTATGTTGAGGAACATCAACGCTACGCCAATATGTTGGATCTGGAAGCTCCCTTTCGTTGTCAGATAAAAGTTCTTTGACGTTTTCTACCTGTAGTTCTTTTTTATTGACATTTGGCACTCTCTCTTATAATCTTATAATAAATACTTAACTGAATTGTTTTAATTTTAAATAAAGTTCAAGTACCTGGAGACCTGGTTTTTCGTTTTGGGGTTGAACAAGTCGAAAAAAATATGCAAAATGTTGAAAAAAGTTGAATGAAGTTAAATAAGTCGAAAAAATATGGAAAATATTTTAAAAGTTGAAAGAGGTTGGAAAAAATTTAAAACTGTTGAAAAGTATGAGAAAGGCTTAAAAAGTATAGAAGTTAAAAAGCGTCGAAAAAGGTTAAAAAATACGGAAAATGTTGAGAAGGGTTGAAAAAGCTGAAAAATGTTGGAAAAGTCAAAAAAAAAAAGGTCGAAAAAAGTTCAAAGAGATTGCAAAATTTTGAAATTTTGTGGGAAAAAACTTAGAAAACGTTGAAAAAAAGTTGAAATAGGTTGAAAAATTCCAAGGAAGTTGAAAAAGTTGTGAAAAGCCGAAAAAGTTCAAAAATATTGAATAGGACAAAAAAAAATGGAAAATGTTGAAAAAAGTTGAAATAGGTTGGAAAATGTACAAGCCGTTGAAAAAGGCTAAAAAAATCGATAACATATGGAAAATTACGAAAAAAATGGAAAGAGGTTGAAAAATATTGAAACAGTTGAAAGAGGTTTAAAACACCGAAAAAAGTTGAATGAGGTTGAAAAAGTCGTAATAAATTAAAAGAGATTGAAAAAGTCGAAAAATAATATGAAAAATGTTGAGAAGAGGTTGAAACAGTTGAAATAGGCTGATAAAGTCGATAAAATATGAAAAGTGTTTTAAAAAATTTAAAGCGTTCAGAAAATCGATATAAGTTGAAAATCTCGCAAAAGTTGAACGAAGTTGAAAAAATTGAAAAAAAGAGGCTGAACACGTCGAAAATGATATGGAATATGTTTTAAAAATAAATAAAGAGGTTGAACAGTTGAAAAACTGATTAAGTCGATGATATATTGAATATATTGAAAAATTGTTGAATAACAACTTTGAAAACTATTGATCAAATAAAAGCCGAAAAATATTGAAAAGGAAAAAATAAATGGAAAATGTTGAAAAAAGTTGAAACAGTTAAAAAAGGTTAAAATAAATCGATAACATATGGAAAATTACGAAAAAAATTGAAAGATGTTGAAAAATATTGAAACAGTTGAAAGAGGTTTAAAACACCGAAAAAAGTTGAATGAGGTTGAAAAAGTCGTAATAAATTAAAAGATGTTGAAAATGTCGAAAAAAAATATGAAATATGTTGAGAAGAGGTTGAAACAGTTGAAAAAGGCTGATAAAGTCGATTTAATATGGAAAGTTTTAAAAAAAGTTGAAAGCCTTCAGAAACTTGAAAAAAATGAATGAAGTTGAAAAAGTCGAAAAAATTGAAAAAGTCAAAAAAATGGAATTGTATGTTGAAAAAAATTTAAAATCATATAATAATATAATCATATTACATAGTTTAAAATCGCTTAAAAATTCGAAAATATAAATCTAATGATAATGAAGATAGATAGTCGGAAAGGTTGAAAAGTCGAAAAAATATGGAAAATGTTGAGTAAAGTAGAAAAAGTCGAAAAATAGGGAAAAAGTTGACAAATGCTTTCTTTTAAAAATAAAATATTAAGTTGGAGACTTAAATATTGCATGTTTAATTTAGCGATGTCAGTAGGAAGCAATCAAAATAAAAAAAATCCACAAAATGGAAATGTATCATTTTGATCGCTTACTTTTTCCCATTTGGTCAATAGTTCTTCAGCCTAACTAACTCAACGTATTTGGTAGAACACCAAATATTTTTATCCATCGATTCCAAACTTCAAAAGCATCAGCTGTAGGGTGCAAAAATTGTGTATGTAGTACAAAAAAAAAACGAGAAAACTCGTTGATACAAAAAATAAAATTAAATGTACGAGAAATCTTATATGTACATGCATACATACATACACACATGCATACAAACTTACATACATAATTGTTTATTTATGCGTCCATATGTGTTTATGTATCTACGAATTACATCGCCGATGTTTTTTCTGGAGCTGCTGCTGCGCCGCTTTTCGCATTTCGTTGCTGGCTGCGTTCGCTTCGTTCTGCCCCGCCGCTTCGTTGTTTTCGTCGATGAAGTCACGTACACCGAACACCGAAAAATCAACTCTTTATTTAAAAAAAAAAAGCACTTTTTTCTTTTTATTTTCTGCTCACAAAATAACAAAGAGAGCACAAAACGAACATGAAAAACACATAAAACGAAATAAAACCAAAGAAAGAAAAGCAACAACAAAAACATCAACTAGCAAATTAATAGCTGCTGCTGCTCAGCTGTTTGATGCAACAACACCAACAACGACGATATAAACAAAAAATGATTTTCTTTGTTCTGCACACTCGCGCATCCCCGATAGACAGCATTTTCCGACCGACCGACCGACCGACTGTCATGCAAAGCGCCCGACCAACCGGCGAAACAACAGACCAACCAACGCACGACTGATAGTCATTTTGCTCCATCTTTCACCAGCAAAAAAACAAAAATGACAGCAGCAACAGCAGAGCCAACAACGACAACAACAACAACAGCAAAGAAGTCGGACCTAAAGAGGTAAAAAAAAGAAGAAAAAAAAACGAACAGTGTAAAAAAATTAATATGCCGTTGGAGAAGTGCGACCCGAGCGAGAGTCTGTGTATTGTTGTTTTTTACAGCGAAGAAGAGGCTCGTCTGCAAGGGGGAGCAAGTGAGACCTTAAAAACTAAAACAGCTGATAAATGATTCTCTGTATAACAAAATGTTGTCTTCATGGAATAACGGGGTGCGCCAGGGGAAAGCTACGAAGAGACCAGTACATAAGAGACAGAGTTGGTAAATAGTATGTATGTATGTAGGTTCTTTTCCTGCCATCATCGTCGCGGTCGCTACTGGAAACATATGTTCGTATTTACTTCGGCGATATTCTTTTGCTTGGAGAGCTAGCTAGCTGTATGCAATCTCTTGCTCTGCGACCGTCACCCTTCAAGCGGAGAAACGCAATTTGTTCGCTCTCGCTTGCCATCTCCCTCTTTGCTCATTCGCTCGTTTGCCTTCTCTTGGTACCATCGAAGGCTATAAATTCAGACGCACAGAGCCGGCCGGGACAGTAGCTTTGTAACACTGCTGGTATTTGTATTAACCTTTTTTCGTGCGGCCGTCGAGAAAGGAACCAGAAACAGTTCATATCCACAACACTCATCTCAATCCCCAAACAAAACTCAGTTTCCAACCCGCTACCAAATTCAATTCTATTTTTAGGCACAACCGGCAAGAAAAACTAAAGAATTAACAATTTTTGTGCTCATATCTTGAAAACCTATGAGATTACAGTAATTGAGAAGCTACCGAACATTAAATCTACACAAATTTTATTCTAAACCCCACTGAAAATTAAAAAAAACAAAAAGAAATTTTGACGAATATTTGGAGAGCGTACATCAAAGAAAAAGACTTATAACTTAGAAAAAGAAAACTCGGTTACTAATTCAGTACGAGTGAGAGTCGGTTTTAAATCAAAAGAAAAATTATTAATTAAAACGTCCTAAAGAATCGCCAGAAGATAATCAGCCTTCAGGCCATGCAACCCATCCTTAGACGAAACACAAATGCGATTCGTGATATTTTAGTGCTGTGAAAACACCAATGCAAAGGAAGGGAAAACGACGTCTTCGATGAAAGGACCTGCTAATAGAAGCTGAATCTAGGATAACAAATTTTAAAAACAAAAAAAACTTTTTCGAAAACAAAAACTGTCCAGTATTACGGGTAGCGAGAGTTTTTGGTGTCGGCAATAATTTCGTATGTTTGATTTTGCCAATTTAAATCGATCGATCCGGTAGACGCTGAAAGGACGTTGCAGTCTTCAAATGACTGCGCTATTTAAAGTGAACCTGTGATTTTTTGAAAAGTGAAAGAAATAGACAGAAGGAAGCAGAAGCTAAATGAATCAAGTGATTTAAAAGTGCATTTTATAATTGTAAGCAAAGTTTAATAATTTTTAAAACATAAACCAATAACCAACCGCAATCGCAAGATTTAATTAATTTAACGCCGAAGGAGCAACTTCAAAAAAATCCGTGTGATCGATTCGCTTTATCCTTTGCGATTGCAATCAATAATTCTTCACAATTGCGCATAACAGGAACGGCTCTGGCAGCTCAGCACCAAGTCCAGCCATCGAAGCTGACACAACAACGGAGTTCGAAGTCGAGGCGGACATTGTTCAAATTGACCAAGTTTTTGAGGAATTACTCATGAAAATGGAAGTGCTCTCTGTGCAAAATCAATACCAGGGACAATTCGGTGTCATAGGATCAACCAAAGTGAAAGGTAAGTGAAATCGATCGATACGATCTACGAACAAATTTCAAAAACCTCGACGGTATTTTGTAATTTTTTGCTAAAATTAAATTTTGACTTTGTTGGTAGATAAATAAAATGATCGTTAAAAATCGGTTGTCAAAGCCATGACAACATTGAGCTTGATTTCTTGACATAGTCCCGATTTTAAAATTAAGTTTAAAATTAATCTATACAGAAATCATACCCATTTTTTAACTTTTATCCTCATAAGGTTAAGTGAAAGTTAATAATCCCTTTCAAAGAATAATGTAATTCTTGTAAACTTTTTCGACTTATAACTCTCTGGCCTTTTGAAATATGCTTTCTAAGCTACAAATCATTCCAGAAAGAAAGCAACGATATTTTTAAAAATAATGAATCCATTAATTTTTCCAGGATATGTGTATAACATCATAACCTTGAGAAAAGTATCAATAAGAGGAATTTAAAATTTTTTTTGACTTAAAATAAAATTGTGTTTAAGTTGTAAGAGCTTGTTATACATTAAAATTAAATACATTTAATAAGCTTTCAATTTATATATGAAGGTATACCGACTTATATTCGAAATAGTATAGCTGGGGATAGGTATTGGACATAAAAGCCACACTGTTATAAAAATCAAAAATCACTACATTTTGTTTGATTTAATAAAATTTAATCTAAGCTCGAATATTAATCTCAAATTAAATCAAATATTGCTACAATTTTCAACACTCTGTGCCCTACGAAAAAAGAAACAATTTATTTTTAACATTCCATTGCAGGGATGGGGAAAACTTAAATCCTTTGCACAAAAAAGAAATTATCATACTGATGATGGGGCTTCGTGTTGCCAACCGCATTTTGGTTGCATTCCTCACCTTATCCGTCTCGGAAATTTTCACCTCCCCTTGGTAAACCACCTTTTTCGAACGAGCCCCCCATCTGCTGATGCCGGTGCAAATATTGGCGTTCTTGCATCACGCAAAGTGTTGTATATTTCATCATCCCTTAGCTGAGCCTTTATCGTGTTACATATTTTGAGGGGGCAACAGACGAAGCAGGGGTGCATTCAATTGCGAATTGCGTCAAGGGAATGAAGGGTGAAGAGCAGCAGTTGCTGTGAATGAAAAGAAGAAAAAAAGTCCGAAGCACTTGCAAAATTGTTAAAGAACCAAAAATAAAATGAAAGAAAAACCGCTGACAAAAATGTAAACCTTCATAGGAAACAAATCGACCAGCAGCAGTTTCTTCCAGCTGAGTTGCCAGGTGATTTCGTTTTGCTCCCCATCTTTGTCTTTATCCAAAAAGTTCTGTATATGCTCTTCATTCCGAGTTTTTTTCTTACTCTTTTTGTTTTGTTTTAAGAGCGCAACATATGTGCGTACTCTCTTCAAATTGCTCTTATATATTACTCTTCCAGCGCATGTACATATTGTGCTTTCGCTCTCTCGCTCTTTCTCTCTCTTCATCTAATATATATTTGCATACGAAACGTTATATAAACGTTTGCGAATTTTTCAATATACAAATTTAACTAATAATATTCTCTCTCTTTATCTATTTTCTCAATGCTGGTTTTTTTTAGATTGGACAAGTCCGTTAACGCCACCCCCACCGCCCCATACTCATAACCACCCGCGTCGTAATAGCAGCAGCAGCAATACTCAGAGCGGCAACGACGTTGTTGACGGTCCTACACATGCGCGACAGCCCCTCCAACCGTACGCCAATCAACATAACGCTGCCATGGAAGCCGGCAGTGCCTCCATCGAAAGGTCGAGCAGCTCGCGCTTCACATACAATAACAATGTATTGTACTGCGAACAACTGGAGGCCGATGTCGATGGCAGTACCAACGATGAAGACAACATCGACTCGGCCGCCATCCAGGGGCTTTCACAGCGGCTGCAAGCTGAGCTACGTGCGGCCAAGAGTCGTCATTTGGCCTGTACCGAAGTAAATTTGCCATGGGATCTCACACCGCGCATAGCAGCGGAAATAATTAAGACCAGCGAAAAGGAGCCATGCGGAGTACGTGGCTGCAGTGTCTTCATAGAGTTCGCCGATGAACCAAACAATACCAGGTAAATATCGGCCGGCCACTATAAATATCGCAATCTACCGCGCTAGACTTGAAATTTAACCGGCTAACAAATTTATGTTTTTTTTTTCTATTTTGTTTACAGGCGAATTGCTGCCTTCAAGGTTGATCCGAACACAGTATCTACATTTGAACTCTATTTAACACTAAAGCACGACAAGAGCGGTTGGACCTCATTGTTGCCACAATTCATTAAGTAAGTCAGAGGTCATTTGTAATATGTGCCGATATATAATTGTGATTAGTTGCTAAATATCGTTGACATTATGCCGCGGGCTCATTTTCAGCTTTTTCACTCGAAACGATATCTCGAACCCCAATGTTTTATAGTAAAAATTAGCACATTTATTTGTGTAAAAAGTGTTTTCACGTAAATATCTTTACGATAAATAGCGCGAAATTGTGAAAAAAAATAATAACGCATTATCCGAATCCGATGCCATTTTCCCTCCCTAGATGATGCAAAACTTTCAAAACCAAAATCTTTGAGAAGAATATTGGATATCGAGATATATCATAGAAATTCTCAAACCCCCTTTAGAAATAAATAAAATTGTTGTTGTGTTTTATTCGCCAATCTAAGTGCGAATAAAACGACCAACTTTCTAAGTTTCCTACTCGTTGTTTATACGAGTACTCGTTGTTCTTTCTACTTTTTTATTTCAAATTACTTATTTTTGCCGTCTGGCATTTTAAACAATTGTTTTTCTGCGAAATATGTCTTCTTCTTTTCGTTTAAAAATGCACAAAAGACAAAATACAAATCTGCTATGTGCACATAACAACTATAATTTTACTCGCTAAGTTTGCGATTTTGTTTTTTGCTTTCCCAAACAACTATCGTTACTAGTTATTAGCTAGCGATGGCGAATAAAACGCAGTTCGTATTATCACCTTATCGAGCCTATTTGGTTATATTTTCTAATTCAGCGAATTGCAAGCTTTTTACTCGCGTATCAAAACCTTTTCCTTTCACATATACTACTCATATTCCACTCAAATACAATTTTTACTAATATTTTAATTTTTTTCTTTTCTTGCAGGAACCTCACTAGAAGCAGCACAATTCTTATTAGCCCAGATTTTTCGTTGACCAAAAACAAATTGTATTCGTGCGAGTAAACGCATGAAAAATTAAGGTTGAGCACAAAAATCAGAAAGAACAGCAACAGTGCAAGAATTACTCACATTAATACGCAAAACTCATTTTCCAGAACCCTCCGATACAAAATATCTAAAATCAAAAATAATCAAAAATGAAACAAAAATAAAAACCAAACCAAATATCAGAGAAGGAAACCTTTAACGCACCGCAATGCACCGTTCATAACTCATTTAATTATAGTACCAAGCATGGTTCAAATCCTCAAGCTGCAGTTGCAGGCAACTCATATCCAACAAAGAATACACTTTACACTCAACGACGACGACAAAATCTATGGATTCCATCACATCCATAAAATAGACAACGGACGACGCACAGTACACACAACATGTAACGGAGCTGATCGCACTGGATCAGACTACAAAACCAGAATTCGTAGTATTATCATATATCGTAAAGTAATAATAAAAAACAAACAAAGGTGATGTGATATTAAAAATACTAAAAATACATACTAAAAAAAATGTCCCAGCAAGGATATGAAAAAATCAAAACATCAACGGAAACAAAAAAACATTAAAAATATATTTGGGTTAATTGGAATAAAACAAAGAAAAAAAAAGTAACTGCGGCTATAAAACACAAACCACCTCGACGTAGTGCAGTCAGCGAGTCGCTCAACTGTTGAGTACTAATTAAGCAAACACTGTTTACCGCAAGTACCTACTACTCCCGAGCTACATAAGTCGACACTGCAGTCGTCGATACATTAGCGAACTACAGCAACAACAATAGCAACACTACCACCACTACCAACAACAACAGCAACAATAACAAATGAAATCAAATCCCAAAACCAACAGAGAATCCCAAACTCCTCTCCAGCTTCAAAAATACAATACAATTACTTCGTATTAAATTTAATTTAATTCAAGAAACAAAATCAACTAGGCTTAGATACAACAAAAAACAAACCAATCAATCGTATGTCTATGTTCAATTTTAACACGTATTTTTAATAATTATAGTGATTAATCAATTAATATTTATAATGAAAACAAACAACAACAAAAACTTGTAGTATTTCTAGGATTTTCAATTTAGTTGTTATATAAAATTTATATGTAAAAGTTGCAAAACGCAAATCAATAATGATCAGGATTACAAACAACATTTGTGTTATTAAATTTCAAATTATAAATGATATAAATTATAAATTTAAAGAAACAAAAACAAAAACAAAAAAAAAAAACAACAAAAATTATAAACTAACAAATTTAGGTATGAAACTATGAAATTTTTTAATTAGGAGACCGAGACCAGTTCAAAGTTGCTTTGATAGTAACGTTCCAAGTTATATAAGGGAAGTGGGGAAAAATCAAGAAAGAAAATAAAAGTGCGATACGTATTACCAAGTTAAGGAGAGAAAGAATAAGAAGGAAAAAAGGTCTAGAAATAACAAATTAATCAAATAGAAACGAAACAAAAGAAAATTAATTATGATAAAGTCATCTGTGTTATATATTAATGTATTATATAATAGTAATTAATCAATTTATTTATTATGTCCAAGAAAAAACAAAAAAAAAAAAAACAGAGTAACAACAAACAGCTCGTTTGTAAGCGCGTTGGCGTACAATTTCGCAAAACTCTAATGAGAAAAATGTATTCGCAACAAACAACAACAACAACAATAATAACAAAAAACAATAAAAAAATCAATTTTTTAATATTAAAAACTTTTTTATAACGTATAACATTACTGTATTGTTTTTTTTATACTTTTACTTTGTATTATTAACACATAAACAAACAAATGTTAAGTAGCTTACACCAGCAAACTCTTAGGTTTACACCGACGTACATACATATTTAAATTCTAAATTTTTTATGTTCAAAAAACGACGCAGTTATAAAACTAAGTGCATAATTTTAAAGTTAAATATATAATGTTATACATACAACGATCTCGAATAATATTTGTTTTGTTTTTCTTTTTATGTAAATTCAAGAATATTTAATTTGTTATTATCACTCATGCATTTAATTTTTTGTAATGATAAAATAAACAAAAACGAAAAAAAAATATTTAATTTCGTTAGAATCAGAAACACACACATATATACATACATATATCATACAATTCAATATAGGAAAAACAAAAAAAAAAAAAAGCTTAAACATCAAACTGTCTGTCCCAAACATATTATTAAGAACTAAATATTTCAAAAAAACTAGAATGACCAAACTATTACGAAAAAACAAAAAAGAAAAATTATATAAATTTTTATCCAAACTAAAATGATAAAGAAGAAGAAAAAAAATCGGTTTTTTAAAAATTTGACCAACATATTAATTTCAATTGTGATGTCAATGTTTAAATCAAGCGTTTTGGGTATAATGAACTAAATGCTACATTAATTACATAAGAAATTTCACAAAAAATTAAAGTAAATTTAATTTTTAAAAATAGTGCAAAATTAAATTTTGTCAATGTTGAAACTCTTATTGCATCATGCTATTTCAAAATCATACAAAATATTCATTTTTTTAACTTGCATCCTTTATTACTTCTACCCCTGTAAATTTTTGAATTTACACGCTTATACAACATTTTATTAGCAGTTTTTAAACGTATTTTACATCATCAATATTAGCATGTTCTTTACATGACAAAATTCAAAAGGTTGTATATCATTACTCCAAGCGTTCAAACTTCTTTCATCCAACCATTCTAAGCAAAGCTTTAATCCGACCATTATCAGTTGATAATCATCCTTTGCTTTCAAGGAATATAGCATATAATTTTCATCGTCAATCCAAGGGTAACCATCACTATTGTTATAGGTTGGATAATATGATGATATCCAGTATAATCTGTGGTTGGTTCGCAATCACTTTTCTTTTTTCATCTGAACTTTTACAGAATTTTATCAATTTCAGAACGTTTATCATCATTTTTATTTTTCTTCGAGGAATTATGCTTTTTATTACTAATTGCTGCTGCAAAATATCCTTTGTTCTTTTATCGAGAAATATCGATTTTTAATCCCATCAGAAGTGCGAAATCAATTTAATTACCCTTAACGATTTCAACTTTTATAATGCCTAATTAATTGCATTATACGGAACCAAAAAAATACATCAAACCAAACCTATTCAAAATGTGCACACTCTGGCACTTTAACAAAAAGAAATAAAATAAAAACTGATGTGATAGAGTAAATAAAAAATGCAACGTTTTCGGTATCAATGTTTCGAAAATCTTTAAGGAAAATAATTAGCAAAAAATTCCAAGATATTCCGCACACTCGGAAATATGTCTTTTTTATGAGTTTGGAATCACTGAATTCAAATTTTTATCATATATCAACATAAAAAAATCAGCACCGAATCAGCACTTTATTTCTATTATAAAATGTTCTATAGCAAATTAATTTTTGTGAATATGATTAAAATGTATTTCCATTACATTAAATGACTATGCATAATGCCTTAAAAATTCGTTCATTAGCAGAAATTTGAAATCGCACTATCATTGCCATAACAATTCAATATCATCAATATTAACTGCATTTAATTTACTTTTAATCTTTTGTGAAAAACTAATGTACCCAATGCATGATTTGAAACTTCTAAAATATATAGCAAAACACAACAAATACTTATGGCTGTTGCTCTTGAAAAAAAAAAGAAAAAACAAACATCTTAAAAATATAAATAAAATGCAACTGCATTAATCAATAAATAAACGTATCAGGCCTATTAATAAAATATGCATTTTGTATAACGTTTGCAACTACAGCAGCATCACCACTACCACCACCACCACCCTTAGCCTAAACTTCAGTCCCTTTGCTTTTTTACTCAACATTGCATTTCGATTTAAATTTAAACTCATTCATTCAGTTAAATAAACCTAAGAATTTTTGTAGATTATAAATGTCAAATATAGAACCATGAATGTGATCCAATGTATTGAAAGAAAGAAGGAAAAAAAAAAACCAATCAATAAATCGTAGGAAAGAAATTTCAATTTTTGCTTACAATAAATTATATAAGTGTAGAAACATACGACGAAAAGTATTCGTTAATGAAAATAAAAAAAATAAAGCTTGAAATTTCATTTAAAAAAAAAAATATGCCGAGCAATGAAAATAAATGCTGTAATTTTTGTTTATCATCATTTAATGTATTTAGCTTTGCACTTTTTGTTTGCAATAAAAAAAAAAGAAGAAACTTTTTAATATCTGAGACTTAATGAATTGAAATTGTTCTTTAAATAACCGCAGTACTCTGCATACATCATATGTTAATGTAGTGTGTTCCCATATGGAATGAGCTGTTTTTATATGCGAAACTTTTCCATTTGTCTATTTAGTTCTTGCATGGTTTCGATTTTGTTTTTTCATTCAACTTAAGAGCGATGTTTCGACTTAGGATGATTTTTATTTCTAAATTATAGCAACGTGTTTTCTCGTACATTTTGTACGTTCATGTGTTTGAAAAAAAAAAAAACAAAAAACCATAAATAATTTGAAAATATTAACCATAGTTAAGGCAGTTATCTCTCAAGTACTCAGTCAGTCAGTGGGCTCTTGGAGCTGTAAGAAAGCGCATCTTGAAAAAAATAACGCAATACAAAAAACAATAATTAATCCAATAGTAAACCATAATCAAAAGCAACAACTTCTTTAAACAAGTGACGTATTAATGCATTAGCTGCATCCGCAACTGTAATTACATTCGTACGAGTGTATCTTGTATCTGTATGTATGTGTATCCAAGTAAAATTTTTAAAATCAGCAATATCATTCGATGCAGACTGTAGTAATTTATAGTAATGTTTAGATAAACTATTGCAAATTTATACATTTTATAGTGATTGTGTATTTAGATTAAACAAAACAAAAAAACAACAACAACAAATAATTAAATGTTAACATCCAGCAACAAAAACAGAACAAAATAAAATAAACAATTACAATTTTTATTAAAACATCAACAATGACTCTGATCACAAAACGAGTTATCCCACCATGTGATTAATATTTAAAAATGAAAAATATATACAAAATATAAACAAATATGAATTAACAAAAACAACAAACTGTATTAAATTATTACAGAAAAAAATTTAAAAAGAGTTTATAAAAGATGACGATGATCATCTAATTATGATGATCATCATGATAATGATGATGATGATGATGATGATGTTGAAAAAGTGAAGCAACAATTCAAAAGAAAATAAAAAACAGATTCTAAGTGATTTAGATTTTAAGAGTTTTTCTATTTATATAAACAAAAAATAACAAATAAACAACAAAAACAACAATTATACATAAAATAAAAACAAAAAATTCAATACATTTTCGTAGAAATAAACAAAAATCAATTCAATGTACGCAAAAAATAAATAAGATGAAATAAAGAGTAATTTATGAAAAACAATTCATGAAATGGGTTTGATTACGTCTATCTTCCACGAATTATTCAATTTTATTCCAATAAGTTTAGTCGTTAGCATATTCTGCTCGTTTTTACACAGTATACGTCTCTACACAGATTTCATTAGTTTGTTATACCTCAATCAGAGTCAGTCCTACTTCTGAAGACAATCGAGAAGTGATAACAGACAGTAAGTATAAGTCTTAGGAACTAAGAGCATTAATTTCAATATGGTCCTTAAAAGGTTGAAATTTAGAATATTTTTAATAAAAAAATTGTTTGAATTGACATACAAATTAGTCATCGTCCACTATTGTGGTAATTGATAAAAAATCGAGACGATTAAATTTCATTTTGGTATTGCGAAACCAGACATGGGGGTCAAATGCATTATTATTTTCACTAAATTAAATTAGTGATAGTAAACATTATTCCATTAACACTTAATTTAGCGCTAATGAAAAAATTTTCCGTTATCAATAAAATAGTTTAGTGGTAGTGAAACCTTTTTCCATTATCACTAAACTAATTTGGTGGTAATGAAGAATTTTTCTACTACTGCAAAATTTAGTAAAAAATTAAGAGGATTGCATTATAGTCCGGGAGGTAGCGTTGTATTTTCCTTAGGTATTTCCTCCCGGAAGTAAGTAAGTATGGCTGATAATCGAAATAAGCGTCAGTGTGAAAGGCCGACAAAAAAAAATTCGCTCAAAAAGTAAGCCATAAGTAGAACAATAAATTAAGACCAAAGTTGTAGAGGAAATGAAGCAACTTCGATTTCATGTCCGAAAAGTTTCTATATGACAAGATTTGAACCACCTTTTATGGCATTAAGATTACTAAGACCCATATCCATTTTCGAAAAAATACAGTTTTATTGAAAGTTTTAAATTAAAATTAATCATCTATCTATCATCAAATATTTTTGATCAATATTGCAGTATTAATGGAAACTTTAATACGGTGAGAAGTGCGTCAAATCTTGTTGTATGAAAATTTTTTGGTCAAATTTTGTTGTAGGGAAATGTTTCGGGCATGAAATCGATGGGTTTTTATGTCTTCTACAACATTGGTATTAACATATTTTCCTACTTTTGACTTAATTTTCGAGCTATTGAACAAAACTTCTTTCGTCAGCCTCCAACAACCAGGCCCACCACGATTCTGGCGACAGGCGTTTATTTTGATTAGCAGCCATCCTGAAACCTGTAAATTGAAAATAAAAAATTAAGCGGGAGGAAATGGCTATGAAAAATGCAACGCAACCCCCCGGACTATTAAACCCATGTCTGTATGGATCGCAGTTCCAGTTGGTGTCAACTAAGGAAAGAGCGCCCAGTTTCTGGCGATGTAAATTCTTTATAGAATGGATGTTGAAGATGAGTCACCTAAATAAGAGGAGTGTCTTGTTTTGTTAAAATTTGTATCTATTAGCAGATTTAAAAGTTTGAAAGACAACCTATTCAATAAAGGCTGCAACTGAAGCCAGCGGCCTACTCATTTTTGGCAGCTGAATATTTAGTCTTTTATGTTAAGAAATATATTTTCGTATTTCTATTGCATTTTACTTCAACAATAAATGAATGGCTTACCTTTTTGATTTATCCTGTGAATTTGCAAAAATTCCCCTCGTGATGCTCATATTTTTCTTCAGCAACTCCATCAACTGTCGTATAATAAATAGTTGCCATTTTTAGTAATAACATTTGCTTTGAAATTAGCAAAATAATTTTTCACTATATTTTATTATAAACACTTTAATTTTTTATTTAAAAACACATTTTTTGTAAAAAAAAAAAATTCAACACAACACATGAATTAAAATTTGTCGCAACCGGAACTAAGGACGGGGAAACTATTGTTGTTAATCGATGTTTTTTCCTATCGACGTTCTTTTCTTATGACGTTCACAGTCGACAAATCGCTTGTTATGGCACAGACCTTTTGTGTAGCAGAAAGTAGCAACATTTGGAAAGGACTGGAATTATTACTTTTGCTCTCTTCTACAAATTTTTTTTTTTTTTTACAGGAACAGGAAGTAGTACAAAATAGCACATATTATCAGAAATTTGCTCGAATTTTCAAGTAATGGAACGGACCTAAATTTAGTGTAGTCAAAATAAATTTGAGTTAGAAAATTGAAATTGAAAAATTATAAATGTGTTTTTGACGTTTTCTTCAAAAGTTGCAAATTTTAACTAAAGCGTACTGTTTACAATATTTCATAACTGTGGTGTAGTGGTAATTGAATCAACCGCTTATCGCTAAATGAGAAGTGACAGTCCTTGCTGTGTTGAAGATATAATTTTTAAATTTGCTTTATCTCCTATTTTTTTCTTTATACAATTAAGGCTAAACTTATCCCAGGTTTAAGTTTAGCTGGATCTTTTGGCATAAGCCTTCCTACCGCCATTTTTTTACAGGTACTAGATTGCACCGATGTTTTTTCAGGTATGAAGTAAATACATTTCGATTTGTTTAAATGGATCGATATGCGAGTTTTCATTAGGGGACGTCCATAAATTACGTGAGTCGAAATAGGGGGGAGGGAGTTTTTAAAAATCTCACCAAGTGGGAGTGGGTGTCAATAAAAATCTCACTTCAACTTTTTTATGCAGAGACTATACATTATTATAGCAGATTACATTTAAAAATCATAAGGAAAGTCTCAAGGAAGGGTCTCAGAATTGACCAAATATCACCAAGGGCAATGGGGGGGTCCGAATTTTCAACAAAACACCTCACGTAATTAATGGATGGCCCCTAATTAAAATATTGGCTATTCGTTAGTTGGGACATAGAAAACAAAAAGAAAATTAGATTTTTTTCAAGCAAATTATTGGAATTGCCCAACAAGATTCATGCGATTAAGCTAACACCAACAAGAAATGAGACGGTTAAACATCTACTCGCCCGGGGATAATGAGGAAACGAACCAAATATTTTGGTTCTGCGTTCTCTGTTGGTCTTGAGGAACTAGCCAAGTTGGAACTTACCAGCATCTTCAACTTCACAAAGGCTTCTGGGTGGTTCGCGCCCAGGCAATGAAATTTTTGAAGAGAAAGGAGGGGACTATATATACAAATATTTGCATGTAGGGTATCACAATGGGCAAACTGCCTCCGAGTGAAACTTGCTATATGCAAGCGACTCTTTTAACCTAACCTAAGGCCTTTGGATTTCTTCTTATGGGCTTTCTTGAAGAGTAAAGTTTATGCGGATACTACTCATACTGTTCAACACCTCAATGGCAACATCTAGTATATGTATTTATTATTATATTATTACCCAACATGCATGATCTTAAATTTTGGGCGATTTCACTTAGGTAATAAGTGTAAAATTTGTATATTGATTTTGGATGGGCCTGCTAAAAGAGGACGAAAAAATTGTGCATAAATAAAAAGGAAATATTGAGGAATTAAGAGGAATTTTTATGAAAATTTTTTTTTCTATTGATTTTGGGTGAAATTTGCTTTTCGTTTTTAAGTGACATTTCCTTTTCATTAAGGCCTTTTTTTCTTACAAAAATATAAATTTTTGTACAATTTCGTCCAATTCATATTTCGTCTATTTAAGAGTTTTATAAACGTGCCGCATTTTGTTGACATTATCTTGAAGTCATAATTTTTGCTTGGGTACTTAAGGACTTAACTATTTCAGATAATAAGCCCAAGCACATATACGATCACGCTTTCTTACTAATCAAACGTTTCGCAGCAGTACAGTGGGTTAGTGTCATTGATCACTTGTTGGTGGCATTTTCAATTTACAATCTAACGAGTTTTTAGTAAAAATAAGAATTCCGCATTTGTAAGTATAATAGTAATAATGAATAATATGTATCAGATACATACAAGTTGAGTCTGTTTAAGTTGAGATGTAAAAATAAAAATCTAAAGTTTTTATAATGTAACTCTTTTAAGCTGAATAAAGCCTAAAATGTATGCGCAGGATTGAAACCATAACTTTGCGGGCATGCAAAAGATTTTCTTACTTTCCATTCAAGGGAGAGTTCCTTGCACTACAATAAAATATACTTTCTTTTTTTTTAAATTTGAACATAACATTTTATTTCTTTTTATTTAAAACAGTACTTTTTAATACATATTTATCTGCGTGTTCATTTCTATACTAAATACTTCTATGGTTTATAACATTATATGAATATTGTTTTTATTTGTTCTTCTCTGTTTTGTTTTGTTTTGTTTTGTATTTTTCATTTAGCAATTAGCAGAAAACTTTTCATTCGGTGATTTAAATTAAACATCAAAATGAACTATCTCATTCATTATACGTATGTTATGTTTATATTTATGTACGTACGGTTTTCAATTGGTTTTCTTTGTATAGTATTTGCATTTTAAATTCAAAGTTTTTTTTTTTTATTTTTCTATACATTCATTGATTTGGTTTGTATTTTTTTATTGTTTTTAATTAGTAAAGCTAAATAATGTCTCACTTTTTTTGTTTTGTTTCGCTTTATTTTAGTTTAGTAACAACAATAATCATAATAATTGTCTTACCCCTAGGTATCATCATCATTGTTCTTAATATCTGCGCATGTTTTACACTTAAAGAAAAGAAAAATAAATTTGAAAAAAAAAAAACTAAACACATTCGTCTTTCTAACGACGCTGTCACAGTCCTTAACCTATGTTCTTCTAATTCTTTCACATCTACCTAACAACAAAATACAGTACATATTTGTATTCCTTTTGTCCCTTGCATGTTGTCAATGCAAGTTTACAGAGCGACTACTACATGAAATAAAGCTTATTTCTTTTTTTTTTAATTATTAAAATATTCGATCGATCAGTTACACCATGAAAGGGAAATTTTGGTGCCTGAGAAACTTAACTGATTTTACGTTTACAAGTTGTACAAGTTATTACCAAATGCTTTTGTAACATATATGAATGAGTTTTGAAGAAATGGCATAGGCAGAATCATCAAATTGGCTGAGTGAAAATTACAAAAACACATACATTTTATAATAATTTAGAATTTTAAGAAAAAATATTCTTATTTTAAACATATTTTATCTTTACAGAAATGTGACAGGTATGTATGTACATAACTCTTGAATTCTTTCACCGACCTTTAAGCAAATCCGTATAGTTTTGAAAATGTAGTTAAATCAAAGTTCAAGGGCATTTAAAATTCATATATCCAATGATCGTAGCAAAATAGCGTGAGAGTTAAAATTTATTATAAAGAACGAAGTAATTCAACTTTTTCTGTGACGTTTTGAAGGATACGATAAAGAAATTATTGTCACTTACAACATATATACTGAAAATGATCGATATTATATGAAAGTAATTTGGGTTTTCCTTGTTGGTTTCTGAGTTTAAATTGTATTAATCAAATTGTTTTCAGAATAACTACAAATGTTTGGGATAAACATTTTTATTTAAATTAAATGTACAAAGTGAGAGAGTAAAAATAAAAGCGAATCGTTTTTAGTTTGTATAAATAAGTTTTCGGACAAGAAGTTCAACAAAATGTGTACATATGTACTATATAAGTTTACATAAAACCATTTCAGTTAGTATAAGGTAAGAATCATTATTCTTGAAACGCCCACATCACAAAATATTTCTGAAGTGGATTTTTTAAAACTCAATTGTTTATTTTCTGCGTATTTTTTTAAACTATTTGAATAAATTATTTCTATATTTTAATTTTTTGTTTTTAAAATTGGACAACGACGAGCGACAAAAAGTAACGAAATTTTATGGTGATTTTGTCTATGTTGGTGTGTGTGTGTGTGTGAGTGTATTAAAAATGTTAAATTTTTTCATCTTTCTTTTCAGTTTTGCTTTAGTTAACTAATATATTTTTTTTGTTTTTTTTTTTTTTTTGTTTTTTCGACTGTGTGCTTTCTCTAATTCTAGTAACAACTTTTTTGGTACAATAAAATATTTCCCTTACAATTATTTAATTTGTGGCCTTAAGCGAGTAATTGCTATCATGACGTGTGAGTGCGCCTCTACCTCTGCGCATTCGGCTGTTAATTGGGTTGTAACAAGAACAACAACAACAATAACAGTAAGAGCACAAACTGACACAGAAAATACAACTACAACTATGTAAGCAGAAGCGTAGATTCCATTGCAATGCAAAAGTGCAGGTGAAGACGAAGAAGAAATCGAAGACGACGACAAAGGCAACGTTATAGGCAACTATGCGGTTGTTGTATTGTGCGGGGAGGGAGTAGTGGTGCTGTTGCACTGCACAATATTGTGTTGGTGCTGGTGATGGTGATGCTGCAAATGATGCTGATGCGCGTGCGCATTATAGTTGTTGTTAAAATTCAATTGTAAAGCGCCTGCGCCATTCGTATTATTTGCAGAGGAAGAAGGAACCGCCGAAGTACAATATCTTGAAGTATCACTGAATTCGCTGCCAGTAAAATCGCCTAGAATTCCACCCATCAAACCACCGCCACCACCAAAAACGTTGCTTGCACCACCACCACCACCGACGCCGGCACCACCCGTTTTTGCCTCTGGCTGGGTGCATATCGGTTGCGAACTGGCATCACCATCAATTGCCGTTGCATGCGATGCATTTGAATCATCCGCCGCAGTTGCACTCGATGACGAATTTGCACTTCCGCCCGTACCCGCATAGTGATGATGGCTGTTACCGCCATGTCCGGCTGCGTAGGCTGGCTGGTAGTTTGTCCCCGTCTCATAGGTACCGCTATCACTGTTACTACCCTGATGTTGGTTGTTGCTGCTGCTGCTGTTGTTGCTGTGGTGACTGTCATCTGTTAGACGCAGCGCAACTTCGAGATCGCGTAGCACATCTGTTTCCTTTTCGTCTATAAGGTTGAATCGGCGATGCAGCGCCGTCAGATGGGCAAAAGTCAAATTTAAGTGTGTATGTAAACCTAAAAGGGCGATTTCTCTGAAATGCGCCGCATAAAGATGGGCTATCACATGAAATTGCAAGCGTAGAATTTTTCGCGCAATTGATTCAAACGAACTGGGAAATTCGTTGGCATATTTGGTCGGGAATATAGACTCATCACTGACCGTTTTTTGTGTGAAAGTCATAACATAATCGATGTACTGCGGTGAGGCAACACGCGTCTTTTTACCCTTTTCATCGAACCATAAGTACGTTCTGCAATTGAGTTTAAAAAAAGAAAACAATGTGTTAGAACAATTTTAAATGTTTGACATGTTAATTATCAAGCTCAATACCTATCGACTTTTAAAATATTTAATAAAAAACTATTTATAATATTGTTATGTAGAATATAGTACAGGAAAAGGAGAACGTAACTTTTGGCGGTATAACTTGGGTCAAATCTCGACATGAAAAAATTTATTTTGGACAGAAATGTTCCATCTTTTCTACAACCTTAAACATAATACTGTTTTTGATTTAACGCATATTTTCCGAGCAAGTCAACACAACTGATTTCAATGAAAAATTTGAAACTGGCCTAAGTTGATCAAATCTTATTGTACAGAGGACTTTAAGGAAAAAAAATCTAAACTTTTTTGATTTAAGGCATATTTTTTGAGTAATTGACTAAAACCATTTTGCGACTACTTTGAGCGACCAACAATTTGAACATACCACGATACACTGCCGGTAACATACATACATTCTATGTACCTTGGGGGTCTCTGTACACGACTTATTCATTTAATCTCGATTCTCGGGTATGTGCCAAGGTTTTCTGCTGTCACAAATCCTATTTTTGATAGTACTGGAAAGTTGTTGCCTGTGATGTTTTCGGAAAACTAGAAAAGCTTCACTGATTTGCAAATGTGCAGCAAACTTGCATTGCTTATTGAGCCTTTGGATTTTTTCTATTTTGATCTGATGAAACCTCACGAAAGAGGTACCAAATGAAAGGTCTTGCTTACGAATATCAAATGGTTCATTCAAACTTTTGCCGAATGAATTTGACACTAGCGATCGAAACAGTGACTAAAAATCTTGATAAGTTCCATAAGTAAATAAGATATCAGTGTCATATGAATTAATTTTTAGTAAGCTATAGTATTTTAATATCAAAGTTTGACGACTTTTCTAAGGTTCCGAACTTTTATAACTTTATTAACAATTGCCTTTACTTGGTTCCTAAAAAACTATTTTTTAGTGGTTACTGTCCTGCAATTCCAAGATAACGAAATTTTTTTCTTCTAGGAAAACAGCCTAAAATTGTAGAGGCGAAATAATACGCTTACATACAAATTGAACAAAATTGTGAGTCAGCTTTGGTCAAAAAGATATTCGCATGATAAGATTTGAAGATGGTTTAATAAATACATATTGAACAAAATTGTGAGTTAGCAAACGATAAATAAACAAGAGACTCAATATTTTTGAATTTAAGGCATACTTTCCAAGCTAATTAACAAAAACTGAATAAATTCAAAAATTTACTTTGTCTTTTATAGAAACAAAAACTGTATACATTTTTATTTTTTCTAAAATCGGCCTTTCAATGTGCAGCCTCATACACAGTTTAAATTTTTTGTAAATTTAGTTTTAAGCGGTCTGTACCCAAAAATAGAGACAAAATATGGGACTTTTATAAAAGACTTTTATCCTTAATATATTCAAAAGCTTAATGCTAATAGCTTTTTTGACATTATACGGGGATAACATAAGTTTAAAATTCCAATTTTTAGTCTCGTTGGTGGACTCCATGTTGAATTTGAATCCGATACCCAATATGCCCTATAACATAGATTATTTTATTTGTTTCCTTAAGTAAAACGAAACGGTTAACGAATTTAGATTTAAAAACAAATTCACGTCCGTAGTTTTTTATCGTATTGATTAAAATATTTTTAAAACAGATAAGCCACAGTTTGCTATAAAATATCTTACAAGATAAAATATCGTTTCGTATTTATTATGTAGATATTTATTTGGAACTCATAAGTCGACCGTGTACCAAGCTTGATAGCTAACATAATTTATTTTAATTGTTTACCTGTTGCCTGGCCCAGTCATATCAGGGCAGCCAGATGGCGTACAAAATTCGCTAACTGTGCCATAAACTAAGTTGACATGTTCAAAGAGAGCCAATGCTAATTAGGAAAAAAAACGTAAATAAGAAGACAGTTAGTTAGGAATAGGAATTACAGCGTATAGAATTTTGTACTTACTGTGTGAAGCTAACCACTCATTATAATCTAGTCCTGCTGGAAGATCTACTAAAGCCTTGAGATCTGCTTCGGGCAATTTACGTTCTAAAACGCTTTCCTCCAAGTATAATTTAGTGTCTGTAGAATTTTGATCTCCATCACGCTCTTTACGGCGAGCTTTTCTGTAATTTGAGAAAAAATAAATTATTTAGTATTTAAGATGAATATAGAGAGTTTTTGAGAAGAATGAAATGCGTTTGACGAAAAAACGTGTTTTTCTTGAATATTAAGCTATTAGCAGCCATATGTTTACATAGAATGAGTTAAATTTGCGTCACTTGCGTTTCGTTTTTTTGTGAAAAATCTGACATTAAACAAGGCAACAAATGGATGTAATGTGTGACAAGTACTTATGAAGAAAAGTTTTACATGTACTTTTATTGATCGATTTTATAGTGAATTATTGCAACATCGATGCAACTGACCGAACAATTGCCTTTACTGTGACCACTCACCCCGCCACACACAGAATGGTATCCACTGAGTCCTGAGCATATCTATAAAGTGTTCCAAGTGTTTCACCAATTTTGCTGGGAATTTCGGTTACCTGCCACATTAATTTTACTGTCTTTAAAAGACATTTAATAATAAAAGAGTTATTGTCATCAGCCGCGACCTTTTTCATTTAGACGTGAATTTAGTTAAACGTAAACGAGTCGAGTTTCGTAAACAACAACACAAGTGTTTATGCCATTCGAACAACAAAAAAAGAGAGGTGGCACCGTGGTGGTCTGCCCTTGTGCGACTTCCTTAAAAACGACGTGAATTTACTCCGTATTTGGATATTTTATTTTCGGTGTCAACTTAACGTAGAACCAAAGCAATTTTAAATACAAATGAAATTCAAAGTCTGTTAAAGGTTTCGAAATTTGTTTTCTGTTCTTTTATTTTTATTTTTAATTTGCTTAAATTGCGTCGATAATATGTTTCGCCGTGAACCGTTGCGTTATCAGGAAAAGCAGCATTTAAACTAAACTCAAAGTAGTTCATAGAAGGCAAAAAAAAGTTTAAATAAAACTAGAAAGAGTCAATGTTATCGTTGGTTGGCCACCCTCCACAAACAGCAGAAAGCCCAATTTGCTGTTTAGGTTTTTATTTAAACTATCGTACCTACAAAAGTTTATCGCACCTAAGAGTCAGAGCTTTTTCCAAATCAAATTGTATTTCATTATAGATTGTTGTGTTTCGTTATTGCTTAATACATTTATATTGTGGTGGTCACAAAATATCAGCGCAATAGCGATAAGAACGCGTTGTTACCAAACCTAGAACGGTAAACAACAGCTACTGCAAATGACGCTTCAAAGGGTGATGGATGATATTCAAAAATTCTTCAGTAGTGAAATGCGTAATTTTTCAACGAGAAATAAAAAAGTTTATGGAAAACTAAAGAGAACGGAGTAGTATTAGAGAAATAATATATATTAGTGACGAAGCTGATCAGAATTTAGGCATAGTGTTGAATTCCTGAACTTCCCAGTGTGCTAAACGGATCCGTTTTGAATTTGAAATGGACTCACTTCTTCGTATATTATAGCGGAACCCGTTTCAGATCCGTCTCGAACTCGTTTTCGTATGAAATTTCTCTCGAAAAAGCGGAAGGATCCTCGGCTTTGTCGGATCCGTTTCGAACTCGGAACGGACTTCATATACGGATATATTTCGGATTCGCTTTTTTTTTTTAAGTAAATTGGATCCGTCTCCAAATCGTTTTCGTATGAAATTCCTCTCGAAAAAGCAGAAGGATCCTTCGCTTTGTCAGATCAGTCTCGAACTCGGAACGGACTTCATATACGGATCCATTCCGGATTCGTTTTGTAAATAAAATGGATCCGGATTTGTTGAACGGATTTGTTTACATTGTGATAAAAGCCTAGCATAAACCTTATTATTATTTTAAAAAAACAAGACCGCCACGCATCGGTTTTATTTAAAAAAAAAAAACAGTCAGTCTCGAGTCCATTTTATTTAAAAATACGAGTCCTTCTCGAATCCGTTATATTTAAAAAAAAAACAAGTCCGTCTCGAATCCGGTTTACTTAAAAAAAAAACGAGTCTGTCTCGAATCCGTTTTATTGAAAAAATCAAGTCCGTATCGGATACAATTATGAAGTCCGTTCGGAGTTCGAGACGGATTCGTCAAAGCATAAAAAAACGGAACCGCGCTGACGGACCCGTAGCGGGTTCGAAACGGATCCGCATCCGTTTTTGTGCACATTGGGAGTTCAGCTCTTTTGTCTGTGTGCTGAGTTTGACCCGAAACCCTAGTAGATCCCCAATATTTTAGTTTTATTTTAATATTTTATTTTATTTAATTTTCTTTTATTTTATTTTTAGTTTTAATAATATTTAATTTTTTATTGTTTTGTTTTATTTTTATTTTTTTGTTTTATTTTTTTTTTTTTTTTCAATATTTATTTTTACTTAAATTTTTACTTTTATTTTTATTTTAATTTTTCTTTTTATTTTGTTTTAATTTTTATTTTAATTTAATTTTTATTTTAATTTTTATTTTATTTCAGTTTTATTTTCTTTATATTGAGAATATAAGTTATTGGAAATCCCAGATTTATTTACAATATTTCGAAAATGGGTGATAAAAAGAAAACAAAACTGAAACTGAACACACCACTGGAAATATTTTTTATACTGTCCAACATAATTTTTAAATTTTATTGTTTAAATAAATTAAATTTTTCAAAACATCATTGTAATATGTGGAAATTTTGTGAATTGGATTTCAAATTCTATCATTTAAGGTTGCCTAATAAATTGCAGTTTTTTAAAAAAGTAAGCTTAAATTTAATATTCATTCAAAAAAAAAACGATCATAAGTGCGCCAAACAATTTTCCTGAATGATACAATCATAGTTTAAGCTACATACGTGGACTTATGAAATTGATAGCTTTTTATCTTGTTTTGTGTTCTAAAGCCACATTGCCACCCCAGGTAGTATAAACAACCTAAAGAGAGATAAAGCTTTTTGGGCTCTTATCAAACGAACCAAAATGAAATTCTTATCGACTCATTGTTACTATTTTCCTCAAACGAAAGTAGCGACGCTTCGCAGACTAGAGGTGTTGAAACAACAATGATAAGATACACACGGTACCCAATCACATGTTTCAATTTGAACAAAGAAAGATAACGACAAAAAAAAAACCAGACAATGGAATAATTGTAATAATTAACTACATAGCAAGCTGGAGCGCAGCTGTTCCCCCATTACGTTTCTTTTCTTATTGAAATGAGCTTTACAGGGTGCATGTGGAAACAGGTTGGTTGACAAAAAAAAACACAAAGCCCTTCATACGCTTACAAAACTCATTTGAAATTAAGGGTTAAAACGTAATTCGATTGCACGGCAAAACATTTTTCCAACACGATTCAGCCCACAGTGACGATTGCCCGTATTCCACACAAACAATGATCGTCGCGACAGATATACAAATCTTCGTCATTAACATTAAATCTAAATAAACACCAAACTTTAATTCAGTGCATTGAAAATGTTTTTAAGAGTCATCTTAGTTTTTATGTTTCTTTTGAAAATCACTCCGGCAACTGAACAACCGAGTTCTTTTTTTATGCTATATGTCCACTATATATAGTTGGCTTTTCCTGTATTTTCATACCCGACAATTCGGGCACGGTAAACTAAATTTTTCAATTGTAGCACTCAAGACGAAGCGCACTTAAGTATTTAACACCACCAACTCCACAATGCGGCTCCGATCAACCGTTCAGTCGATTAACCGCGATCAATTCGAAGAGTATTCCTTTGCCAAACTGAAAATCCCACCCGAAAGAAAAAATTTTATTGAGAATACACAGAAATATGCGCGTCATACATCGTAAAAGAGCTTTGGCAAAAAGTTTTGCTTTGTCGATAGCGCATTAATTTTTCAAGAACCTGTGAGAAAACGGAAGACACTATGAGTGTGCGAGTGCTTACGTTTGTGTACAACGCGACGACGACAGTTGTTGAGCGTCGGAGCGACAATTGACGTTGACCAACGTCAGCTGCACGAGGAAAACAAGAAACGTACGGATCAGTTCAAGCATTTGTATTTTGAAAAATTAATATTCTTTGCCGTATGATATTTATTTTTATGCGAGTACATATCAGCGAGTATATAAATATACAGACGAATTCGTGCATTTCTTCACGATGAATGGATGGATACAACGCAAACGTTTTCGAAAGAGCCAATACAATATAGAAGTATGTTATTGTAACTTTTAATAGTTTCAAAAATGACAACTCGAAAAGAAATTCGCTATGTACGATGACACTACTTTATTCTAAACACTTTTCGTACAAACATAACAATTTGCAGTAGATTCGACTACCAGTGTTTAAAAAAGTTAATAAACTTTTTGAAATATTTTTTGAACTTTTTATTTACCAAGTTTTTAAGGTTTTTTTCTTTTGTAAGGTTTACCGATTTCTAGGATTCGTCATCGGGTTTTTTTTAATTGCTATAAAATAAGCACTGTTCAATATTTTTCCAAATCTGCTGTTTATTGAATATAATAAGCATTACGATTATTTATTGAATGATTTCATACAAATATCTGCCACGACTAGTTAAACAGTAGCCTAATTTGCGATTGTTTGTGCTCCTTATCTCGAATTGCTCGATCAATATTGTGCTTGTGTAGCTGGATCGTTTCAAGTTTGTCAGCATAACATCGATCTTTAACGGCATCCTACAAAAAAAAAAAAACTCCAACGGTGTCAAATGACAAAATGAAACCATTAGATGGCCCACCCTAAGGAAGGGGGGGAGTACAAATAGATAAATAAGAAGTGATTTTTATTTTTAAGATTATAACTATTAAGCGAGACTGTTGAGGGAGGGATTTAAACGTACAGTTTGAACATCATATTTACTACCTCGTTTTTAATCTACACAAATATAATTTTATTATATTTTACTTATGAAATGGAATAATTACATACATACATAGGATATTTATTTTGAAAGTTTTGTAGAAGGATTTTTTTTTGCCTGTACTTTAGTTTGAGGATTAAAAATAATTGTCCCAATATTTGAGCTTAATCAAACGATAGTCATAGGTAACAAAGAAGTGTCGCAGTCAATAGTCGGAAATTGTTGTCTGCTGCGTTAAATACATTAATTGAAGCAACAGTTCACGAAGAGCTGTCGCAGTCGACTATTGGCTATTGCTATAGCAGTCGTAGCAGTTGCTGTCCCTGTCGACTGTCGGCTATTGCTATAGCAATTAACTCAACTGATAGTTTTCTTTTATGGAATGGAATAAGTAAAAGTTAAAATTCAATTAATTTAGAAAATGAAAAATATAACATAAAAAATCAACGACTGCTATAGCAATAGTCGACAGTCGACTGCGTCAGCTGAACTGTTGCTTCGACTATTGGATTTTACGCAGCAGACAATAATAGCTGACTATCGTCATATGCTGTTACTCTAGCTGTTTATAGCTTTTACTATTACTGCGCAGTCACAGCACAATTTTTGGTACTGTCTCTATTTCTTGCGCAGCAATTTAAGCATAGTATTTGGATACAAATTCTTTTCGCACTCTCCAAGAGCTTCGTTGCACAATTTGAACGATTTCATTTAAGCTGTTGTTGCCAATTAATTTGCCAGATTAAAAGTTCAACTTTTACATCATCCACTTCCAGATTTTTTTTATTAATTTTAAAGCTGAAGGATCCGAAATAAAAAGAGTTGTGTACGTAGATTTATGACTTTCGTCTTGTACTGCACCAATTAATCACTAATAGCTTTGATTTTTTTTTTTTTTTTTTTCATTTAGTTTCAGGGAATTTCTGGTGATTTTAGAACATTTCAAATTCATAAATTTTATGTTTATTATGTATTATTTCGAATAATTTAAATTTTACAAGAATGGGTCTAAATTCAATGAATGTGAATGTTATAAGAATTTTTGGTGAGATTCAGAAATTGATGTGTACATGCCATAGAGTAGGCTTCGTTATAACATTTAAATATTTAATTGTGTTAGCTGAGTACCTCCTTCTAGTGCTTTCAACAGGAATGAATGTTACAAAATCTTTACGCAAAATAGAAATGTTGTTTCAGAGCTTGAGGCAACTGTTCTTGGCATGAAATGTCAGTGAATTCATTATCCAATATTGAAGAGCACTCTGCAGAATTTATAGCTAGAGCCAATAGCTTTTGAATAATTTCACCCCACACAACAATAAACTGATTCTGTTTCATTGGGCTGTATGTAGCATTATGCATAATACTTTCAAGAAAATTTCAATTCTATAGCAGCAACTCTTTAAAACAAAATGAAATCATTCATTATTACAGAAAAATAGGCTGATAGAGCGCTCACCTTTTTTACCAAAGCAAAAAAAGAAATACAATCTCTCAGGTGTGTCAGTAGTTTTTTTTTTTTAAATACTTTAACTAATTTACTTATTTAATAATTTAACTAATATCTTACACATGAAAGTTAACATCATAGTCTTGGAATAATTGCGCCCAAAGCCATTACCACTATATGAGTAAAAGTGAAAGAGACCCTCAAAAGAAAAATTAAATAAAATGCTTAGAATACAAAAAGAGAATTTGGCACAAACATTAAAATTTAAAAAGTCAAAATGATTACTAATGTGTGTCAAAGTGTTTCACCTTTGTAGCCATATTTGCTGGGATGGAACAAGAATTGCGGTAGTAGCAACAAAAGTAATTCAACCGACATCAATATGCTCATTACTAAGTCAGCTAAGCATTTATAGAATCAACCGATTGCGATAGCGAAGCTTATAAGTTGAAACAACTTTTTTAGCTTTGAAATTTGCTAATGATTTATTAATGGATCAGCAAAATTTTTCTGCTGCAATTAAACAGACATGATAATTTTCACAATTGGCTTAATCTTAACTCTAATGAATTTGATTCCTTTAAATGAAGAAAGATTACGAGTATTTTGTCACGTATCTACATTAGAAAAAAAAATAATAATTTTAACGTTCTTTGACACATCTTTTTATACAGCGATTAAGTTTCGATTTTGAGACAGCCCAGTATGCAAACTTTACAATTAAATAGTTGACCAATTTTCATAAAAGCATTGAACCCTATAAAGTTAACAAAACCATTTATTTAATTAGCGTCCAATTGCAGTTCGACTGAACCATAGATGGGCAAAAATTTGGAAGCAAGAGCCACTTACAACGAAATCAACAAAAACAACAGACAAAAAAAATTTTATTATATTATTATTAAAAGCCGATTTCAAGAATCAAACAAGAACATCATGAGTGTAGAAATAAAAGTACGCTGACCAAACGTAACGAGAGAAGCTGTCCTCAATGTGCGCAATGCTGTTTGCTTGTTCGCTCGTTCATTTTTTTCAACAACAACAACAATGCAAATCTCAATGTAAATTCAATGTGAATATACCGCAATTAAAAAAAACACAACAATTGGTTTTGGTTATTTTTCTTAAGAAAAATTACGTGTTTGTTGTAAAGAGCCACAATTGGCTCATTTTTCGTATTTTGCCCATCGCTGAACTTAGACAGTTGAATATACAAAATTTTACAAAAGCGTTTCACGTGTGAATTGAACAATGAATGAATTCAACAGAACCCTTTAACTTTTAGACGGCTGGGATTTGAGAGCTAACATCGCCCTTGAAAATTGCCCAAATTTGTATCTGGTATCATGTATCAACTTTATATACGATATATCGATATATATACGATATATCTCCGATCCGGTAAGGGATAGGAAAAGTTTTGTAGTGTTAAATTTTGTGAAATTGCTAAAATTCGGTGAAAATGTGACTCTAGGGGTTTTCGGGGTCGCTGATTACGAATCCGGGGTCAGATTTGATCAAGTTACATATACCCACCCCCCACTCTAGCCCCTCCGCTACAAAGACTTTATTTTTTGGCATTCCCAAAGTTTAATTAATTATTTATAATTATTTTTTGCATTTATCAAATCTAACCTAAGATTCGTGATCAGAAACCCCAAAAACGCCCTAAGTCTTGCTCCAAAGCCGAAATATCGGTTTTCCGGTCCTCTAAAGGTTGAAACCGTTTCAAATCATTCCAACCCTTAATTGAAGAACTTATTTTATCGGAAAAAGTAACAATTGATACTATTGGCCACATTAACTGTTCTTACGAATGGTCATCCAGGAACATTTCTATGTGTTTTCGCCCAAATGCGGCTACGTTAGTGCATACGTCAGCGATATGGAACATCGTACACCAACGGACTGAAAGTACTTTTGCAGAACTTTAAGAAATCAATAGCGTTCAAGTGCATATTTCTATTATTTATGCCTCGGTGTAAATCGCAAATATCGATTTTCTTAGAAGATTTTCACTTTTTCAATACATCGCCAGCTGTCAGTTGGATGACAGCATTGATATTGACAGCTCAAATTGACATAACAAAAAATCCTTGACAAATGCAAAATTTCATCAGTTACTTTTTTTGTTTTTGTAATTTACTTCCAAAAGTTAACTTTTTTAGCAAACCTTAGTTTGAGCAACATACAATATAAAACTTACGCTACAAGTCCACCTAGAAAAGCGACTGGTCCACCGCCAATTAGACGAATTTTTCTATGACATGAGTCAAACAACGAAGTTCTCGAAGGTGTTTGCGATGTTGGTGACATTGAATTTAACGTTATTGCTGTCGACGACGCTCTTGTTGTTGTTGTTGTAGTTGTAAGTAATGGTGAAAGAATCAATGACGACGATGACGATGTTGCCGTTTTGCTAAGTTGAGAGTTACTAATACAACACGACTTAGTAACAACGTTGGTTAACGAACTCGCCGCCGACGCCGCCGTTGCTTTATTTTTATTCAAATTAAAATTCGTTGCCAAAGTTGTCGCAACAGCAGCAACTTCTCGCATTGAATCACCGCTACTGCCGCTGTTGCTGTTGTTGTTGTCGCTTGCTTTTGTTTCCGTAGTTACTACACGAACCGGAGGTAGAAGTTTTTTCTCCGCTGTTTTGCTTATTAAATATTGTTGTTGATCTTTTTTACGTTGTTGTTTGTACTGTTGAGTCTGGTGGTAGTGATCATGATATAATTTACGATGTATTTGTGCACCTGTCGACCGATCGCCGTTAAATTGCAAAGGACCCTGTTGTGTCAATGGAATCGTTGGCGAATGCGTAGGCGATCTCAACATAATTTTTGAGCACCGAAAACTTGATTTATTTATGAGTGCTATTTAATAGCAGCTACCGTTTCTAATTTCTAATAAAGCGATTCAATTTTAGAGGATACGTTAAATGTCATTAACAAGCGTTTCATGATTGAGTTATATTAGAAATTTAACTTATTAAACTTATTGATTGTCCAATCTGCAAAAGTGTCAGTTTCCTGAACAACTTTACACTATTGTCACTCGAATGGATTTTTTTCGTATTTTTCAGTACTGCTCAGAGTATAGCTTTTTTTCACGTCGTTCAAATTCAACTCCAACTCTTAACTTCTGACTCTGTTTTTTGGTACAACGGTTCTTCTGTTGCTTTCGCTTTTTCCGTTCCAAAAAGCAAACCAAGCAGGTGAAACGCTATTCTTACACTTAAATGTATAGAGTCAATTCTTAGCACAATTTCCTTGAATGCAAAACGGTTATGTCGCGATAGATCAATTGCCAGTTTTGACCCTTTGGATCTGACGTCTTTGCACTTGAACTCACTTAATTTTGCGTCGTCGCGTATCGAAAAGTCGTTATAGTCGATAACGAAGCGGAGCGCAGGAACAAACATTTACAATGGTTGCTAATTTTTTTAACATTTCAATGTTTTGTATTTGTTATTTTTATTGTTTTTTTTTTGTTCGCTATTTTTACCAATTTGTAGCATATGGAGTTTAATTATTGACTCGTATTTACGCTCATTACGCACAACCCGTAAGCCGTTAAAGGTCAAACAAACAAGAAATATGCACACGACAAAACGATACTATGGACGACACAGATACGGATACACAAAAACACGTACGTTCGCAGCACAGAGACACAGGTACAATTGCAGATACAAATAGCGTATTGTACTTTTACAGACACAGATTCTATAACTATAAAAACATACGAGATACGAGATACATCTGCGGCGAACACAAGCACACGTACTCGTGCAAAGTATTCAATCTTCGGTCGTTCGATTCAGTTCAACTAAACTGATTGCGCGGAGTCTGATTACTGCAGACTTCCAACTGTAAGTATCTGTGTGATTTCCTTCAACTGAGATTCTAAGCGAGTATTTTGCTGTTTCGGCTTCAAGTTTGCCGGAACACTTCCATCATCGATGACGTCGACGTCCTTCGTTTGCACCACTAACTACGTTGTACGATTTTACTGGCAGGTCGTCCCAACTCGGATATGGTGGTGACCAAATTTGCCAATCGATATAATGATTTCACTACACAATAAATTTAATTTAATGGGTAGTTTAAAATTCAAACTAAATAAAGAAAACTACAAAAAAACGAACGAAAGAAGAGTATGCTCTTAGCTAGAACGGTGACCGCAATGATCTAATCGTACCAGAAGAAACAAATACACTACTAAGCAATGAAAAAACGACGTACCACCAGACCAGACCACCAAGACTAAGAAACGCAACTCAGCTGCGGCGGAAAAGAGTACTACAAACGGTGAATACAAAACAAACACGACCAAGTCATCACAACACAGACAGAAAAAAAAGCCAGCGCTGCTGCTGCTGCCGCTGCTGCCATCACATTCGTCCCTACCGCAAATACTAACCCAGCCATAATTGCAATCCCAATAGGAAATTTTTTCAAAATTGTAAATTTTCGATGAAGAATTTTTAATACCGAAATGGCCTTGTGAAAACCACTTACACAAATTTATACCCAAACATGCCCATGTTTACGTTTACTGATCTTGGTCAAAACTCTAAGAGTGAGTAAAGAGGAATCTTTGTATGAACACCGGGTAATGGGAGAGCCGGCATAAGCTTATTATTCCTCATCGGTACAACACACTAGCTGCGTTTAATTCGCCATCTATAGCCAACAACGATAATCTTATAGGAAAGCAAAAACAAAATTGCAAACTTAGCGAGTAAAATTATAGTTGCTATGTGCACATAGCAAGTTGCTTAAGTGCCAGTGTTAAACAACAGATTGTGTTTTTTGAAATGGAAGTACGAAGAGTTATTTCGCTGAAAAACAATTAAAAAAAAATTAAAGAACAACAACGGGCACTCGTGCAACCAACGATTACGAAACTTAGAAACTAGATCGTTTTATTCCCATTATACAATTAGTAATAGGGTCACGCAAAATGTGACAGACTGTAGAGAATCAACATAACTAGCACAAAGAAATACTCCAGCGTAGACGGCTACGCAACCAATCTCTACTTTCGGCGTTTTTGAAAATCGAGTTATAAATAAATGTTGGAACTCACTCACATGATTTTATGAAAAAGCCTCATTCAATAATCATTTCGTTAGATGCCTGCAAAACTCTATGTAAATTTTTGAAGCCGAAACTTGGAGGTGTGCCAAGGTTTTTGCGGAAGGCACATTAGGTAAGGTTAGGTTATTTTCGGCAGATAACGTATCATCATAATTTAGGCCACGAATAGTCCCATTATATACCTGGTTTATATATAATCATTCAACCTAAATGAACCATTTCGATATTTTTATAAATTTCAATATGGATTTGAGATCTTTTGATGCTAGTTCATCTAAAAAGTCGAAGGAGTAACTGCCAAAAGCTTTAAAGCGTCGTTACACAAACGAAGCGCATTCGCAGAGAAAATGAAAAACATCCAGGATCTTTACAGCCCCTGCAAAAAAGCCAATAAAATAGTGTTCAGTTACTACATCAGTTAGGACTCTCATATGAGCTCTATCTAGGGAAATCGTTCGATTCGCATCATAAGATGGCCAAAATTGATATTGATGTCATACACGTCGACAGTTGAAACCATATAGAATTTGCCTCGCGAAGACACTGCAAATTTATGTTCATTTTAACAGTGTTTATTGGCCGTTTTATAGATATATCAAAAGTTCTACTGTTCATATTTGAGCACTTTCTTGCCAGATTGTCAGCATTTTCATTGCCGACAAAATTACTGTGGACCTGGGACCCAACACAGAACAACGTCCCAGCGATTGCTTCAATCGCGAAGAGCTGTTAGAAGGCACATGACAAGTCATAAAAAAATTTAGAATTATCAAATGGAAAGACTTACAAAATATGGTTTTTGAGGTTTTAAGCCTTGAAATTTACATTGATTTCAAAAAAGAAAAAAATAAATTTTTGAAAATACGCCATATATAAAATTCAGAGCCGTAGTGATCTTGCTCGTTGTAACTTCTTTAGGCACTTTTAAAAAAGTCAAGTAAACCAATTGCATTCCAGCTCAAATAGAATGATGATATGACGTAGTGGTCATTAAAACTAATATAAGCAGCTAGTTACCCATTTTTTCCCCACTGAATACATTTTGCGCTTGTAATTTTTTTGTGTTTTTTTTTTTTTTGCTCTAAAAGTACTAAACAAAAAGCTCTACACAAAACATATTGGAATTTAAAATAAACATCGTAAAAAAAAGCTCGTCAAGAAATGTGTGATATCAAAGAGATTACAAGGTCAATTGCATTGAGATGTAGAAGTTTTTGTTTTGTTTACTGCTGTGATTCTTAACAGATCAACGCAAGAAACATTACATAGTAGGCTTGTAGAACTACTATACTTCGGCTAACAAAGCTTACTGATGATATGACGTAGCGGTCATTGAAACTAGTATAAGCAGCTCGTTGCCCATTTTAATGCATTTTGCGCTTGTAATTTTTTTGTTGTTTTTTGCACTAAAAGTACTGAACAAGAAGCTCTGTACAAAAATATTAAAATAAACATCCTTTTATTTAAAAGCGGTGATATCGAAGTTGTTGGTGCCGGTGAGTGAAAAGTAAAACTGGAAGAATCCAGTTGATTACTTTTCTTCTTTTTTTTGAAACTTGCTAGTCCCAAAATCAGTAGGAGTCACAATCTTTATCCCCAAACAATTTATAAAATTTTTAGTTTTATATATTGAAATTTGTAAAAAATTTAAATTTTAAAACTTACAAACAAATAAAGGCGAGGAAAAACCTCAACAGTTTGGAAGGCTTCATCACAATTTTTAGATGTTTCGTTTTCATTAAAGATAATTCTAAGCGAAAAAACCATTCGCAATCTTCTTATCCATTATTATAAGTATTTTTCCTTAAAAATATTCCTGTTTTGTTTCTTTGGTTTTGTTAAATTTCATTCTTTCTTTTTCTGAAACAATTGTTCAACAAGAAGGTAGCGAAATGATCGAAAAATGTTTACCATAGTCTTCACTTTTTGTGCAAGTAAAGCTTTGAGAGGTGACACGATTTCCAGTTGGAGCGGTACATCAGAGAGCATTGAGAAAAAAGTAAAACAAAGTCAACACAGCCAGGCAGCCACTTGTTTGTAGTTGTTGGTCGTCGGTTGATTCTTACTTAGCTTTTACTGGCAAAGTAGTCGATATCGTCATCGCAGTCACTGGTATCGGTGTCGGTGTCGGCGTTGGTTCCTCTCGCAACACACTGACACAGCAAGCCTGCTAATGAGCAGACTGCTAATGTATTTCCCAGCTCTTATTGAAATTGCGTTCGATTCGTTATACCAAGTCGTAAAAGCAGCCACCAGCAGTTAGGCAGCCAGTCGTGCGATGTAGTTTTTTGTTTTTTACTTTTCACATCTGTAGGAAGTCTAGGGGACGTAAGCAGCAAGCAGCATAGAAGTAGACAACAACAGCCGTGTGCTCGTTTGTTCGGTTGCGGTGCTGTGCGGCTGCTTAGTCTAGTGTGAAGTAACAAAATGGTAACTTCAATCCGGCCTACAATGTTCTCTGCACAAAACAATGAACCGTAATTGTTGGGAAACTCAGTTACAAAAAGCACAATAACATCATCCCATATAACTGACACCAATACCAACAGCTAGCACCAACAACTAGAACAAGTGGATGTGAATGTGGATGGCATTTGATCCAGCAGTCATAGAAATCAATCGTGGAAATTCTTAAAGGACCTGCAATGCAGAAGAAAAATTTCATTACTTTGACTTTCTTTACTTTCATTCTTTTCTGCAATAATTTAATCTTTTTTTTGCCAAGGTATACTTCGACGTTACATGACTTCAAATGCAAACACATATGCAGGTAGTAGTTCCTTCTTAAAGTTGTATATGCAAAATGTTAACGAGGTAGAAAGCGGTTAGTCATTGTGACGTCATACCATCTCATTAAAGTTTATAAAAAACAATAAAAAAAAAATCAAGGGGGTTCAATAAAATAACAGGCCCCCCTCAAGGCTATTACGGCAGTACTCACCACAGGCCCCCTAAACTATACAAATCACTATACATATATATATACGAAAATACAATTTCATTATCTACATATGTATGTATGTATTGGATTAGTATTTGCAATATCACACAGTTGTGACAGGAAATAAACAAACAGATGTCTAACGAAGGCATCGTCACCCTGGCTAACATAAAACGATGAAAGAGAGATACTCGTGCATCGATTAGTTGTAGCACAAGCAAAAATCAGCTGTTTTCCAGAGTGTATTGAAACTCGGTGGAACAGGGCAGCAAAATACAAAGAAAATCACATTAACACATGGTTGACTGCTCTACACCGCCATACTCCCAAATAAATACACACACACATGCAAGAGCTCACTCAAATATGACACAAACTCGAATGTGTACAACACTACTTTCGTTTTGTCACTGAGCGTTCAGCAGCAGCACTATGCAAAAGCGCTGAGATATTGCACTGAAAAAATTAACATAGTTAGTTTATGTAAATCAATGAGAAATAGAAAAACAAGCAACCCTACGATTTGTACTACAACATTTAACTTTAATTAAACAAATTAAAAACACGTGAGACCGGGCGAAAAGTTCACTGGAGCATAGTGCAAGTGGAAAATTTTCATTTTGTTTCGGTTCAAACTTGTGTTTTATGAAGTAAAAATTGATCAGTAGTTTCATAAAATTTACTAGTATACGAGGGCGGATTGATAATGATCCGGTTTAACAATGAAAACACACTTTATTTTTTAAATTTCGTTTTATTTTTCAACATAGTCCCCTTTTAGCTCGATACACTTGGTCAAACGATATTCTAACTTTTTGATGCCATCAAAATAGTAGGTTTTGTCGAACTCCTCAAAATATGAGTTTGTTTCGTTGATTACTTCATCATTTGATGTGAATCTCATTCCCGCGAGCCATTTTTTTAAGTTTGGAAATAGGAAAAAGTCACTCGGTGCTAAATTTGGACTGTAAGGTGGATGCGGCAACAATTCGTAACGTAATTCATGGAATTTAGCCATTTTGGAATTTTAGCCGTTTTTGATCATTTGTGAGTAATCGCGGCACCCATCTGGCTGATAGCTTCTTCATATGCAAATGTTCATGTAAGATATTGAATACACGTTCATATGAAATGTTTACAATGTCGACAATCTCTCTCAACTTCACTCGACGGTCATTCAAAACAATATCATGAATTTTGTTGATCATTTCCTCAGTAGTCACCTCATTTGGCCTTCCTGATGATGGCATTGTTTCCGTACTCGTATGACCACGTTTAAATTCAGCAAACCAATAAATTACGGTTGAATTCGCTGGAGATGCTGAGCCATAATATTTATCAAGTTGTTCCTTTGTTTCCTTCGCGGTTTTTCCACGCAAGAAATAATGTTTAATCAATGAGCGAAAATCGGTAGTTATCCGACTTATATGGCTGCCAAGCAAAAACTAAATGACATATCGCGCCAAAAATTTACATGAAGCCTATTGACAGATTACATGCGGGGAAAAAATTACCATATGATGTCCAGTGTTGCCATCTGTTGAAGACCGCATCATTACCAATCCGCCCTCGTAAGTTTACTGAAGGTGCTCACCTTCGATTTTTCTTACGAGGTTCTTAATGCTAAGATCGGAAATCGCAATCAAAAATTTGTGAACGCACCTAGTTTCGGAGTTGGGAAACCCTGAATTTTTAAAATGTGAGTCATATAAAAGATAAAAATTCGAAATTTTTGTCATTGTTTTCGAAATATGACGATATTCTTAGGTTTTCGATTAACTTTTTTAATTTTTTTTTTCTAGCTTCTTCGCACTTTCTCAACATATCTACTCAGATTATTTATACATACATAAATATACGTTTAGATACGTAACATGACAAAAGATAATGTGATGAAAATATTCTCAGTCGTTTATCCCGTATGTAAAATATTTTAGAAAATTTTAATAAAATACTCCATAAGGAGGGTTAAGGATGTAGTGTAAATGGGAAAAACTTTTGTCATTTCAAACTTTTCTTCAAACATTAAACCCCCCAGACTTGAAAAAAAAATCATAAAAGAACGTTCAACCGTGTCAATAATTGGCGAGTTTACCGTTACCTCGAAACGTTGACGTGTGGGCCAAAATCTGATGGCAGATTCGAGTTCAGCGACACCAAATTACAATGGATTGACATCAGTCGATTTTCCTGCACACAGTGTAATTATAAGTGTTACGGGTACTTCCCCGGTTAGTATTAAAATAAATGTAATTAAAAAGCTTTAGTGCAGCAAGGGACCCAGTTTCAAGTTCATGAAGTTAAAGTATTTCTGCAAAATTTTTTCCGATAATAATTTTTAACAATTTTTATAAGGCAGAAGGTTTAATAGTTAATCGAATATAACGAATCGAATAAGACTTTTTTGAATTCCCTCATTTTTTCTGGAGGCATCAAAAAGAATGGTTAACATTTATGATAATTTTGAAGAAACTGGTTCAGTTCAAGATCAGAGTAGCAAAGTTAAAGTGAAAATATTGCACTGTTAGCACAAGTCTTACTGAAGAGCTAAGGACATCAATTCGTCGTCGTTCACTAATGGAGCTCGATATCGAGAGATTATTAGAAACTTTTTGTGGAGTCAATTGGAAGATACGTATATTGAATATGCTGAATATGTGGTTTCAACAGGTCGGTATAACATAATCGAATAATTTCTCGAAAAACAGACGTGAATTGGCCACCAATGGGGTTTCTTGAAGAGTAAAGTTTATACGGATAGTCCCTGAACTGTTCAACACCTCAGAGACAACATCATCGAGCAAATATCACTAATTGAACTATCATTATACGAAAAAGATATTCAAAATTTTGGTAAAACATTGACAGCCAGCCAAGTTAGCAGAGGGGGTCACTTAAACGACATTGTTTTTTTAATATTAGCCGGAACTAATTAATTTAATTTTCAATAAAAATAAAAAAAGATTTCACATATTTTAAGTCTTTCATTTGAAATTTGAACATATACCTCAAATTTGAACACCATTTATATACGTCATCTATCAGAACATATTTTTTAGGCCACTTTTCGAATAAATTTATAAATGATATGTAAGAAAATTTCAAGAAAATCAATTTTGATCATTTTACTCATTAGAAAAAAACCGGAACCATAAATTTATCCGGCAAAATTTCTAAATCTACTAATAGAATGAGTTTCTTCGATTTCGCAAACGGAAAATTTCGTGATTTTATAAACAAAGTTTTTCTATTTAAACAAGGGAATAGATATTAAAATCCGAAATCAAAAGAATATTAATATACTGATTATTGTCACTGTTGAGGAGAAAACAATAGTTATTTTACTAAATAATAGCAAGTGATAAAAAAAAAATGTCTTTCAGGGCGCATTTTTAAATTCTGTTGGTGATTTCAAAACTTATTAAAAATAAAAAACAAAATATGTAATGTGAAAATGCACAAAGCCCAGTGACCATTGTATTTTAGGCAATTTCATTCACTCCCGAATATGCTCTCATTAAATCACCAATTCCATAAATTTTTTTATAATTTCGATTAACTTGTTAAAAAATTATCTGAAAATTGTAAAAATTAGTAATATTTGCTCATTAATTGGCAATACAGTAATTCGAACTATTTTTAAGGTTTAAAAATAAAAATAAAACTGATAATGCATGAACTCTGCTTACTACAATACTGGCATAAAAAAGTTCCTTATCACTTTGCATCACCTGCAAAAGCAGGTCACTGTTTCCTCGACATCCAATGGCAATTGTATTGATGTTGTTGCATGACGCGAGACTGCATGCCCAGGAATACTTCTGCCTCGTTGCACCGATGCCGGTGTTTGTGGTCCAGATTCAGCCTCTGCTAATGGAACGGCAGAATAACGCAAAAGGATCGCTCGGCTAACACGATTTCCGCCAGTTAAATTTGAAATGGCCCACATAGCATTTTCTTAAACTTTTCCTTTTTTTTTTTGCAAATCGCTACCGCTACGATTGACGCTTAGTTGTGTGAATATCCGGAATGCAACTGATTTGTAAAGTGGACAGAATCAACAACCTTCAAAATTTATAACACAACATATACGATTATTTAAAAGTACGCGGAACAGTGGAACTTGGATGATATAAAAAAGAAAGGCCTTTTAAATGCAATTTCAATAAAACAGAAAGTGTGAAGCATTGTCGGCTTAAATAAGCAGTCATTTGGCAGTTTTCACCACTGTTGCTGCTTAATTAAATTAATGCAACTATTTGTGAGGGTTCCATTTGTATTTTAAACTGCACCTTTCATGCATAGAATTGATTGCCATTCATTTTCTATGTGGTTCTTTGGTTTTACTCACTGTTTTGTTAAAATCAAAATCAATATTCCCATTTGCTGGACAATGTACTTAATGACTTGTCGAAAACTGCGTAAAAAGAGAGTTTGTTTTTAATAAGCTCATTTTCGAGTTTTTATTTTAGTTTATATAAGTGAGTGTGTTAAGTATCGATTATTCACTTTAGAGGTATTAAAGTGACTTTTGCTTAAACTAAATTAGAAATACATATAGGCAAAAGCTGCACAGCAACTCGTTATTTGACTTCGGAATCTACATGGAATTTCGAGCTGTATTATGTATTCGGGGGACAACACCAAGGTTTGTGGTGGACCAATAGATTCGATGTGATGTTGGTTAATACAGAAAACTTGATATGATACTACATGCCTCAAAAAGTCCCGGGAAAAATTATGAAAACACAAACTTTTTGATAAAAATCGAATTTATTCTTCAACATAGTTCCCTTCGAGGGAGATACACTTCATCCAATGATCCTCCAACATTTCGATATCTTTTTTATGGTAGTCGACGTCGAGGCTCTCAAAATAAGCATCAGTTTTGACCTCGAACTCCTCATTTGAGTAAAATCTCTTTCCCTAGAGCCATCTTTTCAAGTTTGGAAACAGATAATAGTCACTGGGGTCCATGTCTGGAGAATATGGTGGGTGGGGCAGCAATTCGTATCGCAATTCGTTAAATTTTGCCATTGCTTTGAGCGATGAATGAGCCGTTGGATTGTTGTGGTGAAACATAACTTCTTTTTTTTGCCATATGCGGCGGCTTTGCCTTCATTTTATTGTTCAAACGGCCCAATAATGCTACGTAATAGTCGCCCGTGATGGTTCTGCCTTTCTCAAAATAGTCGATGGGGATTATGCCATGTGCTTACCATGTCGCCGACTGTTTATTGGACTCCGGTGTGTAGTGGTGGATCCATGTTTCGTCCATTGTTACGAATCGACGCAAAAACTCTTTCGTGGTAGCCTCATTTGGCCGGCCCGAACGTGGTGCATCACTGGTGCTCGTACGACCCATTTTATGTTTTTGGATCCATTTTAATGTTTGCTTCTCGCTTTTTCTGATCACAAAGCAATGTTTTATCAAAATGCAAAATTCACTTTTTTCCATTGTTTACGAAATACCAAAAGTAGCGTCACTTATACAACGATAACTTCAAAACTACTAGATGAAATGTCATCAAAATTTGATATTCCTCTTTAAAAAGTTGCCACTTCCGAAAACTTATATCGATTTGAAAGTGGTGGTGCCATCCCACCGAAGTTTTCAGGTCTTTTTGAATCATATAGTAATTTCAGGTTTTATCCATATGGAAGGTCATTCACTTGTTCAAACGCACCCACTTTTCACCCTAACAAAGATAGTCTCACTTGTGTCTCACTTTTGGAAAACTTTCTTACCAAAATCAGCTGTTTTTCTGCTTCTGTGTGAGATTTATTTTTGTCCAGCTAATGTTTCTTGTTTCTAAAAAGAACGGTTTAGTTTGATCATTGATGCATCATGAGTCATTGTGTGCATTACGTTTAGCAATGTGAAACTATTATATATAAGCTGTGCTGTGCAACTGAATGTGAGATTTGAAGCGGAAACATGGTGCGTAAAATTGAAGTAAGTCAACGGCTTGCGTTTAATTTTGGAAATTTTTGAATAGTTACAATGTTTCAAAGAAGTGAAAAATATTAAGATTTAAATATATAGAATAAAATAATGACCTTAAAAATTATACATAAGAAAAAAACGAATATATAGGCATATGCATACGAACTGAGATAATTTTCGCATAGAACGCTATTCACACCACAAAAAAAAATTGTGCGAATTCACAAGCAAAAGCAATCATGCCAGAACGCGCGAGCACTCAAATTGATCAAGCGGTACTGGTTTGATTCGGTATGCATGACGTCAAATCGAGTTTGCTGGATCACCTTGTTGCTCACCTAACTAAATCGACTTGGGTAATGCTGATCAAGAATATATGGATTTTTTTATACCTGCCATGTGCAAAGTCCTATCCTTTGCGTTACAAACGGGATAACAAATTGCATATACCCTGTATGTAGTGTTATAAAAAAAAGTTTCATAATATATATATATTTTATATATATATATTATATATATATATACATATATGTCCAACACCGGCTTCGTAAGCCACAGTAATTCTACATAAAAGTAGACGTACTGCGAACGAAGCTCAGGGTTTACAGCCTATGGTATGTCTAACATCGGCTTCAAGCCACAATTCTCTTGCATTAAGATTTCATTACATTGCATTGCGTGACATTTATATGGTATACCGTGCAATTTATATGGTATACCGTCATCTAGTACTTAATAGCCACAATCACCTGGGTGCACGAAAAGAATATGTAACGCTTCAAAGTGCCAAATCTGAACTAACCTCAAAAAACTGTCTATAGTTCGCAAGGCTTTAGAATAGGCTTTGTTCAAAATTTAATTTTGCAGCGATTAGCGAATAATAGATGGATAGATTTTTAAATCAAAGCTCTTATCTTCAAGACACTTTTTTTTTAAGATCAAAGTGCCAAATTTGCTCTAACTACAAAAAATGGTATGGAATTCGTAAGCCTAAAACTAAATACAACCATGAATACAGATTTTTAATCTTTTCTTTTAAAAACAAACCTTACAAAGTAACGTAAGTCGGCTTCAACGACCTTAAATCTATAAGACAAATACAATTTCGATCGACTAAAAAAATTTGTTTATCAAAATTCGCATAATTTTTTTTTTTTTTCTTTACTGAATTTGATGTTTAACAAACGTTTATCAGTATTAAAAAATCTAGAGGCGGAAGTATGTCAGGAAGATCAGACCACTTGCTCCCTCTCGTATCGGGTGAAATTGGTAAGTGTTGCGAGAACGTTGCATGTTATGTTATAGGAAGCCTGAGAATTGGCAACAATACAACACTCCAATTTTTCGTAATAGCCACATCAATAGTTCACTTGCACTCTGGCAATATTTAGTTGGTCTTAATGAAGAAAAGGAATGATATTCTGATTGTACTGGATTTTAAAAGGCATATGCTTCTTTGTCCGATACATAATTCTTGCTTCATTCTTATTTTTTTCATTTAATTTCAAAATGAAAATTGGTTAATTATTTGTATTTTAAGTCTTTTAAAAAAAGGAACATAATTTTAATTACTTATTTAGTTCCAAGCCGTACAAAAATCGCATGTGATCGTAAAATCGTACATAATTGGCGTAATAGTTATCGTACCTAGTTTGTACAGTTTTAAATAAATACAATTAATCTTAAGGAAATTGCATAATTCAGAAATGTAATTTTTAAAAAAAAAAATAGTAATCTCTCTCAAGCAATTAAAGCAAAATCAGATTTTATTGATTTATCCGCGAAAACAAAAAGTGGAAATTGAAGGATGCTCAAGAGAAAGACTGAGACAAAAGCATTGGGTTTTATAATTTTAGAAATTTTGTAATTCCGTGTTTCTGATTGATGAATTTGCACTTACCCCATTAACCAGTCGACAGTATCGCGTAAATATTCCGGAATTCGCTCCAGTTTGGCAGCAATTTTTGTCCTTTTGAAGCCAAGAAAAAATGGAATTGGCGGCGGACTCCGCGCAACACTGTTTCAAGTTGTCTTTTTCTTTTCGCTTTTATATTGCTGTTTTTTTATGTTCTTTTATATGCTTGATGTCTTTTGATTGTAAAATTTATAAATAAAGTCAACTAATTTTGTTGAGACCTATTTTTCACGAGTTCACACGCACTGCAGTAGAACTTCTTGGTTATTTGAACAAACGTCAGGAACAGCTGCCAGCTGATTTTCTTTTAGATTACGGCGAATTCAGTTCGATTGTCTGTCAAATGGCAATGGAAACAAAGAGGAATCACTGCCACTCATGGGTGCTGCTTATGCTGAAAATTCTGTAGCTGCTGCTGCTGCAAATGAAGCAACGAAAGAGCACTGCTGGCATCACCAACTCCTATGCCTGCTGTTTGATCATATGCTGATGTTTCTATTTCTATTTTTATCTGTCCACTCTTATTTTTACTTGACGGAAGATTTTTTTTTTTTTTTTTTTGTCTTTATTATTGGACATTTATTTTTTCTTCACGTAACAGCGCCAGACGTAGACTACGAAAATGAGTACGATGGCGTGTTGGTGAGTGCACAGAGTCCTCCGCAGGATACACACGACGTTGTGTTTCGATTTTTGTTCACGTCCTTCTCACACACAAATATTGCGCATTATTTCATATTCTACCAGAACAAATCACGCCAATTGCCAGGCGTTTGAGATTATTAATCTGTGTAAAAAAAAATACAACAAAGCACTGCAGAAATCTAGGAATATTGTTTGCAATTCACTTTAAAATTGTTTCACAAATTTTTACGAAACGCGAAAAACGACGATATATTTTATCACCGTAGACGAAGCGGAACTTGCAGTCGAGCGAGTTATGACAACTGAAGATATGGGGTGGCCACCTTCTAAAATAAATTTGAAGTTTCTCATTAAGGGGGTTCAAACCATCAATTTTTTCGTCAACTTGTTTGTCAAAAAGTTTAACACCTCAGCATACACATGATCTAACTTTTCGTCGAATTTCAGTTTTGTTCCACCACCAAAGAGATAACATCGTGATGACGGACAAATTATTATGTTAAAGAAAATAGATAAGTTGATGAAATAGGAATTTAATTTCACCTTAATTAAAACCTAATGTACTTTTGGATGGTGTCAAAAAACAATTCGAGACCACATAATTTTTCCCATGGAACAATTATACATGGTAGAACTATTTATCTTGTCAAACTCAAATAACGCAACTTTGAAAATGCCTATCATATACGTCAAGAATAAATAAAACAAATGAAGACAACAAATCTGACAACTCGCGCTTTTAAAGAGCTAAACAGAACTGGGACGAGCGATTCTTCTTCTGTTTTTCCTATACGTTTGTAGTGAGTACAAAATTGATACTAGAAAATTTATCACAGAGAAATAGAAAAAATTCTATTCTTTGGTGCGATTTGACACAAAAGATAAATCGCACTTCCCAGTTCTGTTTAGGCATTAACTATAAGTGTATAGGTTAGAAATGTTGGTGCCATATCTGAGCTGATTTTGAAAGAAAAGGTAGGCAAAAAAATAAAGAAGAGAACAGTCACTTAGATTTGCTGCTACCTCATTAAAGTCAAAAATGTTAAACTTTTGTAAGTGACACTACAAAATTTATCGCTGAGCCGATTGAACAAATTCCATTTTTCGTGCGATTGGTTGGTAACATGGTTAGTAAGAAAAAGAAGACAGCACAAATAAATGAAAAAAGCAGCAAGTGCCCAATGGCTATCCCACAGTACGGACGGTTGACGGAAATACTGCCAGCGGATAGATTGCAACATGCTCTACTGAATGAAATGGAACATAATTGCGGCGTACGACGTAAAAATCGCTACCCCTAACGGTGGATTTAGATTTAATTTAATTTTACCATCGAAGCTGTCAGATCAGTGTTATTTTTCTATAAAACTTGTGCTAATTTATTAATTTAAGTTTGTAGTATCAATTTTATTTTTATACGAGATAAATAAAAACATAAATGAATTGAACTACGACGAATTACTAATAGAAGAATGTTCTCTCAAAATAAAAATGGTTTCACTAAAAGTGGTATTCACTTCACCATTGACACTATAGTGTCAAAAACAAAAATATTTCAATACAAAAATCACTTTGAAAAAACCAGCACCGAGTAGGCCTTCCTAGAGACCGAGTACAATGCTCGAAAGAGCCGAGTACTTTTACATGGAGTTAAAGTGCACAGGAGTGGCAGCACCAAAAAATAAAAACATCTGACTGTCAACAACTGTCACTTTTCCTTCAGTAAAACCGCCGATTTTATTGAATTTCTTTTATTTTAATTGCACTCTATATAAAACTGGGAGAACAATCCACTATAAGTAAAACATTTCACAATGAGTGATGCAGAAAATTGTGATTCTGATATATACAAAGGATTGGAAAAATATTTTGGACATAAAAGTTTCCGCAGCGATTTGCAAAGGGATGCCATAAAATGTGCTGTAAAAAGTAAGTTTTTAGAAAAGCGAATTTCATCGTACCAATGTGTACTTATCTTTACATCTAGCTGAACGTGATATTTATGTGAGCATGCCGACCGGCTCGGGCAAATCCCTGTGCTTTCAGCTACCAGGACTGCTATCAGAAGGCCGGATTACGATCGTATTTTCTCCGCTGTTAGCATTAATCAAAGATCAAATCGATCATCTTGCAAACATCAAAGTTGCAGCTGATTCGCTTAATTCAAAAATGACACAAAAGGAACGCGAAAACGTGATAAGCGATTTAAAATCGATGCGACCGAATATACGTTTTTTGTACATTACTCCCGAGCAGGCGGCCACTGAAGGATTTCAGAGTCTACTGAATTCGCTAGTCAAGTATAATAAAATTGCACTATGCGCTGTAGACGAGGCACATTGTGTTAGTCAGTGGGGTCATGATTTTCGTCCGGACTACCTGAAGTTGGGTGCACTACGAGAAAAGTACCGTAGTATTCAATGGATGGCGTTGACAGCCACTGCATCTAAAGGAGTGCGTGAAGATATCTATAAACAGTTGCGTTTACGGACACCAGTTGCAGAGTTCAAAACTTCAAGCTTCCGCTCAAATCTCTACTATGATGTAGTTTATAAAAATTCTATTGAAGATGATTTTCAGCACCTGGCTGCATTCGCAAGTCACTGCCTCGATTTGGACTCATCTGAAGAACAGAAGGAGCTGCGTGCTTCTAAGAGAGGCTGCGGAATTATTTATTGTCGGACACGGGAAAGTGTCGAGCGAGTGGCTTATGGCGTTACAAGACAAGGAGTGGCATCCGCAGCATATCACGCTGGTTTGAAAACCAATGAACGCATTCGCGTGCAAGAGGAGTGGACCAGTGGCAAATATCCAATAATTTGTGCCACTAATAGTTTTGGTATGGGTGTGGACAAGGCTACGGTGCGGTTTGTAATACATTGGGATGTGCCGCAGAATATAGCTGCTTATTATCAGGAATCTGGGCGTGCAGGTCGTGATGGTCTACAATCCTATTGCCGTTTGTACTACTCACGAGATGATGTGAAATCCATACGTTTCTTATTGCAGAATGATATTAATAAATATAAGAATTCACCAAAGCATGATCAAGCTCAACGTGCAATGAAAAACTTTGATGAAATAGTATCATACTGCGAGATGATGCGATGCAGACACAAGCTGTTCTCGCATTATTTTGGTGATCCAACGCCAGATTGTGTGCGGCAATGTGATGTATGTAAAGATCCAAAGCGGGCTGAAAAAGCGCTGCAAACCTTTCACAAATTGAGCATGGACGCTGTGTTCAAATCAAGTGTTTGCTTGCAGGACAGCGCCGATTTATATGAAGGTAATTTAAACTTTAGTCGTAAAACATGTCAGAGTCTATAGAATGTGGTGAAATACCTTTTGTTAAATAAAAATCAACAGAGCCATTAGCTTGTTAAACTTAAGGCTATATATAAAGCTCATTTAGGATACTATTAGTTTTGTGAACTGTTACATATAGGTGTAAATTCCGAATTTTAAGCAGACCGAAAAATTCTAGAACATGAAGTTTATTTGATCAGGTCTATTGTTCAATTATTCATCACGGCGGATTGTCTATTATTCAAAAACTAAACTCATTAAATCGTTGAATATTGAGCATTCGAAAATACAAATTTACGAATGAGATTCATTGCAGTTTTTGCAGAAAAAATTATCCTATTATCAAAATAGCAATTTTCATTTTTCGAGCTTAAAATAAATTAGAATCGCTTCCGAAACTAATTTTCATTGACTTTTTTTTACTATATACATGCATAGGCGGTCGATCAGGTCAAAAACGAAGTGCCCAAGAATACAGCAACGATGATTCAGATGACGAGTCCAACAGTCTAAGTCATGATAACCTGGCAAAGAAAGCAAAACGTGATACTGAGGATTTTATACGCAAGCAATTTCAACTTCGCAAAGCATTAAGCGCTGCTAAAGATTTAGAAAACGAATCTAGCACACAGATGACACGAGTTAGACAAGCGCAGGCTACAACAGCCAAAGTATCTGGTCTTAAGATTTCAACACGCGAGAACTTTTTAACAGCCATAGTTGATGCGCTAAGATTAAATGTTCAGCAATGTGAGAATGATTCAACACGAAGCGTGTTACACCAAAAGGATTATGAGTACATAGCAAAGGATATGGAATATGAATGTTTTTCCAAAGTCAAAGTTGTTAACTTGTATCGCCATTCTATTGCGAAAGAGGTAAGCGAATAGTATTGAATTTTCTTGATTGCTGATATCAATGATTTCGTTTAGCTGTCCGTTATTCGTCAACAAACGACTAAAGGCGCTTTACTACCGCTGCTTAAAGACTTCCAACCAAAACCAGAAACTATAAATAAAAACGTATGGAAAGGCGGCAGTGTCGAATATTTTGAAAGGAAGCTTAAAGAGTTAGACGATAGTCGTCCTGAAGTTGCTGAAGCGACAGCAAAGCCAATACCGAAGGTACTACAATCTAAGAAAAGCTACAAAAAAGATCGCAGCAAACAAACAACGATTGGAAATTTTTTCGAAAAGGATAAAGATACAAGCAGCGATGGAAGCATTAGTAATAAAGAGTGTAAAAATATCTGTAACGATCTAGATACCGATGTGAAAGGGAACGATAACAATGCGGAAGATATCGTAAAAGCGACCGAAAATCATGTGCAAATCAAAGAAGAAAGTATGTGTGTTTAGTAATGAATTGTTATTATGATGCAACTAAAAACTATTCTTTTTTAAAATTCAGAAAGATTAACTAGTGTTAAATTTACAGATGAAAATATGTCCCTAGAGGTAATTACAAAATCTCCAAAGCAGGTTATTGATAAACATCAAGCCGGCAAAAGAATAAGTCATGCAATCAAAGAAGTAAAAATAGTACAGCCCTCAAGTAGGTTAAAGGATGAAAAAATTCACATTAAAATGCAGCTAGATTTGCCGAATGAAAGAATTTCAGAGACAAATGAGTTACTCACAGTTTTAGATTCTTCCAAACACATTTCCAATAAATGTTCTAATAAAATCGAAGATACTCACATTGAAAATGAGCAGGAATTATCAAATGAACATATTTCACAGGCAAATAAATTATCCACAGTGTTAGATTCTTCCAAACACAGTTCCAATAAAACTTCAAGTAAAATCTTGACTGAAGCTCAAAGTTTAAAACGAAGACAACTGTACGAAGAGCAAAAACAGAAGCAAGAAGCAGCAAAACAAAAAACGGATGTAAGTAAAAATGTTGTGGAAATGTTGAATCCATACTACAAACGCAAAATAGCCTCAAAGGAACTTTTTAAAATACTTGCAAAACGCCTTACTGCTAGTATTTGCGAGAAGAAAATGGGTATGTCTGAATACATGATCAGCTCTCTTTATTTTTACTAAAATACTTCTCTTTTTTAGATTTTAATAAATGCAAACAATTCATTAAAGAAACTTTCCATCATGTAAAAATTATAGCAGAAAATACTGATATTGACAAGTATTTTCCAGCCACATAGAAGCGAATTGTGCTTTTACTGCAATAAAAAGTAACAACAATTAAATTGCCGCAATTGATGTTGTCGGAAAATCAATATAAAATCAATATAAGATAAATTATTTTCCAAGTAACCGTATTCTTGTGTTAGTTGGTTTAAAAATTTATAAGAATATAATAAATATATATATTCATATGTACATAACATTAACACTCAATTAACGTTGAATCTACCTTTTTTTATAGTTTGATCAGCCTATACAAAATGGGAGCAGAGTTCAAATTAAGTGCAGCTAACGTTGAAGATGACCACCTAAGTGTATGATTATAAGCTTCAACGAGTGACGAAAGCAACCGCAAAATCTGCAGTGTCTTCATATAGCTCCGATCATAATCGGTCGATCGAAGCTAAAATATTACGAAATAACTATGATTTTCTAAGGTATCCGTGCAATGGGTGCCGTGGTTGCTTTCTTGTAATTGTGTGAAGTCGATCAACAAGCGTTTTTGAATAGATTTGTTGCTATGGATCAAAGTTAGTTTCACCCACATAAACCAGAGTTATTTGTAACAGCAATCCAAGGAATAGTAAATCATAAATTTAGCCTACTACTGTACCACTTAACATCAACTTAGAGACGAAGAAAAACATCCTGGTAAAACGGTTATCTAGCTAATTTTGATGCGACGATCCCAACAAATCTTTGAAGGTAAACATTTTTTGTCAAGGGTTTTCGTAAAGCACCTATTTTTTTTTGCATATCAATTTTACATGGAAAATCCCAAATACTGGGGTCTGGAACTACCATTGAGTATCAGTGTTATTTTTAAGATATCTTTGGCTTTTGGAGCATATGGTTGGTTATCTTGGTATTTAAATGAAAGTTGATAAGCCATAAACAAATTTCAAGTACGGTATGTTTATAATTACAGCAATTCTTACCAAGGAAGTTATACTAAAAGTTATGTACATATGAGTGGAGAGATTTGAATACATGGATATGGATATATAATTGATATAGGTTAACTAAAAATCTATGAAAATATTGCACATAGTCTTATAAATTGTTTTGAAGGTTTTAGGTCATAATTACTTTTTTAAACGCGACCAATTTATTAAAAAAAAAATTACTGAAACCTATTTAATTTTCTTTAAAATGTGCCATACAAAAATTTTAATAAACGGCAAACCTCGTCAACTTAAACATCGGTTATAAACTTAAATAAATTGGATTTAACATTACTATGCTTGGTCTGGCAACCATGATTCTTTGTAAGGAATAGGTGATTCGGCCATGATGTATGTAATTATGCAAGGTGAAGGAAGTCATTAGGGAGAGCAATGCGTGCTTAAATGGCCAAGAGATTAAATCGATTTTCAATCAATTGATTTTGATAATTAAACACCGTATAAAAAAACCTCAATAAAAGATATCGTAATTTATCATAAATTTCGATTTTGAGATTTGAATAACTTTTTCAATAATCAAATCGATAATTTTTATAGACTTGCTTACACATGCTTTAAAAGTATAATCTTTTCAGTTAGCTAGCTCTAAACAAATTTGAACAATTCAAATTTCATATTTCTTATTTTTTTTTTTTTTGCAATTTCATGACATTTAAAAGTTACGTGATGAGGAAAGGGCGAAACACATAAAAAGCATGCATGCATCAAAGCATTTGACATATCCTTTAAAAACACATGTGCTTATGAAGTAACGCACATAAAAAGTGAGCATGCATGCATGCTTCAATAAGCATGCCTGAAGTTGGAAAATTTTCAACTTTTTGTAAGCATCGAGGCATTGACAGATTTTTTTGACATTTGATCTTGTTTTGATTTTAATTATTTGTTTCAATTTTTAAAAATTTCCAAGTTTGAAGAAACTTTAATAACTGAAATATGCAATAAAAAAGACTGGGGTTATAAAAACAAAACAAAAAGGGAAAAATCATGGGCTGCAGTTGCTGCAGCTACTAATGCTTCAGGTGAGTATTTTGACAGATATCAATTTTTTTTTAAACTTCAATGCTTTCTATGTGTGTTGAAAAGCATACGACACAGACATCGATGCATGCATGCTTTTTATGTGTTTCGCCCTGAAAAGTTTAGAAACGACAGTGTGAGGCATTTGTTGGTCAAAATCACTTCATGTCATTAGAGAATATGTGAACAGCCCTAATTTAAAAAAACCCAAACCATGAAAATTATGTGTCTGGCAACTAGTTTTTTTTTGTGATTTTCGGTATTTTGTTTGGCAGCACTTTCAAGAGGAACCGCATTCATACAAAAAATAGTTCAATCTTCGAATTTCCGATGACAAGCCAATAGTGTTGCCGGAAAGGGGATTAATTAAAAAAAAAGAACACATTTCAATGAAAAAATTCTAGATCTGGTCAAAAATTTCACTTAAAAAAAAAATAAATAAAACACAAGCGTTACATACTAAATACAGCAGTTTAAAATGTTTCCACGTGCTGTTTATGTTCAGTTTGACTGATGTTTTTCTTCAAAAGAAACTTTTAAGACCTTGTTCATCCATTTTAAAATTGCCATCAATATATCAACTGCGTGAATTGTATCAATATTTTCAGTGGAAAATGAGTATGTCTTATAGCAGTCGATGTGTTTAGAAATCTAATTGATTTATAGCAGTGTTGCATTATCATTTTTTATATAATTTTAAATCATTTATTATATTTTTATATTCTCCCTCTTCTACCCAATTGCTTGAATTGCGTTGGAAATTCCCATTTTTAGGTAATCTTATCACTTTTTGGCAACACTGCAACAAACTAAACAGTTCGTTCGAGTGAGAGCGGAAGAAAAAAAGAGAAGCAAGCAAGTTGATTATTCATTCAGTCGTCTGCTGGTCGTCTCTTGAAACGATTGTGTTAAGATTCTAATCGGGTTAGCTCGTTGGTTGTTTATTGCCTTTTGGCTTTTATTTTATTTATTTTATTGGTAAAATCTTTTTGAGTCGCAAGTGCGCGTAATGCAAGTCACCTACCGGTTTTGTTTATTTTGTTTAGGATAAAAATAAAAATTGTTCAATACTCGTGTCGTCACCGCTGCCGCATGTTCCACTACTGTCTGCTGTTGGTTGCCGCTTCTTCCCAAAAAGAAGAAGATGTGTAATGTGAACTAGTAGTGCTCGCGCAAGTGAGAAAAACTGGATTCCAGTCCCAAGTGCCATAGTTAAAATTTCATCTGGATTGTGTTTGATATATTCTTTGCATTTGCCTAAATTGTCAGTGAGTGTGCACTCGCGTTATCTTGTGTTGAATTAAGTGAGTCCTCAGTTCCTTTTCGGCCAAATCGCAACCACCTAGCAGAGTGACTTCTCCAGGCCTACATTAAAAAGTTTTGGTAAGGGCAAACTGCATCACACAACTAAATAGTTGGCCGACTGAGTGCCATTGTTAGCCAAAAATGTAAAGTATTAATCATATTAATGTGGGTTCTCATGGAGAGGCCACAGAAACACTCAGTCGACCAAATATTAGTCGGTAAATGTAAAATAATATTGAAAAATTTAGTTTTTTTTTGATAAAAGTCTTCCTTTAAACACTGCGGAAAGGACGGAACAGATTTAGTTTATGTCCCGGTAAAATCGAAAGTTTTGGATATATGTATTTTAAGTAAGATGGGTGTACCTCTGCACCAAGTTGGTCATAATAAAGTCATTTGTATGGTAATTTAATAAGCTCTGGCAAAGCCATATAAAACTTTCAAATCAGTTCAGTGCTTTTTTTTTGTCGATAATAGTCAATTTTGGTATTATGATTTTTTTTCAAAAACATTTGTTATTTTGCTATATTACTCTTTTACTAACTAATTATGAAAGCGAAATATATAGCCTTTAAAATGAAGTATCATTTGGTACACTTTTTCAGGTAACTTTATCTTTTATACCTAGTTTCATAGTTAAAAACTTGTTTTGCTTTATTTTGCATTTATTGGTGTAGTATAAAAGGTAAAAACCAACAGAAAATCATCATGACATTAAAATTATAACTAGGCTTTCTTAATTAAATATGTAGTTAAAAATATAAGAAAATATCACAGTTCAACAAAATTTGGTCAAATCTTTGCTACCTTAACACTAATATACTTTTTCGAAGGTTTTTGACTCGCTAAATTCGAATCTAAGCTGCGAAAATCACGGATCTCCGAGATATTTGAGGCAAATCTACATTGAAATATTTATTTTTTCATGCATCCATAAATAAGGTTCGAAAGAACTACTCTTCCTCTTCAAAACACACTTGTAATCGTATCGATATCTTTTTTTTCAAATTTTTTATACAAATTTAGATACAAAAGTTTTTATGGAGACCTGCACAACAATTTTAAATTTACGATACTTTTAAAAGCAAAAAAGATATCGAAATAATTCCAAGCTAGTTTTAAAGAAGAAAAGTATTAATTTCGAACCTCAGTAATGGTTTCATAAAAAAAATTTATTTCTATATAAATTTGCCTAAAATATCTCGAAAAATCGTGATTTTCGCACTTTTAGGTTGGAATATCTCGAAAACCAGAGCCATTTGAGAAATTCTAAGCTTAGATTCGAACTCAGCGCGTCAAAACCCTTCGGAAAAATATTTAGAGATAGGGCAACAAAATCATTGTTGCCCTGTGTAATTCTTGTTTTCGAAAAAAACAATCTAATGACAATAAAAAACTCCCAAATTTTAAAAATGTTGCTATAGGTAAAAAATCACCGGACATACTTTAAAATTTCATAGCTATGTCACTATGTATGTAGTTTATTAAACACCTTTTTTGTCCAAATTGGTGCAGTAAAAAGATATGTACTCAAATTCCGAAGACTATATCTCCAAAACCAAATCCAGCCGTTAATTTTTGAATTTGTTTTTAATTTATAAAACCACCCCTATTGCTTTTTAAAATAAATTAAAAATTTCTGTAAACAGTACATATTTAAACTCTTATATAAAAACACTTTTCTTTTGTGTGGTATATCCTACTTGGTCGATAAACTTTTGCTTCTGATCCCGAATAGTATAATGTCCTTTTTTCAATTAAAAGTTGACCAACTATTTAAGTGCAAGTGTAAGCGTTATCATATAAGCTCCATGCAAGATATAAATAAGGATTAGTAGCAATTTTTTCACGATTCCAATTTTTAACATGTCTATGTGAATAGTTCATCTTAAAACCACCCACTTAAAATTGAAATTTAATAATGTAAATGATATGTGATTCGACACGTCTTCATGTCATAGTTTCTTCCAAAAATTCTGCCAAAATATTTTTAAATTTTTTCTATTTTTGCTCTCGTTAACTTGGCATTCCGATTTTAATGTTAAAAACAGCAAACACAATAACATTAGACTGTAAATATGTAACTCTTTCAGGAGTGTTTTTCTATAAGAAGGGACACCCCTAATTGACCATCTATGATAATTTTATAGTGTAATAATAGGTGGCGATGGGGTTTTTTATTTATATTTTCTACATAAAAGTCAGATTAAGTGGGAGGCCACGGCTCAGGGCTTACATCCTATAGTATATACACACCTGCTCAAAATAATAGTTACACTATTGAGATTTTAGTTTAAGTTCTAATACAAAAATATTTTGGCAATTTAGAGGAAAAATCCTAGTGGTAACGTGAATTACACAATTTGGCAGTACGTTCTTCAGTAAAACAAATCATGTGATTCCCTTAAGTTTTGAGCGTTTCTACTTACTGTGCATAGTTTGTACAAAATAAAAGTTTCACCTGTAATTTGGTTCAAATTTTTGTTTGAGCATTTTTTTTAAAAACCTTTTTTGAGCTTTCCTAAGAAGAACGGAAAGTTTTCTTAAATTAAACCTTAAAATGCAGTGAATTGACAGCAAACATTTTAGTTGAGATGGGTCGTAAGCCATATTGCTCTGCTGAGGAATCCAGACTGGCTTTAAACTTGAAAAAAGAAAGAAAATCTTTTCGATGCATTGACAGGTTGCTGAATAGATCTCATAATTTCGTAAGAAATGTATTTAAAAATAGGTCTTTCGTTCTGTCCGCCAACGAGTGCAGACGTGTTTGCGCGGTTTTGGTCGTTGCGTGTGCCTTAGCGCCTGACCCGTTTCACGGAGTTTTTATAAACTGTCAAATGTAATCGTTTAATATCTTGAACATCATTGGACTCGTTTAATATCTTGAATATCATTGGACGCTAAGGACTAGTTACAATAAAAACCTCGTGTTTCTCGTAGTCATTTTTTATACATATACCTTTCGATTTGTCTGGTATATTGTAAGAAGAAAAAGAAGAAGAAGAAGTATTTAAAAATAAACAGTTTCACGTCAGATTCACAAAAAACATACGGTGGTGGAAATATTACATATATAACGACTCAAGAAGCACCTATTAGCTTGTGAAAAAATGTTTTGAGAGCAATAAAGTCAATGTGTTTAGCTAGCCCAATCAGTCATTGCATTTAAATCAGATAGAAAACCTGTGGGGGGACTTAAAGCAAAACAAAATTCCACGAGTAAGGAGCGATTGTGGGAGTGTGTTCAATAAATGTGGTATGAGATGTCCAAAGAGACCTGCCAAGCCGAGAAGAGTTGCGCAAGTTATCTAAAATAAAGGTGTATACACTTAGTAATGAAAGTGTAATTAAAAAAGTTCATATCTTTAACATTTCCGATTTTACATTCAATTATTTTTTTTATCAAATTAACTTTATATGAAAACACCAAAATATATGTATCCACAATTTTTGCAAAATCTTTAGTTACATTCCTTTTTTAAAGGTGTTGTGGATTTTTAATTTAATTGGCGTGCATATATCCAAAAAGATCTCTCATTAGATTCCTATTATTTTTTTTAATCTTGTAAAGGTTAACTTACTAAAGGAAGACTTTTAATATTTAATTAAAAATATCATGTTAGCAAATTATTATCAAACATCAAATTATTTTTTAGTAGTTGGAGTCCCGCGCAAATCGTAACAGCTTTAAGTTTTTCACTCGTCTCACTCGCTTGTTTTATTGCTATGAAAATGATAACAAGAACTTTTATCAATAACAATAATTGCTTCAGTGCAAAGCAAAACCTAAATATACCATCTAAGCTATGTCGATGTCGAAGCAGGTTTCCGATTTGCATTGCACGTGAACAGCTGCATCTTGCAATCTTTTCCTGTATCGTAATTTTGCTTAGCGTCGTTTCCGCAGCCACGGCAGTCATGGAAGCGTCAACAACCCAAAGTGTCTTTACCGCATCAGCTGCTGCTGTTGCTGTTGAACCACACACAGCGGCGTTATCAGCACCGGCGGCAGCAACCTCAATTTTGGAACAATTCAGTCCCAACTGTAGCGCGGTGACGCATTTTTTTGTGGCCAAAGGCATTGATGCAGCAGAAATTCCACAAAAGCCCAGTAACGGTGAGTAAAAGACAAATTTGTATTGTATAGTTATATGTACTATGTATATAAAAACAAACTTACCACCTACAAACTTCATAGATATTTTAAGGTGTTTTTTTGTTCTTTATTCAAAAAAGGTTTCATATCATCAAACACAACTTCATTAGCATTGCCACCCATTGACTGCATTATCTGCGCTCAAAGGAAACGCAAGAAAACTAAACAATTCAACCACCATTCAACTAAAATGAAGAATGATAAAATGAAAGACCCTGAAAAATTCCTCCGCAACGTACAAATACCAAAAATGTTGCCAATCAACTTTTCCACTCACTGACTATTCAAAAACATGCCTTCCAGGCTCAGTTTGCCACAGTCGCATTCTTAGATTTATTCCTCCTTTGATTCTCTGATTCTGCTCTGTATACTTGTACTTAGCGCTAACGCTACTTCTGCTTTCATTCTTGTTGGCTCTGCAAGTGAGTTAATGTGTATGGTCGTTCATGTGTGTCAATTTATACGTACAAAAGGACGGAAGAATAATGACGTAGCACTGTTGCCACTTTGGTGGGGTTTTTTGAAAGGATATAAAGTCCATTAAAGAAAAGGACTTGCACCGGATTTGGATTCAGCGACTCAAGATTTATAGAAAAAATATGGACTGGTTAGATTAAGCTATTTTATACCAAATTTTTCTATCACGTGTGTTTTCCATATTTTTTTTTTAATCGACAAATTGGTGTTTTTATAACATAAACCTAACATGATGGCATAGATCGAAAAATATGATAAACTGCTACAGTAAAACATCCGCAGAAATACCAAAATTCTTATATATCTAACTAGTAATCTTTTGTATGTTATGATTTGTTCTTACTTGATTTAAAGCTTCAAGCTCAATAGCTAAGAAGGCTAATAGCTGTAGTAGCTAAACTATTATTATTAATATTCCTATAAATTACTTGACTTTTTTCAATTTAAATAGTTTCCAAATTAAAATTCATCAGTTTTTTTTTAAAAAATTCATAAAAATTAATTTCGATTATCGAAAGCGCTTGTGTGCTAGATCAAAAAATTTCAAATAATCTATGAAATAAATTGAAACGAAAGTACATATTGATAGAGTAAAAACCGGAACACACTAGCTTTGTGAATTTAAAATTTAAAAAAAAAAACATTTTCAATTTCGAGCCTGAATTCGTTCTTACCATTTGCTGGCAACTCCTCGCCAAAAACTCATCCAAATGTATGCGTATGGACAAGCTTTTTTTTTTTTCCTTAAAGCTTACCTTCACCTTATTCCAAGTGCCGTTCTCTTATAGTTGCTGATTTGTGTTGCTTTCGTTTGTACGGGTATGTGTCCGCATGTTGCACGTTGCAACATGCTTTGCAATGGAACTAAAGGAAGCGCATGCACTATTTCTGTGAATGATGTGGATATCCCAGCAAGTCATTGCCTTACCATATAACATTTTCAAAGTGTTTGTCCTTCCCTTGCGCTATGCTTTGATGTAATGCTTGTTGGCTGTCTGTCTGCCTACATTTCTTCTCATCTTTATCTGCTTGCATTGCTGCCTGTTCCTGTGCTGTGCTGTGCTGTCCTATCCTGTCCTGTCCTGTCCTATGTCTGTCTGTTTGTTCCCTTTTACCTGTTCAATATTGTTGTTGTTGGCATTGTTTCTGTCGCTCTGTTTTTGGTTTATTATGTTTACCTGACTGCATTTTTTGTTTATTTATGGATTCTGTCCAGCTAAATATGTATAAAGACTTAGATATTTTCCTGAGATTTATTTTTTCCTCAGCTTATTTCAATGAGCATTAAATATTAGTGTTCGTGTGTGACTTGATCTCAACAAGTATATGAAAATCTACCTTTCTATACAGAGATTGGTTATTAATTTGTTACTTTTTTTTTTTTGCTTTTGGAATTTCTTGCTTTAAGAAAATATATATAAATAAGACAAATTACACAATGGCAGAAATTTTATTTTGGCATCGTATTTCCATTAATCATTTAGATTGCTTTTACGCATATATTTAAGCGAGACGTTAAACGCCTTTCTATATTGCTCAGTTTCATTTCAAACGCATGTGTGTATTTTGCCCAGAGCTTCTTTTTTCTGACAGTTTCACTACCGTTGTGGCTTAAATTTTTATATTTTACAAATAAAATAAATTCCATTGCCTCCATAATTCAATACATATGGGAACTGCAATATAAAAACGGCGCCACTTCTGAGTCATGATTGTTTTATAAATATTTCATCATGTTTTTCTCAAAATGGTCTCTGGAAATAATTACAGAATTGAAGTATTATTTATAACACAGAGACAAGCATATTTTAGAGTTTTTTTTTTTTAAGTTGTAATTAGTTGTTTTATGTTTTTCTAATCAATTGAAGAAAAATTAAAACACCAAATTTTCATTTACAATCTTAATATTTCGCATCGTCCATTAAAACGCAACATTTCTAAGGGCTGTCAATGAAAAATATTGAGTCTATGTTTTATAGTAATAAAAAATGTACATAAACAATATTTTTATCAATAATTACAGTAACCTAACAATTTTTAAATATTTATTTTCTCAAGAATCATCAATAAGTTTTCTTCAGTTTTTTCGTCGAGAGTGTACCCTACGCTCTTCTGCATTTATTTTAGAAATATTCTAAATTTTTTGCAGTCTTATTACTTTTTCGAAGATCTCTTTTCATAAGAGCACAAGAGTTATGTCGATTCGCTGTTTCTGGTTTTTGTATTACTCCTTGGTGGTTTTGGAATAATGAGACTAAATCAGACCAGAACATCACAGTACTCTCATTTGTACGATTAAAGGGCGGAATATGTTTTTTGAGGCACTCGTTAATATAAACTATAGAATTCATTGTGCTCTGTGCAACAAAAAAGTTGCTTCTCAGCCCACAGGTGCATATGGTCTGCCACTTTGTGATTTTCTTTTCTTTAAGTGTTCTCTGTACCTGACCCTTCTTCATTGAAGTGTAAAATTCGTGGCAGATTGTTGTTTGAAATCTACCTTAAAGAATTTTTCGTCGTCCATAAAGCAACATTCAAATTTAGTCAGATAGTCTTCATGCAACTTTCGGGATCGCTTTTGAGCCAACAACGGCTCTGAACGACCTGTTACTTTTTTGAATCCTCTAAGTCTTCAAGTTACTTTTCTTCTTCATATTGTATACAATAGATTTCGAAGTGCCACCTCTGTTGGGACTCTGCTTCAGTTTCGTCGCTAACTTTGGGTCGGGCTATCTATTCTACGAAATTTTTAGCAATTTTGAGACGTCATCATTAGTTGAAATTGTGATGGAATTAAAATTGTCGACTTTTTTCTCGTATACCACTCAAATACATCTGTACCTATGTATATAGTATATGTTGTTACATTAAGCATTTTATTTCACTCCAACTGATATTTTGGTTAAGGATCGAAACCCTTGATGATTTGATTTTTTTCTAAATCAGTAAAAGGTCATCTTGAATATTTAATATCAACGTAGCTGCTTGAGTGGATCCCATGTGTGGTCTCCGAACTCACGTTTGCACTTATTCTTTTGCTGCTTCTTCCACGGAAATACTGGAAAAAGAGGAATTTTGAAAAATCAATGAACAAAACTTAACTAGAGAGAATTCCATTGCATTTCATTGAATGGTTTTCTCAAGTGCTGCCGGCAGCAAATGTTGTGCGACCGGTACGTTGCGCCGCGCAAGCGCTTAGACATAGACGAAGTATTGGCCTTTACGTTCACGCACCAACTCCATTTGTTAAACACCTTACGTAAAAAAATAAAAGCAAAATAAAATACAAAGTGGCTCTCGAATATGTGCGGCTGTGATTGAGCTCGGCCTTTTGTTGATCTCTAGATTTTTTTTTTTATAGCTTCTACGTGTTGATGATGATATGAACACAAAATGCGTTTAATTATTGAGTCTGTTTCCGAGAAGGAGGTACTGAATCACCATTGCGCTGGATGTTCTCACGCTCTTTTTGTATTTTAGAGTATGTCGGTCAGACAGACGAAATTCTGTTTATAAATATTCGTGCACTTTTGGCCTAAAGACAAAGCATACAACGGAGCAAACGGAGATAAATTGAATATACTCGCAGTACTTTAAATGCTGGTATTTTAGTTTTTCATTAATTTAAAAAAAAAAAAAAAAAATCAAAACTCAATTTTTAAGGTTTTATGAATCAAAAACAGAATCCAAAACTGTTTATATAATGTACCAATTTTAGTCAATAAAAAGGCAATTAAACTGAGCTGTTGAAGGACATGCAATAAACATAAAAATGTATTTATTTTTGGTAACCTTTTGTGTCCGCACAATAAGCGTTCAGAAGGAGCAGCTGTTTCCTTATTCGCCATAATTCGAGTATTGTTCATGTATAAGCCATATTCAACCGGAAAATCATGCACAATTAACATTTTTTTTTTGAGTGGCAGTCGGTCTCTTTTAAGCAGGATTAGACGGTGTGTGGTGCAGCATTTAAATGATTAGAGATAAGAGTAGGTAGCAGGACGACAATAGCACTCAATTCTGTTGTCAACGTAACATTTATTGAATAATATTCTAAGAAGAGTTTAACCAAAGCAGACGCCTCTCTTAATTTAATGTAGACATGCGTTGTCATTTAAAAATAAATGAAGTCCAATTTTAACCCACATAATTAAATCTAATAGTTCGTCACGCTAAAAATGATAAGTGACGAATTCAATAACTTGGCAGATGGCGAATTTGCAGTTATTGTAATGTATAAATATCTGACCATTTGACTTGTGACGGGTTCCAATATGTTTGGTAATATAATAATTAGTAAAAATCTACTTTTAGGCCAATATGTAGGAAATTTACTACGGGTTCAAGAGTCAGAATATGCAACTTGTTGATGTTTCCCCGTTATCTGACGAACTCAAAAAAATATTGCGCTATGTAGGAAAAAATACGTATCGATATCCGGACTATAGTGCAATAGACTTTCATTGGTTTTGATCGACTATATTGCTTTAACCCTTCTGCGCGTGACAAAAAAAAAAACACCTTTCTCAAGGTGACGGTACTCCTATACAAATTGTATGAAAATATCAATTTTTTTGACTCGAATTATACAAAATAATGACATCTCTCAAACTGATCAGGTGAACACTCATATGAAATTATAATATTAATATTATTTTAGGAGTTATCGTGGAGTTTCAGAATTGTAGAGCATGTGCTAACGTAAAAAACGTTAAGTTGAAAATGAAATGGATACCCGGGTACCCTGTCGCACACAGAAGGGTTAAATAAGGGTATGTGAATATCATTTGCATTGAAACTTTTTTAATAATTCTAATTTTTTAGTTTTTTAAAAATGTTTGATTCAAATCGAATTATTCGAATGAGCTGATGAGATTCATGAAGTAAATATGCCACGTTCTCAGTGAAATTGAAAAAGAAGTCATCAGAATTGATGCATTTATTTTCTTCAACAATCCAAAAAACTTACGGTAGAGCATCGTGCTTGGATTCGCATTATTTACCATAATTAACTACTTTTTAAAAATGAAATTTGGGTCATCACCAATTTAAAGCGGTGCCGTTTTACTTTAACGCTTAACATCAATTTTACGCGTTATGTTCGTTGTCCTACTTTCGTGAGTAAGCAGAAAATCACTGTAATGGACAATTCACTTTTTTTTTTGACACTGCAATGGAATTTGCCTTTTTTCGTCTTACTCGTCGTCGTACATGTTTTATGTATTACCTTATACACAGAGTGCATTCATTTTGTCATTTCGTTTGTAACGCAGGGAAGGGAGTTGTGGCAGGTACAAAAACGCTATGTATTCTTGATATGTGTCACTATCCTGAGTTTATAAAGTCATCTATCTATCTTTAGAAATCACGATTGGAAAATTGGATATATCTTCAATTGTGGCTTGTGGGATTGAAAACAGGCTAAATCGCTCTATGAAATTTCCCCACAAATTCAAGAAATATTTTGAACAAAATCATTACAAAAATTGGTCGAATTTCAAAAAACAAAAAGCTTCCAAACAAGCAAAAAATTCAGAACGCTGTACGGAGAGGGTTATTTAAGTTAATCCAACCAAATTTCATACAAATACTGGGAATGATATGGAGTATGCGGTAGAAGAGAGATCGGCATTTCCCATACAACCAAAAAATTTATGTTGTAATGATAGCGTTTTTCTTTAAGATAATTCACCCAAAATTCACACAAACACAGGAAATGGTTTTACAAAATTTCGGCAGATTCTGGCAAAAAGTATCAAATGATATACGGAAGGAGGGGCTTAAGGTAATGCAAACAAATTTCATTAAAATATAGGGACAATCGCTACGTAAAAAGTTGTCAGAATTTGCAGATAGGTTGTGATACTTACCATGCAAGCTAAAGCTCAAAACCACTGGAGTTTTAAGTAAATGTTGACAAATTCAATATGGCAATGTTTGGTAAATCCGAACAAGCCCATTAAGGCGGTATTTAAGTTTTGCCACGGGCAAAGATAATACCCATGCCGGTATTTTTTCTTATATTCATCAGTACACTCAAAATAAATTTTACTCGGAAAGAACACAAATACCTACATATATTTACATATAAAGTTAGAAAACAGTAATTACTTTAATACGAAGACAATTATTCTTGAAACATGAGATATGATTTGCTCTAAGTGTGTTAATGAGAATAACTTATTTCAAAAATTATATAATTTTTATACTTATTTGAAACAAACTTTCCTGAACGATAATTAAATTTGTTACATATAAAATGATCTTCCATATGACATCAATATATTTAAATATTAAAATTAATAGCTACTTAAGAAAAAATAGTTTAAAAAATGGTGGCTTAGGTCAAATTTCATTTTGAAATAAGGTCCATAGGAGTTAAAGATAAAAATTTTAAACTAATTCTTAAAATTTGTTTACCTTATTTCGAACCAATTTAGGGGGTGTCCCATTTATTAATATGATGAGCTCTCATATAAATGTGATGAAAAACTTCATGCTTGTGTATCGAAAGGCAACAATTGTTGCGATCACTCCCATCGCATTTGGTTTTTTTCTTAGATTATTTTTTAATACTTCCAATTTGGGTTTACAAATTTATGCATTGGCTCTTTTAATGAAGTAATTAGCGATGATCATGTCTGCTCTAATGTGAATAAAGTTTCTTTGAATGATCTTATATCCTTCCATGTGGTAATAAATTTACGAATATATTTTCTAATTTTTGATTCAATTCATTGTTTAGAGATAAAACCAATTTTTGTTTGAAAAATGCTCCATATTTGAACTCTACAAAATTTATACAATTTTCATCATATTTGAAAAAATTTCAATAGGTTTTTCTAAAAAAGAGTTTTTTCTAGAAAATTTTTCTTTAGAATCGATGCGTCCTTTTTTTTTAAGTGTAGGTTCGTAAAACTTTTGGCTTAGGTGAAACGGCGGTACTTTGACTACGTAACGATCTGGCGCACACTTAAAGATGTCTACTCAGGTGTGTGTGTGGCAAAAAGAGGTTGTACAGTTGAGGTTACTGCCAACGCTTTGTTTTATTTTCTTATCGTTTAGTGCAACAGGGGCCCCACTCAATGTGTGATTATATCAATATTTGCCTCCATTGTAAAGTCTTTGGTGTAATCGTAAAAACAAGTAGACAGGCTTTAACATGAGAACTCTTGTTGTGTTTCGCAAGTTACGAGCAAGTTTCTTTTTCAAAAATAAAAATGTTCCTCAGATTATTTTTATTCAAAAATGGAATAAGATTACAAACATATACATTGAAGAGCAATTCAATTTTAATTGTTCAATGTTTTCGCGAACCACCTAAGCTAATTTTTCAATTTCCAAAGGATTCCACATAGTCGCAAATTCCACTTAAAAGTAATAATATAAACAACAATGGTAATACGAGTTTAAATTTCATCATTGCTTCATCTCTTTGTGCCATGCAATAAATTACACCAACGCAAAAGAATATTCAATAGGACGAAGCAGAAACTACTTGGAAACCCGTTCCGTTCGTTGTGGCAGAGTTCAATAAACACAAAGTATAAATAAATATAGTCGTTAGCGCTTGTGTGCGCGTTGTGTGTTTGTTTGATAAAGATGCTAATAATCATCTTCCGCCTACAAGCTTTTAAGCTACTCATATTAACATGGGAAACTACCAATTAATTTGCTGATCTCGATGCTTTATTACAACAGTTGCTGTTATTGTGGGTTGGCGCATGCTAGTTATGATGGATTTTTTTTTTACTAATGATCCAAGCGCTTCTAAAAATCATTTCGATAACACCAACTAATTTCATTTAGAATACATAAAACCTAATTTGAGTGACGAATGTATTTGTCTCTTAAATAAATCATATGACCATTTACTGATGTTAGAGTTTGTCATCTGTCATCATAGTTGAGCAAATTAGAATGGTGGAATCTCCGAAAATTTTTCACCCTTTTTATCGTTTGTCCACTTTTGGCTCTAAAGATATTCAGCTTCACGTTAGCCTCCAAAATGAGTTAAAATTTTGAATTCTGAATGTCCGTGTTTGTCCACTCTTGTTACAAAAGGTATTAGAAAAACAAATTATCTCGGGAGTCGATTGAATTTCTTTGTTTGTTCACTCACACTTTATTACGCAGACCGATAAAATTTTCCTGAACTAATAACCAAGAGACTTGGCCATACTTTTCCGAAGGTCTTTGCCACGCTAAATCCAAATCCGAGCTCAAAGTAGCCAAGTTAAACACGGGTCATTTGGGCTAGGTTGCCTAGTAATTACGAAATATTACAGATTGAAATTGATATATCTCAAGAACCAAAAGTTGGATCGGAACAATTGAAAATGAATTTTGAAGTGAAAGACTAGTACTTTCAGATGCTGCTAGTAGTTTTGTTGTGAAAAATCGATTCGAGGTTTAACATAACCTTCAAAATAGCAGAAAACGGTGACTTTCGCACTTTAAGGTTATGATATCTGAGCTCGGATTTGGACTTAGCGTGCCAAAAGCCTTCAGAAAAGTATAGTCTGGTGTCTGGGTTAAAGAGCTTGTCAGCCTGTGTTATCGTTTGATAGAAAAAAATGTGTTTCAAAAACAATTCATACTAGACTTTACAAACGCTTTTATATAACACTTTCAGTCTGCATTTAATTCAACCAGATTTTCAATAGTTCAGTTCTTAATATTACATATCTTGGCATCATCATCACCTAATTGAGTTTTCTTAGCTGCCTTATTTCAATTAAAAACGCATAAAACACCATCACTCTTGATGGAGAAATATCGCATTTTGTAATGTTTATATGCGTTGTCTTAATTGTATGATGTGCACATGCGTCTGCGTCTTCGTCTACTTAAGATTCCAGACACAGCGTATGCGTTACTTGCGATTGTTAAAGTGGAGCTACAATATTGACGACACTGCAATATATTGAAGTGACGCATGATGCTTTTCAATCAATGCAGAGTTATGCAGTTAAGAATTCACAAGATAACATTCATAACGCGTTTTAATGGATTTTAATTGATAATAATCTATGAACAGTGGCTTTGATTAAAAATGAGCGCATGCAGTGCTTTTTAGAAATTTAATCAAACAGCAATGAAAACAAATTATTTTATAAGAATTATACCCTCTGGGAAAAATTACACTGTGAATTTAACGTTGGTTAACTTTGAATTAAAACTGTAAAATGTAAAATTGAAAATGCGAAAAATTATATGATCCGATATGATGCGACGATCCTTCGAATTCAGATGTGTAGGACTCGATTTCTTGCATTTCTTCTCGTCTTCTTTCTTGTGTTCTTTACCTCCTCACGGAACATAGAGCCACCACAAAACTCTTCCGAATAGGCTTGGGCAAAATATATCGACTATCGAAATTTTCGATATTTGTTTCGATAATTATCGGCGATATTTTTTATTTTGATATATCGAAATTAGACTTTATTTTTCGACTATCGAATTTCGATATTTTTTTCTGTATCCAATTGATTGCGTCGCATATATTGGATCTTCTTTTGTGTTTTTGTAATGACGTTAGAGTTGAAAAACCACTCGTGTGGTCCCAGCCCAACAAGATAGAACTTTTTTGTTATACTCGAATAAATGCAAACGTGAAAAGTTACACCATCGCTGGTAAGAATAGAAATTTTTCAGTAAAAATATCGGTTTTTGATTATCGATAAATCCGATGTTTTTTTTCGATACATTTCGATACTGTTTCGAAATATCGATCATCAATATTTCGATAATATTTTTTATTTGTTTGCCCAACACTACTTACGACGTCCAAGTTAGTAAGGCATTTTAGGTAATGGTTCTATAATAATAAATACAAAAGCAAGATACAGTTTAATAGGGCTAAAAACTTATTTGTCTCATGTTTATGTCTACCTTTCTCTCCTCACTCTCTCTTATGTCCTTTATCTCTTCACGTAGCATAGGGATTCCACATGACTCTTCCGATGTGTACGATTTCGAGCGAGTGCCTTCAATTCTCTCCAAGATTTTCCTGATTCACGTATATCATGTTCAAGCGATCAAAACTGATATGACACTGAGCAGTGGGCATGATACGACATTTTTTAGATACGGAATTAACGATCTGACTAGCCTGAATTGCTCTTGATTTGGCAAAGCTGATTAGGGTTATATAAGTTTTTATAGAATTTTCTATAAATAGTATTTATGAAGCTAGCCAGCTCCGGTCCGTACCAGAATCGACCAGGTCTGTTGATGATTTGGCAAAATTGATCAGGATTGGACAATATTTCATGGGGATTTCCCTGGTATGGGTGCAAAATGGCTAGACTTTCTCATACCTGAACTGACTAGCTTGATTTGTTCTTGATTTTGCTAAATAGATCAGAGTTGTATAAGTTTTTATGGGAATTTCCATAAAAGGGATGAATGAGACTAGGCAGCTCCGGTCCTTATCATAACCGTCCAGGTTCATTCATGATTTGGCAAAACTGATCAGTACGGGACAAAATTTCTTAGGGCTGCAATATGGCTAGTATTTTCCATATCTGACCCGGAATTCCTTACTAAGGTTCCACCTTTTAGATCCCACATTTTGCTGCCCGTAATAGTGTCCGTCATTCTTAGCCAGATCCGGAGCTGAATATGGTAGAGCTTGCCTTATAGGAATTCCAACTCGGGTTCGTTGTCGTATTTTCGTTGCATTATATAGTTGCGGCAATCGAAGGTCGAGATGGGCTCAGAGAAACTGAAGAAGAACATTCAAAGTTTCCTGGCTCAAAATTATCTTTTTCAACATTGAAATCAGCCTTGTACCCAACATTTAAATTTTTTTCAAATTCCATTTTTTTTATTGACAATATTTGGGCTTATTTCTGTCATGTTTAAGAATTGTTTAACATGCCAACAACAGCTTAATTATATAGCAAAATCTGGTTGATACAAGATTTCTTTTAATAATGTATTGATTACGATACCCCAAAGCTCATTACTTGTAAATACCTACGTCTTCATTAATAGAGATATAAAAAAAAGAACCTCTTACGAGACACATAAAACGAGTAAGTACGAAATGCCGGACATGATTTCTTTTATGACTTAATTAGCGTACTATTATTCTCCTCTGCAAGAAAATTAAGACTTTACACTTTTAGCTTAATAACCGAAAAATTCTATGGGATATGACAAAGCAAATTTATTTACACATAAAAATCGTTATACACGCTGTACCAGTACAAATCCGATTTGAACACTTTGACTTTTTGTTGTTGGCATTCCTAATTTTTTGTCGTTCGTTGCACACTGGCAATGATGTTGGAAACACTGGGAGATCAATGCGCGTTCATGAGAAAAACCATAGACACCGGCCGACACCGACACCAGCACCAACACCAACGCCGAACTCCTGCCATTGCTTGCTTATGATGGTTAAGCGAATGGAAAGCAAATGTAAACAATTTCTTACAGTGTAAACAAAGTGAAATTTATGAATGTTTTTTAGTAAACGTTGCCGTATCCCATGATGCCTTTATTTGACGTTACTTAATGGTAATTAATTCATTATCGGAAATTTAACTGCGGTAATTACAGCCAAATTTATTATCTTTCACAATCAAATTATTACAGAGAGCAATGGGGCAAAATCTAAGAAACAAAGAAGAAGATAAAAATAAATATATTGTTGTTGTACAATTTGGCTTAAATAACGTCAGAATTCAAGTGTTGCATTTTTATGAGCTTCACGTGTATCAACCGGCAGATGGATGTACCAACAAAGCTTCTTAAAAGTATTCAAACTTAATGTTAATAAAATTATCAATGGTTCAAAGTTTTGTTTATAAATTGAAATGGTAAACTTTTTTCTTCTGTATAACGTAAGATCTTAACAGCTATGCACCTGTTGAGTTCGCTTTTTCAACAGCAGTAGCAAAGGTGGCGTATTTGCACCAGATGTGGCATGGGGATTAAGAAATCTAAATATGGGGTGATATTTGCCAAAATGAATGGAGTTGAAACTTGTGGGCCTCGATATTATTAGTTATTATTTGACTACTTATATATAATTTCTGTTTTGATACATTTTTTTGTTCAAATTAAAAAAAAACTAAATCGGAGACCTCAAGGTTCCATCACTTCAAAGTTAAATTGACCTGTTTAAAACGGGCGCGACACTTGAGGTAAACATTTTCTATAAATTTGTAGATTGCCAACGGGAGATTCCTTACTTTGCTAAAGTCTCCAAAATAATACTTCTAAAGTTTTAGCCTTAGAGAATACTGCCCTCAGAAGCGAAAAGAGCATATCTTAAAAAAATGCGTTTCGAGATAATTGATGTTTTGTTTATGTCAATTTGTTGAAATACCTGTAAAATTGAGATAGAGAAAACTCTCCCAGGAGATTTCTTATATGTTTGAACTAAGATATCGGCATTTGGAGTAGTTCATTAGACGCGTTATTTCTTAAGTTATCCGTTGCCATAAGAATCACGAATATGCACATTTTTTAAATAAATCCTTTTCGCTTCTGAGGGCAGAATAGTCGATAGCAAGTTTGAGAATATGGGTACAAAATTTATTTTGTCATTTTTCTTACAAAATGTGTTAGCTTCTATTTTTATGATAACAGATGCACAGCTCGAAGCTTATTTAGCTCTTCAAGCTCTTAGCACCATAACAAAAAATATCGAGCTCTTCTCGGGCCCTTTCCATTACTCGAGCTAAATCATTTCGGTTCGCAATCACCGCATGCTTTTTGTTTGTGTAATTTTGTCTTCTTACTCAAATTAAACAAAATCGGTTCGCTATCGCCACGTGCTTTTTGTTAGTGTAATTTTGTCTCCAGGGTGCGCCGGCTCGTTCAGCTCTGTCCATTACTCGAGGTAAACACTTTCGGTTTGCTATCGCTGCAGACTTTTTGTTTGTGTGATTTTGTTTTCAAGTCACTTGCTGTTTTTTGTTTTTTTTCTTTTATTTGCGTGCAATTTAGCTTAGCTAATTAAAAAAAGCTTTAGATAATAATAATTTTTTTTTCGCAAAATAATGAATGAATAAAAATGAATAAAATGATGTGGGCTCACTAGCAAATTTTTGTGTGCATCTCTGATTATGACCAACATTTTTAAGAAAAACTGATGGTTTCCAAGTAAACACTTCACTTCCACACTACAGAATTTTTTCCTGACACGAAACTTTTGAAGCGTTTATCAAAGCATAAAGTTAAAATGTCACCCAACTATTGCATTTTTTCGAACTAATCATATTTTCTTGTTTTCCTCGGCTATAAAAAGAGTTACAAGTATCACTAAAACCCTTAACTAACTTACTCAGCATGAACTTTGCTGTAATACATATTCATTCACTAACATTTATTATAAGATAAATCTTCATTTTAAATTTACTACAATAGAAATAACCAACTTAAAAATTTGCTCGATCCCTTTTTTTTTTTGAGAGGTGTTTCTTCCTTTGCATGAAAAAAAAAACAACAAAAATTGTGAGTAGGCTGTTCCTTAAAGAAATTCGAGTGCTGTTTTTTCTGCTCATAACAAAAGATGAACCAACCTAGAATTAGCTGGCTATTATATTACAAGTTACATCCTTAATAAGGATTATTCAAGGAGAACTTAATTTAGCATCAAATTTTCTACGATCGTAGATTTAAATGTTTTTTTCTTTCTTATAAGTCTTTAAAAATTTTTTTTTTGTATTTTAAACAAAAAAGGAAATAGGCAAAAAATTTGAATATCATTTCGGAAGATTGAAAAATAGTGCTTACGTGAAATCCACCCTACTCTCAACGAATTTGAGGTTTATTGTTAATCAAAGCAAAATCTGATAATTTAGTTTTATAGACGAACCTTTACAGAATAAATATTCGTGAAATAGTATCTGATTATATTAAATATGTTTCAAATCGTAGTCCTGAGCATTGTCAAATTAAACTATGATTTTTTGTTTGAAAAGTATTTTTTTAGTATTAAAACTTTTACCCAGTAACAAATGGTATATTTTGAGAGTGAAAAGCTCTACAGATCTAGTAGGCAAGGGCAGGAGCAAGCAACGCCTCTAAAAGGCCTTCCCAACTCCTTTCAAATATACTTTCTTTTTTTATATGAAATGGTCCGCTAAAGCAGGCCTGATAGAAATACTCTTTAAGCAGCTCTTCCTATATCGCTTGCATTAAGAGACCGTCTAAGACCGCTTGTCGTAAGAGTGTTCACAGAAGTACTTGGGAAAAGTACCAAGAGAAAAAATAAAAATCTTTATTACGTCATCGGAGTCTGAATTAATTGTTTTTTTTTTTATCATTTCTTAATTTATAATAGACAATGATTATACAAAAACATTACCTTAACATAACATGAAACAGAAGATCGCCTGGTAACATGCTCACCGTTCTTAACTTCTAACCATTTATCTACATTTGATGTTGTACGTATATGTGCAATGCAGATAACAAAAAAGTTATATCGAATCATAAAACATTGTAATATTTGAAATTTGAAAGAGACCTAATAAACTTTCCTATAATCGCAAAAACTCGAAAAGCGCGAAAACTCGAAAGTTTTCGAGCTTGCATTCGGGAACACCCCTATCAATGAAAACGCGTTAATGATTGAGCTATGGCAATTTGACAGTTTGATCAGTGTTGCCGTGTTGCAGTGTAGCTCTATCACTGTCAAGAATAAACAAAACAAAAGAAGACAAAAACTCTGACGAAGCGCGTATTTAGTTATGAGTATACAATTTAAAAATAATATGTAAATCTTTTGTCAGTGCCTCATCTTCACAGATTTTGACAGGTTAGGTAGAACTAAAAATACAGCAAAGGAATCATCATTAAGAAATGCTGCTTCCATATTGATTGTACCATGCAAAGTAAAAACTCTGACAATCGCTTTTCAAATTTACATACATACACATATAAAAATTGTATTGTTAAATTCATTCAAAAGAAGAATTTTAAATTAGCCGCAAATTGTTTCGACAAACGGCAACACTGATTCATTTTCCGACTTTTCGAGGCTACTTGCTCAACTAATTTGCCTCGAAAGTTTTCGAAAGTTGAGCAAACTTTTCTTCATACAAATTATTTTCGAGGCTCGAAAATGTGCTAAGTTTTCACAGTTACACAGTTTTCGGGGCTTTTTCGCGTTTTCAGGAATACCCTCAATATAAATGGGCTACATCTTCTTTGCCTTTTAATATCAGATATGATAGCACGTCTGCTGTTTGAAGAGCAAAAAGAAGGCCTTGTGATAAACAGAGATTGAACTAATCTTTCATAGTTTAGGTTTTTCCAAATTGGAAACAAAATATTTCCATGAATGTATTCTTATTTGTAAGAAAATTTAATTTTGGCGCTTATAAGTTTAGCAATGCTTGCAAATATATTAATAATACATATTTTCTATTGAAAATAATCATCAGTGACCAGACGCATTTCCACTTATGCGTTTATGGACTGGTCTATATATTTTCGATGAATCACAGACTTTGGCGACCCTAATGAACAACATGCCACCAGAAGTGGAGATTTTATCGTCAGAAGTTTTCGAGCCAAGTTAAGAAGAATGCTGTGCACTAGCCCGAATGTTCACACATGTGTGGTGGCGGCCACTTGCCCGGTCGTGTGGGAAATTATGCTCGACTTTATATATTACGCGTATAAAGCAATTTGTTTACTCATGCTTGAGAATTATCTTTTTGATTTCAACTGTTAAATTGAAATTCTTTTGATAAGGTTTTGATGCTTTGAAGTTGTTCTTATTGCATAAAAGAGGAACAGAACATAAGGCGCACAAACAAACAAGTCAAACACGAATTGGTGAAAGGAATGTAACAACTTTTTAAGAACGTATCTTAAAACTAACCGAGATACAAAAAAAAAAGAAATAATTTCTAAAACTCCTAAGCTGCCACAATTTACATACTATTTCAATTAAAATAAACGAGCAGAGAACTCTTTTGGTTTCAAAAGTTAACAAAAGCAGGAAAAAGAGATTTCTTTTAAGTGGAATAGAACATGGAAATGTATATGGCGTTAAGTTGGAAATTGAAACATGGCTAGATGATAATAATACACAGCATACGCATTTGAAAGATGGCTGGGTTTTTTGAAAAATTTAGAAAAAAAAAACACAAACAAACATAAAAACACACGGAACAAACAAAGGAAAGCGTGAAACTGCGTGAACGTAGGTAACCCTTGTAGTTATAAATGCAGCCGTTCGCCGTATATTTGTATGTACATATGTATGTATAATATTTGTATGAGTAGCACTCAAAAGGGATGAATACTCGCAGGTTTTAACAACTTCAGCCAACAACAGGGTGCAAGCGGTGGTGGCGTCTTCCAGCAGCAAATTCCAACACTTGTGCTCGTCGTAGCAAAGGTTTTTCTTTTTTTTTTTATTTCCTTAGCGGCGTGTGATTTTTTGTTTTGTTTGATCTTTGTGTACCTTGAGTATACAGCCCCCCTCCCCCCTTTACCTTACTTCCTAGCCATGGTGTAGTATTTACCTGACTGCTGGCTCTGACTTCGATAAGATTTCACTAACTGTTTCTTGACTTTGATACTAATTTGCTGCATGCCTTAGAGACTCCACAATTTTTCTGTTAAAAAAAAAAAAATCTGAACGATTTTACGAGTGCTAGTTCCATAGTACACGCGAATTGTTCGCGAATTCACTTTACATGCAGCGCTACTCTGACGCGCTCAGACGACAACACAAAATCTTGCGAGTACGAGCGAGAGCTGCCGTTTAGTGTGCGTTGGAATTCCTGCTATTTGACTGCTGCAACCAGGTAAACAGCAGGTTGGCTACTTGCGCCTTCATGTGAATTTTAAGTGTAGGACTTAAGATGCTGCTGAGAAGCGCCTCGGCTCAGTGCTGCGCTTGTTTAATGTGTTGCTTTATGTTTGCACTCGAATTCGTAGTCGTGTTCCAGCAGCATTGAATACTCGAAATACTGGAATTCATGTACGGTAATGAAATATCGTCATGTTCCGCTGCAAAGAAGTGTAGCTTGCCTGTCTGCCTGTCCCTTTCCCGATTCTTTCCGACTTTTGTGGAGTCACCAAACACTGGCAAGGTACAGCACAGATACGTAAATCGTTGCGCCGCGTAGTTGCACTCGCACCGAATATCTCCGTATGTAGGTATGTGCGAACATATCGTCGCCTCCTCATCCAGTCAACCAGCAGGCGAGTTCGGTTATGAGGCGCGCAAAGAATTCTTTCAGTTCATAAAACATACAAGTTGGCAGATATTCTCATCATCGTATCGCATCGCCCAGATACTGATACATAGGAATGTAGGTAGTCAACCAAATAAAATAAAATGCTAGCGCTGTTACACCTGGAGGTGCTGAAATGACTGCAGTTACACAGGAAAACGTGTGTTCCCAACTGCGTACGAAACGTGCGGCAACGTCTCGCTCTTGAGGCTTGCATAGCAACTGCGAATGCAAAAAAATCGCTAAAATTGAAATCGTAAAATATTTAGGTGATAAATTGTGCGGGTATTGGTAATTTGTGGATCATTTCATTGCGATGCTATGAAGTTATGCGTTGTAGTTGTTACTGAAAATACAATAAATGCAAAAACTAACCTGATGCAAGGTGCCTTCCTGCATACAGCTTTATAGAGTCTACTAAAGTTTTCTAGATCAAATGTCAAAAAAAACCGAAAAACAGGGTGCTGCATAAAATCATTCCAACGCGCACGGTATTAGCGTATGACTTCAACCCAGTGTGTCAAACGGATCCGTCTCGAACTCGTTTTCGTATGAAATTCCTCTCAAAAAGTGGAAGGATCGTCCGCTTTGTTGGATTCGTCTCGAACTCGGAACGGACTTCATATATGGACCCCTCGTTTTTTGTAAATAAGACGAATCCGTTCCGGACTCCGTTTCGGATACGTTTCGAACTCGTTTTCGTATGAAATTCCTCTCGAAAAAGCGGAAGGATCATCCGCTTTGTCAGATCCGTTTCGAACTCAGAACGGACTTCACAAACGGATCCGTTCCGGATTGGTTTTTTGAAAACATACGAAAATAGTGTCAAAAAAGTTAAGAAACGCAGTACATTTGCATTAAAATTACGTTATTAACGTTCCTTCTAAGTGGAGGTCCAGAAAAATTCAGATATATCAGCTCCAAAAATAGCTACTAACCTAGAGCAGTTCTTAAATCTCCAAAATCTGCGAAATGTGCTTCATAGAGGCTGGGTATAATGGAAGAACAAATAACGAATCCGACAATTTGGTCGCGCAAACTTGCGCTGCTAATTTGTGCAATTGTTGTCACTCTCTTTTCCCATACGATTCTCTCAGAAAAAATTGTTTACGCATTTTGTATTTGTCACTCTCTTTTCCTATACGATTCTCTCATAAAAAAATGACATGCTCATCAACTGCCGCAAATTGCACAAAATATTCGAAAGGGCGTTCGTGAAACACATCGCGTAAAATTGCCTATTTGCACAAATGGGAAACTTGAGCGTTTAGATGAATACCACTTATATGCATTCTTCCACCAAAATTTAAGACTCTTAAGACTTAAGACTTAAGACTATATAAGTACATTTTTACACCAAATTTCATACTCCATTACTGTCATAAGAGCTAAGATATGTTTTTGTTCCATGAAAAGTGCCGCGCCCCTTATTTCTTTCGAAATAAAATATAAACTATGTTACTCAGGGATAGTGTAGCTTTCTTTTAGTAGACAAATTTTTTGAATCAGAGCAGTAATTCCAGAGATTACCCCCTACATACAAAAAATCAAACTTTACCTCTTTATATAATACTTGTAGTATAGATGGTTAAGTTCGAACAATAGGAAGCCAGATATTAAAGAAAATGAGTTTACGACCTTTGACCTTAATATCACGTCAAAATTCAGTCCAAAATGTCTGCACATCTTGAATTAATGTCCATCCAATAAATAGTAAAATATGTGTGACACTCGATAAAAAAGCGAACATTACCCTAGCTGAAACTGAGGTTATTTCATTCTCTAAGAGTAGATATATAAAATTCTGAAAAAATAATAATTTTTTCTGATTTTTTTTTTGGTAGAATTAATAAGAAGCTCAATAAGCACGGTGCCTCTGATAAAATTTAAGTGAAAATTTCGAATATGTACCTACCTCAAAAATTGTTTTTGCTAACGATTTGTGGGAATGAAAAAAAAAAAATTAAATTTGTATGTCTTTTTTATTGAAAAATCGTAAACGAGCAGTTTGCTTAAGAGTTTTCGATGGAATTCGAAAATATGGATTCCTTTAATATGTATTTTTTAAATAATTTGTTCGTATCCTATGGAAACTATGCTGATTTCACTTAAATTTTCTTCAGGACGATAACCCTATTTTCAAACAAAATTTTAGTGAAATTGGTAAACTAACAAAATGTGTTTAATTTTCATTAGAAATATTTCTCGCATCGATAATTTTGACATATACAATACATAAGCATACCAACTTTCTGATTGTTCAAAATCTGTACGAAATTACATTTTGAAATCTGTACTGAAGAAGCTTTTTCATGAGCAAAAAAAGGTCATAAAGTACTTCCCCTGAAACAATTTTATTTTTTACAATTTTAAGGATATAATATTTTATTTTGGGAAGGCCAAACTTGATAACTTGACAACCCTGCTGAAGAGAGTTATTGTCTGACTCGATTTTTGAAATCGTTTTGAAAAAGGAAAATCGCATTTGATAAGTGCACTTGTTCGAGACAAATATGGAATTAATTCAATAAAGTTGCGTTCCCTTGTATTTAATGTGCAATTCAACACTTTAACACAAAAACAATACTACGTGTGAAGACCACTAATGATACGGAGTTCGTAAGTGAATGCTTGAACGTCATGAGGCGTGCATTGGCTGTTGTGAAAAGTAGCATTCAATATGAGTGGCCATTTGGAAAGTTTCCGAGCATTATTATATAATTTCTCTGAAAATCTGTACACTTTTTTATCTTTACGCTGAGCCAAAAACCTATACAGTTGGTATGCTTAACAATTCATATATCGTGTGGTGTACTACTTGGTATTTAAAGCCATATTTTTGCAATATGTTAATACAATATACATAAATCTTAAGGCACACAAAACACTGAACCGCAAATTGATTAATGGAGAGTATATTTCCATTGATGAGTAATACCACATATTTGGTTTTATTTCTGCTTCTTCGACTGTTCTTCGTTTCTCTCTGCACGCATATCTTGTGCGAAAATTCTGGTTTTATTTTATCGAATTATGTTGCCGTCGCCCATAGCTGTAGATCTGACCAAATGTGTTAAAAGATGTCGCGACCAGCTTTTCGACTGTAGATTCATTCGCCAGGTTGTTTATTTATTTTTCATTATTTTTTTTTTTTAAGTCATTGACAGTGAGTATGCATAGATACGGGCCTGCACGTTCATTCAAGTTTTATGAACATATAGACTGAAAAGATTGGTGAATACGGCATGATCTTATCATTTTATTTTATTGCTCTGGATAAAATGATCTTGTTGAAATGAAATGAATAAGAGTTCTGTTACGAATATTTAAACAATTTTGTTACTCCTATAACTGCATAGGTGTATGTGAGGTATTTTAATTAGAATAGGAGGCGTTCACAGACGCATATGTATTTGCTTTACTCACGTCAGCGGTATAGTGCCGGCATCGATCAAAGAGCCGCTGAGCTAAAATCTGGCCCAGAGAAAACCAGGTCGTATGAGTAAACTATATATATGAGAACACGTGCGACGCTAAAAACTTATTGGAGTCAAGAGCGACGTTACATTAATTATCGCAAAAGAAAGAAAAAAACACAGGTTTATTTTGGGTTCAATTCTCCACTTTTTTTTTAAAAGTTTTGCTGATAAACTTTACTTTAGAGTGGATAATTGCTCGGTCTAATTTTGGAGCTATAGCCGTCTAAAACTTGGATAAGGGCTTCATAAAAGACTCAATTAATTGGAAGCCTTCTTATATTTGAAAAATACCTTAAAAAGTAGTATAAACTTTAAGAAAGCTTAATAGTTTATGGCTGGCGAAAAATTTTGATAAAAAGTCATTCGATCTCCGTGAAACACTGTTTACTTCTTGGTGGAATCACTAAAAGTGAAGTAATTAGGAAAGTCTCTCTCTTCACCGTTTTGGTTATTTCATTTAATCCCTTGTGAGAGCAGCGAAGACTTTTTATTACGCTCCCAAGTGAGTGACTCCCTTCTTTATAACTTCACTTTTAGTAATTTCACCATGGCTCATTTATTTCATGTATAAGGTTGTTTACAAGATGTTTACCCTTGAAATAAAAGTCATTTTTAATTAGTTTACTGAGCTGTGTGCGTCAACATTAAAAAAATTGCATTAAACAAAGATAAATTAAGAAAAAAAGGGCTAAAGCTAGTCATACTAGTTTCGTTCGTTGCTAAGCGGCCTCATCAGCGACTTTTAAGTCGATTAGCGAGAATTTCTAGTGCCTGATATATTGCCCTTTTACATAGATCTGTTCAGAACCTAAGCAAAAAGTGAAACAAAGCAATATTTGTTTTTTCTGTTGTTTATCTTTGTTTTTGTAACTCATTTGATATTTCACTTTTCTTGCAGGCTTAAAAGTTTCTGATGGTTCCGCTTAGCTGCGGATGAAATTTAGTGTGTTAACCTATTTTTTCTTAATTTATCTTTGTTAAATGCAATTTTTTTAAGCGTTGACACACACAGTACTGAACGTTAAGCTCAGTAAAATAACCATAAATTTTAGTTTGTATTTTTAATGGGCCTAAAATGTAGCTAAAAAGGCTCTTATTCAAATATTGATTGCCTGAAGAGGTTATGAAAAAACTCTTAATTTTTTAAAATTAAATTGGACTGAAGAATATAAACAACTTTTTCGTAAAGGTAAAAATAAAGGTGCTTTTTAATATTTTTTCCGGAATTGCTGTCGAGCCCTTATATTTCTGTTAGCAAAATCATACTTAAGATCTTAGTACTACAACCCTGACAGATGTTGCTTTTTGCCAGTACAATTTCTTTATTCACATTACTCATATGTGGTGGCATGGCATAAGTGAATCTAAAAATTATGATATTAATTAAATTATTAACATTTAAGAATGTCTGTCCATTGTTGGCGTATCTCTGTCAACACTCTTTTTCTTTGATGATCTGAACTTAAAATGCACTACACATCTGTCTTATCGAGGCAACACTGCGTAATAAATCAACATCAGTCTGCTTTGCGCTGAGCGTAACCACATTACACTTGTTGGTCGCGTATTTGGCACTTAATTTTGTACGAAATTTCGTTGACGATTTGATGAATAAAATGACGTGTGTAACATATACGGCCCACGCCGTCCATCACACTTGAATTCTGATGAATCAAAGTGGATGCGAGTGAATACCTAATCTTTGTAGGGTATCAAAACCTTATGTCTGTAGATGTTTGTTACAGTTTAATTGAATGCCTGTTTCTGCATCAAATTAAAAAATTAAATCTTAATAATCTTTTGTGAATTACATCAGACTCATCAGAGCTCGTGAATTAGGACGGACTAAAAAAAGTTGTACTTTATGACAGCGTATTTTGTGTTAATTCAATAAAGTAAACAGTCTAGAGTTGATAGAAGATATAAGAAGGTATAATAAAATGATCTGTGAAATCATGGCTTAGGGTTTGACCCACCCCAAACCTCCCCCCCACCCATTACGTGTTATCTCTAGATCCTTTTTTAGTTAAATTTTTTTCTATATAAGTTTTAATTGCTTTTCCGGCACAGATATGCGATGTAGTGAGTTAAAATCTTAATAGATCAGCAGTTGAAAAGTTCTTACATAATTTTTGATCGAGAAGTCATCACCGAATTCTGAAATATGAATATTCCTTCAAATTATTTGCTGTCAAAATGTTTTCCAAATTTGAAAGGTCATATTTTCTTTGTAACTACTAAAATCTGTTTAACAAGGGTAATCACGCTATGATGCATTAAAGTAAAATTGCAAAAATGCAAGTTTGCTTTGCTTTGCTTTAAGTCGTGAGCTTCCTGTGACAACAACTTTTCTGAAAATAATTAGCTGACAAACAGCTGTCAGCGCGTATTGTAATCAATAAGCGCTAATGTCAAAAACAGCTGATAGTAGACAATTGTTGTCTGTTGCAGAGTTGGAATCCGTTTAGAGAAGAGCAAAGTGTAAATGGTTATGAAAATTCCCTCACAATGCATTTGTTTTTGTAATGATGCAAAATTTTGCAATTTTGCTCATTTGCACCGTTGCAAGGGGTCTTTGCATCACGGCGTAAGAACCCCTAGAGAAAAACTTTAAGTGTAATTACTATAATGAAACATTACTTGAATATAACAATACCAACTCAGCCTATACTATCATGTAGAATATTCCTGTCTTCTGCATAACATATATGTACGTTTCTTTTGAGTAAGTACCTTTTATGTTTAAATTGAAAAAACAAAAAAAAAAAACTATCTTACAAAATATAAAATCATTTAATTGTTATGACTCGAAAAAAAAAAAACAAAAAATAAAGCACATACGTACTTCCTGAAATTCTAAGACGTTAATGCATGCGTTAAAGCGCTAAAAATCTACACGATATTCCTACATTTATGGCCGCTCGTTCACGTTGTTGTTACAGGCCATGTACGAGTAATTTTGCTGTTCGGCCAACATTTAATGGGAATAGTAAGAAGAAGAAGAAGAATTGGATATTTTCTTTTGTTTACAAAAGGCATGAAAAATAAACACATTGTGTGCATTGGGAGTAACGTAATTCACTTGCTAAACGCTTGCTCGATATGCCTATGGTGCACTGAGGTATTTAACATGTACGGGTGGGTAGGTACCCCGATGTTCGGATGTTGAGAACAAAGTGCGAGTTTCATGCTCCATGTAGTTCGACCGGCAGCAATTTCAGCAGTTGAGAAATATTTACTTCTTTTTTGGTTTTTTTGTTTTTGCCTTTTCCAGCTAAAGTTTGACTTAATTTCTTAATGAACGATTTATTGAAGCAACGCGCGCAAGAACACGCACAGTAGGCTCCATTAATACTCAATATCTAACAAATAGGAGAAATTTGTAAAATGAACAATAACATGGATTTTTTATTTTCTTCGCTGTTATGCGATATTGTTAATTAACAATTAAAATCAGACACTCATAAAAGCATTGTAGCAATTTTCAGGTCATGTAGAGAATCGAAGGAATACTATTTTTATTGTTATTTCTTTCTAATTTGCTTCATAGAAATTAAAAAAGAATTGTTGAGCTATGATACCCTGCAATCAGAATAAGTGTTTGTATTCGATTTGGAAAATGCCATAAGAGTTGGTTTTCTTTTTTTTTTTAATTTTATTATATCACTTTGAATAGCTATGAGGTAAAACTTTAATTTGTTATGAGGTATCAAAAATTTCAGTTATTCACTTTCAGTATTGTTTAATAATTTAATTTGATTGTGTTTTAAACAAAAACATACTTTTCGATGATCTACAGGTGACTGCTTTATTTATTATTCAAAACAATTCACAAGTCTTAACAAAAATGTTCAAAAACTTTGAGATAAGTTAATTTCATGAATACCTTCAAGCAAAAAAAAAAAAACTTTTATTTGTCATATTTTTATCATAAAAGTTTAGAATTTCCGGAAAATTCGAGTGCCCACTTGATATAATAACTCACAACTCTTTTTGCAACGCATTGTATAGTATTGTGCTGCGGAAAAAAGTGTTTCTCTACAAAC